>CM059810.1:515000-1170000 GCA_030435695.1 Brachymystax lenok tsinlingensis
CAATTATCAAGAGGACATCCCTGGTCATCCCTACTGCCTTTGATTTGGCAGACTCACTAAACACATGCTTTGTTTGTAAATGATGTCTGAGTGTTGGAGCATGCCCATGGTTATCCGTAAATTAAAAAAAACAAGAAGATTATGCCGTCTGGTTTGCTTTATATAAGGAATTTGAAACGATTTATACTTTTACTTTTGATAGTATAATAGTAGCAGAATAATAGTAGTAGCATAAAAGTAGTAGTATAATATTAGAAGTATAATAGTAGTAGTTTAATAGTAGTAGTGTAATAGTAGTAGTATAATGGTAGTAGTATACTAGTCATAGTATAATATTATTAGTATAATAGTAGTAGTATTATATTAGAGGTAGTATAGTTGTAGTATCATGATAGTGGTAGTATAACAGTAATGGTATACTAGTCAGTTAGGATCACCACTTTATTTTAAGACTGTGAAATGTCAGAATAATTGTGGAGAGAATGATTTATTTCAGCTTTAATTTCATCACATACCCAGTGGTTCAGAAGTTTACATACACTCAATTAGTATGTGGTAGCATTGACTTTAAATTGTTTAACTTGGGTCAAACGATTCGGGTAGCCTTCCACAAGCTTCCCACAATAAATTAGGTGAATTTTGGGCCATTCCTCCTGACAGAACTGGTGTAACTGAGTCAGGTTTGTAGGCTTCCTTGCTCACACACGCTTTTTCAGTTCTGCCCACAAATATTCTATAGGATTGAGGTCAGGGCTTTGTGATGGCCACTCCAATACCTTGACTTTGTTGTCCTTAAGCCACTTTGCCACAACTTTGGAAGTATGCTTGGGGTCATTGTCCATTTGGAAGACCCATTTGTGACCAAGCTTTAACTTCCTGACTGATGTCTTGAGATGTTGCTTCAATATATCCACATAATTTTCCTTCCTTATGAGCCATCTATTTTGTGAAGTGCACCAGTCCCTCCTGCAGCAAAGCACCCCCACAACATGATGCTGCCACCCCTGTGCTTCACGGTTGGGATGGTGTTCTTCGGCTTGCAAGCCTCCCCATTTTTCCTCCAAACATAACGATGGTCATTATGGCCAAACAGTTCTATTTTTGTTTCATCAGACCAGAGGACATTTCTCCAAAAAGTAAGATCTTTGTCCCCATGTGCAGTTGCAAACTGTAGTCTGGCTTTTTTTATGGCGGTTTTGGAGCTGTGGATTCTTCCTTGCTGAGCGGCCTTTCAGGTTATGTCGAAATAGGACTCCTTTTACTGTGGATATAGATCATTTTGTACCTGTTTCCTCCAGCATCTTCACAAGGTCCTTTGCTGTTGTTCTGGGATCGATTTGAACTTTTTTGCACCAAAGTGCGTTCATCTTTAGGAGACAGAACGCTTCTCCTTCCTGAGCGTTATGACAGCTGCGTTATCCGATGGTGTTTAAACTTGCGTACTATTGTTTGTACAGATGAACCTGGTACCTTCAGGCGTTTGGAAATTGCTCCCAAGGATGAACCAGACTTGTGGTGGTCTACAATTTTTTTTTCTGAGGTCTTGGCTGATTTCTTTTGATTTTCCCATGATGTCAAGCAAAGAGGCACTGAGTTTGAAGGTAGGCCTTGAAATACATTCACAGGTACACCTCCAGTTGGCTCAAATTATGTCAATTAGCCTATCTGAAGCTTCTAAAGCCATGACATAGTTTTCTGGAATTTTCCAAGCTGTTTAAAGGCACAGTCAACTTAGTGTGTGTTAACTTCTGACCCACTGGAATTGTGATACAGTGAATATAAGTGAAATAATCTGTCTGTAAACAATTCCTTGTGTCATGCACAAAGTAGATGTCCTATGACTTGCCAAAACTATAGTTTGTTAAGAAGAAATTTGTGGAGTGGTTGAAAAACGAGTTTTTAGTGTATGTAAACTTCAACTGTATGTATCAATATTAAAATAATTTTTATTTCAGATAACAACAAAGGTGGGTACACTTTCAGTTACTGTGAAGCCTTTCATCATCACCTTTCAATGCCTTAACTATGAATTGTACCTGTTTATACATCATCAGATGGAGTTATCTTTCTAGAATGTGTATATTATGCCAAGTTATTTAGCTACATTCCCACCACAGCATGGAGAACATCATGAGGAAGCAGTGGAGTCAGGTGGACGTGTTCCATGCCATGGAGGACTGCTGGGCAGGGATGGCCATCTGCCAGGCTGCCAAGTTTAGGCATATTTCGTTTTTAGGAGATTACCACGTGTACGTGAATTTTATCTGCTAGTAACAGTTTTATTTCTTATCTACCAAGGTACATGGTGTACCTCGGCAGACCCCCGGCCGGTTCACCCATGGTGGTCGCAGTGGACCACCCACATTGCTTGCACCGAGGTTGAACATTTTCTTGGGTTCCCCTTCACTAGACAGAGGCTGATGAAATCCGCAGGTATCTGGTGTTCTATGGGTTTATGTATGTAGAATGCTGGACGGACTGTTCTCAATGTGTGTGATGTAAACGTGTATGTGTATTGTGATGCCAAAATAAACATTTTCATCCTTGATGGAGAATTTACATTATATTCTATTGTAGGTTTCGGCACCCAGGGAAGACAGTCCCACCACTGGGGAAGAGGTGGTGGGGAATGTTCAGGAGGAGGCACAAGAACCTGAGCTTGAGGAGGCTGCTATGGATGAGACCATTGATGCCATCGCCTCTGCTGGACACCCCCACAGGAATCCCTCCTGACAGCTGGGTCACTACCGCCAGTGCCTCCCAGTGTGCAACACCTGTAGGAGCCTCCGGAGCCTCCAGCTGCAGAAGTAGGCCACGTGCCTGCTCTCTCAGCCACACCATTGTCGGCCCCTCAACCCCACCACCACAAACACTAGCTCCTCCAAGCCATTGTCAGCGGTTTCATCCACCACCACGATGCACACCACCCCCCTGTCTGTCACCACCGAAGCAGCCTCCTCTGGACCAACTACCTCCTCCATCTCCCCTAGTCACACCACCACAGCAGCCATGTCTGGTGTCCCTGCCTCCTGCAAGTTAAATACAGCCATCTCCACAGGTAAACACGTGTTACATTACGACTTTACATATCTTTACATATCTACAGTCCATAGCACCAGCCCTCAAGGCATGTCCACCTCCTCCAAAACTTCTGCAGCTTCCTCCAGAGGTATTGATGTAAAACATTTGCAAACCATGTTAATCAATTTTATGTTTTTTTTTAGTTTGTTTTATAAAACAAGACACCACCTGCAGTGCTCGCTGTTATCTGCCTGCAAGCTCCCCGCAGGTGTGTGAGTCCGAGGTGCCATGGGTGTGCTGTGACTTCTGACAGCACTGGTTCTACTGCAGGTTTTATTGTGATTTCTGTGACAATATAGGGATGGAGGTCAATATTTAATTGTTTGTTTTGTTTGTTTTCATATGCAATTAGTTATTAGGTAAAAAAAGATGTCTAAATTATGTCTAAAATATAGTATATATATTTATTCAACCCATCTTGTGTATTTCTTCCCTTACTTTCTAAGTGCATCTCTGCAACACAAACTCCAACAGTGTTTTCATTGTGTATGTCAATGCACATTACTGAAATTAAGTTTTATTTTATGTAAATGATTCATACTCATGTATTATATTTTAGTATTAATCTGTTATCTACTTTCTCAAAACAACAGATGAATGTGTAAAACAAATGAAGAGACATGATTTGGTTACATCACTGTAGAGGATGCTGGTGGTCTGAGCACCTTTCAAAGAGTCCACAGGAGGGTGCACTGGGCTATGCAATTTAAAGTTGATGGGCAATTCATTTTCTTTTAAACCTGAAGGCTAGCCAACTAGTCAACTATCTAGTAAACACTTCGGAGACGAAGTTGGTGTCTCTTTTCTGAACAAAATTAAACGTATATGTCTTGTAATTGAACAAAATAGTAAGGTGGCCAATAACTGGGGACCGTATGCCGGTAATACGGGATATATTTTTTTGCTAAACCGCTTATCGAAAAGCTGATAGTAGTAGTATTTCCACTGAAATGTCAAACAAGCTAATTGCTAACCCGTTAGCTAACATTTTACGACACCAATAATCACAAAATATTGATGGCTTGATCACAGAATAACACAGTTGAAGGTAATATATTTCTTAAACGCCGATAATACGGAGTTCCACGCTAGTAGTATAGTAGTAGTAGTATGATAGTAGTTGTATAATAGTAGTAGCATACTAGTAGTATAGTAGTAGTAGTAGTAGTAGTACAGTAATAGTAGTAGTAGTAGGAGTAGTAATAATATAGTAGTGGTAGTATAATAGTTGTAGTAGTAGTACAGTAATAGTAGTATAGTAGTAGTAGCAGGAGTAGTAATAATATAGCAGTAGTAGTATAATAGTAGTATCATAATACTAGTATAATAGTAGCAGTAGTATAATAGTAGTAGTATAATATATTATAGTATAGGTATATAAAAGAAAATAATCCCTGATAATCCCTAAAAATCCAAATAACTTCACAGATCCTTATTGTAAAGGGTTTAAACACTGTTTCCGATGCTTGTTCAATGAACCATAAACAATTAATGAACATGCACCTGCGGAACAGCTTACAAACGGTAGGCAATTAAGGTCACAGTTATGAAAACTTCCTTTCTACTGACTCCCTGCTCATCTGCGTGAACGTGCCTTAAGCATGCTGCAAGGAGGCATGAGGACTGCAGATGTGGCCAGGGCAATAAATTGCAATGTCCGTACTGTGAGACGCATAAGACAGCGCTACAGGGAGACAGGACGGACAGCTGATCGTCATTGCAGTGGCAGACCACTGGTAACAACACCTGCACAGGATTGGTACAGCCGAACATCACACCTGCGGGACAGGTACAACTGCCCAAGTTACACCAGGAACGCACAATCCCTCCATCAGCGTTCAGACTGTCCGCAATGGGCTGAGAGAGGCTGGACTGAGGGCTTGTAGGCCTGTTGTAAGGCAGGTCTTCACCAGACATCACCGGCAACAACGTAGCCTATGGGCACAAACCCACCGTCACGGGACCAGACAAGACTGGCAAAAAGTGCTCTTCACTGACGTGTCGCGGTTTTGTCTCACCAGGGGTGATGGTCGGATTTGCGTTTATCGTCAAAGGAATGAGCGTTACACCAAGGCCTGTACTCTGGAGCGGGATTGATTTGGAGGTGGAGGGTCCGTCATGGTCTGGGGCGGTGTCTCACAGCATCATCGGACTGAGCTTGTTGTCATTGCAGGCCATCTCAATGCTGTGCATTACAGGGAAGACATCCTCCTCCCTCATGTGGTACCCTTCCTGCAGGCTCATCCTGACATGACCCTCCAGCATGACAATGCCACCAGCCATACTGCTCGTTCTGTGAGCGATTTCCTGCAAGACAGGTATGTCAGTGTTCTGCCATGGCCAGCATAGAGCCCTGATCTCAATCCCATTGAGCATGTCTGGGACCTGTTGGATTGAAGGGTGAGGGCTAGGGCCATTCCCCCCCAAAAATGTCTGGGAACTTGCAGGTGCCTTGGTGGAAGAGTGGGGTAACATCTCACAGCAAGAACTGGCAAATCTGGTGCAGTCCAAGTACTGCAGTACTTAATGCAGCTGGTGGCCACACCAGACACTGACTGTTACTTTTTATTTTTACCCCCCCCTTTGTTCAGGGACACATTATTCCATTTCTGTTAGTAACATGTCTGTGGAACTTGTTCAGTTTATGTCTCAGTTGTTGAATCTTGTTATGTTCATACAAATATTTACACATGTTAAGTTTGCTGAAAATAAACGCAGTTGACAGTGAGAGGACAATTCTTTTTTTGCTGAGTTGATATAATCCCATGCAAACTTTAGTTTCTGACAGGAAATGTATTTTATAAATTGACAGTGACATGAACATTTGCAATGCAGTTGGTTATACATGTTGAATACTAATCAGAGAAGTAGATGATAATAAATAAACAGCAGTGTTATAGTATTCCTAATGTATTATATATTACCTGTTCTTCTCTGCTGTTTATAATAACCAACTCTCCTCCCATTGTTCTGCATTCCTCCTGACCGCCCCCAGCTGTGTTCATCGTGGAGGAGACATAATAACAGCTGGTGTTAAACTTCCACCATCCAGCTAGACAGGGTTTCTCTGAGATAAACACAACAGAACAGCAGGCATTTAAAAGTCTACAAAGATACTACATCTCTTCTATGTACTAAATGAAATGAATGAGCTCCACTCACCACAGAACCTAACCCTGGTCTGTAGCTGGTCTCTCTCCTCAGTCATGATGTTGTAACTGGTCTGTAGCTGGTCTCTCTCTTTAGTCAGGTTGTTGTAACTGGTCTGTAGCTGGTCTCTCTCTGTTGAGACGTGATGACCAATGACTCCATCTGTAAAAAGGAAAAGTTAATCAAACATGTAACTACCACACGATTGATGATTAAGGATGATTAAGTAGGCTATTTAAGTCTCAGTGACAATATACTAAACTTACTGTAGACAGACAGGCCTATGGTCCGAGCCAGTAGGAGAACACACAGCAGCCCCAGACACACTGCAGCAATTCCAGAGGGTCTCTTCCACCACTGAACATGTACTGAATCACAAATTATTAAAGTAAGTAAAGTAATATTTGGTAATGTGTTTTACTGTATCATCCAGTGTGTGTGTGTGTGTGTGTGTGTGTGTGTGTGTGTGTGTGTGTGTAAACGTCTAGTACTACAGGTTATCTCACCTGTTTAATATAGGGTGTGTTATTTGTGTGTGTGTGTAAAGGTGTGTGTAAAGGTGTAGTACTACAGGTTATCTCACCTGTTTAATATAGGGTGTGTAATTTGTGTGTGTGTGTGTGTGTGTAATTTGTGTGTGTGTGTTCGTGTGCGTGTGTGTGTGTGTAAAGGTCTAGTACTACAGGTTATCTCACCTGTTTAATATAGTGTGTGTAATTTGTGTGTCTGTGTTCGTGCAAACTTACCTGAAGCAACAATTCCACCTCTTGGACTGGGCTTGAAGGCTCTTACATTGGAATATAATTGGCCATCAATGTCTGTGTTCTTCATTGCATCAGGCTCATCGTCTTCAAATTCATAGACTCCCTCTGACATTTTATCACACTTGTGCTCAAATACAGTAATTTCAAATTCTAACCTCAGCTCTAATGTACGTCTGTAGCTGTGTCTTTTCCCTGAACTGTCCTGCGTCTGTGTGATTTACTGTAGTGACACTATTTTTTAACTTTCAACCACAGTAAAGGGGAAACCACGTGACTCCCACCAGCCTTAGCTTCTAATCTGAACATGTTTGTTTCCCACAGTGTTCATCAGTTTTAAACATAGTATTTAACCGAAGTGATAATATACCTCATGATATGACTCTATATCATGCTATATGATGTATGTGTGAATTCACAGGGTCCCAATTTTGGATAAATTCACATATACCCTACATATATCCTGACTTAGTTTACAGCACCCCCAGCCTTCAAATGGAGAGACAATTAGGTATTGCACTCTGTGACCCGCGGTGATTCTAGATCTGTACCATATAGGGTCTTCGTTCTATATATGCTGAATGTGAAGAGTTACACAGAATGAAAAAGCAGAAGTTCTGACAATATCTCCATAGATTCAGTTTGACAGATTTAAGAGAAAGAAGAATAAAAACCCTTCACATGTTTTATGACAAAAATATCATATTTCTTCCCTGTCTTTTAGTACAACATAACATATACATACCGGTTACATCTAATGACAAAACTCTCTGTGCACTGATTCCACTGTTCCACATGACATCTATCTACATGAACTATTATACAACTCTATAGCTCTATTCCACAGGAGGAGAGAAAGCATCACACAGATCTTTAGATACAGGGACAGAGTCAAAGGTGTCCTTCTGGGGGACATAGAACTAACTACAGGTACAGGTGTAGTGTTGGTGACAGAGACCTGGGTGGATGTAGTACTAACTACAGGTACAGATGTAGTGTTGGTGACAGAGACCTGGGTGGATGTAGAACCAACTACAGGTACAGATGTAGTGTTGGTGACAGAGACCTGGGTGGATGTAGAACCAACTACAGGTACAGATGTAGTGTTGGTGACAGAGACCTGGGTGGATGTAGAACCAACTACAGGTACAGGTGTAGTGTTGGTGACATACCTGGTTGGATGTAGTACTAACTACAGGTACAGATGTAGTGTTGGTGACAGAGACCTGGGTGGATGTAGTACTAACTACAGGTACAGGTGTAGTGTTGGTGACAGAGACCTGGGTGGATGTAGTACCAACTACAGGTACAGATGTAGTGTTGGTGACAGAGACCTGGGTGGATGTAGTACTAACTACAGGTACAGCTGTAGTGTTGGTGACAGAGACCTGGGTGGATGTAGTACTAACTACAGGTACAGCTGTAGTGTTGGTGACAGAGACCTGGGTGGATGTAGTACCAACTACAGGTACAGATGTAGTGTTGGTGACAGAGACCTGGGTGGATGTAGAACCAACTACAGGTACAGGTGTAGTGTTGGTGACATACCTGGTTGGATGTAGTACTAACTACAGGTACAGATGTAGTGTTGGTGACAGAGACCTGGGTGGATGTAGTACTAACTACAGGTACAGCTGTAGTGTTGGTGACAGAGACCTGGGTCGATGTAGTACTAACTACAGGTACAGATGTAGTGTTGGTGACAGAGACCTGGGTGGATGTAGTACTAACTACAGGTACAGCTGTAGTGTTGGTGACAGAGACCTGGGTGGATGTAGTACTAACTACAGGTACAGCTGTAGTGTTGGTGACAGAGACCTGGGTGGATGTAGTACTAACTACAGGTACAGATGTGGTGTTGGTGACAGAGACCTGGGTGGACGTAGTACTAACTACAGGTACAGCTGTAGTGTTGGTGACAGAGACCTGGGTGGATGTACTACTAACTACAGGTACAGCTGTAGTGTTGGTGACAGAGACCTGGGTGGACGTAGTACTAACTACAGGTACAACTGTAGTGTTGGTGACAGAGACCTGGGTGGATGTAGTACTAACTACAGGTACAGCTGTAGTGTTGGTGACAGAGACCTGGGTGGACGTAGTACTAACTACAGGTACAGCTGTAGTGTTGGTGACAGAGACCTGGGTGGACGTAGTACTAACTACAGGTACAACTGTAGTGTTGGTGACAGAGACCTGGGTGGATGTAGTACTAACTACAGGTACAACTGTAGAGTTGGTGACAGAGACCTGGGTGGATGTAGTACTAACTACAGGTACAGCTGAAATGTTGGTGACAGAGACCTGGGTGGATGTAGTACTAACTACAGGTACAACTGTAGTGTTGGTGACAGAGACCTGGGTGGATGTAGTACTAACTACAGGTACAGATGTGGTGTTGGTGACAGAGACCTGGGTGGACGTAGTACTAACTACAGGTACAGCTGTAGTGTTGGTGACAGAGACCTGGGTCGATGTAGTACTAACTACAGGTACAGCTGTAGTGTTGGTGACAGAGACCTGGGTGGACGTAGTACTAACTACAGGTACAGCTGTAGTGTTGGTGACAGAGACCTGGGTGGACGTAGTACTAACTACAGGTACAACTGTAGTGTTGGTGACAGAGACCTGGGTGGATGTAGTACTAACTACAGGTACAGCTGTAGTGTTGGTGACAGAGACCTGGGTGGATGTAGTACTAACTACAGGTACAGATGTGGTGTTGGTGACAGAGACCTGGGTGGACGTAGTACTAACTACAGGTACAGCTGTAGTGTTGGTGACAGAGACCTGGGTCGATGTAGTACTAACTACAGGTACAGATGTAGTGTTGGTGACAGAGACCTGGGTGGATGTAGTACTAACTACAGGTACAGCTGTAGTGTTGGTGACAGAGACCTGGGTGGATGTAGTACTAACTACAGGTACAGCTGTAGTGTTGGTGACAGAGACCTGGGTGGATGTAGTACTAACTACAGGTACAGATGTGGTGTTGGTGACAGAGACCTGGGTGGACGTAGTACTAACTACAGGTACAGCTGTAGTGTTGGTGACAGAGACCTGGGTGGATGTACTACTAACTACAGGTACAGCTGTAGTGTTGGTGACAGAGACCTGGGTGGATGTAGTACTAACTACAGGTACAACTGTAGTGTTGGTGACAGAGACCTGGGTGGATGTAGTACTAACTACAGGTACAGATGTAGTGTTGGTGACAGAGACCTGGGCCCTGTTTCCCAAAAGCATATTATGGCTAAGTTTTTTTCTTAGAACAATATGATGCTATGGTAATAGCGATGAACTTAGTCTTATGAATGGAAACTGGGCCCTGGGCTGTAGAGCTCACAACCACCCCAACAGCGTCCTTCACTGAGTCAACACACCCACGTTGCCGGCGCTGTCCACTACCATCAGTCAGTTCTACCTTCTTTGAACAGCAGGTGATGCTGTTGGCCACCCGGGTCATGTTATCGGCCCTTTGGCCCACCACGTGGAAGTGTTGAGGGTCCTGTTGCCCTGGCACTGGGTGACACAGACGATGCCCGTCCCATTGACACCGTCGGTGAGGTTGGCAGAGAGCTGTTGGAGGAGACCACTGAGGTATATTAAGAACTGGAGACTGCGTCTTCCCGTTGTTTTCAAGGTGTTCACGTTCTCATAAGCAGATTCTTGGACATCTATATCCGGGTTACATCCGGTTTACACAGCCCAACATCACATGCGCAGTAGCACTCAGTGTGAACAGGAAGCAGCGCGAGCAGCAACAACATCATTACGTCATCCAAAAACATGGCAGACATTGGATGAATATTTAATGTAAAACTAAAATCGGCCTCAGTTATTTGAATAATACAATGAATGTTTTTTGCGCAAAGGTGATGACTAATGTGTCTTATTAGGTCATTTTCTAATCTGAATTCTCTATGTGACCGTGGATGGAAAATTGTCTTTCGGGGCCGGGCATCCATTAAACTGCAGTACCAAAACAAAACTGTAGGAGGAATCGAACCCCGGCCCCTTGGAGGAGATGCCTGGTAGCCCCCTCTGGGGAGTGGTAAAATCTGTCACCTGGAGGGAGGAAGGCAGGGAAGGAGAAGGGAGAAATAGGGAGAGGGGATAGAGAGAGAGAGAGAAAGTGAGAGAGCTAACATAGCTGATAACAACTGATAGCTTACAGCAACCAATTGCTTTCCAAACAATGGCTGTGAGTGAGAGAGGATATGAGAAATGGAGGACATTTTAGAGTTTTGAAACAAGACCCTTACTTTGCTGACAACGGACAGGGTTACATCCGTTCCTGACAAGGTGCCGGTGGGCGGCATGAGGCTCACCGTGCCATTGGCCGACACTGCCCCCAGTCACCATGGAGATGCTGGCAGGGAAGGAAGAAGTGAATCTGCGATCGTTGGTGGCTCGGACGGTAAAGGTTCCTCCATTTCTGTTGGCCGTTTCTACGTTGAAGGGGAATGAAATGGTGGAAAACTATGGACAAAACCGGGCTTACATTCTGATGGGTTAAGTAGTAGAAGTATTGATAAATGAGGCATCAAAGCTCTGTTGGCACAGTCCTGTCTGCTGTCTCTCCAGTTTTTAGTCTTGGTTGAGATGTAGTGCCAACCTTCAAAATCATCTCTTTCCCTCTGTAACTGGTCTCTCTCTTTGGTCAGGCTGTCTTAGCTAGTCTGTAGTTGGTCTCTTTCCTCAGTAAGAGTGTTGTAACTGTCATGTAGCTGGCCTTTCCACAGATTGTGTCGTGGTGCTTATCTCACCGTTATCTGATTCCTGAGTAACTTCATGGTCTACTGGAGGAAGTTCCACCCTCTTCTGTGAAGCAACACAAACATAGGCACAGACACATGCATACACACACACAATAACAAACACACTATACACACACGTACACATGGATTTTGTGTTGTAGATATGTGGCAGTAGAGTAGGGGCCTGAGAGCACACACTTATTGTATTGTGAAATCTGTTGTGAATGTATTGTAATGTTTGAAAAATGGTATAACTGCCTAATTTTTGCCAGGGAGAGTAGCTGCCTTGGCAGGAACTAAAGGGGATCCATAATAAATACAAATACAAAATAAATACTCCAGGTACACACACCCTCGTATATGGTCTCCTACTACCCTATATCACTGGTTAACATATTGGATGTATACATGCTAATAATGTCTCTGGATGCTTTAAAAAATAACAAATAACCAGACCTGGGTTTAATACTATTAGAAATATGTCAAATACTTTGAGTGTTTGGGACAATTCTATTGGTTCCATTCAGCCAGGCAAGCTCAACCAAGCACAGCTAATGTATCTGGGTTGTATTCATTAGGCACCAACCAGAAGAAAGCAAACGGAAACAGGGAGGGACTAACTGTACCTGTCCAATAAGAATAACATGTTTTCATTTGCGGTTGTTAAACATTTTGCTATGGTGTGCCCTAATGAATACGTAGACATACAGACAGGAAGCTGTTATTAAAGGAAGTCAGTGGAATGGCTAAATATGAGTTGGCACAGCAACGCATGCTGAAATAAACTGAAATTACATTACAATAGGTGTTCCAGCAATAACTTCCCTAAACTTACTGTGTCCCAAATGGAAACCTATTTCCTATACAGTGATGGACCCTGGTCAAAAGTAGTGCGCTATACAGGGAATATGGTGCCATTTGAGACGTACCTTTAATGTCATTATTCACATTCTATGTAGGTCTTATGCACTGTATCTGTCCTGAAAACACAGGCCACTTTTTGTCCATGGATATAAGGTCACCACAACTGCAACAGGACATCTAGAAAGAAAAAGGCTTCATTTTAAACATCAATAACATTATTTTATTTAATCATAAAACATTTATCATCTGTTCAATTTCGGGAATTAGTTAAAATTAGGTGAAGGTTAAGGTCAAGGTAAGGGTCAGTTTTAGGTTTTGTCTATAATCTGCATGTCAATGTGATGCTGGTCAGAAAAGTCCCTAATGTTGGGTATTATACCTACTTTTACCTAAGTGTTTGTCTCCCCCTACTGGCTGTTTTCTACAAGCTCAGTTTATTCCTTCTATTACTGTGACCTTGAACCATAGAGATAGATAGTGGACTCATCTTTATATCTGTGCCATTAATGCGTCTGTGACAGTATGGGCAGCTCCATTGAGGCTTCAATCCATAGGAAAACCCATCCAGTTGACACCTTTGACTACTTTTAAATGGTAGAAGGATGGTGGATGCCCAGGTTTTTTTCTCGGTGGAGAGGAAGTAGAAACTGGAATCAATGACTCCATTCCTCTTGACAATGCTGCTCTGTTGAAGAGAAAAGGTGATCACATTGTTCTTGGAATGTTAATTATGATCCAACCCTTCATTCTGGTGTTGTTACTGCAGATAGGAAGTTAAAAACAGGATATGAGTTAAAATGTGACTCACCACCTGGATTCGGTCTTATGTAGCAACATTTTAAATTCTGTATTTTACATTGGATAGAAGCAGAGACTCAGAGCTACAAAATGGTATATCATACACTGCATTTGAGGAACAATGGGAAAGTAATTCTTCTTTGAAAGTTGATCAACTTGTAAACTCACTTTTGAGAAAATCGCCTTTGAATGTTTTGGTATCTAGTGAAGAGCTCTTCTTTGTCTACACCCATTCAGCATCGTTCACACCCTCTTAAGCTTTAGCCCCACCCATCTCGTTTTGCTCTCGGAGCGTTCAGAGCACGCCCTTGATTTGTTTACCTCTGGATAGCATGAAAACAGCCTAACCGCTGGCAACAATTTCATCACGTTAGCTAATTAAACAACAATTAACACAGTGCCAACAATGCCACAGTACTGTGAGCTAACCAACCAGGTCCAACATTAGCTAGCTAACTCTAACTAGAAAAGCAAATGCCTCTGGTTTACGAATAATAACATCAGCTAGGGAGCCAGCCAGCTAACGTTAGCTAGCTAGCTAACAGTACACGTCAGCTTAAGACATGTAGCTAGCTCATGCAGCTAGCTAGCTAGGTAAACAATGTTTCCCTGTCAGGAATGCCATGCCACGGTTGCCCTTAGTTTGAAGATGTCATCTGGATACAGGTGTTTTCTCCATCTCTTTAGCTATCATACTCTAATTCCACATATTTCAAAACTTGATTCTCCAGAACGTGGAGAGCAACACGTATGCAGCTCCAGTAGACAATAATATTATTTTTTTTGACAGGATTTTGACAGGATTACCAACAGACTGACCAGCTCAAAGTGCACTATATAGAGGATTGGGTGCCATTATGGACACATATCAAGTCTCCTTCTTATTGGTGGATAGAGCCTTGAAACATCCTGTCACCTGCTGTGGTCCACAGACAGAGAACAGAGAGGGAGAGGGTGGAGAACCCATTAGACACCATGCATGAGCATGTAGCAGGCAGGTCCACTGCTTCTTGGTGTTGCCATTGGTCACGTACACTTTGTCTCTTGTACAGTGAAGGTTGTGAGTCATTTTCACCTTTCATTAGCATTGTGTGTGTGTCAGTACTCTTTCTGCCCTCTGTGTGTGTCCAGGTCACACTGTTTTAAGTATCCAATCACAATCAATCAGGAAGCTGCTAGACCTTGTTAAAGAACATTGTTCCTTTATTTATTAATCTGTGACTTTGTTATTTTTCTCTCTTCCTCATTCTCTTAATTTTCTTCTTCCTCCTCTATGTCTCTCTCTGACACTAAGGCTCTATCTCAATTAGTCTTTCATAGATTCATCACTCCTATCGTCTCTCCTCCTTCTCAACCCTATAAGAGGAGAAGGTCCCAGGTCCCTCCCTTAGGATTGTATTCTCCGATGTGTTTTGAGAAGGAGGGGAGGACAGAGGATGTGAGGAGGAATCGAGTAAATCTGAGTTGAAAAAGAGCTCATACACAAGTCTGTCATACCACTATTTCCCCTCTATGATGAGTTCATTTCTCACTTTAACCACTAGGTGGAATCGTCACTTAACCATTCAGTACTGTATCCAACCATCAACATAATAACTACGAGAGAGAGAGAGACGGAAAGAGAGATTGTTACAGTAGGTTATTGTCACACCGCTTTCTCACAGATCCAGTTATATGTGCCACATTTGTCATCATTCCATGTCTTTACATGGTCATCTTGTCCATAGTATATCTCAACACAGTCCTCCTGCCCAAAGAAATGACCAGCATGATCAGGCTGGCCTGCCCCCCAGTACCTTAACAACACAGAGATTCAGACAGTCAGACACTGTGGTACAAACATGCTCCTCAATTATAGACACAGTCCTATGTTTTAAAGACACACTCTGTAAGATGAGCATACCATTATCAAGAATGGACCATTAACAATGATATGTATTTCTTTATATAATTATATTTTAATCCAAAAATATTATGATACATCTATAGTTAGCGTTGAATGACATCCATGAGTCGGAACATACATTTTGAAGAACATGATTAAAATGGTCAAATTGTCAAATCTTTCACCCTGTGGTGTCACGCCCTAGCCATAGAGAGCCCTCTGGGTTCTCTATGGTGTTTTAGGTCAGGACGTGACTAGGGGTGTTTTCTAGATGGTATTTTCTATGTTGTTGTTGTGTATGGTTCCCAATTAGAGGCAGCTGATTATCGTTACCTCTAATTGGGGATCATTCTATTCCCACCTGCTAGTGTGGGATATTGTGGCCTTTCTCTTCAGTCAGGTTGTTGTATCTGGTCTGTAGCTAGTCTCTCTCTTCAGTCAGGTTGTTGTATCTGGTCTGTAGCTAGTCTCTCTCTTCAGTCAGGCTGTTGTATCTGGTCTGTAGCTAGTCTCTCTCTTCAGTCAGGTTGTTGTATCTGGTCTGTAGCTGGTCTCTCTCTTCAGTCAGGTTGTTGTATCTGGTCTGTAGCTGGTCTCTCTCTTCAGTCAGGTTGTTGTATCTGGTCTGTAGCTAGTCTCTCTCTTCAGTCAGGTTGTTGTATCTGGTCTGTAGCTGGTCTCTCTCTGCAGTTGTGTTAGTCTTATAAAGGGAAAAACTCTGTGACAAGATCCTTTTTTCCTCAGAATCTTTGATGGCTCTGTTATCTACAAAGTATAAACATATAGTTACTAGCTTAAACACCAGCTAAATAGGCTTAGTAACCTGCACTTCTTACAACTAGGTGATAAGCAATGAACTTGGACACAAACTCACAGTAGACAGACAGGCCTATGATCCCAGCCAGTAGAACACACAGCAGCCCCAGACACACTGCAGCAACTAGGAAGAGTCGTTTTCCATGAGCAATCAGGCTCTGTGGACACATACAAGAGACTTTACATTTTGTTTGTGTCTGTGTGTGTGTGTTACCTGAGTGCTGGTCTCCTGGTCCATTATTAGGAGCAGTGTCTGCTGTCTCTTCTCTCTTGGTGCTGGTCTCACCATCTCTCAGGGTGTCTGCACTGACGTAGATATCCACAATCCTCTCCTCAGAGACAGAGAGACAAAGATATCACTAGAAGCAGAAAATTAAAGTACAGGGGGCTTGTACTGTAGTTGACCTACATAGAAAGAAAGACCCAGGCATTGTTAACGATGTCAAAGGTCATCTATGCTGAGCCAGATATGAGCAAGAAGGTCAAGTTTGACAGAGGTGAGAGGGTGACAAACTCTAAACCCTACAAGTGATGTTTCTCAAAGAGAAGTCCCTATTTCCATTTGCTAGAATGTATGAATCAAATATGGAGGACTTGGGGCATGAACTACATCAGTTCAGAAGAATTTTAGAAAGGAAAATACAGAGTGGCATGCAGAGACCCTCCAGTGTAGTAGAGCTGGCATTATTCATTGAGCCTTATAAAGAAGTTTTCTTTGAGCTCTTTAAACTGTGCAAGATAGCTGTTTCAATCCCTGTTAGTACTGCTTCTTGTGAACAGAGTTTTTCTGCACTAAAGCTGGTGAAAACGTATCTCAGGTCCACAATGTCAGATGACAGATTAAGCAATTCACTAGGCCTTTGAGTGTAGATGTATTTGCTGATCTTTTTTTGCAAAAAAAAACACAAAAACCAGAGAATACAGTTGATGTGACCTGATACTGAATATGTAATGCAAATGAAAATTATAATGGAAATGCAAATAAATTGTTGAATGATTATGAACATGGTCTTTTTCCTGCTAATGCCTGCAATGTAGTGAAGAAAACCATATGACAACAATAACGTCTAATGCAACTGGTCCCTCTAACAGTACAACTGGCCCCAGCTTGGCCCCCCCCCAGTTGAAATGGTCTAGAACCGCCACTGTATACGAGCGCACTCGTTCGGTTCGACTAGCCAAGTTTGCCTAGGCACCAGCTGAACAACTTCTTCGGTGGGGTTTATCGGCGGTTGGCATCCAATGTTATGGTGCATTACCGCCACCTACTGTACTGGAGTGTGGGCCAGAGACGGGGAGAAACTAAATCCTACCTGCCAGCCCTGTTGCTCTTAAAAAAGATAACAACATATTTGAGACTATATCTAATGACGTTCTACTCAATATACTCTTTAAACCAATTTCCTTTATCCCCCTTCTCCCTCATACTAGATCTCATCCTCTCATTCCCTCCAATAATGTCCACACTGTATCAATACATGCTCCACTGTCTCTGTTTCCTGTCAATACTCACAATTTCCAGGTGGATGCTTTCCTATCACATGTAAGGTCTTATTCAACTGTCTGTGTCCCACCCTTAATCTTGTAAATATAGCCTCCTCTCTTCTGTCCCTTCCTGCAGTTCTCCCTTCCCCAACTCTGCACTTGAAATAAATGCCTGCCCTTAGTATCTCTATTCCACTGCTCCTGCCATTTATCCACCATCACTGTCCATATCATGCTTTTGCCTCTGCCCTGCTAATTGAAACTACCACATCAACATCCCCACTACTTAGTGCTTGTTTAGCCAGTACATCAACTGCCTCGTTCCCCTCCACTCCCACATGAGCTGGGACCCATGTAAATATTATCTGGATACCCATTTGTTGACTCCTGCCATGGGTTTGTAGCACCTCATAAAGCAGATCTTGTGTGCTACATGATATAAAGGACTGGAGACTCCTTAACACTGCACTTAAATCAGAGCAAATAACTACTCTTTCTGGCTTAACTTCCTCCACCCACTGCAAGGCCAACAGTATGGCCATCATCTCCACCGTATATACAGCCAGATGATCTGTAACTCTCACCCCACATTCCTGCACTACGAATACTGACCCGGTACGTCCTGTCTTTGGATCTTCTGAACCATCTGTGTATATGGCCACAACATCCTGATACACAGTATCCAGACTTCTCTTAAACAAATCAGATGGATCAACACCCTCCCCATCTTTCCATAGTCTCTCCAATACCTCTAGATCTACTACTGGAGGTGGGAGTAGCCATGGTGGATTTCCAGGAATAGCTACCGTTGGACTAAACTCCCTTCCATAATTATTATTATTTTATTTTTTAATTTAACACTTATTTATACATTACCCACCCACCCAAAGCTCGTGTTCTGTCTTCGCTCATGTTCCCAGGATGCCTGTAAAATCCCTTTCGCAGGATGAGATTCCCCATGTCCCTGTAGGTCGACCCAATAATTCATTGCCAGCTGCTCCTAATCTGCAATGGCATTTCCCCCATCTCCACCTGTAGTGCAGACACTGGGGACGTCCGAAACGCCCCACTACATATTCTGAGTCATTGTCCCTGTATGACATCTAGCCTTTCAATGAGGTCCGGGCTGCCGAACCATACGCTATACTTCCATAGTCTATTACAGATTGGATCAATGCAACATATATGGTCTTCAATGAGGAACGCCCAGCCCCCCACTCTTTCCCTGTCTGACAGCCCATCACATTTAGTACCTTCTTACACTTTCCCACCACTCTCTCAATGTGTTCTGCCCAGGTCATTCTAGTATTAAAGTATACCCCAAGGAACCTGAACCCCCCCACCCTCTCCAAGTTTCTCCCATATAACTTCAAGCATACCTCATCTCCCACCGTCCTCCTGGTAAAGAACACTGTCTGAGTTTTCTCCACAGAGAACCTGAGTCCCCACCTTGATGCCCAACGCTCTACCTCATCTATTGCTTCCTATACCTTCTTGACTATGTATGGTAATGGTACATTTATTCCTCTCTTCCATAAGGCCCCATCATCTGCAAATAACGACCTCCCAATATCAAGCTGTACCTGAGAGTAAACATCATTAATCATGATTGAGAACAACAGAGGGCTAATCACGCTGCCCTGTGGTGTACCATTATCCACCATGTAGCTGCCTGAGAGAGACTTCCCCACCCTCACCTGGATAGACCTTCCAAACAGGAAATCCTTTATCCAGTTGTACATTCTTCCTCCTACCCCCATAATATCAAGCTGGATTAACAACTCCTCCTTTCACATCCCATCATACGCCTTCTCCACATCAAAATATACAGCTACAACAGTCTCCTTGTTCACCTGAGCCTTCCTGACCTCTGCTTCTAAGCAGAACACTGGGTCCATTGTTCCCTTCCCCTTCCTGAACCCTCTCTGATGTGGCGATACTAACCCCCTGCTCTACAGGAAGTAAGTTAGCCTCTCCGTTATCGTACGCTGCATAATCTTACATACATGTAATGTTAAGGCTATTGACCGATAGCTTGTTGGCCTAGTTGGGTCCTTCCCTGGCTTCCAGATTGGTACCACTACTGCCTCCTTCCAACTGCCTGGTAGTTTGCCCTCCTCCCACACTCTGTTGTACAACTCCAATACTTAGATTATGTGGACAACTACAAATATCTAGGTGTCTGGTTAGACTGTAAACTCTCCTTCCAGACTCACATTAAATATCTCCAATCCAAAATTAAATCTAGAATTGGCTTCCTATTTCGCAACAAAGCATCCTTCACTCATGCTGCCAAACATACCCTCGTAAAACTGACCATCCTACCGATCCTCGACTTCGGTGATGTCATTTACAAAATAGCCTCCAATACTCTACTCAACAAATTGGATGCAGTCGGGGCTTTACCACACAGTGCCATCCGTTTTGTCACCAAAGCCCCATATACCACCCACCACTGCGACCTGTACGCTCTCGTTGGCTGGCTCTCGTTGGCTGGCTCTCGCTTTACACTCGTCGCCATACCCACTGGCTCCAGGTCATCTACAAGTCCCTGCTAGGTAAAGCCCCGCCGTATCTCAGCTCGCTGGTCACCATAGCAGCACCAACACGTAGCACACACTCCAGCAGGTATATCTCACTGGTCACCCCCAAAGCCAATTCCTCTTTTGGCCGACTTTCCTTCCAGTTCTCTGCTGCCAATGACTGGAACGAACTACAAAAATCTCTGAAGATGGAGACACTTATCTCCCTCACCAGCTTTAAGCACCAGCTGTCAGAGCAGTTCACAGACCCCTGCACCTATATATAGCCCATCTGTAAATAGCCCAACCAACTACCTCATCCCCTACTATATTTATTTATTTATTTATCTTGTTCCTTTGCACCCCAGTTGTTCTACATTGCACATTCATCTACTGCACATCTACCATTCCAGTGTTTAAATGCTATATTGTAATTACTTTGCCACCATGGCCTATTTATTGCCTTTACCTTCCTTATCCTACCTCATTTGCACACATTGTATATAGATTAGTTTTTTTCTACTGTATTATTGACTGTATGTTTGTTTACTCCAATGTGTAACTCTGTGTTGTTGTATGTGTTGAACTGCTTTGCTTTATCTTGGCCAGGTCGCAGTTGTAAATGAGAACTTGTTCTCAACTTGCCTACCTGGTTAAATAAAGGTGAAATAAAATAAAATAAAAAAATACCTTATCCAGTGCCTCATCACTAAGATGGGCCAACATAACATAGCACACCTCATCTTTCTCAAGTGGTTAACCCAGCCTTACCTATTGCCCTTTTCACCTCTGCCATGGTGCATTCAACACACCCTTTACATCCTCCCTTATATCCAACACCCCAGGATGCTCCTCTCTCATTCTCTCTCTCCCTCTGCCCCTCCTCTGACACATTTGCAGAGCTATGCACTTGGACAAAAGCTTTGGCCATCATCGCTGCCTTGTCCTCATCTGTTACTGCCAAATCCATCCAACTCGTCAACACTGGATAATCCCACTCCCTTCTTACCCCACTCATCCTCTTAATCATCCCCCACACTTCTCCCACTGGTGCCGCCCTTCCAATGGTGTCACAGAAACGAAGCCAACATGACCTCTTTGCCTGACGGATAGTTCTCCTCACCAGGGCCTGGGCCTGCTTATACTGAATCAGATGTTAGAAGTTATGAGTCCTTTTCAGTACTCTAAATGCCTTGTTCCTATTCCTCACCGCTGCCCCACTCTCCTCCGTCCACCACAGGACTGCCTTCCTCCTCCTCCTCCTCCTCCTCCTCCTCCTCCTCCTCGAACTCTTAGATATATCCTCAGTAGCTGCCCCCACGAATGCTGTTCTCACCCAGTTATTCATACTATCCACTTCCCCTCTCATATCCACCCGAGCCATCACCTGCTCACTTAACTCCTGAAACGGATCCAACTTTGCTCTTCCTCAGGTCATCATCTGGCTACATGCCATGAACAACAGCTGACTAGTCAGTATTCCTCAGGTCACCACCTGGCTGTATCTATGAATAACAGCTGATTAGTCAGTATTCCTCCGGTCATCACCTGGCTGTATCTATGAATAACAGCTGATTAGTCAGTATTCCTCCAGTCATCACCTGGCTGTATCTATGAATAACAGCTGATTAGTCAATATTCCTCAGGTCATCACCTGGCTGTATCTATGAATAACAGCTGATTAGTCAGTATTCCTCAGGTCATCACCTGGCTGTATCTATGAATAACAGCTGATTAGTCAGTATTCCTCAGGTCATCACCTGGCTGTATCTATGAATAACAGCTGATTAGTCAATATTCCTCAGGTCATCACCTGGCTGTATCTATGAATAACAGCTGATTAGTTAGTATTCCTCAGGTCATCACCTGGCAGTATCTATGAATAACAGCTGATTAGTCAATATTCCTCAGGTCATCACCTGGCTGTGTCCATGAATAACAGCTGATTAGTCAGTATTCCTCAGGTCATCACCTGGCTGTATCTATGAATAACAGCTGATTAGTCAGTATTCCTCAGGTCATCACCTGGCTGTATCTATGAATAACAGCTGATTAGTTAGTATTCCTCAGGTCATCACCTGGCTGTATCTATGAATAACAGCTGATTAGTCAAAATTCCTCAGGTCATCAC
Organism: Brachymystax lenok tsinlingensis; assembly: GCA_030435695.1. NCBI lineage: Eukaryota > Metazoa > Chordata > Actinopteri > Salmoniformes > Salmonidae > Brachymystax > Brachymystax lenok. Next base: position 537,254 of record CM059810.1, read on the forward strand.
CTGGCTGTATCTATGAATAACAGCTGATTAGTTAGTATTCCTCAGGTCATCACCTGGCTGTATCTATGAATAACAGCTGATTAGTTAGTATTCCTCAGGTCATCACCTGGTGGATATGAGCTGCTCTGAGACCCAAGGAGAACATCACCAGGTAAAGAGAACAGGTATACATTTAGTCCACTTTCTTATTGAATACACCAGGAAGTGACGATTCTGCAGGTACCAGATTACGTTTGGACCTGGCGAAATGTGGAAGAGGCAACGTGAGCACCTATTACCGTCTAGTAGACGTGAGGCTTGCTAGGGTGTTGTGGATGGGGAATGGTGGATTGGAGATGTTTAAGCCGCAGACTCCGGTGTGAAGAGATAACTCGATCCGGTGGAACGCGACAATAGAAGCTCTTATTTCAGAGAACACTCTGTAATCCACGCCCCCAGTGGGCATAGCTAGGCATTTTGGACTGGGACACGTTTTAATATGATGAAAAGCCTCGTTTTGCAATGGGTCCACCTCGGTTCTGTGTAGCCTAGTTATGCTAATATGCTCGAGACCAGTGTATTGCAGTTAATTTCGTCTTTGACTTCATAAGTAAAATATCTTTGAGTAGTAAACAGGGAAACAACGAGTCCCAGTTCACAATAGAACATACCAGAGGAGGTCATAGTTTACTAGGCTACCTACATTATTGAGATCATCTGGTCACCACAAGTATTTGGAATACATTGAGCTCGTTGACAAAACAGACCATGGAACGCCTTTTCAGACCAAGTCTGTGGAAATTATGCGATTATATTGGAGACAGGGTTATAGCAGTGAATGTTATCTATTAAGTTACTCGTATAATATTTCTAAGTAGAAGCCATATCAGCCAGGGAAACTGATTGTTCTCACTTTTCTGCCTGAGTGTGACGCTGTTTGCTGCAATTTTCTGGATTATTTTGTGACCAGAACAAAACTACTTATTTTACTCAACTAGAGATTGAAATAAATTGTGTTTCTTAAAAAAAAATTAACACAGGACATTGAATGATACCTGAACTAACTCTGAAAAGTAACATAAGTAGGAATACAGTATCACAGAGAGGTCAAACAGGTGTGTGTTAGTCATATTATCCAGGGTCCACAGCAACCCTATTGATTATTCTCTACCCCCAGTGTATGTGGTGTACTATTGTCTTAGTCATGCTCTCTCTTGAGGGGAAGCAACAGGCAGGTATCAGGTAGAGTGGGGCTAGGTGGGATTGGGCCAGGCATGTCCAGGTGTCAGGCCAGGGTGTACTCAGTCACAGTCCATGGTCCTCAGGCCACACCTGTTTGACCTCTCTGTGATACTGTAGGCCTAATTATGTAACTTTTCTGGCTTCACCCCAGGGTTTTCGACTTGCTAGACAGCAGGAGAAATGGTAGGTTAATATTTTTATTATGAAAGTCAGGTGTAAGATTCTTTGGGAGTCGATTATTATTCAACGAAAGTTACATATATAATACTGACCCGATTTTTCTAATTCTTTCTAATAAACGGCAAGTAAAAAATCTAGGACCCCACTAAGCCCAGTGCGCACAAGGAAGACCACGAAAAGTGTCCTCTTTTACACAGCTACCTGATGCTGAGATTTAAGCAATTTAGCAGATATATTAATATATTTATCCTAAAATAAGAGATGCTTATGAGGAAAGAAACAATAGACAATCGTGTGTATTGTATACATGTATTTCTTCCCGAACTTTGACAGGCGGTCATAGGCCTAATTGAGTCCCGTTACATTTGTTTCATTTGTTGTGTCCGAATACCCGTACTTGCGTTCTAAATAATAGGCATTTAGGTATGCGAAAATATAACGTTTTATATGTGAAATTTGAGGTAGGACGCACTGTACCCAAATTAAAGGTGAGTCTAGTAGTTGATATTTGGTGCTTACTGCATACATTTTTAGCAAATAGTACGTTTCTAAATAGTATATAGTAGTACACATTATGTAGTTTTAGTGAGTAGTAGGCAATACAGATTTTGGACACAGCCTATGACTCCCATCCAACCGTGACAAAAGGGATTCCTAAAAAGGCTGCCACTTTGGTTTTGCGTTGGGCCATAGAGATAGCATCACTGGTGCTTCCCTGCTGTCTATCTCTTTTTTAAAGTAGTCCATTTTCTTCTTCAGGACTGGCTGAACCCTCCTGATGACCCTCCAACACAGTCACCAGGAAGGGTAAGCCAATGAAGTTGGAAGTCCTACCCAGTTGACCACATTAGAATGGTCGAAGCGCTGCCCATGCTGATACAGCCTTTTGCCCTCTAACATTCTCTATGGTTGGGGCACGTTGAGGCCTTTTGGTTAGAAGGGATACAGTGTATGCCAGAATTGACCACATTATTTACTTTTCCTAGCAGGATAGGAGAAATTACTTCCCAGGTTAGTATAATTAACGTAGTAGGTTGGGGAAATTAGTTTAAAGTTAAGAAAAGGGTTAGGGGTAACTAAAATGCAAAAATGTACTTTCGATGTCAAATTGGCATAAACTGTATCCCGTCTAGCCTTGACCAGGTTGGGGGCGTGTCCAGCCTACATAATAATAAATAAATAAAAACATTCCGCCTTCAATGTTTTTCACAATTGCATTCGGTACAAAATGCTTTACAGAATGTCATTATAATGTCTATTTAAATCCCCAGCACTGCAGGCCAAAAGTAGGCCTACTCTGCTTTTGTATTTAAACGTTTTAATATAATGTCATTTACTCTTCTTAATTACAGATTAATTTGGGACCAGACCAGTCCTCTTCAGGATTTTGAGACCTCCTCTCTGAGAGTTATAATGAGTTATGAAGCCATCCCTAATAAAAGACGTAAAGATGGGTCACCAAACAAGGATCTTGATGAGACCATGGACCCTGATATGAAGATGTGGGTGTGTCCAATTAAGCATGTGTAGCACTTCTCATGATGACGGTTTCCATTGCAGTTGTCAGGATATGAGGTGTGTTTGTATTCTTGTTGAATGCTTTTAGATCCTATGCTATAATTATGTAATAGATTAACATGAGGATTTTGACCAAAAATACAACACACCTCTCAAATATATAGTAATATGTTCATATGATTTCTATGAAAGATACTGAGTTACTGCATAGTAAATATAACATTTTATTCTAGACGAAACCTAGTCAGTTGCATAGCTGAATGCATTCAACTGAAATGTGTCTTCCACATTTAACCCAACCCCTCTGAATCGAAGAGGTACGGGGGGTTATCTTAATCAACATCACATCATCGGTGCCCAGGGAGCAGTTGTTGTTGTGAGTTAACTGCCTTGCTCAAGGGCAGAACAGCATATTTCTCCACCTTGCCGGCTCGGGGATTCAAACCAGCGACCTTTCAGTTAAAGGCCCAATGCTTTTAACCACTAGGCTACCTGCCTCCCCTATAGTCACCCTAAGCCTGATGGGATGTTTCAATTCCATTAATTCTAATCAATATAGTTGGTGTAAATAACTGTGAGGAGAAATCAAGGGCGAGTGGTAGTGCAAATCAAATGTTATTTGTCACATGCGCTGAATACAGTTTAAAATAATACTAAAATGAACAAATGAAATAGCAACACGAGAAATAAAATAAATACACATTATTTATATATATATATATATACAGTGCATTCAGAGAGAATTCAGACACCTTACCGTTTTCCACATTTTGTTACTTTACAGCCTTATTCTAAAATGGCTTAAATATTTTTTCCCCTCATCAATCTACATACAATACCCCAAAATGACAAAGGAAAAACTGATTTTTAGAAATTGTTGCAAATTTATTAAAAATAAAAAACAGATACCTTATTTGTCTAAGTATTCAGACCCTTTCCTAAGAGACTCAAAATTGAGCTCAGGTGCATCCTGTTTCCATTGATCATCCTTGAGATGTTTCTACAACTTTATTGGAGTCGACTTGTGGTAAATTCAATTGATTGGTCATGATTTGGAAAGGTAAACACACCTGTCTATATAAGGTCCCATAGTTGACAGTGCATGTCAGAGCAAAAACCAAGCCATGAGGTTCGAAGGAATTCTCTGTAGAGCTCTGAGACAGATTTGTGTCGAGTCACAGATCTGGGGAAGGGTACTAAAAAATGTCTGCAGCATTGAATGTCCCCAAGAACACAGTGGCCTCCATCATTCTTAAATGGAAGAAGTTTGGAACCACCAAGACTCTTCCTAGAGCTGGCTGCCCGGCCAAACTGAGCAATCGGGGGAGAAGGGCCTTGGTTAGGGAGGTGAACAAAAACCCGATGGTCACTCTGACAGAGCTCCAGACTTCCTCTGTGGAGATGGGAGAACCTTCCAGAAGGACAACCATCTCTGCAACACTCTACCAGTCAGGCTTTATGGCAGAGTGGCCAGACTGAAGCCACTCCTCAGTAATAGCCTGCTTGGAGTTTGCCAAAAGACACCTAAAGGACTCTCAGACCATGAGAAACAAGATTTTCTGGTCTGATGAAACCAAGATTAAACTCTCTGGCCTGAATCACCATCCCTACGGTGAAGCATGGTGGTGGCCGCATAATGCTATGGAGATGTTTTTCAGCGGCAGGGACTGGGAGACTAGTCAGGATCGAGGGAAAGATGAACGGAGCAAAGTACAGAGAGATCCTTGATGAAAACATGCTCCAGAGCGCTCAGGACCTCAGACTGGGGCGAAGGTTCTCCTTCCAACAGGACGACCCTAAGCACACAGCCAAGACAACACAGGAGGGGCTTCGGGACAAGTCTCTGAATTTCCTTGAGTGGCCCAGCCAGAGCCCAGACTTGAATCCGATCAAACATCTTTGGAGAGACCTGAAAATAGCTGTGCAATGACGCTCCCCATCCAACCTGACAGAGCTTGAGAAGATCTACAGAGAAGAATGGGAGAAACTCCCTAAATACAGCTGTGCCAAGCTTGTAGCGTCATCCCCAAGAAGACTCGAGGCTCTAATCACTGCCAAAGGTGCTTCAAAAAAGTACTGAGTAAAGTGTCTTGAATACTTATGTAAATGTTATATTTCAGTTTTTTATTTTTAATGCATTTGCAAAAATTTCTAAAACCTGTTTTTGCTTTGTCATTATGGGGTATTGTGTGTAGATTGATGAGTAAAAAATCTAATTCAATCAATTTTAGAATAAGGCTGTGATGGAAAAAGTCAAGGGGTCTGAATACTTTCCAAATCCACTGTACAGGGAGTACCAGATCAATGTGGACCGATATACAGGGAGTATCAGTAACAGATCAATGTGCAGAAGTATGAGGTATTTGAGGTAGATACACTACATAGCCAAAAGTACATCTCATTCCAAAATCATGGGTATTAGTATGGAGTTTGTCCCCTCTTTGCTGCTATAACAGCCTCTACTCTTCTGGGAAGGCTTTCCCCTAGATGTTGGAACATTGCTGCAGGGACTTGCTTCCATTCAGCCACATAGCGTATAGTGAGGTCGAGCACTGATGTTGGGCGATTAGGGCTCGCAGTCTGCGTTCCAATTCATCCCAAAGGTGTTCGATGGGGTTGAGGTCAGGGCTCTGTGCAAGCTAGTCAAGTTCTTCCACACCAATCTCGACAAACCATTTCTGTATGGACCTCGCTTTGTGCACGGAGGCATTGTCATGCTGACACAGGAAAGGGCCTTCCCCAAACTGTTGCCTCAAAAGTGGAAGCACAGAATCATCTAGAATGTCATTGTATGCTATAGATTTCCCTTCACTGGAACTAAGGGGCCTAACCCGAACCATGAAAAACAGCCTCATACCATTATACCTCCTCCACCAAACTGTACAGTTGGCACAATGCATTGGGGCAGGTAGCATTCTCCTGGCATCCGCCAAACCCAGATTTGTCAGTCGGACTGCCAGATGGTGAAGAGTGACTCATCACTCCAGAGAACGCGTTTCTACTGCTCCAGAGTTCATTGGCGGCGAGCTTTACACCACTCCAGCCGACGCTTGTCATTGCGCATGGTAATCTTAGGTTTGTGTGCGGCTGCTCGGCCATGGAAACCCATTTCATGAAACTACCGACGAAGAGTTATTGTGCTGACGTTGCTTCCAGAGGCAGTTTGAGTGTTTCAAGCGAGGACAGACAATTTTTACGCGCTGTGCTTCAGCACTCGGCGGTCCCGTTCTGTGAGCTTGTGTGGACTACCAATTCGCAGCTGAGCCGTTGTTGCTCCTAGACGTTTCCACTTCACAATAACAGCACTTACAGTTGACTGGGGCAGCTCTAGCAGGGCAGAAATTTGACAAACTGACTTATGGGAAAGATGGCATCCTATGACGGTGCCACGTTGAAAGAGCAGTCTCTTTCCACTGGTTGTATATTTTAATGAAGAGTAACCAATCAATGAATATCTCTATGTTTCAAGGAGGGGACGTTACAGCAAAATGAAGGGTGAGATTCTACGTTCTATGTTCTACCTGGAAAAGTCAATACGTTCCTTAAATTAGTGTTAATTTATGTAGTTGGCGACAGGAAGAAGCTAAAATTCACATTATGGTAATTCAGATAATTATAATGTGGAAGAGAGGAATATAATTAATTATTTAATTGTATTTTTAGTATTTAGTGTTTTATTTTGTGTTAAGGTATTTTACTACTAGGGGCCAATCAGAGAGAGCAGTCTTTTTCCTCTGGTTTTCTATCAATGAAGACTGACCGATCCATGGAATACCCACTTCATTTCAAAGGAGAAGACTCTCTACGAAACAAAGGGTGAGGTGCTGATGTGCATCCAGCTGTAAATACAGGCCTATGTTGTAATAATGCTAACCTCATGAAATAAAATATATGTGACTTAATGTAAAGCAAAAATACACATCATGATAACAGATAGTTATAGGTAGGTTACCATGTGTTATATTATCATGATAACAGATAGTTATAGGTAGGTTACCATGTGTTATATTATCATGATAACAGATAGTTATAGGTAGGTTACTGTCACAATCTTGTTGAGGGACGGACCAAGGCGCAGCGAGGTATCCAGTATACATATTTATTAAACGTAACGTAACTGGGAAAAAACAATAAACGAACGAAGATCGTAACAACATAACATAGAATAAACACTTAAGCTATGAACCAAACAATAACCCACAAAACCCTAGTGCAAAACCACAAACATATATATGGTTCCCAATTAGAGGTAACGACACTCAGCTGCCTCTAATTGGGAACCATTAACCCAACATAGAAATAGCACACCTAGAACCAAAAACCCTACACCAAAAACTAAACTAAACACGCCAGCCTGTAGACTCAGGCCTGGACGTGACAGTACCCCCCCCAAAGGCGCGGACTCCGACCGCGCCAAAAGTCCATAGGGGGGGTCTATGTCCAAGGTGGCGGCTCCGGTGCCGGCCGTGCTGGCCCGAGGTCACGCACCGGAGGCCCTGGGCTAGAAGCCGGAACAGTTCGTGCTGGACTCAGGAAGCGCTCAGGGGACCTGGTGCAGGGAGCAGGAACGGGCCGTGTTGGACTCACGATGCGCACTGGGACTCTGGTGGGGGGAGCAGGAACGGGCCGTGCTGGACTCACGATGCGCACTGGGACTCTGGTGCGGGGAGCAGGAACGGGCCGTGTCGGGCTCTGACGGCGCACATGGGACCTGATGTGTGGAGCAGGAACAGGCCGTGCCGGTCTCTGAACGCGCACTGGAGACACCGTGCGCTTCACTGCGTAACATGGTGCCTGACCAGTGCGACACTCACTCCGGTAAGCACGGGGAGTTGGCTCAGGTCTCCAACCTGGCTCAGCCAACCTCCCCGTGTGCCCCCCCATTTTTTTTGGGGGGGGGCTGCCTCTCGGGCTTCCTCGCCAGCCATGTTCCCTCTTACTGCTGCCGCTCTGCCATAGCTACCTCCAACTCTTCCCTGGGACGGCGATACTCCCCAGCCTGCCTCCAGGGTTCCTTACCAGCCAGGATCTCCTCCCATGTCCAGAATTCCCGGTTATCCCGCTGCTTGGTCCTTTTGTGGTGGGTTATTCTGTCACGGTTTTCTGATGGAGCGGACCAAGATGCAGCGAGGGTTCCAGTATACATACTTTTATTTAAGTGCAACTGGCCAAAAAAACAATGAACAGACCATAACACAGCTACACACACATAAATACAAACAATAACCCACAAGGCAAGTCGGTCAGGGAACCAACTTAAATAGGATTCCCAATTAGAGGCAACGACAACCAGCTGCCTGTAATTGGGAACCTAACAAAAAAACAACATAGAGTTCCCTACATAACCCTTGTCACGCCCTGACCCAACACACCATAGAGAAACCTAGAGAGCTCTCAATGGCCAGGGCGTGACAGTTGCTTCTGTTCTGTTTTTATCTTATTTCTTTCCATATCAAAAGCCCTGACCTTACTTTACCTTTTCTCCTGTAAGGCTGAACACATTTTATTAACTGTTTAACCAATTCATTTTTTTTAAGTGAAGCGAGCGAGCAAATTGCTTTTAAAGTAGAACCTCTTCTTAATAATATACTATAGCAATTTTAGTGCAACACCTAGCAAGATGTTGGCCTCTTGGAGGCTAAAAGAGCCATAGTTCAGCCATTATACGAGAGGGAGTTGTGTATCTCTTTGTTTTGGGCAAAGGACCAACACAGTCCTGCAGAACCCTGCTGAAAGGTTAGTCAAAAGCAGGAACAGGCTACAAAAGTGCAACCGATACAGCTTGGTTCGGTTTACCCTTCCGCTTGAAAACATAACAGGATTTACGATCCTTGTTTTTGGACACTGGGGGAAAAGACTGAAACCTCGTAGTTGTAGGTGACTTCCCTTCTCTTTTGTGTTGGGAAAACTTCTGGGTGATTTGCTTGTGAAGGTCGACTCCCACCACGGTAAAGGAAGTGCAGCGGTTCTTAGGGTTTGCCAACTACTACCGGAGGTTTATCCGGGGCTTTGGTCAGGTAGCGGCTCCCATTACCTCACTGCTGAAGGGGGGACCGGTGCGACTACAGTGGTCAGCTGAGGCGGACAGGGCTTTTGGTCACCTGAAGGCTCAGTTTACCTCGGCTCCCGTGCTGGCTCATCCGGATCCCTCTTTGGCATTTATCGTGGAGGTGGCTGGGATAGGAGCTGTGCTGAGATAAGAGGCTAGTCAGACATACCTCTATAAATCAACTTGGGGGAGTGGACATTTACTGCTGAGGCCTTAGAAAACACTGGAACTGTTGTATCTCTTGCAAGTTAGTATAGCTGTGTATGCATGGGCTTGGTCTGAGGAGTAGCAGGTAATGACGTATACAGTGACATCACAGGGGGTTGACTACAAGCATGATAAAAGCAACTTAGACTTTTCCTATAGCGCAGAACTTACTCAGAAACGTGTGCTATGTTCCTGATTGTCAACTTCTGTCTGCAATTGCATTAATAAAGGTTTTTGAATGATTTAATTAAAGATATTGTCACAATGCTAATTTCACCAATGAGCCAATGATGATTGACAAGGAACAAGGAAACGAACCGCAACAGACCCATATAGGGAACAACAGTCAAATATGAGCATTTGGTGCTGTGCTTATTAAGTAACTTGACAAGAAAGACTGACTGTCAAAGATTATTAAGTAACTTCCTTTGATACCCTTTAACATCTCTACTACACTCATTGATTGGTGATACAGTCAACTCCTATACAGTCTATGTAATGGTGGTTTGGTTCTGTTGAGAATGTTATCACCAGGCCTAAATTGGAGTATGCAAATAACTGTAGCAAGTGAGTAGAAGGTATTATAATTGGAATTGTTGAAATGCAGATTGTGGACAAAGTCAAATGTTCTAACTTCATTTTGACTCTTGTAAACAGGAAGCTACAATGTCAGGAAATAGGTAGGACTTTTATTTATATACTAATACAAAGAAATGTGTGTGGGTTTGAGACATAGATAGAGAGAGAGAGAGAGAGAGAGAGAGAGAGAGAGAGAGAGAGAGAGAGAGAGAAAGAGTGAGAAACAGAGAAAGAGAGAACGCGACAGAGAGAGAGAGAATATGAAGGAGGAAGTTGTGTGCACTGTAGGCTACTGTATGTGTTACAGTATGTTGTCACGATGATGTTACATTTTCTTCTCACAAATCCAGTTGAGTTTCCAGTCACATGACATATCTTTAGAGGACTCTGGTCTTTGTGTAGCAGTACCAACAGGGTTAAAAACAGTCAGATATCATGGTTAATACCAGTACCTACAGGGTTAAAAACAGTCAGACATGGATAATACCAGTACCTACGGGGTTAAAAACAGTCAGATATCATGGTTAATACCAGTACCTACAGGGTTAAAAACAGTCAGCTATCATGGTTAATACCAGTACCTACAGGGTAAAAAACAGTCAGCTATCATGGTTAATACCAGTACCTACAGGGTAAAAAACAGTCAGATATCATGGTTAATACCAGTACCTACAGGGTAAAAAACAGTCAGATATCATGGTTAATACCAGTACCTACAGGGTTAACAACAGTCAGATATCATGGTTAATACCAGTACCTACAGGGTTAAAAACAGTCAGATATCATGGTTAATACCAGTACCTACAGGGTTAAAAACAGTCAGATATCATGGTTAATACCAGTACCTACAGGGTTAAAAACAGTCAGATATCATGGTTAATACCAGTACCTACAGGGTTAAAAACAGTCAGATATCATGGTTAATACCAGTACCTACAGGGTTAAAAACAGTCAGATATCATGGTTAATACCAGTACCTACAGGGCTAAATACAGTCAGACATGGATAATACCAGTACCTACGGGGTTAAAAACAGTCAGATATCATGGTTAATACCAGTACCTACAGGGTTAAAAACAGTCAGACATGGATAATACCAGTACCTACGGGGTTAAAAACAGTCAGATATCATGGTTAATACCAGTACCTACAGGGTTAAAAACAGTCAGCTATCATGGTTAATACCAGTACCTACAGGGTAAAAAACAGTCAGCTATCATGGTTAATACCAGTACCTACAGGGTAAAAAACAGTCAGATATCATGGTTAATACCAGTACCTACAGGGTTAAAACAGTCAGATATCATGGTTAATACCAGTACCTACAGGGTTAAAAACAGTCAGATATCATGGTTAATACCAGTACCTACAGGGTTAAAAACAGTCAGATATCATGGTTAATACCAGTACCTACAGGGTTAATAACAGTCAGATATCATGGTTATTCCAGTACCTACAGGGTTAAAAACAGTCAGATATCATGGTTAATACCAGTACCTACAGGGTTAAAAACAGTCAGATATCATGGTTAATACCAGTACCTACAGGGTTAACAACAGTCAGATATCATGATTAATACCAGTACCTACAGGGTTAAAAACAGTCAGATATCATGGTTAATACTAGTACCTACGGGGTTAAAAACAGATCACGTAATTTTTTCAATCCTTGCTTACATTAGTGTTTGTCTCTAGTATACTTGAGAACAGATTTCCCAAATTAAAATCAATAGGAGCTGATTTCCTGCTACCTTGCCATTCGCCCCCAGTCATTGTGCTGACTGTAGTTAGCGTTGGCTCACAAAACTACCTCTAACTTCCTTCATACTGGATGCAGTCATAAAAATGTTCACCCACAAGCTCATCTGACTCTGGGGAAGTAGATAAAGGGCCAAAATCCTGAAGTAACCCTTTAACTCAAAGTGTCACTTAGTCTCCCATTGACACCAATGAATGCCTGTCTAAATTTGACTTAAGTGGAATATAGGATTGGCCTCATATGATCACATAGTATGAAGCACCTCTGTTGTATCATCTGTAAATGGAGGAAGAATAGCTGTACTTGTAAAGTCGTGTTTTCTCACCCCATCTCTCTTCCTGTTAAGGGGGACTTGTGGTTGTTAAACATACAGATTCTCACATTAACAGGAAATATAGTGTCCAGTTACAGTTAACCCCTAGCCTTGCCAGCTAGCTAATGTTAGTAGAATTCATGCCATATCATTTGTTTAGCAAATTCATAACATTTTGTACATTTGCAAATTCGTAACATATCATACACATTGTAATTCATAACATATCATACTAAATGGATGATGGGTATCCACAAATGTATATATACCATGTGAAAGGTAACATGTCATACTAAGTGGAGTGTCTCGGACTTACATACAGGATAATACGAAATGCTCTGAGACCAGGTTGGAAATACACAGTTGTGAGTTACATAGGACTTCATGAACATGATAATGAATGTTTCTGCAGTTAGTATACATCCTAAAATACAGAGCCTTTGTCACGATCTTCCTGAATGACGGACCAAGGCGCAGCGAGGTATCCAGTATACATACTTTATTATTTATGTAACTGGTAAAACAATAAACAAACAAAGAGCATCACACCGGTGTGGCTAAATGTGCACACACCACTAAACATACTATACAAACAATGACCCACAAAACCCCATTGAAAACCACAAACATATATATGGTTCCCAAATAGAGGTAACGACAATCAGCTGCCTCTAATTGGGAACCATTTTCCCCAACATAGAAATACAAAACCTAGAACACAAAACCCTCCTAAACAAAAGACAAACTAAACACCAGCCTGCTAACCCAGGCCTGGACGTGACAGCCTTGATCATTTCAGAACATTTAACCTCTAGTCTTAAAAGGAACAACCTTTCATTTAGGAGATGTAGTATTTAGCATTTTATGTATTAATTTCCACAAGTATGTCATTTCAAAAGTTTTTTTTTTTAAAGTAAGGTACCTTCATTTGGAAGACACATTGTATTCTGCTTTTCAATATTAGAAGTCTGTTTGTTACAGTTTATTTTACTCAGTTGACTTTTGAAGCCTTGGGGCATGGGGCATCGGCCAACGTCATCCCATTAACATGAGGTAAATTGTTTGTGTGGCAAATGGAAGAAAAATAACTATTGGTTTACACTTCCGTGTGTGTCTCTATGACTACGGTGTACTTACCAGTGTCCCCAGCTTGAGGTTGTTTATCTATGCTCCTGTTAACCGTATCCTGTCCACGGCTCTTCCTGTCTACATTAGCATAAATCTCCTCAGACTGCTCCATATAAAGGCTAATTCTAATTGTTCCCTTAAAATATGCTTTGGTACTTATGGAGCTGCACACCGTACAATGGACAGTAAATTCTGTGATATATCCTGTTAAACAGCTGCTTCAGTTTAACAGTCTGTTGTGTCTGAGAACGTACAGTGTTACAGGTGTAGGGAGGACTTCACACCTTAACCAGTGTTTTGAGCAGACAGCAACCTCCAGGAAGAGACACAACAGCAGATAGACACCATGCATGAGTGTGTGGGTATGTAGCAGACAGGTCCACTGGTGCACTGTGTTTTCATTGGTCACCTACACGTTGTCTCTTGTTTAGTGAAGGTTGTGAGTCATTATCACCTTTCATTAGCATAGTTTTGTGTGTGTGTGTGTGTGTGTGTGTGCCCTCTCAGTACTGTTCTGCCCTCTGCGGTTGTCCAGGTCACACTGTTTTAATGGAAACATGTTTGTGTCCCACCGTGCACATCCGTTTGAAACATTCAGAATGATTCAAGATAGAATTGAGGTAATCATATATTTTAGCAGATAAAAAATGGGACTCAGTGAATTTGCACATAGATCATATAGTATTACTGAGGCTTTGACACCCCAGCCTTGAAACAGAGGTCCCGTTATGGCTTGTACTCTGTGGCCAGCCACCTATTTCATCACATACATCACCACTGGCCTGATGACATAAGAGGGGCCTTTTTCTATATATACTGTTATTCAGAAGTGTGTGTGGGAAATCTATTCTTGCATCTTTCTCATTAGTATGAAAGGGGGACTTTGTATGTGTGTGTGTCTGTCTGTGTATGTGTGCGAGCCCTCTGTTTGTGTCCAACTGCAGGTCAAACTGTTTTAACAATCCAATCACATTCAAGCAGGAAGCTGGTAGTCCTGCTGGGATGTTGTTCCTTTATTACTTAACCCTTGGCCTACAATGGAAATCTAATTAACACAATTAAGAAATCCCCATCAAAATCTGTCTGTTTAAGTTAAAGATGTGTTTTTCTGCATGGGCTGCATCTCAATCCATCTCATCCGCCGATATCGCACTTCCACATCTCCGGTGAAAGGTGGCAGAGCTGGAGAGGTGTTTTTCAGATCAATAGACGTCCCAAAAATTCGTTCTTCTCACAAAAACGCCTAACAACTATTATAACCACTCTATACAAAGCTGAGACTCTCTAACGAGAGTCTCAGCTTTATAAACTATCGTTATAAACTATTGTAACCACTCTATTGAAAGCTGAGACTCTCTAAAGAACATGATGGTTTCCTCCGTTATAAACTATTATAACCACTCTATTGAAAGCTGAGACTCTCTAAAGAACACGATGGTTTCCTCCGTTATAAACTATTATAACCACTCTATTGAAAGCTGAGACTCTCTAAAGAACACGATGGTTTCCTCCGTTATAAACTATTATAACCACTCTATTGAAAGCTGAGACTCTCTAAAGAACACGATGGTTTCCTCCGTTATAAACTATTATAACCACTCTATAGAAAGCTGAGACTCTCTAAAGAACATGATGGTTTCCTCCGTTATAAACTATTATGACATATTAATCTCTGTTTGCATCTTTCTCAGAGGTTTTAAAAGGGAACTTTAGACTTGTGTGTGCTCATGCATTCATTCGAGCGTGCCCTCTCAGTAATGTTCTGCCCTGTGTATCTAACTACAGATGACACTGTTTTAACAATCCAATCACATTCAATCAGGAAGCTGGTTAAAGGACATTGTTCCTTTATTACTTTACTTTGTTTTCATTTATAGTAATAATTGAAGATGCCTGACCATCAACATGATAACTACTAGACATCATCACTTAACCATTCAGCATGACCATCAACATGATAACTACTAGACATCAACACTTAACCATTCAGCATGACCATCAACATGATAACTACTAGACATCATCACTTAACCATTCAGCATGACCATCAACATGATAACTACTAGACATCATCACTTAACCATTCAGCATGACCATCAACATGATAACTACTAGACATCATCACTTAACCATTCAGCTTGACCATCAACATGATAACTACTAGACATCATCACTTAACCATTCATCATGACCATCAACATGATAACTACTAGACTTCATCACTTAACCATTCAGCATGACCATCAACATGATAACTACTAGACATCATCACTTAACCATTCAGCATGACCATCAACATGATAACTACTAGACATCATCACTTAACCATTCAGCATGACCATCAACATGATAACTACTAGACATCATCACTTAACCATTCAGCATGACCATCAACATGATAACTACTAGACATCATCACTTAACCATTCATCATGACCATCAACATGATAACTACTAGACATCAACACTTAACCATTCATCATGACCATCAACATGATAACTACTAGACATCATCACTTAACCATTCAGCATGACCATCAACATGATAACTACTAGACATCATCACTTAACCATTCAGCATGACCATCAACATGATAACTACTAGACATCATCACTTAACCATTCAGCATGACCATCAACATGATAACTACTAGACATCATCACTTAACCATTAACCATTCAGCACTGTTTCCAACCATCAACATAATAACTGCTAGACACAACCAGTAAACAACTAGAGAGAGAGAGAGAGGGAGAGGGAGAGACATAGAGAGAAAAAAGCATCTTAAACCTATCACAAGGATAACCAATAATTACAGTGTGATTGGTTTCTCACAGACCCAGTGTTGTTTAACACATGGTCCGTCCTTCCAACTCTTCAATGGGTCTGTTGCTGTCTGTGAGATCTCAACACAAGCAGTCGTGTCATTCAAGTTATTAGGTTCCCCTTCCATCCAATACCTATAAACCACACAGTGAAACAGAGTTGAAAATCGCCTAAAACATCATAGAGAATCAGTCCGTTAACCTCGTCACCAGGCTTAATTGCTACCATTCTAGAGAGAGAGAGAGAGAGAGAGAGAGAGAGAGAGAGAGAGAGAGAGAGAGAGAGAGAGAGAGAGAGACAGAGAGAGACAGAGAGAGACAGAGAGAGACAGAGACAGAGACAGAGACAGAGACAGAGACAGAGACAGAGACAGAGACAGAGACAGAGACAGACACAGACACAGAGAGCTGGGGATGAGATTACCGGACTGTAAAAATGATCATTCCAACAACAGAGAAACAGATAGTAAAAGACAGTAAGAACTGTCAATCACTCACGTAGTTGTAAACGGTGTGTTGTCAACCCACTGCCAGATTCCGTCTTTTTTATAAGAACCAATCCAGACATTCTTCTTAAATTCATAAAGGAATGTCTATAATATAATTTTGGCAGAAAAACAATAGCCATTATTTAATCTCCATGGCAGAGACATACATAATAGTAGTAGTATAATAGTAGTAGCAGAAGCAGTAGTATAATAGTGGTAGTATAATAGTATTATTATAACAGTAGTAGTATAATAGTAGTAGTATAATAGTAGTAGCAGAAGTAGTAGTATAATAGTGGTAGTATAATAGTATTATTCTAACAGTAGTAGTATAATAGTAGTAGCAGAAGTAGTAGTATAATAGTGGTAGTATAATAGTATTATTATAACAGTAGTAGTATAATAGTGGTAGTATAATAGTATTATTATAACAGTAGTAGTATAATAGTGGTAGTATAATAGTATTATTATAACAGTAGTAGTTTAATAGTAGTAGTATAATAGTACTTTTACTTCACTGCATTCCTAAAGATAATTACATACTTTTTACTCCAAACATTTTCCCTGACACCCAAAAACACTCGTTACATTTTGAATGCTTAGCAGGACAAGAAAATTGTCTGATTCACACAAGTATCAAGAGGACATCCCTGGTCATCCCTACTGCCTTTGATTTGGCAGACTCACTAAACACATGCTTTGTTTGTAAATGATGTCTGAGTGTTGGAGCATGCCCATGGTTATCCGTAAATTAAAAAAAACAAGAAGAGTATGCCGTCTGGTTTGCTTTATATAAGGAATTTGAAACGATTTATACTTTTGATAGTATAATAGTAGCAGAATAATAGTAGTAGCATAAAAGTAGTAGTATAATATTAGTAGTATAATAGTAGTAGTGTAATAGTAGTAGTATAATAGTAGTAGTATAATAGTAGTAGTATAATGGTAGTAGTATAATAGTCATAGTATAATATTATTAGTATAATAGTAGTAGTATAATGGTAGTAGTATAATAGTCATAGTATAATATTATTAGTATAATAGCAGTAGCAGTATAGTAGTAGTATAGTAGTAGTATTAAATTAGTAGTAGTATAGTAGTAGTATCATGATAGTGGTAGTAATAGTAGTAGTAGTAGTAGTAGTAGTAGTAGTAGTAGTAGTAGTAGTAGTAGTACTGTACTGTAGCTAATTTCCCCCCAATATCAGACACCCCTAACTTCGGACACTCTAGTGGTTGGAGGACTAAATCACCTCGAGCTCAAAACTTAAATGGACTGGAAGATAACGGTAAGTTTTGGAACTAAATACACCCTTCTAGCTAGCTGACCACTGATTTTCATTACAATGTATTCAAGTTGAGTTAGGTTATGAGAGTTTTCAAAAAAGTAATATATATATACACATTTTGAGGGAGAAGCTGTATGTTGTAAAATTTCTATGGGATTGAGGTCAGGGCTTTGTGATGGCCACTCCAATACCTTGACTTTGTTGTCCTTAAGCCACTTTGCCACAACTTTGGAAGTATGCTTGGGGTCATTGTCCATTTGGAAGACCCATTTGTGACCAAGCTTTAACTTCCTGACTGATGTCTTGAGATGTTGCTTCAATATATTCCTTCCTTATGAGCCATCTATTTTGTGAAGTGCACCAGCCCATCCTGCAGCAAAGCATCCCCACAACATGATGCTGCCACCCCCGTGCTTCACGGTTGGGATGGTGTTCTTCGGCTTGCAAGCCTCCCCCTTTTTCCTCCAAACATAACGATGGTCATTATGGCCAAATAGTTCTATTTTTGTTTCATCAGACCAGAGGACATTTCTCCAAAAAGTACGATATTTGTCCCCATGTGCAGTTGCAAACCGTAGTCTGTTTTTTTTATGGCGGTTTTGGAGCAGTGGCTTCTTCCTCGCTGAGGGGCCTTTCAGGTTATGTCGATATAGGACTCGTTTTACTGTGGATATAGATAATTTTGTACCTGTTTCCTCCAGCATCTTCACAAGGTCCTTTGCTGTTGTTCTGGGATTGATTTGAACTTTTTGCACCAAAGTACGTTCATCTTTAGCAGACAGAACGCATCTCCTTCCTGAGCGGAATGACGGCTGCGTTGTCCCATGGTGTTTAAACTTGTGTACTATTGTTTGTACAGATGAACCTGGTACCTTCAGGCGTTTGGAAATTGCTCCCAAGGATGAACCAGTCTTGTGGAGGTCTACAATTTTTTTTCTGAGGTCTTGGCTGATTTCTTTTGATTTTCCCATGATGTCAAGCAAAGAGGAACTGAGTTTGAAGGTAGGCCTTGAAATACATCCACAGGTACACCTCCAGTTGACTCAAATTATGTAAATTAGCCTATCAGAAGCTTCTAAAGCCATGACATCATTTTCTGGAATTTTCCAAGCTGTTTAAAGGCACAGTCAACTTAATGTATGTTAACCTCTGACCCACTGGAATTGTGATACAGTGAATTATAAGTGAAATAATCTGTCTGTGAACAGTTCCTTGTGTCATGCACAAAGTAGATGTCCTATGACTTGCCAAAACTATAGTTTGTTAAGAAGAAATTTGTGGAGTGGTTGAAAAACGAGTTTTTAGTGTATGTAAACTTCCGACTTCAACTGTATGTATCAATATTAAAATAATTTTTATTACAGATAACAACAAAGGTGGGTACACTTTCAGTTATTGTGAAACCTTTCATCATCACCTTTCAATGCCTTAACTATGAATTGTACCTGTTTATACATCATCAGATGGAGTTATCTTTCTAGAATGTGTATATTATGCCAAGTTATTTAGCTACATTCCCACCACAGCATAGAGAACATCATGAGGAAGCAGTGGAGTCAGGTGGACGTGTTCCATGTCATGGAGGACTGCTGGGCAGGGATGGCTATCTGCCAGGCTGCCAAGTTTAGGCATATTTCGTTTTTAGGAGAGTACCACGTGTATGTGAATTTTATCTGCTAGTAACAGTTTTATTTCTTATCTACCAAGGTGCATGGTGTACCTCGGCAGAACCCCGGCCGGTTCACCCATGGTGGTGGCAGTGGACCACCCACATTGCTTGCACCGAGGTTGAACATTTTCTTGGGTTCCCCTTCACCAGACAGAGGCTGATGAAATCCGCAGGTATCTGGTGTTCTATGGGTTTATGTATGTAGAATGCTGGACGGACTGTTCTCAATGTGTGTGATGTAAACGTGTATGTGTATTGTGATGCCAAAATAAACATTTTCATCCTTGATGGAGAATTTACATTATATTCTATTGTAGGTTTCGGCACCCAGGGAAGACAATCCCACCACTGGGGAAGAGGTGGTGGGGAATGTTCAGGAGGAGGCACAAGAACCTGAGCTTGAGGAGGCTGGACACCCTGGACAGGAGGAGAGCAGAGTGTGCCACACGTCCGACCATGGACACCTTCTTCTCTTCTTATGAGAAGCACTTGGAGGAGAGTGGGTTGAGGGAGAAACCCAGACAAATCTATAAGTGTGATGAGTCTGGATTTCGTAACGGTCAGAGCAGGCACAAAGTGCTGGCCCACTGGGAGCACATCACCGAGCTGGCCTGCTTCAGAGAGAGAGGACGAGACAGAGAAGGATGACGTCCCCTCCGTTTATCATCTACCCCAAGTGTTTTCCCAGCAGCCACTACACACTGGGAGGCCCCCCTAAGCCTTGTACGGACAGTCAAACAGTGGCTACATTGACGGGGACCTGTTCAGGAAGTGGTCTGAGCACTTCATTAAGCATACAGTGAAAGAGCGCCCTCTCCTTCTTCTCTTTGATGGGCACAAGATACACATGGACCCAAAAGGCACTAAGGGAAGACTTCTTTGTCTTCCACCACACTGCACCCATGCCCTGTAGCCGCTGGACGTGGCATAGTTTGGCTACTACCCGTACCAGCGCTGCAAGGACATGCGCTATGTGGTGGAAGGGTTTAAGAAATGTGGCCTCT
Organism: Brachymystax lenok tsinlingensis; assembly: GCA_030435695.1. Lineage (NCBI taxonomy): Eukaryota > Metazoa > Chordata > Actinopteri > Salmoniformes > Salmonidae > Brachymystax > Brachymystax lenok. Next base: position 557,483 of record CM059810.1, read on the forward strand.
TCCTTTTTGACCTGTCAGCCATTGAAAGGTCCCGTTTAATGCCGTCTTGGTCTCTACCGGGTCCCACCACCGCCTCTCCTGGAATAGCAGCACTGTGTCGTCCACCAGCACCTCCTCCCCAGCGACCACAGGAGGACCCCCAGCCCCTGCTCCATTCCCAGCCCTAGCCCTAGTCCTAGAAGAGCACCCCCTAATAGAGGGGCTGATAGCGAAGGACCTGGTGCACATCCTGACTGTCCTGAAGTATCGGCTATACCGATACAGAAGACTCCCAGTGATTGCCGCATGCCTCACCGGGGAGGAATACACGCGCCAGTGACAGGAGAGGGGTGAGAAGGAGAGGGCCGAGGCAGAGGAGAAAGAGCATCGGGCAGCCCTTAGAACACAGAGGGCACAGGAGAGCGCTGCTATGGATGAGACCATTGATGCCATCGCCTCTGCTGGACACCCCCACAGGAATCCCTCCTGACAGCTGGGTCACTACCGCCAGTGCCTCCCAGTGTGCAACACCTGTAGGAGCCTCCGGAGCCTCCAGCTGCAGAAGTAGGCCACGTGCCTGCTCTCTCAGCCACACCATTGTCGGCCCCTCAACCCCACCACCACAAACACTAGCTCCTCCAAGCCATTGTCAGCGGTTTCATCCACCACCACGTTGCACACCACCCCCCTGTCTGTCACCACCGAAGCAGCCTCCTCTGGACCAACTACCTCCTCCATCTCCCCTAGTCACACCACCACAGCAGCCATGTCTGGTGTCCCTGCCTCCTGCAAGTTAAATACAGCCATCTCCACAGGTAAACACGTGTTACATTACGACTTTACATATCTTTACATATCTACAGTCCATAGCACCAGCCCTCAAGGCATGTCCACCTCCTCCAAAACTTCTGCAGCTTCCTCCAGAGGTATTGATGTAAAACATTTGCAAACCATGTTAATCAATTTTATGTTTTTTTTTAGTTTGTTTTATAAAACAAGACACCACCTGCAGTGCTCGCTGTTATCTGCCTGCAAGCTCCCGCAGGTGTGTGAGTCCGAGGTGCCATGGGTGTGCTGTGACTTCTGACAGCACTGGTTCTACTGCAGGTTTTATTGTGATTTCTGTGACAATATAGGGATGGAGGTCAATATTTAATTGTTTGTTTTTTTTGTTTTCATATGCAATTAGTTATTAGGTAAAAAAAGATGTCTAAATTATGTCTAAAATATAGTATATATATTTATTCAACCCATCTTGTGTATTTCTTCCCTTACTTTCTAAGTGCATCTCTGCAACACAAACTCCAACAGTGTTTTCATTGTATATGTCAATGCACATTACTGAAATTAAGTTTTATTTTATGTAAATGATTCATACTCATGTATTATATTTTAGTATTAATCTGTTATCTACTTTCTCAAAACAACAGATGAATGTGTAAAACAAATGAAGAGACATGATTTGGTTACATCACTGTAGAGGATGCTGGTGGTCTGAGCACCTTTCAAAGAGTCCACAAGAGGGTGCACTGGGCTATGCAATTTAAAGTTGATGGGCAATTCATTTTCTTTTAAACCTGAAGGCTAGCCAACTAGTCAACTATCTAGAAAACACTTCGGAGACGAAGTTGGTGTCTCTTTTCTGAACAAAATTAAACGTATATGTCTTGTAATTGAACAAAATAGTAAGGTGGCCAATAACTGGGGACCATATGCCGGTAATACGGGATGTATTTTTTGCTAAACCGCTTAACGAAAAGCTGATAGTAGTAGTATTTCCACTGAAATGTCAAGCAAGCTAATTGCTAACCCGTTAGCTAACATTTTTACGACACCAATAATCACAAAATATTTATGGCTTGATCACAGAATAACACAGTTGAAGGTAATATATTTCTTAAACGCTGTTGTATATGCCGATAATACGGAGTTCCACGCTAGTAGTATAGTAGTAGTAGTATGATAGTAGTAGTATAATAGTAGTAGCATACTAGTAGTATAGTAGTAGTAGTAGTAGTAGCAGTAGTAGTAGTAGTACAGTAATAGTAGTATAGTAGTAGTAGTAGGAGTAGTAATAATATGGTAGTGGTAGTATAATAGTTGTAGTAGTAGTATAGTGGTAGTAGTAGTAGTAGTACTGTAATAGTAGTATAGTAGTAGTAGCAGGAGTAGTAATAATATAGCAGTAGTAGTATAATAGTAGTATCATAATACTAGTATAATAGTAGCAGTAGTATAATAGTAGTAGTATAATATATTATAGTATAGGTATATAAACTCAGCAAAAAAAGAAACGTCCCTTTTTCAGGACCCTGATAATCCGTAAAAATCCAAATAACTTCACAGATCATTATTGTAAAGGGTTTAAACACTGTTTCCAATGCTTGTTCAATGAACCATAAACAATTAATGAACATGCACCTGCGGAACAGCTTACAGACAGAAGGCAATTAAGGTCACAGTTATGAAAACTTAGGACACTAAAGAGGCCTTTCTACTGACTCCCTGCTCATCTGCGTGAACTGCAAGGAGGCATGAGGACTGCAGATGTGGCCAGGGCAATAAATTGCAATGTCCGTACTTTGAGACGCATAAGACAGCGCTACAGGCAGACAGGACGGACAGCTGATCGTCATCGCAGTGGCAGACCACCTGCAACAACACCTGCACAGGATCGGTACAGCCGAACATCACACCTGCGGGACAGGTACAACTGCCCAAGTTACACCAGGAACGCACAATCCCTCCATCAGTGCTCAGACTGTCCGCAATGGGCTGAGAGAGGCTGGACTGAGGGCTTGTAGGCCTTTTGTAAGGCAGGTATTCACCAGACATCACCGGCAACAACGTAGCCTATGGGCACAAACCCACCGTCACGGGACCAGACAAGACTGGCAAAAAGTGCTCTTCACTGACGTGTTGCGGTTTTGTCTCACCAGGGGTGATGGTCGGATTTGCGTTTATCGCCGAAGGAATGAGCGTTACACCAAGGCCTGTACTCTGGTGCAGGATCAATTTGGAGGTGGAGGGTCCGTCATGGTCTGGGGCGGTGTGTCACAGCATCATCGGACTGAGCCTGTTGTCATTGCAGGCAATCTCAATGCTGTGCATTACAGGGAAGACATCCTTCCTCCCTCATGTGGTACCCTTCCTGCAGGCTCATCCTGACATGACCCTCCAGCATGACAATGCCACCAGCCATACTGCTCGTTCTGCGAGTGATTTCCTGCAAGACAGGAATGTCAGTGTTCTGCCATGGCCAGCTTAAAGCCCTGATCTCAATCCCATTGAGCATGTCTGGGACCTGTTGGATTGAAGGGTGAGGGCGAGGGCCCTTCCCCCCAAAAATGTCTGGGAACTTGCAGGTGCCTTGGTGGAAGAGTGGGGTAACATCTCACAGCAAGAACTGGCAAATCAGGTGCAGTCCAAGTACTGCAGTACTTAATGCAGCTGGTGGCCACACCAGACACTGACTGTTTTTTTTTTTTTTATTGTTACCCCCCCTTTGTTCAGGGACACATTATTCCATTTCTGTTAGTAACATGTCTGTGGAACTTGTTCAGTTTATGTCTCAGTTGTTGAATCTTGTTATGTTCATACAAATATTTACACATGTTAAGTTTGCTGAAAATAAACGCAGTTGACAGTGAGAGGACAATTCTTTTTTTGCTGAGTTGATATAATCCCATGCAAACTTTAGTTTCTGACAGGAAATGTATTTTATAAATTGACAGTGACATGAACATTTGCAATGCAGTTGGTTATACATGTTGAATACTACTCAGAGAAGTAGATAATAATAATAAATAAACAGTAGTATTATAGTATTACTAATGTATTATATATTACCTGTTCTTCTCTGCTGTTTATAATAACCAACTCTCCCCCCATTTTTCTGCACTGCCGCTGACCGGCCCCAGAGCTGTCCATCGTGGAGGAGAGATAATAACAGCTGGTGTCAAACTTCCACCATCCATCCAGACAGGGTTTCTCTGAGATAAACACAACAGAACAGCAGGCATTTAAAAGTCTTCAAAGATACTACATCTCTTCTATGTACTAAATGAAACTCCACTCACCATAGAACCTAACCCTGGTCTGTAGCTGGTCTCTCTCCTCAGTCATGATGTTGTAACTGGTCTGTAGCTGGTCTCTCTCTGTTGAGACGTGATGACCAATGACTCCATCTGTAAAAAGGAAAAGTTAATCAAACATGTAACTACCACACGATTGATGATTAAGTAGGCTACTTAAGTCTCAGTGAAAATATACTAAACTTACTGTAGACAGACAGGCCTATGGTCAGAGCCAGTAGGAGAACACACAGCAGCCCCAGACACACTGCAGCAATTCCAGAGGGTCTCTTCCACCACTGAACATGTACTGAATCACCAATTATTAAAGTAAGTAAAGTCATCTTTGGTAATGTGTTTTACTGTATCATCCAGGATTGGGACAAATACAGATATAGTACTACAGGGTAATCTCACTTGTTTAATATGTGCAATTTGTGTGTGTGTGTGTGTGTGCGTGCGTGTGCATGTGTGTAAAGGTCTAGAACTACAGGGTAATCTCACCTGTTTAATATAGTGTGTGTAATTTGTGTGTCTGTGTTCGTGCAATCTTACCTGAAGCAACAACTCCATCTCGTGGTTTGGGCTTGAAGTCTCCTACGTTGGCATATAATTGGCCATCAATGTCTGTGTTCTTCATTGCATCAGGCTCATCGTCTTCAAATTCATAGACTCCCTCTGACATTTTAACACACACTTGTGATCAAATACAGTAACTTCAAATTCTAACCTCAGCTCTAATGTACGTCTGTAGCTGTGTCTTTTCCCTGAACTGTCCTGCGTCTGTGTGATTTACTGTAGTGACACAATTTTTTAACTTTCAACCACAGTAAAGGGGAAACCATGTGACTCCCACCAGCCTTAGCTTCTAATCTGAACATGTTTGTTTCCCACAGTGTTCATCAGTTTTAAACATAGTATTCAACCGAAGTGATACTATACTACATGATATGACTCTATATCATGCTATATGATGTATGTGTGAATTCACAGGGTCCCAATTTTGGATAAATTCACATATACCCTACATATATCCTAACTTAGTTTACAGCACCCCCAGCCTTCAAATGGAGAGACAATTAGGTCATGCACTCTGTGGCCCTCGGTGCAGGGTGGAGTTGCCAAAACCTGATTCTAGATCTGTACCATATAGGGTCTTCGTTCTATATATGCTGACTGTGAAGAGTTACTCAGAATGAAAAAGCAGAAGTTCTGACAATAACTCCATAGATTCAGTTTGACAGATTTAAGAGAAAGAAGAATAAAAACCCTTCACATGTTTTATGACAAAAAGTTCATATTTCCACCCTGTCTTTTAGTACAACATAACATATACATACCGGTTACATCTAATGACACAACTCTCTCTGCACTGATTCCACTGTTCCACATGACATCTACCTACATGAACTATTATACAACTCTATAGTTCTACTCTATTCCACAGGAGGAGAGAAAGCATCACACAGATCCTTAGATACAGGAACAGAGTCAAAGGTGGCCCTCTGGTGGACATAGAACTAACTACAGGTACAGCTGTAGTGTTGGTGACAGAGACCTGGATGGATGTAGTACTAACTACAGGTACAGATGTAGTGTTGGTGACAGAGACCTGGGCCCTGTTTCCCAAAAGCATATTAAGGCTAAGTTTTTCTTAGAACAATATGATGCTATGGTAATAGCGATGAACTTAGTCTTAAGAATGGAAACTGGGCCCTGGGCTGTAGAGCTCACAACCACCCCAACAGCGTCCTTCACTGAGTCAACACACCCACGTTGCCTGCGCTGTCCACTACCATCAGTCAGTTCTACCTTCTTTGAACAGCAGGTGATGCTGTTGGCCACCCGGGTCATGTAATCATCCCTTTGGCCCACCACGTGGAAGTGTTGAGGGTCCTGTTGCCCTGGCATTGGGTGACACAGACGATGCCCGTCCCATTGACACCGTCGGTGAGGTTGGCAGAGAGCTCACCTGTTTAATATAGTGTGTGTAATTTGTGTGTGTGTGTTTGTGTGCGTGTGTGTGTGTAAAGGTCTAGTACTACAGGTTATCTCACCTGTTTAATATAGGGTGTGTAATTTGTGTGTCTGTGTTCGTGCAATCTTACCTGAAGCAACAACTCCATGTCGTGGACTGGGCTTGAAGTCTCCTACGTTGGCATATAATTGGCCATCAATGTCTGTGTTCTTCATTGCATCAGGCTCATCGTCTTCAAATTCATAGACTCCTCTGACATTTTAACACACACTTGTGATCAAATACAGTAACTTCAAATTCTAACCTCAGCTCTAATGTACGTCTGTAGCTATGTCTTTTCCTGAACTGTCCTGCGTCTGTGTGATTTACTGTAGTGACACTATTTTTAACTTTCAACCACAGTAAAGGGGAAACCACGTGACTCCCACCAGCCTTAGCTTCTAATCTGAACATGTTTGTTTCCCACAGTGTTCATCAGTTTTAAACATAGTATTTAACCGAAGTGATAATATACCTCATGATATGACTCTATATCATGCTATATGATGTATGTGTGAATTCACAGGGTCCCAATTTTGGATAAATTCACATATACCCTACATATATCCTAACTTAGTTTACAGCACCCCCAGCCTTCAAATGGAGAGACAATTAGGTCATGCACTCTGTGGCCCACGGTGCAGGGTGGAGTTGCCAAAACCTGATTCTAGATCTGTACCATATAGGGTCTTCGTTCTATATATGCTGACTGTGAAGAGATACTCAGAATGAAAAAGCAGAAGTTCTGACAATATCTCCATAGATTCAGTTTGACAGATTTAAGAGAAAGAAGAATAAAAACCCTTCACATGTTTTATGACAAAAAGTTCATATTTCTTCCCTGTCTTTTAGTACAACATAACATATACATACCAGTTACATCTAATGACAAAACTCTCTGTCCACTGATTCCACTGTTCCACATGACATCTACCTACATTAACTCTATAGTTCTACTCTATTCCACAAGAGGAGAGAAAGCATCACACAGATCCTTAGATACAGGGACAGAGTCAAAGGTGTCCCTCTGGGGGACATAGAACTAACTACAGGTACAGGTGTAGTGTTGGTGACAGAGACCTGGGTGGATGTAGTACTAACTACAGGTACAGATGTAGTGTTGGTGACAGAGAACTGGGTGGATGTAGTACTAACTACAGGTACAGCTGTAGTGTTGGTGACAGAGAACTGGGTGGATGTAGTACTAACTACAGGTACAGGTGTAGTGTTGGTGACAGAGACCTGGGTGGATGTAGTACTAACTACAGGTACAGATGTAGTGTTGGTGACAGAGACCTGGATGGATGTAGTACTAACTACAGGTACAGATGTAGTGTTGGTGACAGAGACCTGGGCCCTGTTTCCCAAAAGCATATTAAGGCTAAGTTTTTCTTAGAACAATATGATGCTATGGTAATAGCGATGAACTTAGTCTTAAGAATGGAAACTGGGCCCTGGGCTGTAGAGCTCACAACCACCCCAACAGCGTCCTTCACTGAGTCAACACACCCACGTTGCCTGCACTGTCCACTACCATCAGTCAGTTCTACCTTCTTTGAACAGCAGGTGATGCTGTTGGCCACCCGGGTCATGTAATCATCCCTTTGGCCCACCACGTGGAAGTATTGAGGGTCCTGTTGCCCTGGCATTGGGTGACACAGACGATGCCCGTCCCATTGACACCGTCGGTGAGGTTGGCAGAGAGCTCACCTGTTTAATATAGTGTGTGTAATTTGTGTGTGTGTGTTTGTGTGCGTGTGTGTGTGTAAAGGTCTAGTACTACAGGTTATCTCACCTGTTTAATATAGGGTGTGTAATTTGTGTGTCTGTGTTCGTTCAATCTTACCTGAAGCAACAACTCCATGTCGTGGACTGGGCTTGAAGTCTCCTACGTTGGCATATAATTGGCCATCAATGTCTGTGTTCTTCATTGCATCAGGCTCATCGTCTTCAAATTCATAGACTCCCTCTGACATTTTAACACACACTTGTGATCAAATACAGTAACTTCAAATTCTAACCTCAGCTCTAATGTACGTCTGTAGCTATGTCTTTTCCCTGAACTGTCCTGCGTCTGTGTGATTTACTGTAGTGACACTATTTTTTAACTTTCAACCACAGTAAAGGGGAAACCACGTGACTCCCACCAGCCTTAGCTTCTAATCTGAACATGTTTGTTTCCCACAGTGTTCATCAGTTTTAAACATAGTATTTAACCGAAGTGATAATATACCTCATGATATGACTCTATATCATGCTATATGATGTATGTGTGAATTCACAGGGTCCCAAATTTGGATAAATTCACATATACCCTACATATATCCTACCTTAGTTTACAGCACCCCCAGCCTTCAAATGGAGAGACAATTAGGTCTTGCACTCTGTGTCCCGCGGTGCAGGGTGGAGTTGCCAAAACCTGATTCTAGATCTGTACCATATAGGGTCTTCGTTCTATATATGCTGACTGTGAAGAGATACTCAGAATGAAAGCAGAAGTTCTGACAATATCTCCATAGATTCAGTTTGACAGATTTAAGAGAAAGAAGAATAAAACCCTTCACATGTTTTATGACAAAAGTTCATATTTCTTCCCTGTCTTTTAGTACAACATAACATATACATACCGGTTACATCTAATGACAAAACTCTCTGTCCACTGATTCCACTGTTCCACATGACATCTACCTACATTAACTCTATAGTTCTACTCTATTCCACAAGAGGAGAGAAAGCATCACACAGATCCTTAGATACAGGGACAGAGTCAAAGGTGTCCCTCTGGGGGACATAGAACTAACTACAGGTACAGGTGTAGTGTTGGTGACAGAGACCTGGGTGGATGTAGTACTAACTACAGGTACAGATGTAGTGTTGGTGACAGAGACCTGGTTGGATGTAGTACTAACTACAGGTACAGATGTAGTGTTGGTGACAGAGACCTGGATGGATGTAGTACTAACTACAGGTACAGATGTAGTGTTGGTGACAGAGACCTGGGCCCTGTTTCCCAAAAGCATATTAAGGCAACGTTTTTCTTAGAACAATATGATGCTATGGTAATAGCGATGAACTTAGTCTTAAGAATGGAAACTGGGCCCTGGGCTGTAGAGCTCACAAACACCCCAACAGCGTCCTTCACTGAGTCAACACACCCACGTTGCCGGCGCTGTCCACTACCATCAGTCAGTTCTACCTTCTTTGAACAGCAGGTGATGCTGTTGGCCACCCGGGTCATGTTATCGGCCCTTTGGCCCACCACGTGGAACTGTTGAGGGTCCTGTTGCCCTGGCATTGGGTGACACAGACGATGCCCGTCCCATTGACACCGTCAGTGAGGTTGGCAGAGAGCTGTTGGAGGAGACCACTGAGGTATATTAAGAACTGGAGACTGCGTCTTCCCGTTGTTTTCAAGGTGTTCACGTTCTCATAAGCAGATTCTTGGACATCTATATCCGGGTTACATCCAGTTTACACAGCCCAACATCACATGCGCAGTAGCACTCAGTGTGAACAGGAAGCAGCGCGAGCAGCAACAACATCATTACGTCATCCAAAAACATGGCAGACATTGGATGAATATTTAATGTAAAACTAAAATCGGCCTCAGTTATTTGAATAATACAATGAATGTTTTTTGCGCAAAGGTGATGACTAATGTGTCTTATTAGGTCATTTTCTAATCTGAATTCTCTATGTGACCGTGGATGGAAAATTGTCTTTCGGGGCCGGGCATCCATTAAACTGCAGTACCAAAACAAAACTGTAGGAGGAATCGAACCCCGGCCCCTTGGAGGAGATGCCTGGTAGCCACTCTGGGGAGTGGTAAAATCTGTCACCTGGAGGGAGGAAGGCAGGGAAGGAGAAGGGAGGAATAGGGAGAGGGGATAGAGAGAGAGAGAGAAAGAGAGAGAGCTAACATAGCTGATAACAACTGATAGCTTACAGCAACCAATTGCTTTCCAAACAATGGCTGTGAGTGAGAGAGGATATGAGAAATGGAGGACATTTTAGAGTTTTGAAACAAGACCCTTACTTTGCTGACAACGGACAGGGTTACATCCGTTCCTGACAAGGTGCCGGTGGGCAGCATGAGGCTCACCGTGCCATTGGCCGCACTGCCCCCAGTCACCATGGAGATGCTGGCAGGGAAGGAAGAAGTGAATCTGAGATCGTTGGTGGCTCGGACGGTAAAGGTTCCTCCATTTCTGTTGGCCGTTTCTACGTTGAAGGGGAATGAAATGGTGGAAAACTATGGACAAAACCGGGCTTACATTCTGATGGGTTAAGTAGTAGAAGTATTGATAAATGAGGCATCAAAGCTCTGTTGGCACATTCCTGTCTGCTGTCTCTCCAGTTTTTAGTCTTGGTTGAGATGTAGTGCCAACCTTCAAAATCATCTCTTTCCCTCTGTAACTGGTCTCTCTCTTCAGACAGGTTGTTGTAACTGGTCTGTAGCTGGTCTCTCTCTTTGGTCAGGCTGTCTTAGCTAGTCTGTAGTTGGTCTCTTTCCTCAGTAAGACTGTTGTAACTGTCATGTAGCTGGCCTTTCCGCAGATTGTGTCGTGGTGCTGATCTCACCGTTATCTGATTCCTGAGTAACTTCATGGTCTACTGGAGGAAGTTCCACCCTCTTCTGTGAAGCAGCACAAACATAGGCACAGACACATGCATACACACACACAATAACAAACACACTATACACACACGTCACATGGATTTTGTGTTGTAGATATGTGGCAGTAGAGTAGGGGCCTGAGAGCACACACTTATTGTATTGTGAAATCTGTTGTGAATGTATTGTAATGTTTGAAAAATGGTATAACTGCCTTATTTTTGCCAGGGAGAGTAGCTGCCTTGGCAGGAACTAAAGGGGATCCATAATAAATACAAATACAAAATGCATACTCCAGGTACACACACCCTCGTATATGGTCTCCTACTACCCTATATCACTGGTTAACATATTGGATGTATACATGCTAATAATGTCTCTGGATGCTTTAAAAAATAACAAATAACCAGACCTGGGTTTAAATACTATTAGAAATATGTCAAATACTTTGAGTGTTTGGGACAATTCTATTGGTTCCATTCAGCCAGGCAAGCTCAACCAAGCACAGCTAATGTATCTGGGTTGTATTCATTAGGCACCAACCAGAAGAAAGCAAACGGAAACAGGGAGGGACTAACTGTACCTGTCCAATAAGAATAACATGTTTTCATTTGCGGTTGTTAAACATTTTGCTATGGTTTGCCCTAATGAATACGTAGACATACAGACAGGAAGCTGTTATTAAAGGAAGTCAGTGGAATGGCTAAATATGAGTTGGCACAGCAATGCATGCTGAAATAAACTGAAATTACATTACAATAGGTGTTCCAGCAATAACTTCCCTAAACTTACTGTGTCCCAAATGGAAACCTATTTCCTATACAGTGATGGACCCTGGTCAAAAGTAGCTATACAGGGAATATGGTGCCATTTGAGACGTACCCTTAATGTCATTATTCACATTCTATGTAGGTCTTATGCACTGTATCTGTCCTGAAAACACAGGCCACTTTTTGTCCATGGATATAAGGTCACCACAACTACAACAGGACATCTAGAAAGAAAAAGGCTTCATTTTAAACATCAATAACATTATTTTATTTAATCATAAAACATTTATCATCTGTTCAATTTCGGGAATTAGTTAAAATTAGGTGAAGGTTAAGGTCAAGGTAAGGGTCAGTTTTAGGTTTTGTCTATAATCTGCATGTCAATGTGATGCTGGTCAGAAAAGTCCCTAATGTTGGGTATAATACCTACTTTTACCTAAGTGTTTGTCTCCCCCTACTGGCTGTTTTCTACAAGCTCAGTTTATTCCTTCTATTACTGTGACCTTGAACCATAGAGATAGATAGTGGACTCATCTTTATATCTGTGCCATTAATGGGTCTGTGACAGTATGGGCAGCTCCATTGAGGCTTCAACCCATAGGACAACCCATCCAGTTGACACCTTTGACTACTTTTAAATGGTAGAAGGATGGTGGATGCCCAGGTTTTTTTCTCGGTGGAGAGGAAGTAGAAACTGGAATCAAGGTATCTCCATTCCTCTTGACAATGCTGCTCTGTTGAAGAGAAAAGGTGATCACATTGTTCTTGGAATGTTAATTATGATCCAACCCTTCATTCTGGTGTCATCACTGCAAATAGGAAGTTAAAAACAGGATATGAGTTAAAAGGTGACTCACCACCTGGATTCGGTCTTATGTAGCAACATTTTAAATTCTGTCTTTTACATTGGATAGAAGTAGAGACTCAGAGCTACAAAATGGTATATCATACACTGCATTTGAGGAACAATGGGAAAGTAATTCTTCTTTGAAAGTTGATCAACTTGTAAACACACTTTTGAGAAAATCGCCTTTGAATGTTTTGGTATCTAGTGAAGAGCTCTTCTTTGTCTACACCCATTCAGCATCGTTCACACCCTCTTAAGCTTTAGCCCCACCCATCTCGTTTTGCTATCGGAGCGTTCAGAGCACGCCCTTGATTTGTTTACCTCTGGATAGCATGATAACAGCCTAACCAGTTCTGCTGGCAACAATTTCATCACGTTAGCTAGTTAAACAACAATTAACACAGTGCCAACAATGCCACAGTGCTGGGAGCTAACCAACCAGGTCCAACGTTAGCTAGCTAACTCTAACTAGAAAAGCAAATGGCTCTGGTTTACGAATAATAACATCAGCTAGGGAGCCAGCCAGCTAACGTTAGCTAGCTAGCTAACAGTACACTTCAGCTTAAGACATGTAGCTAGCTCATGCAGCTAGCTAGCTAGGTAAACAATGTTTCCCTGTCAGGAATGCCATGCCACGGTTGCCCTTAGTTTGAAGATGTCATCTGGATACAGGTGTTTTCTCCATCTCTTTAGCTATCATACTCTAATTCCACATATTTCAAAACTTGATTGAGAGCAACACGTATGCAGCTATTTTTTTTGACAGGATTACCAACAGACTGACCAGCTCAAAGTACACTATATAGAGGATTGGGTGTCATTATGGACACATATCAAGTCTCCTTCTTATTGGTGGATAGAGCCTTGAAACATCCTGTCACCTGCTGTGGTCCACAGACAGAGAACCGAGAGGGAGAGGGTGGAGAACCCATTAGACACCATGCATGAGCATGTAGCGGGCAGGTCCACTGCTTCTTGGTGTTGCCATTGGTCACGTACACTTTGTCTCTTGTACAGTGAAGGTTGTGAGTCATTTTCACCTTTCATTAGCATTGTGTGTGTCAGTACTCTTTCTGCCCTCTGTGTGTGTCCAGGTCACACTGTTTTAAGTATCCAATCACAATCAATCAGGAAGCTGCTAGACCTTGTTAAAGAACATTGTAACTTTATTTATTAATCTGTGACTTTGTTATTTTTCTCTCTTCCTCATTCTCTTAATTTTCTTCTTCCTCTTCTATGTCTCTCTCTGACACTAAGGCTCTATCTCAATTAGTCTTTCATAGATTCATCCCTTCTCCTATCGTCTCTCCTCCTTCTCAACCCTATAAGAGGAGAAGGTCCCAGGTCCCTCCCTTAGGATTGTATTCTCCGATGTGTTTTGAGAAGGAGGGGAGGAGAGAGGATGTGAGGAGGAATCGAGTAAATCTGAATTGAAAAAGAGCTCATACACAAGTCTGTAATACCACTATTTCACCTCTATGATGAGTTCATCTCTCACTTTAACCACTAGGTGGAATCGTCACTTAACCATTCAGTACTGTATCCAACCATCAACATAATAACTACGAGAGAGAGAGAGACGGAAAGAGAGATTGTTACAGTAGGTTATTGTCACACCGCTTTCTCACAGATCCAGTTATGATATGTGCCACATTTGTCATCATTCCATGTCTTTACATGGTCATCTTGTCCATAGTATATCTCAACACAGTCCTCCTGCCCAAAGAAATGACCAGCATGATCAGGCTGGCCTGCCCCCCAGTACCTTAACAACACAGAGATCCAGACAGTCAGACACTGTGGTACAAACATGCTCCTCAATTATAGACACAGTCCTATGTTTTAAAGACACACTCTGTAAGATGAGCATACCATTATCAAGAATGGACCATTAACAATGATATGTATTTCTTTATATAATTATATTTTAATCCAAAAATATTATGATACATCTATAGTTAGCGTTGAATGACATCCATGAGTCGGAACATACATTTTGAAGAACATGATTAAAATGGTCAAATTGTCAAATGGTCAAATCTCTCACCCTGTGGTGTCACGCCCTAGCCATAGAGAGCCCTCTGGGTTCTCTATGGTGTTTTAGGTCAGGATGTGACTAGGGGGGGTTTCTAGATGGTATTTTCTATGTTGTTGTTGTGTATGGTTCCCAATTAAGGCAGCTGATTATCGTTACCTCTAATTGGGGATCATACTTAGTTTGTTTATTTCCCACCTGCTAGTGTGGAATATTGTGGCCTTTCTCTTCAGTCAGGTTGTTGTAGCTAGTCTCTCTCTAGTCTCTCTCTAGTCTCTCTCTAGTCTCTCTCTAGTCTCTCTCTAGTCTCTCTCTAGTCTCTCTCTAGTCTCTCTCTAGTCTCTCTCTAGTCTCTCTCTTCAGTCAGGTTGTTGTATCTGGTCTGAAGCTAGTCTCTCTCTTCAGTCAGGTTGTTGTATCTGGTCTGTAGCTGGTCTCTCTCTTCAGTCAGGTTGTTGTATCTGGTCTGTAGCTGGTCTCTCTCTGCAGTTGTGTTAGTCTTATGAAGGGAAAAACTCTGACAAGTTGTTCCTTTTTTCCTCAGAATCTTTGATGGCTCTGTTATCTACAAAGTATAAACATTACTACTTAGTTACTAGCTTAAACACCAGCTAAATAGGCTTAGTAACCTGCACTTCTTACAACTAGGTGATAAGCAATGAACTTGGACACAAACTCACAGTAGACAGACAGGCCTATGATCCCAGCCAGTAGAACACACAGCAGCCCCAGACACACTGCAGCAACTAGGAAGAGTCGTTTTCCATGAGCAATCAGGCTCTGTGGACACATACAAGAGACTTTACATTTTGTTTGTGTCTGTGTGTGTGTTACCTGAGTGCTGGTCTCCTGGTCCATTATTAGGAGCAGTGTCTGCTGTCTCTTCTCTCTTGGTGCTGGTCTCACCATCTCTCAGGGTGTCTGCACTGACGTAGATATCCACAATCCTCTCCTCAGAGACAGAGAGACAGAGATATCACTAGAAGCAGAACATTAAAGTACAGAGGGCTTGTACTGTAGTTGACCTACATAGAAAGAAAGACCCAGGCGTTGTTAACGATGTCAAAGGTCATCTATGCTGAGCCAGATATGAGCAAGAAGGTCAAGTTTGACAGAGGTGAGATGGTGACAAACTCTAAACCCTACAAGTGATGTTTCTCAAAGAGAAGTCCCTATTTCCATTTGCTAGAATGTATGAATCAAATATGGAGGACTTGGGGCATGAACTACATCAGTTCAGAAGAATTTTAGAAAGGAAAATACAGAGTGGCATGCAGAGACCCTCCAGTGTAGTAGAGCTGGCATTATTCATTGAGCCTTATAAAGAAGTTTTCTTTGAGCTCTTTAAACTGTGCAAGATAGCTGTTTCAATCCCTGTTAGTACTGCTTCTTGTGAACGGAGTTTTTCTGCACTAAAGCTGGTGAAAACGTATCTCAGGTCCACAATGTCAGATGACAGATTAAGCAATTTACTAGGCCTTTGAGTGTAGATGTATTTGCTGATCTTTTTGCCAAAAAAAACACAAAAACCGGAGAATACAGTAGATGTGACCTGATACTGAATATGTAATGCAAATGAAAATTATAATGGAAATGCAAATAAATTGTTGAATGATTATGAACATGGTATTTTTCCTGCTAATGCCTGCAATGTAGTGAAGAAAACCATATGACAACAATAACGTCTAATGCAACTGGTCCCTCTAACAGTACAACTGTCCCCAGCTTGGCCCCCCCCCAGTTGAAATGGTCTAGAACCGCCACTGTATACGAGCGCACTCGTTTGGTTCGACTAGCCAAGTTTGCCTAGGCACCAGCTGAACAACTTCTTCGGTGGGGTTTATCGGCGGTTGGCATCCAATGTTATGGTCCATTACCGCCACCTACTGTACTGGAGTGTGGGCCAGAGACGGAGAAACTAAATCCTACCTGCCAGCCCCGTTGCTCTTAAAAAAGATAACAACATATTTGAGACTATATCTAATGACGTTCTACTCAATATACTCTTTAAACCAATTTCCTTTATCCCCCTTCTCCCTCATACTAGATCTCATCCTCTCTCGTTCCCTCCAATAATGTCCACACTGTATCAATACATGCTCCACTGTCTCTGTTTCCTGTCAATACTCACAATTTCCAGGTGGATGCTTTCCTATCACATGTAAGGTCTTATTCAACTGTCTGTGTCCCACCCTTAATCTAGTAAATATAGCCTCCTCTCTTCTGTCCATTCCTGCCGTTCTCCCTTCCCCAACTTTCCTCTGCACTTGAAATAAATGCCTGCCCTTAGTATCTCTATTCCACTGCTCCTGCCATTTATCCACCATCACTGTCCATATCATGCTTTTTGCCTCTGCCCTGCTAATTGAAACTACCACATCAACATCCCCACTACTTAGTGCTTGTTTAGCCAGTACATCAACTGCCTCGTTCCCCTCCACTCCCACATGAGCTGGGACCCATGTAAATATTATCTGGATACCCATTTGTTTACCCCCTCCATGGGTTTGTAGCACCTCATAAAGCATCTTGTGTGCTACATGATATAAAGGACTGGAGACTCCTTAACACTGCACTTAAATCAGAGCAAATAGCTACTCTTTCTAGCTTAACTTCCTCCACCCACTGCAAGGCCAACAGTATGGCCATCATCTCCACCGTATATACAGCCAGATGATCTGTAACTCTCACCCCACATTCCTGCACTACGAATACTGACCCGGTACGTCCTGTCTTTGGATCTTCTGAACCATCTGTGTATATGGCCACAACATCCTGATACACAGTATCCAGACTTCTCTTAAACAAATCAGATGGATCAACACCCTCCCCATCTTTCCATAGTCTCTCCAATACCTCTAGATCTACTACTGGAGGTGGGAGTAGCCATGGTGGATTTCCAGGAATAGCTACCGTTGGACTAAACTCCCTTCCATAATTATTATTATTTTATTTTTTAATTTAACCCTTATTTATACATTACCCACCCACCCAAAGCTCGTGTTCTGTCTTCGCTCATGTTCCCAGCATGCCTGTAAAATCCCTTTCGCAGGATGAGATTCCCCATGTCCCTGTAGGTCGACTCCAATAATTCATTGCCAGCTGCTCCTAATCTGCAATGGCATTTCCCCCATCCACCTGTAGTGCAGACACTGGGGACGTCCGAAACGCCCCACTACATATTCTGAGTCATTGTCCCTCTATGACATCTAGCCTTTCCAATGAGGTCCGGGCTGCCGAACCATACGCTATACTTCCATAGTCTATTACAGATTGGATCAATGCAACATATATGGTCTTCAATGAGGAACGCCCAGCCCCCCACTCCTTCCCTGTCTGACAGCCCATCACATTTAGTACCTTCTTACACTTTCCCACCACTCTCTCAATGTGTTCTGCCCAGGTCATTCTAGTATTAAAGTATACTCCAAGGAACCTGAACGCCCCCACCCTCTCCAAGTTTCTCCCATATAACTTCAAGCATACCTCATCTCCCACCGTCCTCCTGGTAAAGAACACTGTCTGAGTTTTCTCCACAGAGAACCTGAGTCCCCACCTTGATGCCCAACGCTCTACCTCATCTATTGCTTCCTATACCTTCTTGACTATGTATGGTAATGGTACATTTATTCCTCTCTTCCATAAGGCCCCATCATCTGCAAATAACGACCTCCCAATATCCAGCTGTACCTGAGAGTAAACATCATTAATCATGATTGAGAACAACAGAGGGCTAATCACGCTGCCCTGTGGTGTACCATTATCCACCATGTAGCTGCCTGAGAGAGACTTCCCCACCCTCACCTGGATAGACCTTCCAAACAGGAAATCCTTTATCCAGTTGTACATTCTTCCTCCTACCCCCATAATATCAAGCTGGATTAACAACTCCTCCTTTCACATCACATCATACGCCTTCTCCACATCAAAATATACAGCTACAACAGTCTCCTTGTTCACCTGAGCCTTCCTGACCTCTGCTTCTAAGCAGAACACTGGGTCCATTGTTCCCCTCCCCTTCCTGAACTCCACTCTGATGTGGCGATACTAACCCCTGCTCTCCAGGAAGTAAGTTAGCCTCTCCGTTATCGTACTCTGCATAATCTTACATACATGTAATGTTAAGGCTATTGACCGATAGCTTGTTGGCCTAGTTGGGTCCTTCCCTGGCTTCCGGATTGGTACCACTACTGCCTCCTTCCAACTGCCTGGTAGTTTGCCCTCCTCCCACACTCTGTTGTACAACACCAATACTTAGATTATGTGGACCACTACAAATATCTAGGTGTCTGGTTAGACTGTAAACTCTCCTTCCAGACTCACATTAAATATCTCCAATCCAAAATTAAATCTAGAATTGGCTTCCTATTTCGCAAAACAAAGCATCCTTCACTCATGCTGCCAAACATACCCTCGTAAAACTGACCATCCTACCGATCCTCGACTTCGGGGATGTCATTTACAAAATAGCCTCCAATACTCTACTCAACAAATTGGATGCAGTCTATCACAGTGCCATCCGTTTTGTCACCAAAGCCCCATATACCACCCCACCACTGCGACCTGTACTCTCTCGTTGGCTGGCTCTCGTTGGCTGGCTCTCGCTTTACACTCGTCGCCATACCCACTGGCTCCAGGTCATCTACAAGTCCCTGCTAGGTAAAGCCCCGCCGTATCTCAGCTCGCTGGTCACCATAGCAGCACCAACACGTAGCACGCGCTCCAGGTATATCTCACTGGTCACCCCCAAAGCCAATTCCTCCTTTGGCCGACTTTCCTTCCAGTTCTCTGCTGCCAATGACTGGAACGAACTACAAAAATCTCTGAAGCTGGAGACACTTATCTCCCTCTCCAGCTTTAAGCACCAGCTGTCAGAGCAGTTCACAGACCCCTGCACCTATATATAGCCCATCTGTAAATAGCCCAACCAACTACCTCATCCCCTACTATATTTATTTATTTATCTTGTTCCTTTGCACCCCGGTATTTCTACATTGCACATTCATCTACTGCACATCTACCATTCCAGTGTTTAAATGCTATATTGTAATTACTTTGCCACCATGGCCTATTTATTGCCTTTACCTTCCTTATCCTACCTCATTTGCACTCTTTGTATATAGATTATTTTTTTCTACTGTATTATTGACTGTATGTTTGTTTTACTCCATGTGTAACTCTGTGTTGTTGTATGTGTTGAACTGCTGTGCTTTATCTTGGCCAGGTCGCAGTTGTAAATGAGAACTTGTTCTCAACTTGCCTACCTGGTTAAATAAAGGTGAAATAAAATAAAATAAAAAAATACCTTATCCAGTGCCTCATCACTAAGATGGGCCAACATAACATAGCACACCTCATCTTTCTCAAGTGGTTAACCCAGCCTTACCTATTGCCCTTTTCACCTCTGCCATGGTGCATTCAACACATCCTTTACATCCTCCCTTATATCCAACACCCCAGGATGCTCCTCTCTCATTCTCTCTCTCCCTCTGCCCCTCCTCTGACACATTTGCAGAGCTATGCACTTGGACAAAAGCTTCGGCCATCATCTCTGCCTTGTCCTCATCTGTTACTGCCAAATCCATCCAACTCGTCAACACTGGATAATCCCACTCCCTTCTTACCCCACTCATCCTCTTAATCATCCCCCACACTTCTCCCACTGGTGTCGCCCTTCCAATGGTGTCACAGAAACGAAGCCAACATGACCTCTTTGCCTGACGGATAGTTCTCCTCACCAGGGCCTGGGCCTGCTTATACTGAATCAGATGTTAGAAGTTATGAGTCCTTTTCAGTACTCTAAATGCCTTGTTCCTACTCCTCACCGCTGCCCCACTCTCCTCCGTCCACCACAGGACTGCCTTCCTCCTCCTCCTCCTCCTCCTCCTCCTCCTCGAACTCTTAGATATATCCTCAGTAGCTGCCCCCACGAATGCTGTTCTCACCCAGTTATTCATACTATCCACTTCCCCTCTCATATCCACCCGAGCCATCACCTGCTCACTTAACTCCTGAAACGGATCCAACTTTGCTCTTCCTCAGGTCACCACCTGGCTACATGCCATGAACAACAGCTGACTAGTCAGTATTCCTCAGGTCACCACCTGGCTACATGCCATGAACAACAGCTGACTAGTCAGTATTCCTCAGGTCACCACCTGGCTACATGCCATGAACAACAGCTGACTAGTCAGTATTCCTCAGGTCATCATCTGGCTACATGCCATGAACAACAGCTGACTAGTCAGTATTCCTCAGGTCATCATCTGGCTACATGCCATGAACAACAGCTGACTAGTCAGTAGTCCTCAGGTCACCACCTGGCTACATGCCATGAACAACAGCTGACTAGTCAGTAGTCCTCAGGTCACCACCTGGCTACATGCCATGAACAACAGCTGACTAGTCAGTATTCCTCAGGTCATCATCTGGCTACATGCCATGAACAACAGCTGACTAGTCAGTATTCCTCGGGTCATCACCTGGCTGTATCTATGAATAACAGCTGACTAGTCAGTATTCCTCGGGTCATCACCTGGCTGTATCTATGAATAACAGCTGATTAGTCAGTATTCCTCAGGTCATCATCTGGCTGCATACCATGAATAACAGCTGATTAGTCAGTATTCCTCAGGTCATCATCTGGCTGTATCTATGAATAACAGCTGATTAGTCAGTATTCCTCAGGTCATCACCTGGCTGTATCTATGAATAACAGCTGATTAGTCAATATTCCTCAGGTCATCACCTGGCTGTATCTATGAATAACAGGTGATTAGTTAGTATTCCTCAGGTCATCACCTGGTGGATATGAGCTGCTCTGAGACCCAATGAGAACATCACCAGGTACAGGGAACAGGTATACATTTAGTCCACTTTCTTTTTGAATACACCAGGAGGAGCCAATTCTGCAGGTACCAGATTACGTTTGTACCTGGCAAAATGTGGAAGCTATACCGTCCACTAGGGGCAACGTGAGCACCTGTTACCATCTAGTAGACGTGAGGCTTGCTAGGGTGTTGTACTGTAGATGGTGAAAGGTGGATGGGAGATGTTGAAGCTGCAGACTCCGACTCTGAGGGTCGCATGTTTAATCCCTGGTTCATATGGCTTCTACATAGAATACTATAAGAGTAAATTAATATATGACTCACTGATATAACCCTGTCTTCAATTTTAATTGCATAATTTACACAGACCCACCCCAGACCTTGGTCTGAAAAGGCGTTCCATGGTCTGTTTGATCAACGAGCTCAATGTATTCCAAACCCCTTGTGGTGACCAGATGATCTCAATAATGTAGGTAGCCTAGTAAACTATGACCTCCTCTGGTATGTTCTATTGTGAACTGGGACTCCTTGTTTCCCTGATTACTACTCAAATATATTTTACTGATTAAGTCAAAGACGAAATTAACTGCAATACACTGGTCTTGAATATATTAGCATAACTAGGCTACATAGAACCATGGTGGACAACGTGTCCCAGTCCAACATGCCTATCTCTGCCCACTGGGGCGTGGCTTACAGAGAGCTGTCTGAAACAGGATTGAGTTATCTCATCAAGCCAGCTCCGAGGGTCGCATGTTTAATCAAAGTGCTAGGCACTTGTTTTTTCTTTTAAGCCTTTCTCGAACCTTAACCATAACATGAATCAATCGGAATTACGTTTTACTTTAACTTTTGCACAGTTTGACTGACACCTAAGATACGGCACCACATGGCGTAATAAAATGTCAAGCCATGGCGTATCGCCATGATCCCGCCAACAGTGTTCCTTTGCAAAAAATGGTATGCAGCACAATCTGGATATTTGGCAACAAAAGTTCCAACATTCACCGTCTGCTCCCATTTCTGTCAAGCCGTCTACACATACAGTTTGAACACACTGCAACTGCCTCTGCAACGCAATGCTGCAAGTCAAACGAAATGCAGCATTCCATTGGAAATGAATGTACTTCTGGTGTGCCAAAATGGTAACACTGTCGGTTTGAACAGTATGCAGCATCATCTGGATATGTATGCAACAAAGGTCCTGTGGCTTCCAATGCATCTTTAACTCAAATATAAATAAATACAATTTTGTCAATGAATCCAGTCCAAGGTAGTCAGTATTTTTGATGTGTCTCGGGTCTTAACTCTGGAACAAAACAGACCTAGGCCTAAATCAATATCCCCCAAATTAGCATGTTTTAATAAGTTATCTTAAAATTACTTAATTGGGGGATATTGAATGTATTGCTAGCCGAGCCATATTACATTATGTGTAACCCTAAGCCTATAACACTGTGTAACCCTAAGCCTATAACACTGTGTAACCCTAAGCCTATAACACTGTGTAACCCTAATCCTATAACACTGTGTAACCCTAATCCTATAACACTGTGTGTAACCCTAAGCCTATAACACTGTGTAACCCTAATCCAATAACACTGTGTAACCCTAATCCTATGACACTGTGTAACCCTAATCCTATAACACTGTGTAACCCTAAACCTATAACACTGTGTAACCCTAATCAAATCAAATCAAATTTATTTATACAGCCCTTCTTAAATCAGCTGATGTCACAAAGTGCTGTACATAAACCCAGCCTAAAACCCCAAACAGCAAGCAATGCAGGTGTAAAAGCATGGTGGCTAGGAAAAACTCCCTAGAAAGGCCAGAACCTAGGAAGAAACCTAGAGAGGAACCAGGCTATGAGGGATGGCCAGTCCTCTTCTGGCTGTGCCGGGTGGAGATTATAACAGAACATGGCCAAGATGTTCAAATGTTCATAGATGACCAGCAGGGTCAAATAATAATAATCACAGTGGTTGCCTATAACACTGTGTAACCCTAATCCTATAACACTGTGCAACCCTAATCCTATAACAGTGTGTAACCCTAATCCTATAACACTGTGTAACCCTAATCCTATAACACTGTGTAACCCTAATCCTATAACACTGTGTAACCCTAAGCCTATAACAGCGTGTAACCCTAATCCTATAACACTGTGTAACCCTTATCCTATAACACTGTGTAACCCTAAGCCTATAACAGTGTGTAACCCTAATCCTATAACACTGTGTAACCCTAAGCCTATAACAGTGTGTAACCCTAAGCCTATAACACTGTGTAACCCTAATCCTATAACACTGTGTAACCCTAATCCTATGACACTGTGTAACCCTAATCCTATAACACTGTGTAACCCTAAGCCTATAACACTGTGTAACCCTAAGCCTATAACAGTGTGTAACCCTAAGCCTATAACACTGTGTAACCCTAATCCTATAACACTGTGTAACCCTAAGCCTATAACACTGTGTAACCCTAATCCTATGACACTGTGTAACCCTAATCCTATAACACTGTGTAACCCTAAGCCTATAACAGTGTGTAACCCTAACCCTATAACACTGTGTAACCCTAATCCTATAACACTGTGTAACCCTAATCCTATGACACTGTGTAACCCTAATCCTATAACACTGTGTAACCCTAATCCTATAACACTGTGTAACCCTAATCCTATAACACTGTGTAACCCTAAACCTATAACAGTGTGTAACCCTAATCCTATAACACTGTGTAACCCTTATCCTATAACACTGTGTAACCCTAAGCCTATAACAGTGTGTAACCCTAAGCCTATAACACTGTGTAACCCTAATCCTATAACACTGTGTAACCCTAATCCTATGACACTGTGTAACCCTAATCCTATAACACTGTGTAACCCTAATCCTATGACACTGTGTAACCCTAATCATATAACACTGTTTAACCCTAATCCTATAACACGGTGTAACCCTAATCCTATAACACGGTGTAACCCTAATCCTATAACACTGTGTAACCCTAATCCTATAACACTGTTTAACCCTAATCCTATAACACGGTGTAACCCTAATCCTATAACACGGTGTAACCCTAATCCTATAACACTGTGTAACCCTAATCCTATAACACTGTGTAACCCTAAGCCTATAACAGTGTGTAACCCTAATCCTATAACACTGTGTAACCCTTATCCTATAACACTGTGTAACCCTAAGCCTATAACAGTGTGTAACCCTAATCCTATAACACTGTGTAACCCTAAGCCTATAACAGTGTGTAACCCTAAGCCTATAACACTGTGTAACCCTAATCCTATAACACTGTGTAACCCTAATCCTATGACACTGTGTAACCCTAATCCTATAACACTGTGTAACCCTAAGCCTATAACACTGTGTAACCCTAAGCCTATAACAGTGTGTAACCCTAAGCCTATAACACTGTGCAACCCTAATCCTATAACACTGTGTAACCCTAAGCCTATAACACTGTGTAACCCTAATCCTATGACACTGTGTAACCCTAATCCTATAACACTGTGTAACCCTAAGCCTATAACACTGTGTAACCCTAAGCCTATAACACTGTGTAACCCTAATCCTATAACACTGTGTAACCCTAAGCCTATAACAGTGTGTAACCCTAAGCCTATAACACTGTGTAACCCTAATCCTATAACACTGTGTAACCCTAATCCTATGACACTGTGTAACCCTAATCCTATAACACTGTGTAACCCTAATCCTATAACACTGTGTAACCCTAATCCTATAACACTGTGTAACCCTAAACCTATAACAGTGTGTAACCCTAATCCTATAACACTGTGTAACCCTTATCCTATAACACTGTGTAACCCTAAGCCTATAACAGTGTGTAACCCTAAGCCTATAACACTGTGTAACCCTAATCCTATGACACTGTGTAACCCTAATCCTATAACACTGTGTAACCCTAATCCTATGACACTGTGTAACCCTAATCCTATAACACTGTTTAACCCTAATCCTATAACACGGTGTAACCCTAATCCTATAACACGGTGTAACCCTAATCCTATAACACTGTGTAACCCTAATCCTATAACACTGTGTAACCCTAATCCTATAACACTGTGTAACCCTAATCCTATAACACTGTGTAACCCTAATCCTATAACACGGTGTAACCCTAAGCCTAAAACACGATGTAACATTAACTCTAAGCCTAAACTTAACCAATTGTATCCCTAATAACCCTAACCTTTGGATCTGCCAGCTGAATATGCACTTCGTATTGTTATTGTTTTTACTGGCAGTGATGAAATCTGATCCTAGATCTGGGTTTGGGAACTTCTCACCATCAATGGACTCTAAAACCATCATGTCCTGGTTTTAGATCACGTGCTTCTGGTTTTCTACCAGCGTTAAAGCATGGCCCTCATTCAACTGTCTGCACTAGTAATCTGCATCATTTTAATCAGTTCAGTAGCAGACATTGAGTCCTCAGAGTTCTCGTGTGGTGATGTCACATTATTTA
Organism: Brachymystax lenok tsinlingensis; assembly: GCA_030435695.1. Classification (NCBI taxonomy): domain Eukaryota; kingdom Metazoa; phylum Chordata; class Actinopteri; order Salmoniformes; family Salmonidae; genus Brachymystax; species Brachymystax lenok. The sequence continues at coordinate 583,164 of CM059810.1, forward strand.
TTTTATTTTCTGGAGGGAAACTATTTTACTTAAACGTTTTTTACTGAAACACATTCTCTTGACTGTTCACACCGTGAACTGATACCATCCCTTGTTCCACTCACTTTGTGGAGGGAAAACTATTTTACAGAAAAATGCTGTTTGTAAATGTGCTAACAGGAAGAACACCAGGTTTCTACTCATGTCAAAGTTAACAACAGTGTCCCTTGTAATCCAACAGAACTCATTGATGAGGTCCGGATTGTGCTGGTGGGGAAGACTGGAGTGCAGCAGGAAACACCACCCTGGGGAGGAAAGCTTGTGAATCAAATGCATGTCACAACTCTGTTCCATCAGTCTGTGAACAGTCAGAAGGAGAGGTGGATGGGCAAAGTTTAGCTGTTATATACTGAACAACAATATGAATACAACATGCAACAATATCAACAATTTTACTGAGTTACAGTTCATATAGGAAATCAGTCAATTGAAATCAATAAATTAGGCCCTAATCTATGGATTTCGCATAACTGGGCAGGGGCTCAGCCATGGGTGGGCAAGGGAGGGAATAGGACCACCCACTTGGGAGCCAGACCCACCCACTGGGGAGCCAGGCCCAGCCAATCAGAATGAGTTTTTCCCACAAAAGGGCTTTATTACAGACTATATTATTAAATTATTAAATAATCCTCCGTTTCGTCAGCTATCTGGGTGGCTGGTCTCTGACTGTCCCTGTAGGTGAAGAAGCCAAATGTGGAGGTCCTGGGCTGGCGTGGTTACAAGTGGTCTGCGGTTGTGATGGCGGTTGGACCTGCTAACAAATTCTCTAAAACAATTTTAGAGAAGGCTTATGGTAGAGAAATTAACATTCAATTCTCTGGCAACAACTCTGGTGGACATTGCTGCAGTCAGCATGCCAATTGCACGCTACCTCAAAACTTGAGACATCTGTGGCATTGTGTTGTGTAACAAAACTTCACATTTTAGAGTGCCCTTTTATTGTCCCCAGCACAAGGTGCACCTGTGTAATGGCCATGCTGTTTAATCAGTTTCTTGATATGCCACACCTGTCAGGTGGATGGATTTTCTTGGCCAAGGAGAAATGTTCACTAACAGGGATGAAAACAAATGTGTGCACAATATTTGAAAGAAATCAGCTTTTTGTGCATATGGAACATTTCTGGGATCGTTTCAGCTCATGAAACATAGGACTTTACATGTTGTGTTGAAATTTTTGTTCAGAATATATAGATTTTGGATAAATGTCCTTCAGATCTTCCGGATTTTAAGGGGAATATCATGTCATCAACAAGGAATCCCTCTCAGGTCATTGAGCTGCTTGAGAAGATAAACAAGAAGGTCATGATGAATGGAGGAAGATACTACACCAATGAGATGTTCCAGGAGGCTGAGAGAGATTGAAGAAGAGGAAGAGAGGATCCTGAGAGAGAGAATGAAGAAGAGGAAGAGAGGATCCTGAGAGAGAATGAAGAGGAAGAGAGGATCCTGAGAGAGAGAATGAAGAAGAGGAAGAGGGGATCCTGAGAGAGAATGAAGAAGAGGAAGAGGGGATCCTGAGAGAGAATGAAGAGGAAGAAGAGGGGATCCTGAGAAAGAGAGGGAGATGGAAACGTTTGAAAGAGAGCGTCCAGGGGATAGATTTGGTGTTGAAAGTACAGTTGTGACGGCAGTAGAGGGAACTACAGTGGAAGCTGTAGTAAATAGATGCAGGACTCAATGAGAGTCCATAGTTAACAGTGCTGTTCATTCTACAAGTTGTTTGACTTCATTACTAAATATCTATAGACTATATACACTCTTTCCATCACATAGACTGACCAGGTGAAAGCTATGATCCATTATTGATGTCACCTGTTAAATCCACTTCAATCAGTGTAGATGAAGGGGAGGAGACGGGCGAAAGAAGGATTTTTAAGTCTTGAGACAATTGAGACATGAATTGTGTATGTGTGCCATTCAGAGAGTGAATGGGTAAGACATCATATTTAAGTGCCTTTGAACGGGGTATGGTAGTAAGAGCAAGGTACACCCCAACTCCCAAACACCTTCCCGTGGCTATGGTCTCTGTACCTCTGAAAGCGTCCCTTCACTCATTTAAATTCTGATATCTCTGCTATAACTTCTCTCGAAACATAAACTCTACAACGTCCTCTGTCGCCACCTAGAGGAATAAAGGAGTAATTACAATTATCACAGGAACGACAAAAAGCTGATACGATACTGTATAATGTTTTCTGATCTATGTTTGTTTGTGTTTTCACTGCATTTAATAACCACGAGCTGAAGACACATTCCCCAATTATCAAATAATTGTAATGGACAATTAAACTCTTTATAGAGTTTGCGGCGTATGCCAATACCAAAATGTATCAAATGTGTCGTGTTATTTCCTAATGTTTTGAATTAATTTGACCCTATCAATATATGACACCACAAACATTTCAAATATTAGAACTACATATTCTGCCTCTTAGAAAACGTGGACCTGTTGTTGTTTTTTTTTTAAAGCGGCCGGGAGTTGTTTGTCAAAGTTATTTCCTGTTAGAAACTGAAAGTAAATTAGACAACTTTTCTCTCTTTCTGTGGCTTCACCCAGGATTTTCATGTTTTTCGACTTGCAAGACAGCAGGAGAAATGGTAGGTTCATGTTTTTATTATGAAAGTCAGGTGTAAGATTCTTTGGGAGTCGATTCTTATTTAAATCAACGAAACTTGCTTTTAATAAAGACCCGATTTTCAACTTCTTTCTAATAAATGGCAAGTAAAAAAAAAATCTAGTACCCCACTAGGCCCACCAGCATAATAGAGTGCGCACTAGGAAGACCACGACAAGTGTTCTCTTTTACACAGCTACCAGACGCTGAGATTTAAGATATTTAGCAGATATATTAATATATTTAACCTAAAATAAGAGTTGATTGTGAGGAAATAAACGATAGACAATCATGTGTATTGTATACATACAGTGCATTTCTCCCAAACTTTGATAGGCGGTTATAGGCCTAATTGAGTCCCGTTAAATGTGTACAGGTGTCCGAATTTGTAGGTATTTTAGGTATGCGAAAATAGAAAGTTTTATCTGTGAAATTTGGAAAATCGAATGTGCTTTTAATTCGCTGCACTCGTTTGAGGAATGACGCATTGTACCCAAATGAAAGGTAGTTGAGTCTAGTAGTTGATATTTGTTGCGTACTGCATACATTTGTGGTAAACAGTACGTTTCTAAATAGTATATAGTAGTACACATTATGTCGTTTTAATAAGTAGTAGGCAATACAGATTTCGGATACGGCCTATGACTCCCATCCAACCTGGACAAAATGTATTCATAAAAAGGCAGCCACTTTGGTTTTGCCACAGAGATGGACCATTGATGCAGTGGTACATTTTCTTCTTCAGGACTGGCTGATCCCTCCTGATGACCCGGCTGGACATGACTCCCAACATGGTCACCTTTTCACAGCCGAAGAGTTTCGATGGTGACCAACACACAATGCTGTCCTCAGATGATGGTAGGTATGAAAACACAGAATAAACTGACTCAAACAATATTTTTTTATTTAAATCTACCTTTAAGAGGATCCATTTAGTAAGATATCAATTGTTGTCCCTTAACTGCTGGGATGAATAATACACTTTGTTTTTGTAATTTTATTTTCAATTAAGTCTGTTTTTCTCTCATTATTCCTTCACCAGTGCTGCCCCCTCCTGGTGACATCCAGGTCCTGTTGCTGACGTCAGCCTCCGTGTCTCTGAACTGGAGTTCCCCTCAGGGGGTTAAAGGACCCCACAAGTTCAGGGTCACCTGGGAATGTGATGGGGAAACAAGCTCATCAAGAGTGAAAGGCGGGTATCATCTTAAAATCAGCAGTCTCCAACCTGGTGAGAAGTACCAGTTCAGTGTGGCCACAGAGGGAGAAGATGGAAGACAAAGCAGATGTGTGTCTGCATCTGTATTCACAGGTAAAGAGCTTGGTTTTAGTAGTTTTACTGACATACTTTGTTGTTTTTTAAGAGATATTGTTATGGATCTTCTTAAAACATCATGATTTTTGTTCCAGTGGTCCCACCCAGAGATTTAAAGATAGACCATGTGAAAGATACCTCCTTCACTCTCCGCTGGTCCAAGGCTGAAGGGATGGAGAAAGTCCCACAGCGTTTCCTCATATCCTACTGTAGCCCAGGAATAGACCTCCATGCAGAGAATACTAAAGACTGCCACAAAACATTCTCAAACCTGCAACCTGGTACTGAGTACACTGTCAGTGTCTCAACTGTGCTGAACAATGGGGAAGAGAGTGAACCAGTCTCTACAACCATCTGCACTAGTAAGAGACCTACCTCACCTTGTTACAGTTTATCATCTCTTTACCAGTAACCAGAACAGACATTTTGTTATATTACAAATCAACTACTGTTGTGACTTCTGTTTTTAACTTATTTCTTCCCATATCAAAAGCAATTGCAGACATGTTTATCCCTGGATTTATTCTACTTTTCCTCCTGTAGTATATTTCTGGAGTTAAACTATAGCCCTGGAAATAATGTATTTTCCCTTAGTACTTCCTGCTCCAGACCAGCTGACTGTTGACTCAGTGGACACCACATCAGCTGCTGTTAGCTGGAGCCAGCCACCAGGATTGGACCAAACCCAACATCATTACCAGATCTCCTACCGCTGTCCAGGGACAGAACCACACATCACTACCACATCTTCACACAGCATCACTCTCTCTGACCTGCAACCTGATACTGAATACTCTGTCACTGTCTGCACTGTGCTGGAAAATGGAAGGCAAAGTCAACTGGTGTCAACAACCCTCACCACAGGTAAGGAAGTACAATGAATAATAATACTTAAATATTAGTTATCAAATTGACTAATGTAAATGAACTAATCATAGTGGATGTGTCAGCATGGGATGTGACTGTCCAGTATCTTCCCTGATGAGAAATATATCATGGTGAATTCAACAGATCTCATAATGGAGATTGGTGCTGAAATCTGTTTTTATAGTATCTGAATTCATGCTTTCCTCCATTCCTGTGATTCATTATGTCAAGGAGTTGATCTGCCTCTGCTTGCTTTAACTTTATCAGTAGTACAGTGTAAAACACTTGTTATTGTGGAGAGGATTTATAAGCACAGCATTCTTTTCATTTTTATTTTTGGGGGCGTAGCGACTGCAATTTAGAACCTGTACAGCGCTGTTGCTAAATGGATATAGCAGAAATTCTTCAATTCTTATTACATTAAGGACGGATTAAAATGTACAGAATGGTTACCTGGAGGAAAATGGGGTAGGATCATGCTTTTTCAATTTCAGTCAAGGCAAGGGTTACATTTTTTTCAAATCTAGTCCAAGAGAGGGTCATGCAATTTATAATTGATTAAATTTCAATATTTCTCAGTATTTTAGAATTAGTTACTTATTATGCTATATATCAATGTGTGTCCGATGCCACCCCTCATCTCTGATTCTCCACTGGGTGTGCAATATCAAGTGCGCCTGTAGGCTATTTAGTGTGGCCTCAATCAAATTATCAATAGCTTATAGGCTATAAGTTACGAAGTGCATGGAGGGTGGTGCTTGGAATCATTGTTCTTCCTCTGTCAGACATGGTTACCTGCAAGGAAACACGTGCCGTCATCATTGCTTTGCACGAAAAAGGGCTTCACAGGCCAGGATATTGCTGCCAGTATTGCACCTAAATCAACCATTTATCGGATCATCAAGAACTTCAAGGAGAGCGGTTCAATTGTTGTGAAGGCTTCAGGGCGCCCAAGAAAGTCCAGCAAGCGCCAGGATCGTCTCCTAAAGTTGATTCAGCTGCGGGATCGGGGCACCCCGATTAAAGAGCTTGCTCAGGAATGGCAGTAGCAGGTGTGAGTGCATCTGCACGCACAGTGAGACGAAGATTTTTGAGGGATGGCCTGGTGTCCAGAAGGGCAGCAAAGAAGCCACTTCTCTCCAGGAAAAACATCAGGGACAGACTGATATTCTGCAAAAGGTACAGGGATTGGACTACTGAGGACTGGGGTAAAGTCATTTTCTCTGATGAATCCCTATACGATTGTTTGGGGCATCCGGAAAAAGCTTGTCCGGAGAAGACAAGGTGAGCGCTACCATCAGCTCTGTGTCATGCCAACAGTAAAGCATCCTGAGACCATTCATGTGTGGGGTTGCTTCTCAGCCAAGGGAGTGCGCTCACTCACAATTTTTCCTAAGAACACAGCCATGAATAAAGAATGGTACCAACACATCCTCCGAGAGGAACTTCTCCCAACCATCCAGGAACAGTTTGGTGCCGAACAATTCCTTTTCCAGCATGATGGAGAGCCTTGCCATAAGGCAAAAGTGATAACTAAGTGGCTCGGGGAACAAAACATCAATATTTTGGGTCCATGGCCAGGAAACTCCCCAGACATAAATCCCATTGAGAACTTGTGGTCAATCCTCAAGAGGCGGGTGGACAAACAAAAACCCACAAATTTGGACAAACTCCAAGCATTTATTATGCAAGAATGGGCTGCTATCAGTCAGGATGTGGCCCAGAAGTTAATTGACAGCATGCCAGGGCGGATTGCAGAGGTTTTGAAAAAGAAGGGTCAACACTGCAAATATTGACTCTTTGCATCAACTTCATGCAATTGTCAATAAAAGCCTTTGACACTTATGAAATGCTTGTGATTATAATTCAGTATTTCATAGTAACATCTGACAAAAATATCTAAAGACACTGAAGCAGCAAACTTTGTGGAAATTAATATTTGTGTCATTCTCAAAACTTTTGGCCACGACTGTACATTGAGGAGCTATTGTAATTCTCGATTGATGTAAAAACAGACTTTGTTTGCTTGTAGTTTGAGGTGAAGAAAACATTACTTTGATAAGCTCCACAGGTCATTAGTGGTGGTCCCCAAATGAGCACACATTACATTATATGCCTACTGTAACGTCCAGGCCTGAGTGCACAGGCTGGAGGGTTTAGTTTTGCTTTGGTGTAGGTGTTTCTTGTGTTCTATGGTGTCTATGTTGGGATAATGGTTCCCAATTAGAGGCAGCTGAGTCTCGTTACCTCTAATTGGGAACCATATATATGTTTGGGGGTTTGCACTTTAGTTTTGTGGGTTATTGCTTATGTTATGGTTATCGTGTTCAGTCAGGTTCTTGCCATTCGTGTTTAGTTAGGTTCTTGCCATTCGTGTTTAGTTAGGTTCTTGCCATTCGTGTTTAGTTAGGTTCTTGCCATTCGTGTTTAGTTAGGTTCTTGCCATTCGTGTTTAGTTAGGTTCTTGCCATTCGTGTTTAGTTAGGTTCTGCCATTCGTGTTTAGGTTTTGATCACAGTGTCCAGTTTAGGATTTAGCGTTAGGGTTCACGTCTTGTTCATCGTTTATTGTTTTGTTCCGTCTCGTCCCGTTTATTATTAAATATGTATTCTGGTTACGTCGCTGCGCATTGGTCATTCCCGAGAGGAGATAAGCATGACAGAATAACCCACCACGAAAAGAAGACCAAGCAGCGAGAGACCGGGAGTTCAGGCCTTGGGAGGAGGTTGTTCAATGGGGAGATTGGGACCAGCCCGGAGAGTATCGCCCTCCAAGAGAGGAACTGGAAGCAGCGGCGGCTGAGCGGCGCAGGTGTGAGGACCTGAATGGAGCATGGGATCCCGTAAGAGGCAAGTTTGTCAGACCTCGCCGGGCTAGGAAGCCCGAAAGACAGCCCCAAAAAACTTTTTTGGGGGGGCACACGAGGAGGTTGGCTGGTTCAGGAGGGACTCCTGAGCCAACTCCTCGTGCTTTGTGGAGAGAGCGTTGGGGAGAGCGTCGCACGGAGAGGTCACCATGCTATGCAGTTTTGCGCACGGTTTCTCCTGTGCGAATTCAGAGGCCGGTGCGAAAGATTCCAGCTCCAATCATCAGTCGGGCTAGACTGAGTGTGCAGCCAGGAAGAGTGGTGCCAGCTCTGCGCGCCAGATCTCCAGTGCGCCTCCTGGGACCTGGATATCCTGCGGTCCTACGGGCAGAATCTCTGGTGCGAATCCACAGCCCAGTCCGAGAGATTCCAGCGCCACTCATCGGTCAGGCCAAAGTCTGTGTGCTACCTGGAAGAGTGGTGCCAGTTCTGCGCGCCAGGTCTCCAGTGCGCCTGATGGGACCGAAGTATCCTGCGCCGGCTCTGCGTGCTGTGTCTCCGGTCCGCGCGCACAGCCCGGTGCACGACATTCCAGCTCCCCTCATCGGTGAAGCCAGGGTGAGTGAACAACCTGGGAGAGGGGTGTCGGCTATACGCATCAGGTCTCCTGTGCGTGTAGTGGATTCAGTACGTCCTGTTCCGGCTCCGCGCACCAGGCTCCCCGTGCGCTTAGAGAGTCCAGCACGTCCTGTTCCGGCTCCGCGCACCAGGCTCCCCGTGCGCTTAGAGAGTCCAGCACGTCCTGTCCCTGCTCCACGCTCCAGGATCCCTGTACCCGTCGGGAACCCAGCACGTCCTGTTCCTGCTCCTTGCACCAGAGTGCGCGTTACGAGCCCAATGCGGCCGGTTCCGCTCCCGCACCAGAGTGCGGCGTCACGAGCCCAGTACGGCCGGTTCCGCTCCCGCGCACCAGAGTGCGCGTCACGAGCCCAATGCGGCCGGTTCCCGCTCCCGCACCAGAGTGCGGCGTCCACGAGCCCAATGCGGCCGGTTCCCGCTCCCGCACCAGAGTGCGCGTCCACGAGCCCAATGCGGCGGTTCCGCTCCCGCGCACCAGAGTGCGCGTCACGAGCCCAGTACGGCTGGTTCCCGCTCCCCGCACCAGAGTGAGCGTCACGAGCCCAGTACGGCTGGTTCCCGCTCCACGCACCAGAGTTCCAGTGAGCATCACGAGTCCAGTACTGCCAGTTCCTGCTCCACGGACCAGAGTTCCAGTGAGCATCACGAGTCCGGTACTGCCAGTTCCTGCTCCACGCACCAGAGTTCCAGTGAGCATCACGAGTCCAGTACGACCAGTTCCAGCTCCACGCACCAGAATTCCCGTGAGCATCGTGGGTCCAGTACGACCAGTTCCTGCTCCACGCACCAGAGTCCCAGTGAGCATCACGAGTCCGGTACTGCCAGTTCCTGCTCCACGCACCAGAGTTCCAGTGAGCATCACGAGTCCAGTACGACCGGTTCCTGCTCCACGCACCAGAGTTCCCGTGAGCATCATGAGTCCAGTACGGCCAGTTCCTGCTCCACGCACCAGAGTTCCAGTGAGCATCACGAGTCTAGTACGGCCAGTTCCTGCTCCACGTACCAGAGTCCCCGTGAGCATCGTGGGTCCGGTAAGGCCAGGTCCTGCTCCACGCACCAGAGTTCGGTGAGCATCATGAGTCCAGTGCGGCCGGTTCCGCTCCCGCACCAGAGTGCGGCGTCCACGAGCCCAATGCGGCCGGTTCCCGCCCCCCGCACCAGAGTGCGCGGCCACGAGCCCAATGCGGCGGTTCCGCTCCCGCACCAGAGTGCGGCGTCCACGAGCCCAGTACGGCTGGTTCCGCTCCCGCACCAGAGTGCGCGTCACGAGCCCAGTACGGCTGGTTCCCGCTCCACGCACCAGAGTTCCAGTGAGCATCACGAGTCCAGTACGCCCAGCTTCTGCTCCACGCACCAGAGTTCCAGGGAATGGTCCGAGGCCTCCGGTGCGTGAACTCGAGCCAGCATGGCCGGCACCGGAGCCCCCACCTGGGACAAAGGGACCCACCCAAAGACCCCCCCACGGACTTTTGGGTGCGTCCGGAGTCCGCGCCTTTGGGGGGGGGTACTGTAACGTCCAGGCCTGAGTGCACAGGCTGGAGGGTTTAGTTTTGCTTTGGTGTAGGGGTTTCTTGTGTTCTATGGTGTCTATTTCTATGTTGGGATAATGGTTCCCAATTAGAGGCAGCTGAGTCTCGTTACCTCTAATTGGGAACCATATATATGTTTGGGGTTTGCACTTTAGTTTTGTGGGTTATTGCTTATGTTATGGTTATCGTGTTCAGTCAGGTTCTTGCCATTCGTGTTTAGTTAGGTTCTTGCCATTCGTGTTTAGTTAGGTTCTTGCCATTCGTGTTTAGTTAGGTTCTTGCCATTCGTGTTTAGTTAGGTTCTTGCCATTCGTGTTTAGTTAGGTTCTTGCCATTCGTGTTTAGTTAGGTTCTGCCATTCGTGTTTAGGTTTTGATCACAGTGTCCAGTTTAGGATTTAGCGTTAGGGTTCACGTCTTGTTCATCGTTTATTGTTTTGTTCCGTCTCGTCCCGTTTATTATTAAATATGTATTCTGGTTACGTCGCTGCGCATTGGTCATTCCCGAGAGGAGATAAGCATGACAGAATAACCCACCACGAAAAGAAGACCAAGCAGCGAGAGACCCGGGAGTTCAGGCCTTGGGAGGAGGTTGTTCAATGGGGGAGATTGGGACCAGCCCGGAGAGTATCGCCCTCCAAGAGAGGAACTGGAAGCAGCGGCGGCTGAGCGGCGCAGGTGTGAGGACCTGAATGGAGCATGGGATCCCGTAAGAGGCAAGTTTGTCAGACCTCGCCGGGCTAGGAAGCCCGAAAGACAGCCCCAAAAAACTTTTTGGGGGCACACGAGGAGGTTGGCTGGTTCAGGAGGGACTCCTGAGCCAACTCCTCGTGCTTTGTGGAGAGAGCGTTGGGGAGAGCGTCGCACGGAGAGGTCACCATGCTATGCAGTTTTGCGCACGGTTTCTCCTGTGCGAATTCAGAGGCCGGTGCGAAAGATTCCAGCTCCAATCATCAGTCGGGCTAGACTGAGTGTGCAGCCAGGAAGAGTGGTGCCAGCTCTGCGCGCCAGATCTCCAGTGCGCCTCCTGGGACCTGGATATCCTGCGGTCCTACGGGCAGAATCTCTGGTGCGAATCCACAGCCCAGTCCGAGAGATTCCAGCGCCACTCATCGGTCAGGCCAAAGTCTGTGTGCTACCTGGAAGAGTGGTGCCAGTTCTGCGCGCCAGGTCTCCAGTGCGCCTGATGGGACCAGTATCCTGCGCCCGGCTCTGCGTGCTGTGTCTCCGGTCCGGCGCGCACAGCCCGGTGCACGACATTCCAGCTCCTCATCGGTGAAGCCAGGGTGAGTGAACAACCTGGGAGAGGGGTGTCGGCTATACGCATCAGGTCTCCTGTGCGTGTAGTGGATTCAGTACGCCCTGTTCCGCCCGGCGCACCAGGCTCCCCGCGGCGCTTAGAGAGTCCAGCACGTCCTGTTCGGCCCGCGCGCACCAGGCTCCCGTGGCGCTTAGAGAGTCCAGCACGCCATGTCCCTGCTCCACGCTCCAGGATCCCTGTACCCGCCGGGAACCCAGCACGCCCTGTTCCTGCTCCTTGCACCAGAGTGCGTTACGAGCCCAGTACGGCCGGTTCCCGCTCCCGCACCAGAGTGCGCGTCCACGAGCCCAGTACGGCCGGTTCCCGCTCCCGCACCAGAGTGCGGCGTCCACGAGCCCAGCACGGCCGGTTCCCGCTCCCGCACCAGAGTGCGTCCACGAGCCCAGTACGGCCGGTTCCGCTCCCGCACCAGAGTGCGGCGTCCACGAGCCCAGTACGGCCGGTTCCGCTCCCGCACCAGAGTGCGGCGTCCACGAGCCCAGCACGGCCGGTTCCGCTCCTCGCACCAGAGTGAGCGCCACGAGCCCAGTACGGCTGGTTCCCGCTCCACGCACCAGAGTTCCAGTGAGCATCACGAGTCCAGTACTGCCAGTTCCTGCTCCACGGACCAGAGTTCCAGTGAGCATCACGAGTCCGGTACTGCCAGTTCCTGCTCCACGCACCAGAGTTCCAGTGAGCATCACGAGTCCAGTACGACCAGTTCCAGCTCCACGCACCAGAATTCCCGTGAGCATCGTGGGTCCAGTACGACCAGTTCCTGCTCCACGCACCAGAGTCCCAGTGAGCATCACGAGTCCGGTACTGCCAGTTCCTGCTCCACGCACCAGAGTTCCAGTGAGCATCACGAGTCCAGTACGACCGGTTCCTGCTCCACGCACCAGAGTTCCCGTGAGCATCATGAGTCCAGTACGGCCAGTTCCTGCTCCACGCACCAGAGTTCCAGTGAGCATCACGAGTCTAGTACGGCCAGTTCCTGCTCCACGTACCAGAGTCCCCGTGAGCATCGTGGGTCCGGTAAGGCCAGGTCCTGCTCCACGCACCAGAGTTCCGGTGAGCATCATGAGTCCAGTACGGCCGGTTCCCGCTCCCCGCACCAGAGTGCGCGTCACGAGCCCAGTACGGCCGGTTCCCGCTCCCCGCACCAGAGTGCGGCGTCACGAGCCCAGTACGGCCGGTTCCGCTCCTCGCACCAGAGTGCGGCGTCACGAGCCCAGTACGGCTGGTTCCCGCTCCCCGCACCAGAGTGCGCGTCACGAGCCCAGTACGGCTGGTTCCCGCTCCACGCACCAGAGTTCCAGTGAGCATCACGAGTCCAGTACGCCCAGCTTCTGCTCCACGCACCAGAGTTCCAGGGAATGGTCCGGGGCCTCCGGTGCGTGAACTCGAGCCAGCATGGCGGCACCGGAGCCCCACCTGGGACAAAGGGACCCACCCAAAGACCCCCACGGACTTTTGGGTGCGTCCGAGTCCGCGCTTTGGGGGTACTGTAACGTCCAGGCCTGAGTGCACAGGCTGGAGGGTTTAGTTTTGCTTTGGTGTAGGGGTTTCTTGTGTTCTATGGTGTCTATTTCTATGTTGGGATAATGGTTCCCAATTAGAGGCAGCTGAGTCTCGTTACCTCTAATTGGGAACCATATATATGTTTGGGGGTTTGCACTTTAGTTTTGTGGGTCATTGCTTATGTTATGGTTATCGTGTTCAGTTAGGTTCTTGCCATTCGTGTTTAGTTAGGTTCTTGCCATTCGTGTTTAGTTAGGTTCTTGCCATTCGTGTTTAGTTAGGTTCTTGCCATTCGTGTTTAGTTAGGTTCTTGCCATTCGTGTTTAGGTTTTGATCACTGTGTCCAGTTTAGGATTTAGCGTTAGGGTTCACGTCTTGTTCATCGTTTATTGTTTTTTTCCGTCTCGTCCCGTTTATTATTAAATATGTATTCTGGTTACGTCGCTGCGCATTGGTCATTCCCGAGAGGAGATAAGCATGACACCTACATTAACACGGAGGCCAGGTAGTGTCACGACTTCCGCCGAAGTCGGTCCCTCTTCTTGTTCAGGTGGTGGTCGACGTCACCGGTTTTCTAGCCATCACCGCTCCCTTTTTCATGTGTCTGTTGGTTTTGTCTTTATTGTACACACCTGTTGTTCATTTGCTCCCAATCACGCTCCTGCTTATATTCCTCCCTTTCCCTTCTTCCTCTTGTGCGTGATTGTTATTTTGTATGGTTATGTTCTCAGTCTGTGTACTGAGAGCTGGGATTATTCCTCATTGTTCCGGGTTGTTTATTTTCGCCCGTCTATTTTGTTCGTGTGGGTATTTTGCAGCGCCAGATTTATTTTGTTATTTTTCTGGTGGCTTTATAAAATGTTACCTTCACACGCATCTCAACTTCCTGCGCCTGACTCCTTCTCCACTACATAACCACAGCCTTAACAGGTAGCCTATAGCCTTCTCTATGCTTACGCATCCTAACTCAACATTGACAGGAGCGCTTCAAACACAAGACAATTACTAAATTGACAAAACTGGTTAATTGAATAAAATAAACCAAAACTTGTTCTCACAAGTGTAGTGTAGGTTGTGCACTCAGCAAACAATGTGTCCACTCCGACAATGATAACAAGAAGACTGGAATAGTATTGAATGTATTAACAGAAATTACCATAACCAAAGTAACAAACATTGTAGATATGAAATAGGAATTAATGGTAAATGTACTACTGGCGATATATGTATTGGGGAATTGATATACACTAACAATCAAACACAAACATTTCACACAATTAAGACAATGAATGTGCACAAATTGGCGGAAGAGAGCGAATTCTGGAGAGAGAAGTGCCCTTGTGTATCTGGGTGCATGGTCAATCCGACGTCTGCATTGGCGATGCAGCATTTATGGTGACTAGGTGATACAGCCTCAGCAGGTCGGGGAATTCATACTTCTTGCGCTTCGTGGAGTAGTGCAGAGCTGTAGTCAAGGTAGAGAGTTTGTGTTTTCTACAGGAAAAGTATCACCCCCACCTACCGTGCAATCATGTCAATGCAAAGTTATCCAGAGCCCTCTGCATTGTTACAAAATGGCGATGCGGTACAGAGCTCGATTTGGCCACTGCATGCCTCTGGGACTCAATTGTATCACATCCTCCATATGGAACGTCCAACCATATTTTCGGATCAAGCATAAATTGGCTTTTAGTCTAGGCCTCCGCAATGTATTAGTTCATAGAGATGGGCGCAAAATAAACATATATACAGTACCAGTTAACATTTTGGATACAACAACTCATTCCAGGGTTTTTCTTTATTTTTACTATTTTCTGCATTGTAGAATAATAGTGAAGACATCAGAACTATGAAATAACACATGGAATCACGTAGACACCAAAAAAGTGTTAAACAAATCCAAATATTTTAGATTCTTCAAAGTAGCCACCCTTTGCCTTGACAGTTTTGCACATTCTTGAACATTCTATCAACCAGCTTCACCTGGAATTCTACACATATACAGGCCATTTCCAATTTCAATAAAATAGTCATGTTTGAAATATAGTTTATTTGGACTGCACCGCAATGACTTGGCTTTAGGTGGAAAGATGGTAGCTCATTTGTCAACATTCACATATAGTTTGGTCCTTACCTACACTTACTTGCTGTACTTGTGGATTGAGAGCTTGATTTAGTCAGTATTTATCCTGGGCTTGTCCGTTGCCGCTTGTCCAACCTCAAGTTCCACACAAATTTTATGTCCGGACAGATGCAGCATGTAGATCTTACATAAATGTCTTAGGTTGTTGGTTATATTCACAAATTATAGTTTATATTTTGGAGTATATTGTATCACATTTACATTTTAGAATATCATACTTTTTGAACACACACAAATTAAGCGAGCTATTGAAATTAAAACCAGTAACCTGCATTTTTATGTGAAAATCTGATGTTTTGGAGTAATATTTACCAGTTAAAGCTTACAGTTTTCTGTGTCGGTAGACGCACTCTGACTGGGGTGGAAAGGTAGGCCTACTCTGTCTGGGGTGGAAAGGTAGGCCTACTCTGACTGGGGTGGAAAGGTAGGCCCACTCTGACTGGGGTGGAAAGGTAGGCCCACTCTGACTGGGGTGGAAAGGTAGGCCTAACTTTGGAAAGTACCATGCTGATATTCCCTCCTAATGACGTGTCAGATTGAATTATTTGCAAACAGGGACAGTTTCATTGCAAACAAGACACACTGATTTGGCATTGGAGAAATAGGATAAGATGAACACAGGCCTATCTCTCTGTCTATTCTTAGCATGTAAATTCTGTACTTTGTGTGGTATTAAGAAATATTCAGCTAATATGTAAAATTACGTAGAATTGCATGGAACTTTTATAAAAGACATTTTTTTTGCCATGCAATGCTAACAGGATGAAGAACAGTTTCTAAAACTGTATATATAAATAGCGCTCTGGTCTGTCCAGAGCGCCATATATCCACTTTATTATAGTTATTATTTTGGGTATATTGGGGGTCACTTTTTTATCAAGCGTTCAGGCGGGGTTAAGGTCAAATATATTTTGCTGAAGGGAGGGCCATCCATTTTCATTTCGGAGAGGTCAGATATTCTTCATTTAACCCTTAATATCAAAAACATTCACTAACTGTCACGACTTCCACCGAAGTCGCCTCCTCTCCTTGTTCGAGCGGCGTTCGAACAAGGAGAGGAGCCATCGCCGCTCAGTTATATTATTGTTCCTTTGCTTTTGTCTTGTTCACCTCACAACTGGTTTGCATTCCAGTAATTATGGCATGTATTTATTCCTGTGAATTATATCATGTCGTTGTGTGGAATTATTCATTGTTACATGTGTGTGTAGAACCAGGTTCGTTTCACCGGGTAACGTTTGTTCACCCGTATTTGTATTTTGTTACTGTTGTTGGACTGTGTTCAGTCGTAGCGCTAGACACTTTATGTAGTCGCCTAGGATAGTTGACACATTGTTGCGTTCCTTCCTTTTTTTTGTTTTCTTATGCCATTAAAGTGTGCGCCTTTACGACACCTTCCGCTCTCCTGCACCTGATTTCACCCCAGTAGCGCACACCGTGACACTCGCTTACAAATCCAACTTCTGTTGTGTTCTGTTTTGAGCTTGATTCTTCCCATATCAAAAGGAATCTCAAGCTGGCGTTTTATACTTTTCGACTACTATTCTACTTTTCCTCCTGTAGTATATTTCTGGAGTTAAACCGTAGCCCTGACAATAATGTATTTTCCCTTAGTACTTCCTGCTCCAGACCAGCTGACTGTTGACTCAGTGGACACCACATCAGCTGCTGTTAGCTGGAGCCAGCCACCAGGATTGGACCAAACCCAACATCATTACCAGATCTCCTACCACTGTCCAGGGACAGAAACACACATCACTGTCAAATCTTCACACAGCATCACTATCTCTGACCTGAAACCTGCTACTGAATACTCTGTCACTGTCTGCACTGTGCTGGAAAATGGAAGGCAAAGTCAACTGGTGTTAACAACCCTCACCACAGGTAAGGAAGCAAAATACTTAAGTATTAAGTCAGGTGTTGACTAAAATGACTAAAATGTAAATACACTAATCATAATGGATGTGTCAGCATGGGATGTGAAGGTACAGTATCTTCCCTGATAAGAAATATGTGTGACTGACCTGCTCGATTCAGTCTTAGGTAGCAACATTTAAAATTGTGTTTTTTACATTCAATAAAAGTAGAGACTCAGCGCTAGATGACAGTATATCATACACTACAGTTGAGGAACAATGGGAAAGTAATTCTGCTTTGAAAGTTGATCAACTTGTAACCTCGCTTTTGAGAAAATGGCCTTTGAATATTTTTGGTACCTACTTCAGAGCTCTTCTTTGTCAACACCCATTCATCATCGGTCACACCCGCTTTAGCCCCAACCATCTCTTTAAGGCTTTATCCGAGCGTTCTGTCCTAACAACAGCACCCAAGATAACTGGCTAACGTTGGCAAGCTTGCTAGCTACTTCCAGACACAATTGAGAGAGCAGCTCACTCTGACCATTTTACTCCCCCTAGCAGAGCTGGTTAGACTGTTTTTATGTTATCCAGAGCGTTGCTGACTGCACATGTGCTGCTGGCAACAAATAAAATGTTTCAAAAATTGCCAACGTTTACTGACACCGGCCATATTCAACGGGTGTTGAGCGTTCATATATTCTTCAGTTATTCTGCGCTCTGGCACACCCAGACGAGAGTGCTCTACGTCTATCAACAGCTGTCATGTCGCAGTGACATCATGAACATTCTATTGAAATGGATACTTGCATAGTGGAGTTGTTTGTTAAGACATGTAGCTAGCTAGATAAACAACGAACCATAATCCCAACTCATGACCTTACTACCCTGCATGAATCTGCAGGTAGCTAACCAACCAGGTTCAATGTTACCTAGCTAACATTAGGCTATAACTAGCAAAGCAAATATCTCTGAGATACGAATAATATTACTACATAGATCATATACATAATGTTAGCTACATTCCACAGATCTCATCAGGGGAGAAACTTTGCTTTTAGAAGTGCTGGGGACATAATATTGTTATACTCCAAACAGCCTACCTGACCGTTCTGAGGCGTCCGCATGGTCCTAAAGCACACCGTTAACTCGTTTTGTATCACAGTCCAATTATAAAACTGGGGGGTGGGACAGAAATGCAATTTCAGAATGTGGGGAGAACTTCCTCAGGTAAAGTTGATCTCATCATGGATCTCATCATGCTGTTTGGTGCTTAAATCAATAAACAATTTTTATAATATCTGAATTATTGCCTTATTCCCTTCCTGTGAGTAATTATGTCAAGGAGTTGATCTGTCTCTGCATGCTTTAACGTTATCAGTAGTACAGTGTAAAACACTTGCTATTGTGGAGAGGATTTATAATTACAGCATTCTTTTCATTCATATATATTTTTTGTGGGATGGCTTCAACAATTTAGCAGAGACACCGTTGCTTCACATTTTACTGCCTTAAAATTGTATCTCAAAAAGGGAATAAATATTTGTTTTGTGAAATCAAAATATATTATAGACTAGCTGCTAATAAAAAAACAAAGCTGTCTTGGTGGAAGCACCTTTGGCAGGGATACAGCTGTGAATTGTAATATTAGTATTATAGCCTAGTTTGTTAAATAGCCTTCCCCATATTTGTTAAATATGTTCAACATATTTGCAGTCTACATTGTTCTAATTGAATTGCTTTGCACCTTTCTTATTTATTTTGATCCTGACAAACTACCCATAACATGATGCTGCCACGACGATACTGGAAAATACAGAGGGTTTCACTCTGTTTTGTGTTGTATTGGAGTTGGCCCTGTAGTTTATCATTGAGGTCAGAAAGTGTTTTTCTTTTCTGTGTTGTCTTGCAGTATTCTTTGACGGTTGCAAACAGAATGGATGATTTGGAGTGTATTTTGTAACCCATGATTCCTTCTTTTCACTTTGTTGTTCAAGCCAGTAAAAAAGACATTACAGACAAAATACTTTACAATTTACATACATTTAAACATCAAGTTGTGGTGTGTGTGCATCTACACTACATGATCAAAAGTATGTGGACGCCTGCTCGTCGAACACCTCATTCCAAAATCATGGGCATTAATATGGACTTGGGCCCCCCTTTGCTGCTATAACAGCCTCCACTCTTCTGGGAAGGCTTTCCACTAGATGTTGGAACATTACTGCGGGGACTTGCTTCCATTCAGCCACAAGATCATTAGTGAGGTCGGGCACTGATGTTGGGCGATTAGGCCGGGCTCGCAGTCTGTGTTCCAATTCATCCCAAAGGTGTTCGATGGGGTTGAGGTCAGGGCTCTGTGCAGGCCAGTCAAGTTCTTCCATACCAATCTCAACAAACCATTTCTGTTTGGACCTCGCTTTGTGCAAGTGGGCATTGTCATGCAGAAACAGGAAAGGGCCTTTCCCAAACTGTTGCCTCAAAGTTGGAAGAACAGAATCGTCAAGAATGTCATTGCATGCTGTAGCGTTAAGATTTCCCTTCACTGGAACTAAGGGGCATAGCCCGAACCATGAAAAAAATTGTTCACCTGGAATCCGCCAAACTCAGATTTGTCTGTTGGACTGCCAAATGGTGAAGTGGGATTCATTCCGCCAGAGAACGTGTGCGGTTCCACTGCTCCAGAGTCCAATGGCGGCGAGCTTTACACAACTCCAGCCAACGCTTGGCATTGCGCATAGTGATCTTAGGCTGTTCGGACATGGATACCCATTTCATGAAGCTGACGTTGCTTGCAGAGGTAGTTTGGAACTTGGTAGGGAGTGTTGCAACCTAGGACAGACGGTTTTTATGTGCTACGGGTTTCAGCACTCTGCAGTCCCATTCTGAGAGGTTTGTGGCCTACCACTTCGAGGCTGAGCCGTTGGTGCTCCTAGACGTTTCCACTTCACAATAACAGCATTTAAAGTTGACCGGGGCAGCTCTAGCAGGGCATACATTTGAAGAACTGACTTGTTGGAATGGTGGCATGCTATGACAGGGCTCCCAAGTGGCGCAGTGGTCTAAGACACTGCATCTCAGTGCTAGAGGTGTCACTACAGATAACCTGGTTTGAATCCAGACTGTTTTTTCATAAAGTTTTGATAAATGTTAGACAATTTATATTATTTAAAATCAGTGGTGGAAAAAGAACCAAATTGTCATACTTGAGTTAAAGTAAAGATACCTTAATAGAAAATGACTCAAGTAAAAGGGAAAGTCACCCAGTAAAATACCACTTGAGTGAAAGCCTATTTGACTTGAGTGAAAGTATTTGGCTTTAAACCTACTAAAGTATCCAATGTAATTGCTAAAATATACTTCAGAATCAAATGTAAAAGTATAAATAATCACACATTCTTTAAGCAAACCAGATGGCATAATTTTCTTGTTTATTTAAATTTATACATAGCCAGGGGCACATGCCAACACTCCAACATAATTTACAAGCGAAGCATGTAAATAGTACAGTAAAGTACAGATACCCCCAAAAACAACTTAAGTAGTACTTTCAAGTATTTTCACTTAAGTACTTTACACCACTGTTTAAAATCCATTCCAGTCATTATGTCAAGCAGTTGATCCACCTCTCGGGCCCGGTTCTTCGAGGGGGCTGAAGGGTGCTTAGACCCCTCAGTTCAAACTTTAGCCCCCTCAGTTTTAGTTTCATGTCCCTATATAAAAAAAGTTCAAATGATTGACTGACAGGTTGCAAAAACAATCACTGCCTGGTGTGTGTAGGGAGGCAGCCTGGTCTCATAGACTAGACGTAACATAGTAGATGTAAATCCGAGATTTTCAAAATAGTATTATGTTACATTTGTTATGGATACATAAGACAGAGATTACTTAAAGCTGCAATATGTCCCTTTTTGGGTGATAGAGTCAAGATGGGAAGGGGGCAGTGGACCTTCTCAGTCTATGATGAAATATACTCTCCAAAAAGACAAGGAACTTGCCTGTTTAGCAACATACCTCACAATGCAGCCTGGTCTCAAAGACTAGACCTAACACAGTAAATGTACATTTGGCACCCTCAGATGACAGTTGGTTACTTAACCTCTTCTGGATAGGATCCTTCATGTCAATTTCTGCCTAAAATTGCATACCCAAATCTAACTGCCTGTAGCTCAGGACCTGAAGCAAGGATATTGTCACGATCATCACCTGGGACAGACCAATGCGCAGCGAAGTAACCAGAATACATACTTTATTCACAAATGGGACGAGACGGAACAAAACAATAAACGAAGAACATGACGTGAACACAAAACGCTAAATCCTAAACTCGACACTGACATAAACCTAAACACTATGGCATGAACCTAAACACTATGGCATGAACCTAAACACGATAAACATAACAATCAGCAATAACCCACAAACTTTAGTGCAAAACCCCAAACAATATATATGGTTCCCAATTAGAGGTAACGAGACTCAGCTGCCTCTAATTGGGAACCATTACTAACATAGAAATACACACCATAGAACAAAATAAACCCTACACCAAAACGAAACTAAACACTCCAGCCTGAACACTCCAGGCCTGGGCGTTACAGTACCCAAAGCGCGGACTCTGACCGCGCCCAAAAAGTCTGTGGGGGTCTTGAGTGGGTGCCTTTGTCCCAGGTGGGGCTCGGTGCCGGCCGTGCTGGCTCGAGTTCACGCACCGGAGGCCCTGGACCATTCCCTGGAACTCTGGTGCGTGGAGCAGAAACTGGGCGTACTGGACTCATGATGCTCACGGGAACTCTGGTGCGTGGAGCAGGAACTGGCCGTACTGGACTCATGATGCTCACTGGAACTCTGGTGCGTGGAGCAGGAACTGGCCGTACTGGACTCATGATGCTCACTGGAACTCTGGTGCGTGGAGCAGGAACCCGGGCGTACTGGACTCGTGATGCTCACTGGAACTCTGGTGCGTGGAGCAGGAACTGGCCGTACTGGACTCGTGATGCTCACTGGAACTCTGGTACGTGGAGCAGGAACTGGCCGGACTGGACTCGTGATGCTCACTGGAACTCTGGTGCGTGGAGCAGACACTGGCCGTACAGGACTCTGAGGGCGCACAGGGGCCCTGATGCGTGGAGCAGGGACAGGTCGTGCCGGGCTCTGAAGGCGCACAGGGGGCCTGATGCGTGGAGCAGGGACAGGACGTGGCGGGCTCTGAAGGCGCACAGGGGGCCTGATGCGTGGAGCAGGGACAGGTCGTGCCGGGCTCTGAAGGCGCACAGGGGGCCTGATGCGTGGAGCAGGGACAGGACGTGGCGGGCTCTGAAGGCGCACAGGGGCCTGATGCGTGGAGCAGGGACAGGTCGTGCCGGGCTCTGAAGGCGCACAGGGGGCCTGATGCGTGGAGCAGGGACAGGACGTGCCGGGCTCTGAAGGCGCACAGGGGGCCTGATGCGTGGAGCAGGGACAGGACGTGGCGGGCTCTGAAGGCGCACAGGGGGCCTGATGCGTGGAGCAGGGACAGGTCGTGCCGGGCTCTGAAGGCGCACAGGGGGCCTGGTGCGTGGAGCAGGGACAGGACGTGTTGAATCCACAACACGGACATGGATCGTGGAACGTGGAACAGGTACAGGACGTGTTGAATCCACAACACGTACTGGGATCTTGGAACGTGGAACAGGGACAGGACGTGTTGAATCCACAACACGGACATGGATCTTGGAGTGTGGAACAGGGACTGGACGTGTTGAATCCACAACACGGACCTGGATCCTGGGACGTGGAACAGGTACAGGACGTGTTGAATCCACAACACGGACATGGATCTTGGAACGTGGAACAGGCACAGGACGTGTTGAATCCACAACACGGACAGGGATCTTGGAACGTGGAACAGGACGTGTTGAATCTACAACACAGACAGGGATCCTGGAGCGTGGAACAGGGACAGGACGTGTTGATTCCACAACACGGACAGGGATCCTGGAGCGTGGAACAGGGACAGGACGTGTTGAATCCACAACACGCACAGGGGACCTGATGCGGAGAGCCGACACCATTCCACCAGCTAGCTCACTAACCCTGGCCTCACGGGTGAGTGGAGCTGGGATCTCTCACACTGGGCTGTGGACACGTACCGGAGACACTGCACGCAGAACCGGTGCAGGATATCTTGGTCCTAGGAGGCGCACTGGAGATCTGGCGCGCAGAGCTGGCACCACTCTTCCTGGCTTCACACTCAGTCTAGCCCGACTGATGAGTGGAGCTGGAATTTTTCGCACCGGCCTCTGAATCCGCACAGGGGAAACCGTGCGCAAAACTGCATAGCACGGTGTCCTTTCCGTGCGACGCTCCCTCCAATGCTCCCTCCAAGGAGCACGAGGATTTGGCTCAGGAGTCCCCACTGAACCGGCCAACCTCCTCGTGTACCCCCCCCCAAAAGTTTTTTGGGGAAGCGGTTCGGCCCTTCTAGCCAGGCGAAGTCCAAAATATTTATCCCTCTCCGGGCTCCATGCCCCATATAGCCTCGTAATTCCCCGCCAGCTTGCGCTGATCTCTTCCTCCTCCTGGGACGACGATGCTCCGCCGTCTCTCGCTGCTTGGTCTTCGTTGGGTGGGTTATTCTGTCACGATTATCTCCTGGGACAGACCAATGCGCAGCGATGTAACCAGAATACATACTTTATTCACAAACGGGACGAGACGGAACAAAACAATAAACGAAGAACATGACGTGAACACAAAACGCTAAATCCTAAACTCGACACTGACATAAACCTAAACACTATGGCATGAACCTAAACACTATGGCATGAACCTAAACACGATAAACATAACAATCAGCAATAACCCACAAACTTTAGTGCAAAACCCCAAACAATATATATGGTTCCCAATTAGAGGTAACGAGACTCAGCTGCCTCTAATTGGGAACCATTACCCCAACATAGAAATACACACCATAGAACAAAAGAAACCCTACACCAAAACGAAACTAAACACTCCAGCCTGAACACTCAGGCCTGGACGTTACAGATATGCATATTCTTGATACTATTTGAAAGGAAACACTTTGTGAAGTTTGTGGAGATGTGAAATGAATGTAGGAGAATATAACACAATAGATCTGGTAAAAGGTAAAACAAACCGAAAAACATGCGTTATCTATTTTTATTTTTGTTGCATCATCTTTGAAATGCAAAAGAACATTGAGATAGGAAGCTGAGGATAATTTAGATGTTGTCCACAACAGGGCAACAGTGTGTGTGCATAGTTGACTGATACATTTAAGAATGAAAGAGCTACTTAATATTTAGTATGTAGTCTATCAGGTGTCTCTCATGAGTTTGCCCAAATGTACCCAAGTAGCCTCCAAGTGGCCGAATTGGTCAATTGATACACTTTCAAGTACATAACCATAGAGAACGTACAAAAATGCTATGGTAATAAAACATTTAAGTTTACACACTCCCAGGAGTGGATCATTAGCTTCTCTACATAAAAGGTACTAAAAGGAGACGCGACGAGAATGCTGATCCAATGCCTCCCAACACAGAAGTGAACTATTTAAGATAAAGGCCAAGTTGGCAGCCAACACTGATCTAATGTGCACACCACAAACCACACACAAAGTGCGATTTTTGTTGTTGTTGAGTATTTACGTACAACAACGCCTCAGTGCTGTGCTCTTTTGGCCCTGAGGCACATTCCGGTTTGCAGTTATGTATTTTGGCTGGGCGGGGGTAGGTGTGGAGCCAGAGACAGCAGCAGGGGTCAGACTGGAGGAACCAGTTCCTACGTTTGAATGAGTAGGGGATGGAGGACTTGAATGTGGTCTCTTTGGAGTTGGCTCCCAAAGGTCGTCTGAGTCTACCACTATTGAGGATGAAACAAAATTAAATTTCAACTCAAGTTCACTATTACTTATTTTATTGAACCTTTATTTCAGCAGGGGGGGAGCCCTGCATCAATACATCAAATACGCAACACATATCTATAAACATATATATTATATTTGTATGGGGAAAACAATCACTATAATGAAATATGTGGACCAATATGCAATAAGACACTCAACAACCACAGCATGTTACAGCCAACATAACATACACATAGGCTATGCTAATACATTGTATGCCTCGGGTCATTAAAACTCATTTTTCAACCACTCCACTAATTTCTTGTTAACAAACTATAGTTTTGGCAAGTCGGTTAGGACATCTACTTTGTGCATGACACAAGTGATTTTTCCAACAATTGTTTACAGACAGATTATTTCACTTATAATTCACTGCATCACAATTCCACTGGGTCAGAAGTTTACATTAAACTGACTGTGCCTTTAAGCAGCTTGGAAAATTCCAGAAAATGATGTCATGGCTTTAGAAGCTTCTGACATAATTTGAGTCAATTTGAGGTGTACCTGTGGATGTATTTCAAGGCCTACCTTCAAACTCAGTGCCTCTTTGCTTGACATCATGGGAAAATCAAAAGAAATCAGCCAAGACCTCAGAATTTTTTTTGTAGACAAGTCTGGTTCATCCCTGGGAGTAATTTCCAAACGCCCGAAGGTACCACATTCATCTGTACAAACAATAGTACGTAAGTATAAACACCATGGGACCACGCAGCCGTCATACAGCTCAGGAAGGAGACGTGTTCTGTCTCCTAGAGATTAATGTACTTTGGTGCGAAACGTGCGAATCAATCCCAGAACAACAGCAAAGGACCTTGTGAAGATGCTGGAGGAAACAGGTACAAAAGTATCTATATGTACAGTAAAACTAGTCCTTCTGTTGACATAACATGAAAGGCCGCTGAGCAAGGCAGAAGCCACTGCTCCAAAGCCGCCATAAAAAAGCCAGACTACTGTTTGCAACTGCACATGGGGACAAAGATCTTACTTTTTGGAGAAATGTCCTCTGGTCTGATGAAACAAAAATAGAACTGTTTGGCAATAATGACCATCGTTATGTTTGGAGGAAAAAGGGGGAGGCTTGCAAGCCGAAGAACACCATCCCAACCGTGAAGCACGGGGGTGGCAGCATCATGTTGTGGGGGTGCTTTGCTGCAGGAGGGACTGGTGCACTTCACAAAATAGAGGGCATCATGAGGAAGGAAAATTATGTGGATATTTGAAAGCAACATCTCAAGATCAGTCAGGAAGTTAAAGCTTGGTCGCAAATGAGTCTTTCAAATGGTCAATGACCCCAAGCATACTTCCAAAGCTGTGGCAAAATGGCTTAAGGACAACAAAGTCAAGGTATTGGAGTGGCCATCACAAAGCCCTGACCTCAATCCTATAGAAAATTAGTGGGCAGAACTGAAAAGAGTGTGCAAGCAAGGAGGCCTACAAACCTGACTCCGTTACACCAGCTCTGTCAGGAGGAATGGGCCAAAACTCACCCAACTTATTGTGGGAAGCTTGTGGAAGGAACCTGAAACGTTTGACCCAAGTTAAACAATTTAAAGCAATGCTATCAAATACTAATTTAGTTATGTAAACTTCTGACCCACTGGGAATGTGATAAAATAAATAAAAGTAAGTAAGTAAATCATTCTCTCTACTATTATTCTGACATTTCACATTCTTAAAATAAAGTGGTGATCCTAACTGGCCTAAGACAGGGAATTTTTACTAGGATTAAATGTCAGGAATTGTGAAAAACTGAGTTTAAATGTATTTGGCTAAGGTGTATGTAAACATTCGACTTCAGCTGTATACAGTGGGCAAAAAAAGTATTTAGTCAGCCACCAATTGTGCAAGTTCTCTCACTTAAAAAGATGAGAGAGGCCTGTAATTTTCATCATAGGTACACTTCAACTATGACAGACAAAATGAGGAAAACAAAATCCAGAAAATCACATTGTAGGATTTTTTCTGAATTTATTTGCAAATTATGGTGGAAAATAAGTATTTGGTCAATAACAAAAGTTTATCTCAATACTTTGTTATATACCCTTTGTTGGCAATGACAGAGGTCAAACGTTTTCTGTAAGTCTTCACAAGGTTTTCACACACTGTTGCTGGTATTTTGGCCCATTCCTCCATGCAGATCTCCTCTAGATCAGTGATGTTTTGGGGCTGTCGCTGGGCAACACGGACTTTCAACTCCCTCCAAAGATTTTCTATGGGGTTGAGATCTGGAGACTGGCTAGAGCCACTCCAGGACCTTGAAATGCTTCTTCTGAAGCCACTCCTTCGTTGCCGGGCGGTGTGTTTGGGATCATTGTCATGCTGAAAGACCCAGCCACGTTTCATCTTCAATGCCCTTGCTGATGGAAGGAGGTTTTCACTCAAAATCTCACGATACATGGCCCCATTCATTCTTTCCTTTACACGGACTGGTCCCTTTGCAGAAAAACAGCCCCAAAGCATGATGTTTCCACCCCCATGCTTCACAGTAGGTATGGTGTTCTTTGGATGCAACTCAGCATTCTTTGTCCTCCAAACATGACGAGTTGAGTTTTTACCAAAAAGTTCTATTTTGGTTTCATCTGACATTCTCCCAATCCTCATCTGGATCATCCAAATGCTCTCTAGCAAACTTTAGACTTGCCTGAACATGTACTGGCTTAAGCAGGGGGACACGTCTGGCACTGCAGGATTTGAGTCCCTGGCGGCGTAGTGTGTTACTGATGGTAGGCTTTGTTTCTTTGGTCCCAGCTCTCTGCAGGTCATTCACTAGGTCCCCCCGTGTGGTTCTGGGATTTTTGCTCACTGTTCTTGTGATCATTTTGACCCCAAAATGAGAGATCTTGCGTGGAGCCCCAGATCAAGGAAGATTATCAGTGGTCTTGTATGTCTTCCATTTCCTAATAATTGCTCCCACAGTTGATTTCTTCAAACCAAGCTGCTTACCTATTGCAGATTCAGTCTTCCCAACCTGGTGCAGGTCTACAATTTTGTTTCTGGTGTCCTTTGACAGCTCTTTGGTCTTGGCCATAGTGGAGTTTGGAGTGTGACTGTTTGAGGTTGTGGACAGGTGTCTTTTATATTGATAACAAGTTCAAACAGGTGCCATTAATACAGGTAACGAGTGGAGGACAGAGGAGCCTCTTAAAGAAGAAGTTACAGGTCTGTGAGAGCCAGAAATCTTGCTTGTTTGTATGTGACCAAATACTTATTTTCCACCATAATTTGCAAATAAATTCATAAAAATCCTACAATGTGATTTTCTGGATTTTTTCCTCATTTTGTCTGTCATAGTTGAAGTGTACCTATGATGAAAATTACAGGCCTCTCTCATCTTTTTAAGTGAGAGAACTTGCACAATTGGTGGCTGACTAAATACTTTTTTTCCCCACTGTATGTGTGTGTGTGTGTGTGTGTGTGTATATATATATATATAAATACATATAAATATAAAATATATATATATATCTCAAATGAATATGCAACCATTTAAACTGCATTAGCAGGAGAAGCAAAAACTATACCTGATCTATAACTTCCTGCCATCCAGGACCTCTATACCAGGCGGTGTCAGAGGAAGGCCCTAAAAATTGTCAAAGACTCCAGCCACCCTAGTCATAAACTGTTCTCTCTGCTACTGCATGGCAAGCGGTACCGGAGCGCTAAGTCTAGGTCCAAAAGGCTTCTTAACAGGTTCTACCCCCAAGCCATACGACTGCTGAACAGCTAATCAAATGGATACCTGGACTATTTGCATTGTCACCCCCTCTGCTATGCTGCTGATACTCTCTGTTAATCTATGCAGAGTCACTATTACTCTACCTACATGTACATATTGCCTCAATTACCTCGACTAATCTGTGCCCCCGCACACTGACTCTGTACTGGTACCCCTTTTATATATAGCCTCGCTACTGTTATTTTACTACTGCTCTTTAATTATTAATTATTTTACTTTTACTTATCTTTTTTTTACTTATTTTTCTAAAACTGCATTGTTGGTTTAGGGCTTGTAAGTAAGCATTTCACCTGCTGTATTCATAAATAACATACAAGGTTATTTGATTTATAAGTGGATATTTTCCTTCCAAAAACATTTATTCTGCGCTGGGATCAAAACTGTGCTCACTCAGGGTTCGTTCTATGCCACTCTCCCGGTCAATTTCTGCAATAATCTCATCCAAATTTGTATACATGGACTTTGATTTATCTTTTCCACTATTAGTAGCCATGTTTTACTTTTTCAGTTTTGAGAAAAGTTTTTAGAAGAGAACGAACCGCTGCGTAAAGTAAACTACTGTGCATCCTATTTGCTTTCCTCTTGAGAATGAACACTGTTGCGCACAGCTCTGGCATGTTGGCTGTTTGTCGTACAATGGGCGTTCACATACTACTGTAAAGCCCAGCTCATTGGCTATCTGGCTAGCTATGTTTCAAAACAATAGGTGGTCATTGGACCAAGTCACTGTCAATCAAGTGAACACAGCTTGTCTCATTGGTGCGTAATGAGGTCTAACCTTCATGGGCTAATTGACGTGTTGTGTAGCCAATATGTAACGTACAGTCGTGGACAAAAGTTTTGAGAATGACACATACACATTTTCACAAAGTCTGTTGCCTCAGTTTGTATGATAGCAATTTCCATATACTCCAGAATATCATGAAGAGTGATCAGATGAATTGCAATTAATTGCAAAGTCCCTCTTTGCCATGCAAATTAACTGAATCCCCCAAAACATTTCCACTGTATTTCAGCCCTGCCACAAAAGGACCAGATGACATCATCTCAGTGATTCTCTCGTTAACACAGGTGTGAGTGTTGACGAGGACAAGGCTGGAGATCACTCTGTCAGGCTGATTGAGTTTGAATAAAAGACTGGAAGCTTCAAAAGGAGGGTGGTACTTGGAATAATTGTTCTTCCTCTGTCAAGCATGGTTACCTGCAAGGAAACACGTGCCGTCATCATTGCTTTTCACAAAAAGGGCTTCACAGGCAAGGATATTGCTGCCAGGAAGATTGCACCTAAATCAACCATTTATTGGATCATCAAGAACTTCAAGGAGAGCGGTTCAATTGTTGTGAAGAAGGCTTCAGGGCGCCCAAGAAAGTCCAGCAAGCTCCAGGACCGTCTCCTAAAGTTGATTCAGCTGCGGGATCGGGGCACCACCAGTACAGAGCTTGCTCAGGAATGGCAGCAGGCAGGTGTGAGTGCATCTGCATGCACAGTGAGGCGAAGACTTTTGGAGGATGGCCTGGTGTTAAGACGGGAAGCAAAGAAGCAACTTCTCTCCAGGAAATACATCAGAGACAGACTGATATTCTGCAAAAGGTACAGGGATTGGACTGCTGAGGACTGGGGTAAAGTCATTTTCTCTGATGAATCCCCTTTCGATTGTTTGGGGCATCCGGAAAAAAGCTTGTCTGGAGAAGACAAGGTGAGCGCTACAATCAGTCCTGTGTCATGCCAACAGTAAAGCATCCTGAGACCATTCATGTGTGGCGTTGCTTCTCAGCCAAGGGAGTGGGCTCACTCACAATTTTGCCTAAGAACACAACCATGAATAAAGAATGGTACCAACACATCCTCCGAGAGCAACTGCTAAACGTTTTGTTGTTGTTATTTATTTGGCAAAACAGGTGTGGGCTCCTGAGTGGTGCAGCTGTCTAAGGCACTGCATCTCAGTGCTAGAGGCGTCACTACAGGCCTTTATTGGGAGTCCTATATGGCGGCGCACAATTGGCCCAGCGTCGTCCCTATTAAGGGAGGGTTTGGCCGGACAGTTACTGTTAATGTAACTAGTCTAAATATAGATTGTGTCATGCTTTTCTCAATCTGATATTATGTTTACTGTTAATGTAACTAGTCTAAATATAGATTGTGTCATGTCTTTATCCATCTGATATTATGTTTACTGTTAATGTAACTAGCCTAAATATAGATTGTGTCATGTCTTTATCCATCTGATATTATGTTTACTGTTAATGTAACTAGCCTAAATATAGATTGTGTCATGTCTTTATCCATCTGATATTATGTTTACTGTTAATGTAACTAGCCTAAATATAGATTGTGTCATGTCTTTATCCATCTGATATTATGTTTACTGTTAATGTAACTAGCCTAAATATAGATTGTGTCATGTCTTTATCCATCTGATATTATGTTTACTGTTAATGTAACTAGTCTAAATATAGATTGTGTCATGTCTTTATCCATCTGATATTATGTTTACTGTTAATGTAACTAGTCTAAATATAGATTGTGTCATGTCTTTATCCATCTGATATTATGTTTACTGTTAATGTAACTAGTCTAAATATAGATTGTGTCATTTCTTTATCCATCTGATATTATGTTTACTGTTAATGTAACTAGCCTAAATATAGATTGTGTCATGTCTTTATCCATCTGATATTATGTTTACTGTTAATGTAACTAGTCTAAATATAGATTGTGTCATGTCTTTATCCAACTGATATTATGTTTACTGTTAATGTAACTAGCCTAAATATAGATTGTGTCAAGACTTTTTCAATCTGATATTTTTTTTACTAGGCCTACTACTTGTTACCTCTGTTTTCTTCTGTTCACGTTCATTCATTCACATTTGCAGTTGTCAGTAAGCCAAACTATTCACCATTTTTCTTTGCATGCAGGAATATCTAGGCTACAACTTTCAGCATTTAGTTAGCATTATCTAGGTAAGACAGCTGTCTGTATGGTTGCACTCACTTAGGCTGTTTGTAATAGGTGAATTATCTTATCTATCTTGTAGCCTATATTCTTTACCAAAACAGCATTGCTGTTGGGCGCTGTCCTTTGTGCTGATACAGCGCAGCAGAGATAGACTACAAACACGCAATGATTGTCTTGACATTTTAACTTTGTTTGTTGTTGTATAGTGTGATTATATGAGCACAATTAAATATAATACCAATGCAAGAACCCCCCAAAAAGGTTGCCAATGTGGCGCAGCGGAAACGCTTTTTTTTTGTTACATTACAAATCCAACTTTTGTTGTGTGACTTCTGTTTTTAGCATATTTCCTCCACATATCAAATGGAATTGCAATCTGGCCTTTTTTGACTTTTTGACTACTATTCAACTTTTTATTTCTGGAGTTAAACTGTAATACTAACAATAATGTATTTTCCCTTAGTACTTCCTGCTCCAGACCAGCTGACTGTTGACTCAGTGGACACCACATCAGCTGCTGTTAGCTGGAGCCAGCCACCAGGATTGGACCAAAGCCAACATCATTACCAGATATCCTACCACTGTCCAGGGACAGAACCACACATCACTACCACATCTTCACACAGCATCACTCTCTCTGACCTGCAAGGTGGCACTCTGTACTCAGTCACTGTCTGCACTGTGCTGGAAAATGGAAAGCAAAGTCAACTGGTGTCAACAACCCTCATCACAAGTAAGGAAGTACCCTACTTAAGTATTAAGTGTGGTGTCAAAGTGTTATCAAGGCAACTGGATTGACTCTAATGTAAATTAACTAATCAATATGCTGTGTCAGCATGGTACAGTATCTTCCCTGAATTCCCCAGATCTCATCATGCAGCTTGGTGCTGAAATCAATATCAATTCATGCTTTCCTCCATTCCT
Source organism: Brachymystax lenok tsinlingensis (assembly GCA_030435695.1). Classification (NCBI taxonomy): domain Eukaryota; kingdom Metazoa; phylum Chordata; class Actinopteri; order Salmoniformes; family Salmonidae; genus Brachymystax; species Brachymystax lenok. Next base: position 615,321 of record CM059810.1, read on the forward strand.
GTGATTCATTATGTCAAGGAGTTGATCTGCCTCTGCTTGCTTTAACTTTATCAGTAGTACAGTGTAAAACACTTGTTGTTGTTTAAAGGATTGATAATCACAACATTCTTTTATTTTATATTTAAGTAATAAGGCATGAGAACCTGTGGATTATAGTGTGAATAACTCCTGACTAAGGGCTGTTCTTATGAGGGTGTTATTCATGATAATTCCTGGTTTTGAGGGCTTTATTGCTTTTATAAAATGATTGCCGACATATTAAAAAACACATAAGATGTTCACATAAAACATTTAATTTTAATGAGTATCCTTCCACGTGGCAGGACACATTCTGAGTAAGGATTTCAGATTAGTCCCGTGTCCCGGGTAGTGCTGAGGCTGACCCCCTTAAATAGCTCTGCAGTACTGCCTCTTCCTTTTCTCAGCTCATTCCAGAGAGGATTCGCTTGGTAAGAGCTCTATGTTAGAGTGTAGATCAAATCAAATTGTATTGGTCACATTCACATGGTTAGCAGATGTTATTTCGAGTGTAGCGAAATGCTTGTGCTTCTAGTTCCGACCATGCAGTAATATCTAACAAGTAATCTAGCAATTTCACATCTACCTTAAACACACAAGTGTAAAGGAATGAATAAGAATATGTACATATAAATATCTGGATGAGCAATGGCCGAAAGGCATAGGCAAGATGCAGTAGATGGTATAGAGTACAGTATATACATATGAGATGAGTAATGTAGGGTATGTAAACATTATATAAAGTGGCATTGTTTAAAGTGACTAGTGATACATTTATTACATCCAATTTTAATTATTAAAGTGGCTAGAGATTTGAGTCAGTATGTTGGCAGCAGCCACTCAATGTTAGCGATGGCTGTTTATCAGTCTGATGGCCTTGAGATAGAAGCTGTTTTTCAGTCTCTCGGTCCCAGCTTTGATGCACCTGTACTTACCTCGCCTTCTGGATGAGAGCGGGGTGAACAGGCAGTGGCTCAGGTGGTTGTTGTCCTTGAGGATCTTTTTGGCCTTCCTGTGACATCGGATGGTGTAGATGTCCTGGAGGGCAGGTAGTTTTCCCCCGGTGATGCGTGCAGACCGCACTACCCTCTGGAGAGCCTTATGGTTGTGGGAGGAGCAGTTGCCGTACCAGGTGGTGATACAGCCCGACAGGATGCTCTCGATTGTGCATCTGTAAAAGTTTGTGAGTGTTTTTGGTGACAAGCCACATTTCTTCAGCCTCCTGTGGTTGAAGAGGCGCTGTTGCTCTTTCTTCACCATGCTGTCTGTGTGGGTGGACCATTTCAGTTTGTCCGTGATGTGTACGCAGAGGAACTTAACTTTCCACCTTCTCCACTACTGTCCGTTGATGTGGATAGGGGGGTGCTCCCTCTGCTGTTTCCTGAAGTCCACAATCATCTCCTTTGTTTTGTTGACGTTGAGTGTGAGGTTACTTTCCTGACACCACACTCAGAGGGCTGTAAGCTGTCTCATCGTTTTTGGTATTCATGCCTACCACTGTAGTGTCATCTGCAAACTTTATGATTGAGTTGGAGGCGTGCATGGCCACGCAGTCATGGGTGAACAGGGAGTACAGGAGAGGGCTGAGAATGCACCCTTGTGGGGCCCCAGTGTTGAGGATCAGCAGGGTTGTTTCCTACCCTCTCCACCTGAGGGCGTTCCTTCAGAAAGTCCAGTTACACAGGGCGGGGTCGAGACCCAGGGTCTCAAGCTTAATGACAAGTTTGGAGGGTACTATGGTGTTAAATGCTGAGCTGTAGTTGATAAACAACATTCTTAAATAGGTATTCCTCTTGTCCAGATGGGTTAGGGCAGTGTGATTGAGATTGCGTCGTCTGTGGACCTGTTGGGGTCGGGAAGCAAATTGGAGTGGGTCTAGGGTATCAGGTAGGATGGAGGTGATATGATCCTTGACTAGTCTCTCAAAGCACTTCATGATGACGGAAGTGAGTGCTATGGGGTGATAGTCGTTTAGCTCAGTTACCTTAGCTTTCATTGGAACAGGAACATTTGTGGTCTTCTTGAAGCATGTGGGAACAGCAGACTGGGATAAGGATTGATTGAATATGTCCGTAAACACACCAGCCAGCTGGTCTGCGCATGCTATGTAGTTTGCGGTTAGGGATGCCATCTGGGCCGGCAGCCTAGCGAGGGTTAACACGTTTAAATGATTTGCGGTGAAGGAGAGCCCGCAGGTTTTGGTAGCGGGCCGTGTCAGTGGCACTGTATTGTCCTCAAAGCGAGCAAAGAAGTTGTTTACTTTGTCTGGGAGCAGGACATCGGGATCCGTGACGGGGCTGGTTTTCTTTTTGTAGTCCGTGATTAACTGTAGACCCTGCCACATACCTCTCGTGTCTGAGCCGTTGAATTGCGACTCTACTTTGAACAGAGGTTTTCCCTGCTGCTATTCAATAGCTTGGAGAAGCTAGCTAGCTAGCTAGCCTTACCATCAGGGTTCTCTGCTGACCCCCCCACTCAGTTTGATTTGTGCCATCTTGTTTGGGCTTTGTCCCTGTTTTAATTACTTATGACAGTGTACCAACCTGGGCAATACTTGGTTTGGTCTACTAGTATATTACATATGTTGGCTTCATTTTCCACTATGGGGCTAAGTTTATGCTAGCCCTACCATAGTAAGATTACACTGTTGTTTATTCACACAGTTGCTGGGTTGTGATAGTTTTCTGTTACACTATTTTACAGTACAGACAGTAACTATCATTGTTTCTCATGGAAACTCACATCTCAGCTCTATTACACTGAGGGTTTCATTGCGTTCTTCGGCACAGTTCTTGTGCCCAAGAATGCCAAGGTAACCTGCCTAAATGACTACCGACCCGTAGCAGTAACGTCTAGCCACGATGTGCATTGAAAGGTTGGTCATGGCTCACATCAACAGCATCATCCCAGAAAGTCTAGACCCACTACAATTCGCATACCACCCCAACAGATCCACAGATGACGCAGTCTCTATTGCACTCCACACTGCCCTTTCCCACCTGGACAAAAGGAACACCTACGTGAGAATGCTGTTCATTGAGTACAGCTCAGAGTTCAACCCCATAGTGCCCTCCAAGCTCATCACTAAGCTTAGGACCCTGGGGCTAAACACATCTGAACACAACACATCTGCCATGCTGATCCTCTCAGGGGTTTGTGCTTAGTGCCCTCCTGTACTACCTGTTCACCCATGACTGCATGGCTAAGCACAACTCCTACACCATCATCGACGAGGCTGTAGTGGAGCAGGTCGAGAGCTTCAAGTTCCTTGGTGTCCACATCACCAACAAACTATCATGGTCCAAACACACCAAGAAATGTGTGAAGAGGGCACCGCAACGCCTATTACCTCTCAGGAGACTGAAAAGATTTGGCATGGGTCCTCAGATCCTCAAAAGGTTCTACAACTGCACCATCGAGAGCATCACCGCCTGGTATGGCGACTGCTCGGCATCTGACCGAAAGGTGCTACAGAGGGTAGTGCGTACGGCCCAATACATCAATGGGGCCAAGCTTCCTGCCATCCAGGACCTCTATACAAGGCTGTGTCAGAGGAAGGCCCTAAAAATTGTCAAAGAATCCGGTACCGGAGCGCCAAGTCTAGGTCCAAAAGGCTCCTTAACAGCTTCTACCCCCAAGCCATTAGACCCCCTTTTTTATGCTGCTGCTACTCATTGTTTATTATTTATGTGTAGTCACTTTAACCCTACCTACATGTACATATTACCTTAATTACTTTGACTAACCTGTACCCCCTCACATTGACTCGGTACCGGTACCCCCTGTATATAGCCTCGTTATTGTTATTTTATTGTTATTTTTGTATGAATTTTTTTACTTTAGTTTGTTTAGTAAATATTTTCTTAACTCATCTTTCTTAAAACTGCATTATTGGTTAAGAGATTGTAAGTAAGCATTTCACGGTAAGGTCTACACCTGTTTTCGGCACGTGACAAATAACATTTGATTTGATTGTCCCTGGGTTTACTATAGTTAGTTACTTGTTTTCTGTTTTACTTACAGTTAAAAACAAGCTCCCAATTCACTGCTTTATTGACAACGTTTCGATCTGAAACGGATCTTCAAGTCCAGGTCAAACAAACTGAGTGCTCACTTCCCAAAATATACACTTCACCTCACTTGACCTACGCACATGACGCATGGTGGGTTTTGGAAACAATTCAATTCCCCTTTTGTGTCTTGAGCGCTCCGGAGCAGGTTTTCTTCAAGGATCTCTCAATGCTTTGCTCCGTTAATCTTTCCCTCAATCTTGACTAGTCTCCCAGTCCCTGCCGCTGAAAAACGTCCCACAAAATCATCAAAAATAAAGTTATTGATGAATGAGCCTTCTGATTCAATGAAGATGGAGTTTAGTTTGCCTTTTTGCCCAAAATGTCTTTTAAAATTCTCAATCTTTTTCATATCATTCTTTATATAATTTATCTTTGTTTCATAGTACAGTTTGTTCTTCTTTTTGTTAAATTTAGTCACATGGTTTCTCAATTTACAGTACGTTCGTCGATCAGCTCTGCAGCCAGACTTACCATTCCTTTTGCCTCGTCCCTCTCAACCAGACAATTGTTCAATTCCTCAAAATATTGAATTTCGCATTGGATAACATATTCATAAATGTCAAACAATAATAAAAATTAAAAAAAATCATAAGGATCCATGTTTTGAAGTGTCTGTACTACAGTGGGGCAAAAAAGTATTTAGTCAGACACCAATTGTGCAAGTTCTCCAACTTAAAAAGATGAGAGAGGCCTGTAATTTTCATCATAGGTACACTTCAACTATGACAGACGAAATGAGAAAAAGAAATCCAGAAAATCACATTGTAGGATTTTTAATTTATTTATTTGCAAATTATGGTGGAAAATAAGTATTTGGTCAATAACAAAAGTTTATCTCAATACTTTGTTATATACCCTTTGTTGGCAATGACAGAGGTCAAACGTTTTCTGTAAGTCTTCACAAGGTTTTCACACACTGTTGCTGGTATTTTGGCCCATTCCTCCATGCAGATCTCCTCTAGAGCAGTGATGTTTTGGGGCTGTCGCTGGGCAACACGGACTTTCAACTCCCTCCAAAGATTTTCTATGGGATTGAGATCTGGAGACTGGCTAGGCCACTCCAGGACCTTAAAATTCTTCTTATGAAGCCACTCCTTCGTTGCCCGGGCGGTGTGTTTGGGATCATTGTCATGCTGAAAGACCCAGCCACGTTTCATCTTCAATGCCCTTGCTGATGGAAGGAGGTTTTCACTCAAAATCTCACGATACATGGCCCCATTCTTTCCTTTACACGGATCAGTCGTCCTGGTTAAATCCACTTCAATCAGTGTAGATAAAGGGGAGATGGATTAAAGAAGGATTTTTAAGCCTTGAAACAATTGAGACATGGATTGTGTATGTGTGCCATTCAGAGGGTGAATGGGCAAGACAACATATTTAAGTGCCTTTGAATGGGTTATGGTAGTAGGTGCCAGGTGTACCAGTTTGAGTGTGTCAAGAACTGCAAAGCTGTTGGGTTTTTCATGCTTAACAGTTTCCTGTGTGTATCAAGAATGGTTCACCCAAAGGACATCCAGCCAACGGCAGGCCAGACGTCAAACATGGGTAATTGATGAATGAGGACAAAGGAGGCTGACACAAATTGTGCAGAGCAACAGACGGGCTACAGTTAGTCAACTGACAGTCCAGTACAATATTGGTGCCCAAAGACCCATAAAAGAATGCACAACTTGTCGTACCTTGACACGCTTGTGGTATGGCAGCCGACGACCTTAGAGTTCCACTTCTTTCAGCAAAAAACAAGAAACTACGGTTGCAGTGGGCTAAGGAACTGAACTGGATGCTGGAGAATTGAAAAAACATTGCCTGGTCTGATGACTCCTGGTTCCTGCTGTTTCACACTAATGGGAGGACTAGGGAATGGAGAAACCCACATGAGTACATGCATCCCTAAATTAATCCTGCAATTGTTTTTTTACTGAGTTTACATTTTCAGAATTTAAGTGTATTGTCATATCTGTCGATATAGCAGTCCTTTATTTAATTAATGTTGCCTTATCAGTCTCATTCTAAACGTTGTAGACTCCGGAAATCTGCACAAACCTCAGCCTACTAATCCTTCCGTAATACACAAATTGGTTTCATTATTTATTTACTAACTAAATGATAATACAGGATACACACAGTAATGGGTTGTATAATATGGTTCTAATACAATGAAACTTAGTATGATAGGTCCCTGGCGGATCAACAGAATATGACATGTGTTAACACAAGATTGAGGTTTCGAGAGAGAGGAAGATAAACAACACTTCATTACATTTCAAACTACGCTTAGTTTAGCCCTAATAACTTGCCTGCACAGCCAGTCTTATGGGTCAAAATGTAATGCATGTATTTACTTGTTGAAGATCTTCGCTGGTTATCTCTGTTGGGCCCACTTCAGGTGGTCTGGTCTTTTGCTCTCGACCAGTCTCTGATTGTCCACATGATGTCCTTTCCTTTCGTGGTCTGTTTCCTGGAAGATTGGTCTTCTGAGGACAGCTAATCAGCCGTGTAGATGCCCCCTTGAATGGGGATGAAAGCAGTGTAGACAAGCGATGACTTGAAGAGAATAGACGGGTGATTCTGCTCGAATCCACCTTCTTAGATACGGTCATTGACCGTAGCATTGATTGTTAAGAGGTTCCTTTGTTCTAGAACCTCGTGTTTTCTTTTCGGGGTCGTGACTTATCGTAGAACTCGGCTGCAGCACAATGTCCTCCTAGTCAAGGATGTTTATTCGAGACTCCCATGCTTTATACTATTGGGCGGAACGGGGCGTTTATGTCTTTATGACCCGCTCTCTGAATTCCCTGTGGCGTAGCTAGTGACAAGGCAAGGCATTCGAATTTACAATGATCTTGTTTATCGTCTCAAAAACATTCTCTTTAATCTGAATATTTGTATTATTTGTGTAAACATCATGTACACAGTATGAAAACTATTAAAGTTACAATGTTTTCATCACATCTTCATTTAACTTTTAATGACATCACAGAATCGACATTCATATTCATAGGCCAACAGTCCTCATTTCCCACATTTCGAATAACAGTAATCACGTTGGCAAAGTTTTGGCTCCAAGGAAATAGTATTGGACAAAGAGCAATAAAACTGACTAACTTCCCCCATCTCCTGGGGGAGAGGAGAGGGTCTGGTTGTCTTCAGCCATTAAGGTGTCGAACCCCAACCCCCCTTTCGCAATAATGGTGACAAACAGTGCCCACAAACTGTTAGGGCCTACAGAAAGCTGTCCCAACAGCAGACTCCAAACCGCAGTCCAAACACTGCTACACCTGGCTATTTGAGCAGCATTATGACAGGTCGGCGGGACAATGGTAGGGATTATCTGAACAGGGCTTGGGTCACTGATAAGTCATTGTCTCAATGCGCTCTTGAATTGTGGGGACAGAGTCCGGGCACCAAAATGATTTGGATGGACTCCCATCATTCCTGTAGAGCATCTTCTGCAGTGTGTAGCCCGAACTGTTCAGACGCTACAGATGATTTTGTGAGAAGACCAATTTTTCGGGATGTCTCATGGTCTGACAAACACCACTCTAGCTCTGTCACCTTTCACCGCAGATGTGGAAGTGCAACATATGGTGGATTGAGACGCATCCAATGCAAAAGAAAACCTATAGCTTAAACTGCCAGATTCTTATGGAGATTTTTATTATGCTCAATAGATTCCCCCTCGTCCGTAGACATCAACCTTACGGTTTTTAATTAAATGTTTGAACCCAATGTCTGATGTCTTGATGGATTCATCAAAACTTGTGTAACATAAAACACGACTTTTCTTCTTTCCTTCCATGTGTTTACATTTGCTGTACATTTTAGCCATTTAGCAGATGATCTTATCCAGAGGGACTTACAGGAGCATTTTCTGTTAACCACTTAGGGCTAGGGGGCGATGTTCGGAAGTTCAGAGAGTCTGGCGTGCCCAAAGTAAAATGCCTGTAACTCAGGCCCAGAAACTAGGATATGCACAAGTAGTATTGGATAGAAAACACTCTGAAGTTTCTAAAACTGTTAAACTAATGTTTGTGAGTATATCAGAACTGATACGGCAGGCAAAAACCAGAGGAAAATCTATCCGGACAATTTGATTGTTTGATGTCACAGTTTTTCCATTGACTTGCTATTCACTCCAAAATGGATTTAGCTCCCAGATTGCAGTTCCTATGTCTTCCACTAGATGTCAACAGTCTTTATGGTTTCAGGCTTGTTTTTTTGAAAAACAAACAAGAAATAGCAGCTCTTCCTGCTGGATCATGAAGTGGACTGTACTGTTTTGCGCGTGTGACACTGTGCGCGCTCTTCGTTATTTTTCTTTTCTATTTAACAGGATATTTTCAGTCTGTAAAATCGTTTATTTACAATTTTAGGGTACCTGAGGATTGATTAGAAATGTTGTTTGACTTGTTTCAACGAACTTTAACCTCTTCCAGCTAGGGTCCCATTTTCCGAATTTTCGCCTGTCTGACGTGCCCAAAGTTAAATGCCTACCACTCATGGCCAGAAACTAGGATATTTACATATTTAGTACTATTGGATAGGAAACACTCTGAAGTTTATAAAACCATTAAGATATAGTCTGTGGCTATTCCAGAACAGATTTAGCAGGCAAAAACCAGAGAAATTTCTGTCCGGAATTTATTTTTCTGTTGCTCTCCTCTCATTTTGAAGCCCATGTAATATTTTTCTATGGGGAATAGGACCGAGGTTGCAGTACTTATGGCTTCCACTAGATGTCAACAGTCTCTGGAAAGGGTATGGAGGAAAAAGCTCTGACCAGATCCTTAGAGAGAGAGAATTACTACGGGTAGGGAAAAAGGTAAACAGACGTGCACGTTCACGAACGTGAACGCGCCCAGCGACCAACTTTCTTTTCGTCTTTTAACGCTTTCACTTACCGTTCTTGTAAAATATGAACGCTATTATTCATAAAAGAATACATAAGGATGCATTATTAATGATATTTGATTTGTTTGTGAAAAGATGAGAGGTATAATTTGAACGCGATCCCTTCACTGTAAAACGGGCGAGTAGACTGACAATGCTTGGTGGAGTAGCTGAACATAACGTGCCAAAAACAACGGATATTTATGGATATAATTATTTACTTTTTCTAACAAAAGAACCATGGATTCTCTTGTTTGGACACTTGGGAAGACCTCAGAAGAAGTTATTTGAAAGGTAAGCGATTTATATTAGCTGTGATATGGACATTTTGAGAACCGAGCTGGATATGAATTTATGCTAATGTGGAAAATATGTGAGGTACTAGCCTCAAACAATCAAATGTAGTGCTTTCGCCGTAAAGCCTTTTTAAAATCTGACAACGCAGTGATATTGCCAAGAAGCAGAGCTTTTGATGGCTATGCAACACTATGCAACACTTGTATATCGAAGTTAAATATTACGAATATGTATTACGAATATGTATTTTGAATTTGGCGCGTTATGTTTGCTCTGAAAACGATCCCGCTAAAGGGATCGGTGCGCTAAGAGGTTAACAGTACTTTTGTGATTTATTTGTCTGCATGTTTGAACGCCTTTGACAAGGTGGATTACTGAACAAAACGCGCCAAATTCTTGGGATATAAAGAGGGACTTTATCAAACAAAACAACAATTTATTGTGTAGCTGGGACCCTTTGGATTGCCAACAGAGGAAGATCTTCAAAAGTAAGTGATTTATTTTATCGCTATTTTTGAGTTTTGTGACACCTGTGCGGTTATGAAATTATGTTAAGGAATGGTGTAGAACACTTGTATTTTCATGAATGGTTAATATTACTATTTTTGACATTTGAATTTGGCACTCTGCATTTCACCGCTAGTGCGATCCTTAAGTTATGTGCCTTTCTCAAGGGAACATTGACAGATTTTTCACCTAGTCAACTCAGGGATTTGAACCAGCAACCTTTCGGTTACTGGCCCAAAAGCTCTTAAGCACTACGCTATGTACCGCCATATGGCAATATTTCTGTTGCTCACTAAATAATATGGTAAACATTTAACAGTTAAATTAGACATTGGACTTGAAACCCTGTAAGAATCCTGGATCCAGCTGTCTATTTTTTTGGATGCAGATCTCTGAAATGAACTGAAACAAAGTAACTTTTTGTGTCTTATGTTGTTACATTGTGAAAACAGTTTTCACTGGCACAGAAATCCAAATTAATTTGAATTTGCTAAATCGAATGCTTCTAACCGAAAGTCACTTTACCTTGATTCATAAAACAAAAATTGCTACTGTCATTAACGTGGTTCTTCAATAGATACACATAATACTTGGATGAGCATTTGGTGTCCAGATGTTTAGTTACGTCGGGACACTTTCCATCATCAGCTGATGCAGGAAGTCATTTTCTGATGATATTGCATGTGATGCAACAACAGACAACAGTGCTGGGAAAACTGTGTTTGCGAGGAATGTCCAGAATTTTTTGGTGTCTCATTCGACCAACCACTGGCCTTGTGGTTAGTGTCCGCCCTGTGATTGGTAAGTTGGGAGTTTGATACCCGGCCGAGTCATACCAAAAACTGTACAACTGGGACAAAATGAGTCTCTGCTTGGCACTCAGCGTTAAGGAGGTAGACTAGCATCCTGTCCAGGGTGTGTACACTACTTGTACATCAAGCAGCCTCATTCTACAGAAACAGGACATGTTATTGCACCTTTATTCCATGCTGTAATGTATAGAGCTACACAGTATGTCGTGGAAATTCTAATCAAAAGGAAGAGACTTACTTAGACTTATTGCAATAAAAACAGTTAGCTGACAATTTCTCAATTGAATGTATATTTCATTTGTGTTACATTAAAATGGTTTCTTCCAATTTTAACCAAACATAAATTAACAAACCCGTTTGTTCTCATAATAGCTCCCTTAGGAGTTAAGTAGCTCAATGGATTCACAGCTCATACTGTGACACGCTTGCTTCCAATTCTGTGAGTCACTGTGTTATGAGCCAGCTGGGGATCGAACTCGGGTCCCCGATGTATGTGTGTGTCCTTGATGCTGACCACTCCACTACTAGAGGTTGAACCCAAGTGCAGAGGAATTAGCGAACAATGAGATCTCAAAAGTCTGAGTTTTATCTTTGGCTCTTTACTTCAGAGAAAAAAGCAAAACATAGCAACAGTCTTAGGCAACACTTAAATGAATGTGTCCCAGAGTAACTCAAACAACTCCTCTTGGGAGCCAATACAGCAAGGTAATCCAAAACAGAAGAGAAATCCTTAAACATGAGTCCAGAAACATATTTCCAAGAGTACACAAAAAGGAAACAAAAAAACCCATAGAATCCAAGTTCAAAATTAGAAGGCAGGAAAATCTCAGACCCAAAGAATCCTTGAGAATGACAACACCTAGACCAACATCAGGACTGAACAAGAACAAAACGGTGGTGGGGCCTTAAATAGGGCTTGTCATTAGAAGTAATTCAACACAGGTGAGGGCATTACTTACAACAATTTAACACAGGAGAATCAATCTTGGTTGAAATAACGCCATCTAGTGGTAAAGTGAAGGGGCTTCAGACAAAACATTACACACTGTGTCACAGAGATGGTCTGCCTCTGCTTTAACTTAATCCAAAGTACAGTGTAAAACACCTGTTAGTGTGCTTTTCTGCGACACTTTGAAGTCATGATTACAAATCCTCTATCTTCATTTCTATTTACAGAACCCTGTCTCATGGAGCTGTTGTCAAAGTCTGGACTAGAAGATCATTATGAAAACAAGCTGACGTTAAGTACTGTCCTTGAGATAAATGCTAATACTATATCAGATGAACCACTTTCCACTATGCAGTCACTTCCAGGGGCCTTCCTTAAGAAATTAATGATGGCAAATGTGAATGCTAGGAGTGTGAAATGTCTGACCACTGACCAGGAGGTTTCCTATTATGGTGCAGACAACCTAGACACTGACACTGATAGCAGCAATGTCATTAATCCACTGGACCTGATAACTGCCCTGTTTCTGTGTTCAGAGGGTTTCCTGCAGCAGGAGATGGTCCAGAAAATGTCCATGTGTCAGTTTGCTGTTCCTCTCCTGCTGCCCAACTGTGACACAAAACAAAGCACTCTGATGCTGTGGGCCTTGAGGGACATAGTGAGGAAGTTTAGACCCTCTTCCCAAACAGCCACAAAGGCTTTTGTGGAGGACAGAATTGTTGTCTCTGATATTCCTATGGTGTCCTTTGTTAGGTTAGGAGAGAGCAGCTTGTCCAAGTCTCATATTTTGAACAAGTTGCTTAGTAACCCTCAACAGTACCATGACACATTTGTTCATCATGATATGGAATGTGGCGATGTCCCTCGTCAAATCTCAGATGGTCTGGTTGAAATCAGCTGGTACTTTCCATGTGGGAACAGAAACATAGACATGTTCACTAAGCCTGTGGCGGTGGCCAATCTCAGAGGAGACATCAGGTCCTTTGAAACACAGTTCTCCTTTCTATGTCAGACATCAGCTGCAGTTTTAATATTCATTGATGATTTCGAGGCAGATCTCAAGGTTTTGGAAGGAAAAATCACAAAAGCAGAGTTATTTCTGGTTGTCAACTCTCAGAAAAAAACATTCAAGGTGGACACATTGAAGAAAATGATCACAAACTACAGGATCAAAGAAACAAATGTGATCGTGAAGAGGAAGCAGAATGATGCAGAATTGGTCAAAATCCTGCAGTCCTCTGTGGGTGACATCATCGAAAAAAGTAAAAACAGATTGACAATTGAAAACATGGCTGACGTGGCTCATCAGTTTGGGATTCTGGTTGATGAAGACAGTGATGAGTGTCAGAGTGCCAGGAAGATGGCAGATGAAATCACCAGGAGCATCAAAGACACAATTAAATTCAAAGATAAACAGCTACCCCATCAAGGGAAAATCTGGAAAGAGCTTTCCCAGCTGGAGAAAGAGAGGTGTAGACTGAAAAAAGCAGGGGATAAAGCCATTGAACACTACAAGAGCTCTCTGAAGAAAAAGGAGGAAGAGTTGAGAAAGAAGCAATATGAATGTGACATGTCAAATGCAATGGAAAGCTTCATTGTCGGAATGTCAAGATCAGGATCTGAGCGTTCCTATTTCCTCAAATGGATGAGGATAAATCTGGACAGTCTCTCACGGCAGAACCTGTCTGGTTTGCGGGACCGGTACAAAGATCTTTGCCAACAATCTCAATCTTTGCCAACAAGATGACATTAAACATTTGGATAAGCAATTATCTGATTGTTCCTTGGGTCTTGAACATTTCCTTCGTGAGTTGGGCCAGTTATATGAGTCTGCCTGCTCCCTCCCTGGAGACAGCCCTCAAAGGAAACGGATGGAGTGTTTTCCTGCATTGTGTGCTCAGATGCTGTTGGAGGGTTTCCCCGTTGAGCTTGTGGATGGAGATGCATCAATTACCCCTCTGAATTGGATATCAGCTGTGCTGACTCAGCTTCATACTCTTGTCCAATCAAACAGCAATATCCGGGTTGTGACAGTTTTAGGGGTCCAAAGCACAGGGAAGTCCACTCTCCTCAACACCATGTTTGGGGTCCAGTTTGCTGTCAGCAGTGGAAGATGCACCAGAGGGGCCTTCATGCTACTGATTAAAGTCAACAAAGACCTCAAGGAGGAGCTGAAATGTGACTTCATCATGGTCATTGACACAGAGGGGTTGAAATCACCAGAGCTGGCTCAACTAGATCATAGCTATGAACATGACAATGAACTGGCAACACTGGTGATAGGACTCAGTGATGTCACTATCATCAACATCTCCATGGAGAACTCCACAGAGATGACAGACATTCTGCAGATTGTTGTTCATGCTTTTATCAGGATGAAGGAAGTGGGGAAGAAGCCAGTATGTCATTTTGTGCACCAGAATGTGTCAGACATGTCTGCTCATGACAACAACATGAGGGACAGGAAGAAGTTGTTGGAACAGTTGAATGAAATGACAAAGGCAGCAGCCAGAATGGAGAAGAAGGAGAATATCACCAAGTTCACTGACGTGATGGAGTATGATCCAGACACAAGCAGCTGCTACATCCCAGGACTCTGGCATGGGACTCCACCTATGGCTCCAGTCAATGCTGGCTACAGTGAGGCAGTGTACAGCTTCAAGAAGACCGTGATGAAAGATTTCAGAATATGTCGGAGAAATTATAATTTGACACATTTTCTGAAGTGGACACAAAGCCTGTGGGAGTCTGTCAAATTTGAGAAATTCATCTTCAGTTTCAGAAACAGCTTGGTTGCGGATGCATACTCCAGTTTATGCTCTGAGTATAATGGTTGGGAATGGGCCTTCCAGAAGGAGATGTATAAATGGATGGTGAGTGCTGAAACTAAAATGTCCAATATTGGCATGACAGATCTAAATCCCCAGAGGTCCATAAGAGATGTGCAAAATGACTTGTTGAGAGAAGCATCTGAGAAACTTGCAGAGGGAGAAAATGAAATCCAAGACAATCTAGTAAAATACTTTGAAAAGGAAGATGGCCATGTCAATCTGGTGGAAAAATACAAGGAGGACTTTGTGTCTAGTGCCAAAACACTGAGACGAGAGACAGAAAACACTGTGAAGAACAAACTGCAAGGAGCTGTTGAAATCAAAGAGGGAATGACAGAACTGAACAACATCAAGAGCTCTCAGGCAAGTACAATGGAGAAAAAGGTACTAGATTTGCTTCAGAATTGTAGACAGGAAAAATCTGGTCTATCTGATGAGGCCCTCAGTGAAGAGTTTGAAATCATGTGGAAGAAAACTCTGTCTGAGATACACTTTAAAGGACTTCCTAAGCGAGATGTTACCCAAGATGCCTTTAACATGTTGAGCGGAAATCTGTCAACAAGGAGCAGTCATGTTAATAGTCTGCTGGTTGGAACCAGACTGGTGGATTGTGGGAAGGCGGTCTTTGTTGTGAAATTAGGGGGTTTGTGGCAGCAGGCTAAAAACATAGCAAAGCAGTGGGATCATGACCAGCACAGGAAGGAACTACAAGTCCTCTGTGACAACATCACAACACTGTGTCAGGAGTTTATAACAGAGAAGGTTAAAGGAAAATCTGATTATCATTCCACTTACATCAAAGACCTGCTGTACAGGATTGATGAAACATTGCAACAACACAAGAATGTTAAAGTCAGTGAGGAGTGTGAGGTTTCTCTAAAGTTACACATCTGTGGCAGAGCAGCCAGAGAGTTTCAGAAGATGCATGAGGATTTCATTGACGTCAATGACCCAAAGAAGTGTCTGGAACTGTCTAAGAGCAAGTACCTTACTGAGTTCAAAGACTTATTTCATAACCGAGACCAGTGCCTAAAGAAAGCTAAGGACTTCACAAAGCTTTGTCTACAGCCAGCTGTACAGGACTATGTGACTAAAATGATTGGTCCTGATGTGGTTGATGAAGTGAAGACAGGTGAAGGGTCAGAGGATTACAGCACAAGAGGGGCTTTCCAGTTCGCTATTTTGCAACAACTCCTGACAGATGGAGAATATGAGAAATATGAAGGGTACATACACCATTATAGCTGGTTTGTGAAGGACTGGCTGTTTGAACAGATTGTCCAACAACTCTCAAATGACAACAGTCTGAAGAAATTGGAGAAGAAACATCTTTCAGAGATAGTCAAGATAATCACTTACACAATCTCTAACATCAGAAAAACAACAAGCATGAAACATGTAAATGATGTCAAAACATTCATTCAGAACATCTGCAGTGCCCTTAAAGAGAAGCTAGTCCTCAAGGATGCTCTGGATTCCATCTTGATTCTGAACACTGCAGACACAAAACAGTTTGCTGACTTCCTCACAGAGTTAGTGAAAGAAATGGAGCAGTCACTGGCAGCTAAGTACGACAAGGGAAGAGATATCAAAGAGAGACTCAAGTCTCTGCCATTCAAGCCTCAGGACAAGCTCTTCACCATTCTGTTTGGCTGTGGCAAGCAATGTCCTTTCTGCGGTGCACCCTGTGAAGCAGGAGGGAAGGAGCATGCCGAACACTTTACGTCTATTCATCGTCCACAAGGTCTTCGTGGTGTAAAGTTTATACCTACAAATAAGTTAGTAACTAACATATGTTCCTCTGATGTGACCAGTAATTTAAAATTCATCCACCCCCTGGTGACGGGAGAGGATAGTCATCCCTGCAAGGACTACAGGAAATATTACCCTGACTGGATCATACCTGGAGATCCCAGCATCAAGGCTTCAGACTACTGGAAGTATGTGATGGCCACATTCCAAGATAGAATCGCTAAAGACAGAGACTCAACACTTCCTGCTGATCTCCCAGAGGACTGGAAGGCATTAACACCTGGTGATGCATTGAAGAGCTTGAAAGAGGCTTTCAACATGAAATAAAGTGGAGTGCTACTGTATATAATGACTATTTTTGACCAACATGTTAACGTATAACTGAATATTCAAAGACTTGACAACCAGAAATAACTCTCATGACATGGATATACATAGAAAGGCACTTAACCCTTACATAGTTGTAGAAATAATGTGCAGATCTGGAAATACACAGCTGGATCACAGAAGTCATATTTGCAAATACATGAATAAACGAAATGACAGTTTACATATCTGATGTTCCATAATGAAATGGCTAATACGATGAATTTTATGTGGAAGGAATACAATATTCTAATCAGAAAGTACATCTTTAAAAATCATGATGTTGTAAGAAAATCATTTTAAGGGAATTTAGTAATCATACAAATGAAAAGTAAACGTGAACACCAACAGGTTAACAGTTTTATGACTTAACAACCGGTCGTAAATTCCTTGCAGAGACTTTTCTCTCTGCCTGGACATGCAGTATTGAGAGAGGATTTAGCCGGGGAACAAAGACATTCTTCCAGTCACAACTTCAACATCCCAAAAGTGGAGAATGAAACAATATTTATATTTTCAAGAATGTGGGAAATGGTCAGTGGGGGATAAAAGAACCATCATGCTGAATTCGTTTTTATGTTGTGACAACATTAAAGACTGTAGAACCACATAACTGTATCTCTGAAAGTGTACATTTTCCAGCTGTCAGTTTTGCATCTAATTGTTGAATAAAACAAATGATTAAGAATACTTTTGAAAAGATAGAAATTAGATTTTTGTCTTTCAATGAGACATTTTTCATATCTGTTGTACAATAACTAAGCCACGCCCCTAATGAGGTCAGAAGAGCGGGTCAGTGCTATGAAACCTCCCTTCCGACCAGAGTGCTTAAAAGGACTCGCTAACAATTTACACGTCAGACCTAAGAATATGAGGACGTTGAAATTGTGAATTTCTACTAGTCCAGCCAGAGTACAGCGCGAGCTACACGGCTGGAAATGGTTTAAACTGGTGTGGTAAACAGTTGATCACAGATTATTGATTAGAAGGGCTGCATGGTTCACTGGTAAACAGTTGATCACAGATTATTGATTAGAAGGACTGCATGGTTCACTGGTAAACAGTTGGCTTTTGTTTTTGTTATTTTATGTTTTACATTTTCATGTAATTTTATTTAGAGAATATGCACGTGTTATTTCATACACAGGTATTACACATGTATTGGTCTTTTAAATAATTTACTTCAACACGAATGATTACTAAGTAGACTTAAAATATATATGTTTTTAATTGATCGCTCCTTCAATTAGTGATTTGTTCAATGACATCATTGCTTTGAACACATTCGTTTGGATAAAGTGTCATTCCTAATCAGTAACCATCCGTAATATATCTTCATTAATGCTATTCAGGTATACTTGATGTATACAGTATGTTCTGAAGTACTGCACTCTGTGTTGTTTTGGATGCTAATGATTATGATGGTGTTGATGATGCTGATGATGATGTTTGTATTGATGATGTGTTTTTGTTGATAATGGTGATTATAAATGTGGCTGTTGATGAAGGTTATATTGTTGGTGAGAATTTAGCTTGTTGGTGTTGATAATTATGTTTTTTTTGTTGATAATGATGATAATGCCAATTTTCTCTTTGTGATTTATTGATGTTGGTGATTTTATTTGTTGTAGTTGATGATAATGATGCTGTTTTTGTTTTTGATGTTAGTGATTTTATTTTTGTAGTTGATGATGTGGGGTTGAACTCTCTAGAGTCTGCAGTGAATGGCTTTCAGTTGGCCAAACTATCACCATGATGAAGACCAAAAAAAGTTGTACTGTTCAAATATATTGATATTGTTTATGGTCTCTTACAAATGTTATTTTGTCTGCAGTGAAAACACACACACACTGTACTTTGCAGACATATTGTGAAATTATGCAAACTGTTGAAACTGAAAGTTAAAATGCCTTTCCATTGTGTACTATCTTGTTGATAAAGATAATGAATAAAAACCAATTAATTAAAAGCATTGTTTGTTTTAAAGCATTATCTGCTGTCATGAGAAATACTGTCCATCAATAGCACAGCAGTATGGCTTGCTGACTTGGAATCTGTTGTAGACCGTTTTAATCAGCTATTAGACAAATAATGGCAAGCGTCTCAGAGTAGGAGTGCTGATCTAGGATCAGGTCCTCCCTGTCCATGTAGACTTATTCAATGTGATCTAAAAGGCTAAACTGATCCTAAATCAGCAATGTTACTCTTAGACGTTCGGTCCCTGGTGATCATAAATACCACAATTGACCAATAGATGGTGGTGTTGGTATGGCATCTTTGGAAATGTGACCACGACCAATCGCTTAAATGATCCCTATTCTCCTCCCCTTCAACTGCTTGGAAAAAACCTCACAGGTGAAAACAGTATGGTGGAAGGAAGCTCAACATTAGGGTGGCTTAACTTTCACCTGGTCACTTCTTTCAGATCAGTGAAGGAGAGGACACAGTTTTAGACGACAGAGAGAGCCCAGGTGTACGTGGTTGTGTTGTTGAATTAAAGAAGTAGTCCTTAGTTTAATAATTAAAGCTACATTCTGGGATCTGACAAACACAACAGCGTCCCTGCCACTTGTTTTACAACTAGTTCAACTCTCTTTAATCCCAACTAGTCATCTCTCAGATCTCTGGGCTCCAGTTCTTCTCACATCAACAGGTCAGTTATCTGGTGATCGAATAGTGTTCTGACATTACACTACTATAACAGGTCAGTTATCTTGTGATAGTATAGTGTTCTGACATCTACACTACTATAACAGGTCAGTTATCTGGTGATAGTATAGTGTTCTGACATCAACACTACTATAACAGGTCAGTTATCTGGTGATAGTATAGTGTTCTGACATCAACACTACTATAACAGGTCAGTTATCTGGTGATCGAATAGTGTTCTGACATTACACTACTATAACAGGTCAGTTATCTTGTGATAGTATAGTGTTCTGACATCTACACTACTATAACAGGTCAGTTATCTGGTGATCGAATAGTGTTCTGACATTACACTACTATAACAGGTCAGTTATCTTGTGATAGTATAGTGTTCTGACATCAACACTACTATAACAGGTCAGTTATCTGGTGATAGTATAGTGTTCTGATATCTACACTACTATAACAGGTCAGTTATCTGGTGATAGTATAGTGTTCTGACATCTACACTACTATAACAGGTCAGTTATCTGGTGATCGAATAGTGTTCTGACATCTCCACTACTATAACAGGTCAGTTATCTGGTGATAGTATAATGTTCTGACATCTACACTACTATAACAGGTCAGTTATCTGGTGATAGTATAGTGTTCTGACATCAACACTACTATAACAGGTCAGTTATCTGGTGATCGAATAGTGTTCTGACATCTACACTACTATAACAGGTAAGTTATCTGGTGATAGTATAAAGTTCTGACATCTACACTACTATAACAGGTCAGTTATCTGGTGATAGTATAGTGTTCTGACATCAACACTACTATAACAGGTCAGTTATCTGGTGATCGAATAGTGTTCTGACATCTACACTACTATAACAGGTCAGTTATCTGGTGATCGAATAGTGTTCTGACATCTACACTACTATAACAGGTCAGTTATCTGGTGATAGTATAGTGTTCTGACATCAACACTACTATAACAGGTCAGTTATCTGGTGATCGAATAGTGTTCTGACATCTACACTACTATAACAGGTCAGTTATCTGGTGATAGTATAGTGTTCTGACATCTACACTACTATAACAGGTCAGTTATCTGGTGATAGTATAGTGTTCTGACATCTACACTACTATACCAGGTCAGTTATCTGGTGATAGTATAGTGTTCTGACATCTACACTACTATACCAGGTCAGTTATCTGGTGATAGTATAGTGTTCTGACATCTACACTACTATAACAGGTCAGTTATCTGGTGATAGTATAGTGTTCTGACATCTACACTACTATAACAGGTCAGTTATCTGGTGATCGAATAGTGTTCTGACATCTACACTACTATAACAGGTCAGTTATCTGGTGATCGAATAGTGTTCTGACATTACACTACTATAACAGGTCAGTTATCTTGTGATAGTATAGTGTTCTGACATCAACACTACTATAACAGGTCAGTTATCTGGTGATAGTATAGTGTTCTGATATCTACACTACTATAACAGGTCAGTTATCTGGTGATAGTATAGTGTTCTGACATCAACACTACTATAACAGGTCAGTTATCTGGTGATCGAATAGTGTTCTGACATCTACACTACTATAACAGGTCAGTTATCTGGTGATCGAATAGTGTTCTGACATCTACACTACTATAACAGGTCAGTGATCTGGTGATAGTATAGTGTTCTGACATCTACACTACTATAACAGGTCAGTTATCTGGTGATAGTATAGTGTTCTGACATCTACACTACTATAACAGGTCAGTTATCTGGTGATAGTATAGTGTTCTGACATCAACACTACTATAACAGGTCAGTTATCTGGTGATCGAATAGTGTTCTGACATGTACACTACTATAACAGGTCAGTTATCTGGTGATAGTATAGTGTTCTGACATCTACACTACTATAACAGGTCAGTTATCTGGTGATCGAATAGTGTTCTGACATCTACACTACTATAACAGGTCAGTTATCTGGTGATAGTATAGTGTTCTGACATCTACACTACTATAACAGGTCAGTTATCTGGTGATAGTATAGTGTTCTGACATCTACACTACTATACCAGGTCAGTTATCTGGTGATAGTATAGTGTTCTGACATCTACACTACTATACCAGGTCAGTTATCTGGTGATAGTATAGTGTTCTGACATCTACACTACTATACCAGGTCAGTTATCTGGTGATAGTATAGTGTTCTGACATCTACACTACTATAACAGGTCAGTTATCTGGTGATAGTATAGTGTTCTGACATCTACACTACTATAACAGGTCAGTTATCTGGTGATAGTATAGTGTTCTGACATCTACACTACTATACCAGGTCAGTTATCTGGTGATAGTATAGTGTTCTGACATCTACACTACTATAACAGGTCAGTTATCTGGTGATAGTATAGTGTTCTGACATCTACACTACTATAGTGGGTAAATCATCTGGTAAAGTATAGTCCAGTGTTTCTTAACCCTGGTCCTGGGGACCCAAAGGTGTGAACATTGCTTTGGCCCAAACACTACACACCTGATCCAAAACAATCATCAAACCATTGATTAGTGGAATCAGGTGTGCAGTGCTAGGGCAAAATGTACATCCCTTAGGGGCCCCAGGACCAGGATTAAGAAACACTGGTTTAGTCAACTACACTACAGATAGGATTGGATGGTGATCACTAATACTGGAACTGTAGGAAGCTACAAGATGTGCAGGCTTTTGTCCCAGTCCAGCACTAACACACCTGATTCTACTTATCAAATAATCACTATCTAAATTACTTAACTGAATCAGGGTGTCATTAGTGGAACAAAATCCTGTACAGGCTGTAGCTCTTCTGGGCCTGAGATGGTGAGTGATTCAATTGTTTCTGATCTGTCACACACACACACACACACACACACACACACACACACACACACACACACACACACACACACACACACACACACACACACACACACACACACACACACACACACAAACCACATACATAAGGCTGTCTCTCTGCAAACATGCTCTAACTGTTCTTTTTATTTTTTTATTTTTTTATTTCACCTTTATTTAACCAGGTAGGCAAGTTGAGAACAATTTCTCATTTACAACTGTGACCTGGCCAAGATAAAGCAATGCAGTTCGACACAAACAACACAGAGTTACACATGGAGTAAAACAAACATACAGTCAATAATACAGTAGAAAAACAAATCTATATACAAAGAGTGCAAATGAGGTAAGATAAGGAAGGTAAGGCAATAAATAGGCCACGGTGGCAAAGTAATTACAATATAGCATATACATAACACTATATATACATATACATAACACTGGAATGGTCGATGTGCAGTAGATGAATGTGCAATGTAGAAAAACTGGGGTGCAAAGGAACAAGATAAATAAATAAATATGGTAGGGGATGAGGTAGTTGGTTGGGCTATTTACAGATGGGCTATATACAGGTGCAGGGGTCTGTGAGCTGCTCTGACAGCTGGTGCTTAAAGCTGGTGAGGGAGATAAGTGTCTCCAGTTTCAGAGATTTTTGTAGTTCGTTCCAGTCATTGGCATGCACAAAGTAAATGTCCTAACCGACTTGCCAAAACTATAGTTTGTTAACAAGAAATTTGTGAAGTGGTTGAAAAACAAGTTTTAATGACTCCATCCTAAGTGTATGTAAACTTCCGACTTCAACTGTAGGTTCTGGATGGTAGGAAGCTTGGCCCCAGTGATACACTGGACCTTACGCACTACCCTCTGTAGCGCCTTACGGTCAGATGCCGAGAGATAATGGAGACAAAACCATAGTCTTTTTACACTACTCACAGCCCTACCACTAGGGGGCAGCAGCAGGCAGGGCCAGGTTCTTGGAGGACTGGGCCTTTAAGAATGAGTGATTTCCCAACCAGGGTTGGGGTCAATTCCATTCAGTCAAATCAAATCAAATGTATTTATAAAGCCCTTTTTCAGCAGATGTCACAAAGGGCTTATACAGATCCCAGCCTAAAACCCCAAACAGCAAGCAATGCAGATGTAGAAATCATTTCAGGGAAACAAACTGAAATTCTCCAATTCTAGCTCCAAGACGGCGGCAATTTGAAAAAATAAAATAAAAGCAGATGCTGATTTATAGGCACATTGAACCATGTCGCACGCCGTCCTTTAAAAAGTCTGTGGATAGTGCTAAAACGATGACGTCATATCTAAAATCCTCAATTTTTGTGCACCTTGGGCTAAAGATCAGAATTGGGCTGCCAGTGTAAACACAGTTTATTAATGGAATTGACCCAAACCCTGTTGCTCTCAGGATGATTGACAGGTGATTTCTGATCAGTGAAGTTATATGAAAGTAGCCTTCCAACCACTTTGTTTTCCTGCAGTTGGTTTGGATCCCGTTGGTTTGGCAAGTCTTTTTGTTTAGGCAAGTCATTGTGATTTTGTCTTCTGAGAGTTGCCCTTCTAGATTCCATGTTAATATTAGATAAAGTATAAACAGAGAGGTGTCTTGTCCTTCTAGATTCCATGTTAATATTAGATAAAGTATAAACAGAGAGGTGTCTTGTCCTTCTAGATTCCATGTTAATATTAGATAAAGTATAAACAGAGAGGTGTCTTGTTCTTCTAGGTTCCATGTTAATATTATATAAAGTATAAACAGAGAGGTGTCTTGTCCTTCTAGGTTCCATGTTAATATTAGATAAAGTATAAACAGAGAGATGTCTAGTCCTTCTATATTCCTTGATAATATTAGATAAAGTATAAACAGAGAGGTGTCTTGTCCTTCTAGGTTCCATGTTAATATTAGATAAAGTATAAAACAGAGAGGTGTCTTGTCCTTCTAGGTTCCATGTTAATATTAGATAAAGTATAAAACAGAGAGGTGTCTAGTCCTTCTAGATTCCATGTTAATATTAGATAAAGTATAAAACAGAGAGGTGTCTAGTCCTTCTAGATTCCATGTTAATATTAGATAAAGTATAAACAGAGAGGTGTCTTGTCCTTCTAGATTCCATATTAATATTAGATAAAGTATAAACAGAGAGGTGTCTTGTCCTTCTAGATTCCATGTTAATATTAGATAAAGTATAAAACAGAGAGGTGTCTTGTCCTTCTAGATTCCATGTTAATATTAGATAAAGTATAAAACACAGAGGTGTCTTGTCCATCTAGATTCCATGTTAGATAAAACAGAGTAGAGAGAACAATAATGTACAGTACAATAATAGACAGGAAATGACTTTAATCTCAGTTTAATGATTTATTGAATAAGCAGGAAATACACAAAGTTTATGTTCAGAATGATAAAAGCACTATAAGAAAATATACTGTATACCTGATAAACATATACAGTCATTTTAAATATATTTAGAACTGTAAAACTTAATAGTAATTTGTTGACAGTGGCTATTGAATAATATTATACCCCTATTCTACACCTAATTAATTGACATATGAATAAATTATTGTGTGTAGCAGACATGAGTCGGTCACGATAGGTTGCTCATGGTCACATGATGAGGTAGCCCCGCCTGAGACTTTAAAATCAGTGTCAGCTCTTGGCCCAAAAGGAAATGTCCTCTTTGTCTAAGGTTTCTTCCATGGGAGACTCTGGTTCAGTTTAGTGTGTGCATAAACCCTGGATGTCTGACAGCTATAGAAATGCATTTATTTATGTATTTGTTTTTGACACATTTATTATATTACAGACACCTTAATTTATCATTGTAAATTATATTATGAGTTGAATATTTTTAGAGTACTAATGTTACTGTCCCCCACTACAACAAAAATACTTAAATACAATTTGGTCCTTGAACACTGTAGAATTCCATTAATTCCTATGGAGGACTGCTCCTACTTGGGAGTGCCAATATAACCGACCGGTGGCTTCAAAGCCTCTCAATGGTCAATACATAGCCTCAGCAATCCAGGGTTTATATGCATCATTACTGTCTGCGTGTGTGCATGCAGATATGTGCATTTCTGAATGTGTTTGCGTGTGTTTCTCTCATACCCGTAGTTCAGAGTAGGGCTGTGGCGGTCACAATTTCATCAGCCGGTGATTGTCAAGCGATTAACTGCCGGTCTCAAGGTAATTTACTGTTAATTTCCCCACAGTTAGAGATTCCACCACTATTAGGCTCTCCACTCCTCCAATACCTGCAGTAGAAACAACACAGAGTTAGACTGACCACTCTGTCAGAACCTAGAGTATGAACAACACAGAGTTAGACTGACCACTCTCTCAGAACCTAGAGTATGAACAACACAGAGCTAGACTGACCACTCTCTCAGAACCTAGAGTATGAACAACACAGAGCTAGACTGACCACTCTCTCAGAACCTAGAGTATGAACAACACAGAGTTAGACTGGCCACTCTCTCAGAACCTAGAGTATGAACAACACAGAGTTAGACTGGCCACTCTCTCAGAACCTAGAGTATGAACAACACAGAGCTAGACTGACCACTCTCTCAGAACCTAGAGTATGAACAACACAGAGCTAGACTGACCACTCTCTCAGAACCTAGAGTATGAACAACACAGAGTTAGACTGGCCACTCTCTCAGAACCTAGAGTATGAACAACACAGAGTTAGACTGGCCACTCTCTCAGAACCTAGAGTATGAACAACACAGAGCTAGACTGACCACTCTCTCAGAACCTAGAGGATGAACAACACAGTTAGACTGACCACTCTCTCAGAACCTAGAGTATGAACAACACAGAGTTAGACTGACCACTCTCTCAGAACCTAGAGTATGAACAACACAGAGTTAGACTGACCACTCTCTCAGAACCTAGAGTATGAACAACACAGAGTTAGACTGACCACTCTCTCAGAACCTAGAGGATGAACAAACCATAGAATCAGTCTTACTCTTTCATATTTGGTCAGTGTTATTATAGAGCAGTATTCTCTTACCTTGGGGTGGTCAGTGTTATTAGAGCAGTATTCTCTTACCTTGGGGTGGTCAGTGTTATTATAGCAGTAGTCTCTTACCTTGGGGTGGTCAGTGTTATTAAAGCAGTAGTCTCTTACCTTGGGGTGGTCAGTGTCATTAGAGCAGTAGTCTCTTACCTTGGGGTGGTCAGTGTTATTAGAGCAGTAGTCTCTTACCTTGGGGTGGTCAGTGTTATTATAGAGCAGTAGTCTCTTACCTTGGGGTGGTCAGTGTTATTATAGAGCAGTAGGCTCTTACCTTAGGATGGTCAGTGTTATTATAGAGCATTAGGCTCTTATCTTGGGGTGGTCAGTGTTATTATAGAGCAGTA
This sequence comes from Brachymystax lenok tsinlingensis, assembly GCA_030435695.1. Taxonomy (NCBI): domain Eukaryota; kingdom Metazoa; phylum Chordata; class Actinopteri; order Salmoniformes; family Salmonidae; genus Brachymystax; species Brachymystax lenok. Next base: position 641,744 of record CM059810.1, read on the forward strand.
GTCTCTTACCTTGGGGTGGTCAGTGTTATTATAGAGCAGTAGTCTCTTACCTTGGGGTGGTCAGTGTTATTATAGAGCAGTAGTCTCTTACCTTGGGGTGGTCAGTGTTATTAGAGCAGTAGCCTCTTACCTTGGGGTGGTCAGTGTTATTATAGAGCAGTAGTCTCTTACCTTGGGGTGGTCAGTGTTATTATAGAGCAGTAGGCTCTTACCTTAGGATGGTCAGTGTTATTATAGAGCATTAGGCTCTTACCTTGGGGTGGTCAGTGTTATTATAGAGCAGTAGTCTCTTACCTTGGGGTGGTCAGTGTTATTAGAGCAGTAGTCTCTTACCTTGGGGTGGTCAGTGTTATTATAGAGCAGTAGTCTCTTACCTTGGGGTGGTCAGTGTTATTATAGAGCAGTAGGTTCTTACCTTGGGGTGGTCAGTGTTATTATAGAGCAGTAGTCTCTTACCTTGGGGTGGTCAGTGTTATTATAGAGCAGTAGTCTCTTACCTTGTTGGTCAGTGTTATTATAGAGCAGTAGGCTCTTACCGTGGGGTGGTCAGTGTTATTATAGAGCATTAGTCTCTTACCTTGGGGTGGTCAGTGTTATTAGAGCAGTAGTCTCTTACCTTGGGGTGGTCAGTGTTATTATAGAGCAGTAGGCTCTTGCCGTGGGGTGGTCAGTAGTGTATTGTCCAACCATTTCCAGGTCCCCTCAGTAACAGAGTCAGTCAGACCAATCCAGGCATAACTGACTGATTTAAACCCATTGATGAATGTCTGTTGTTGAGGAACAGAAAAAGCATTGTTACTAATACATGATGGACTAATAAATAGAGTATCTGTCTCTGTCTCTGACCTGTTCCTCTTCACTGTTAATGATCACCAGGTCTGCTCCTCTCTCCAGACAGTCCTGTCTACTCTCCTCCCAGGATTTCTCCTCAGTAGAGAGGTAGTAACAGTTTGAGCCAACTTCACCCTTGAGGACAGGACCCTAATATGTTTGTCCTGCTTTAACACTCAAATTGAATGAAGCATGAAAAAGAAAAACATGACACATGCAAAGCTTCTAATGACCCCTTCCAATGAGCTAATTGAGATTTCGCCTTGCAGCTTCAGGAAATAATTTTTATTTTCTGGTGATTTCCTACAGAAATTGTTTGTGTGACTTGCCGTTTGCCTATAGTTTTGATCTGTGACATTTTCACATTAAACATAACTTTTGCAGCTATTATTTATCCACACATTCAGGTAGCTTTGAACGAGCCTTAACTTGTGAGAGGCCGGAACAACTCATAGCAGGAGCCTATATCCTGTTTCTGTAGCAGTAGACTTCTCTGTAACTGGTCTCTCTCTTTGGTCGTTGAGTTGAGACTATTCTTTAATTTATCCCTTTCAGCAGTCATTACTTTAAGATTATTTTGCAGCTGGTCTTTCTCCTTAGTTTTTGTGTTAAGGCTGTTCTTGCAGCTGGTCTCTGTCCTGAGTTCTTGTGTTGAGAGTATTCTGCATATGATTTTTCTGATGTGGTACTGGCATTCATACTATTCTGCAGCTGGTCTCTTTCCTTAGTCTGAATGTTAAGACTATTCTGCAACTGATTATTCTCTGTGGTCCTACTATTTAGAGCATTCTGCAACTGATTTCTCTCTCCCTGGTCTTTGTGGTGGGCCTATTTTTGCATCTGGCTGTCTCATTAGTCAGGTTATGACTGGTTTGTAGCTGGTCTTTCTTTCTGAAACTGGTCTCTCTTTAGTCAGGGTGTTGTAACTGGTCTCTCTTTAGTCAGGGTGTTGTAACTGGTCTCTCTCTTTGGTCAGGTTGTTGTATCTGGTCTCTCTCTCTCTTTAGTCAGGTTGGTTTACCTGGTCTGTAGCTGGTCTCTTTCTTTAGTCAGGGTGTTATACCTGGTCTGTAGCTGGTCTCTCTTTGGTTAGGTTGGTGTATGGTTTCCTGAAGAGACATTCACCCTTGTGAACAATTTCCCACTGAGATATGAGAGAGTGGAGATTACAAGATTAATTACTTCATTTTTTAATACATTGAAAAAATATGTTTATATTTAGGTCTACTTTTATGTCAGTCAAAACATTGTGCATGGTCTCAGAAAGAATGAAAACATGAGATTAGCCAAAGATCACATACTCACTGATATTAAAATGTTAAATAACCTTGCCTAGTTGTTCTGGTAACTCAGACCTTGCTTCGCGATATTCACACTTCTCTCTCCAGGATAACTCTGAGACCAACCCAATGGTACAACACCTACATGTAATAGTGATTTTAGCCAATGCTCTCTGTCCTGTGTTCTTCCATACAAGTCACGTGTTATGTTATTTACATACACACACCTGTGAGTAGTGATAAATTGAGCACCATTGTTTGAGTAGTTTACAGCAGGTCATTATTATTATTATTAGAAATGCACACAGACACGCACACAAACACACACAAACACAGAGAGACACACGCACAACCTTTCTAAAATGTGCAACACAATGCCACTTCTCAAGTGTTGAGGAAGCTTGCACTTGGCATGCTGACTGCTGGAATGTCCACCACAGCTCTTCCATTTCTCCTTTTCTCACACCATTATGTTCCTCTTTTCCTCTCATTTTCCTCTCTCTTTCTCCCTAGTTGTTGTAGAATATTTAGAAGTATGTCAAATCTAAAAGTCAGGGCCCATATTTATCAAATGTCTTAGTGTAAGAGTGCTGATCTAGGATCTGTTTAGCCTTTCTGATCATAATGAATAAGATAATGTGAACAGGGAGGACTTCATCCTAGGTCAGTATTCCTGAGATGCTAGATAAATGCCTGCCCTGATCTCTTGGGCAACATAATAATGGATGGATGGATCTCTAGATTCAACCACAAAGACTAGGGAGATTTTCCAATGCCTCGCAAAGAAGGGCACAGATTGGTAGATGGGTAAAAATGCAACAAAAAAAAGTAAACATTGAATATCCCTATGAGCATGGTGAAGTTATTAATTACCCTTTGGATGGTGTATCAATACACCCAGTCACTACAAATATACAGGCGTCCTTCCTAAATCAGTTGCCAGAGAGGAAGTAAACCGCTCAGGGATTTCACCATGAGGCCAGTGGTGACTTTAAAACAGTTGCAAAGTTGAATGGTTATGATAACTAACCTAAATGACACAGTGAAAAGAAGGAAGCCTGTACAGAATGCAAAATATTCCAAAACGTGCTTCCTGTTTGTAACAAGGCACTAAAGTAATACTGCAAAAAATGTGTCAAAGAAATGTACTTTATGTCCTGAATACAAAATCTATGGGGCAAATCCAACGCATCACGTCACTGACTGCCACTCTTCATATTTTCAAGCATGGTGGTGGCTGCATCATGTTATTGGTATGCTTGTCATCGGCAAGGACTGGGGACTAAAATTAATGGAATAGAGCTAAGCACAAGGAAAAATCCTACAGGAAAACCTAACTCAGTCTGCTTTCACCAGACACTGGGAGATGAATTTACCTTTCAGCAGGACAGTAAGTCCTAATATACTTATAGTTGCTTACCAAGACGATATTAAATGTTCCTGAGTGGCCTAGTTAGTTTTGACTTAAATCAGCTTGAAAATCTATGGCAAGACTTGAGAACGGCTGTCTAGCAATGATCAACAACCAACTTGACAGAGCTTGAATAATTTGTAAAATCTGTATTTTTAAATATTGTACAATCCAGGTATGCAAAGCTCTTAGAGATTCATCTAGAAAGACTCACCAATGTAATCGCCGCCAAAGGCCACTCTAAAACGTGCAGTTTTGTCACACAACACAATGCCACAGATGTCTCAGGTTTTGAGGGAGCGTGCACTTGGCATGCTGACTGCAGGAATGTCCACCACAGCTCTTCCACTTCTCCTTTTCTCACACCATTATGTTCCTCTTTTCCTCTCATTTTCCTCTCTCTTTCTCCCTAGTTGTTGTAGAATATGCAGATGTATGTCAAATAGAATAAAAGGCATGCATTAACAGATTCAAGTCAGGGCCCATATTTATCAAATGTCTCAGGTGCAGGAGTGCTAATATAGGATATGTTTAGCCTTTCTGATCATAATGAAAAGATAATATGGACAGGGAGGACTTGATCCTAGGTCAGTACTTGTGACCTGCTTGAATATGCAGGCCCTGATCTATTAATCTTTATTTGCTCTTGCATTGATTCAAAGTTTGGGTTTATTTCACAGAATTATAAAAAAAAAAACATATATTTGAAAGTACGGTATAGATACATTTTGACATTCAGCCTTTCAAGTTTTCTAACTTTAGGGTATTTTGGAGTAGCAGAATATTCAATGTGCTTGAGAGAGGGGGTTGTGAAACACTTCTGTGCAGCAGTCTGCAACTTCAACTTTCAGTTGGACTTGAACTTGACTGTGAACCACCCACACATTTTCTGAATAAGCCCAAGTTACCTTGTATCGTCCAGTGGTATATTAGTTCATAATTGTTTGGTTAAATAAGGTTAAGGGTAGGCTGATATTGACACAAAGTGTGGGGGGGGGGGGTTGGACTATTAAAACAACATAAGGACATGTTACTGCAATCTTAACAATGCTCAATCACTACATTTTGTTACTTGTCTTAACAACAAACCAATATAACATATTCGGATGAATCCATTGTCATATTTTATTAATTGTCTGATTCTTATGTAGTGTGTTCTGGGAGCTCTGGGAGATCAAAATACATAGAGGACAACAGGACAATGGGCTTACAGATATACAATGTGGTTTAAATATGAATATTATACCCCTCCGGTGTTGATAGTTGGGCAGAGTTTGCACCTTTGGGACTTTCCCATTGGTTATTTTGTACCGGGTAAGCTGAATCATGCTAACCTCAAGTTTTTGACTTATGCAAATGCAGGTGTAATAATGCAACTAGAGCAATGCAGACCATGGATATTGATGACAACACGTATGCCCAAAAATATAGGATGGTGTTGATTTAAAATGTTGGTAACACTTTACTTGACACCCAGCGTCATAACACGTTATGACACGGTCATAACCATGTCATATGTCATAACACTGTCATGACCCATATATTTACACCTGTTGTGACATATATTGTGTTATTTTATGGCAGGTTATGACACCTACATAAGTGTGAAAACCCACATATATTCAAATGTGATTTTCCCTACCAAGAAGTTTCCTATGTAATTCTCACGTATACTCCCTCTACGGCCTCCAGGGCATCAGGCTGCTGATTATCCCACACACCTGTCACCATCGTCTCGCGCACCTGCGCCTCATGACACTCACCTGGACTCCATCACCTCCTTGATTATCTTCCCTATATCTGTCACTCCCCTTGGTTCTTTCCTCAGGTGTCATTGACTCTGTTTTCATGTCGGGGCGTTGTTTGTGTCTCGTGTTCATTGTTTCTTTTATTAAAACACTCACTCGCTGAACTTGCTTCCCGACTCTCAGCGCACTTGTTACAGCAATATGTCACAACAGGTGTCAAGGAAAGTGTTACCTCAATTTACAGGTCACAGTATTCTACTAATACAACAATGTGCACCTTTTACTGATACAGATACTGTGCCTATCTGCATTTTGTCTGGTGGTAATGTGGCTACCTTGGTTCCCTGGTTCTAGTTCCCTGGTTCTAGTTCCCCGGTTCTAGTTCCCTGATCCTAGTTCCCTGGTCCTAGTTCCCTGATCCTAGTTCACTGGTCCTAGTTCCCTGGTTCTAGTTCCCTGGTTCTAGTTCCCCGGTTCTAGTTCCCTGATCCTAGTTCCCTGGTCCTAGTTCCCTGATCCTAGTTCACTGGTCCTAGTTCCCTGGTCCTAGTTCACTGGTCCTAGTTCCCTGGTCCTAGTTCCCTGGTCCTAGTTCCCTGGTCCTAATGCTGAATACACAGGGTTTCTCCCTCCCCATATTGACTGATACCATTCATTAATAAAAAAAGACAATTCAAGTCAAAGTTGCTAGTAAAAATGTTATGCTGACTGCAAGGTCTCTCAAGCCAGTCTGTCAGTCTGGACTTCATCACATCATCTTGCATCTCCATTCAGAGACCTTTTCTCAAGCCAGTCTGTCAGTCTTAATCACATCTTGAAAGTCTCCAAGTGCTGGCTCCATAGATGCACCTGTGAACACATACAGCGAACAAAAATATGAACGCAACATGTAAAGTTATGTTCACATGTTTCATGAGCTGAAATAAAAGATTCCAGAAATTTTACATATGCACAAAAAAGCGTATTTCTCTAAAATGTTGTGCATAAATTTGTTTACATCCCTGTCAGTGAGTATTTCTCCTTTCGCAAGATAATCCATCTACCTGACAGGTGTGGCATATCAAGAAGCTGATTAAACAGAATGATCATTACACAGGTGCACCTTGTGCTGGGGACAATAAAAGGCCACTAAAATGTGCCGTTTTGTCACACAACACAATGCCACAGATGTCTCAAGTTTTGGGAGAGCGTGATAGTGGCATGCTGACTGCAGGAAAGTCCACCAGAGCTGTTGCTAGAGAATTGAATGTTAATTTCTCTACCATAAGCTGCCTCCAACGTTTTTTTAGAGAATTTGGCAGTACGTCCAACCGGCCTCACAACCGCAGACCACGTGTAACCACGCCAGCCCAGGACCTCCACATCTGGCTTCTTCACCTGCAGGATTGTCTGATACCAGCCAACCGGACAGATGATGAAACTGTGTGTTGGCACAACCAAAGAATTTCTACACAAATTGTCAGAAACCATTTCAGGGAAGCTCAGCTGCATGCTCATCGTCCTCACCAGGCTCTTGACATGACTGCAGTTCGGCATCGTAAACAACTTCAGTGGGCAAATGCTCACCTTAGATGGCCACTGGCATGCTGGAGAAGAGTGCTCTTCATGGATGAATCCCGGTTTCAACTGTACGGGCAGATGGCAGACAGTGTGCATGGCGTCGTGTGGGCGAGCGGTTTGCTGATGTCAAGGTCAAACTTATACTATGTTGAAGTTTCAACAGATTAGACTTAACCTACCTAATTCTGGTCTCCCCATCGAGGTCGTTGGGTGAGCAGGCAAGACACACACACACACAGAGAGAGAGCACTGAAAACATGATCAATGTTGGTTATGATTAGCATGGTGGAACCAACCTGATCGCCGCACTCAATTTTCCATTTCACTTCAGATATCATAACATGTGAAGTGAAATAGAATGGTAAACTCAGAGATCAGGCTTATTCCACCAGGCTAGGTTATAATTCCTATACATCCCATCACGTATATCGCTACACCCGCAATAATAACATGTGCTAATTATGCGTATGCGACCAATAAAATGTGGTGAATTGGGAAAAAACTCTGAACTGTTTTGACCTTTGATAAGGTCAAAACAGAGGGCGGTAGGTAGCCTAGAGGTTAAGAGCAAATCCCAGAGGAAAAATCTGCCGTTCTGCCCTTGAGCAAGGCAGTTAACCCCCAACAACTGCTCCCAGGGCGTCGATGGTGTGGATGTCGATTAAGGCAGCCCCTCGCACTGCTCTGATTAAGAGGGGTTAAATGCGGAAGACACATTCAGTGGTGAAAAAAAGTACCCAATTGTCATACTTGAGTAAAAGTAAAGATACCTTAATAGAAAATGACTCCAGTAAAAGTGAAAGTCACCCAGTGAAATATTAGAGTAAAAGTATACATTTGAGTATTTGATTCTAAATATACTTAAGCATCAAAAGTAAAAGTATAAATAATTTCAAATTCCTTATACACTGCTCAAAAAAATAAAGGGAACACTTAAACAACACAATGTACTCCAAGTCAATCACACTTCTGTGAAATCAAACTGTCCACTTAGGAAGCAACACTGATTGACAATAAATTTCACATGCTGTTGTGCAAATGGAATAGACAACAGGTGGAAATTATAGGCAATTAGCAAGACACCCCCAATAAAGGAGTGGTTCTGAAGGTGGTGACCACAGACCACTTCTCAGTTCCTATGCTTCCTGGCTGATGTTTTGGTCACTTTTGAATGCTGGCGGTGCTTTCACTCTAGTGGTAGCATGAGACGGAGTCTACAACCCACACAAGTGGCTCAGGTAGTGCAGCTCATCAATGCGAGCTGTGGCAAGAAGGTTTGCTGTGTCTGTCAGCGTAGTGTCCAGAGCATGGAGGCGCTACCAGGAGACAGGCCAGTACATCAGGAGGCGTGGAGGGAGGAGGCCGTGGAGGGCAACAACCCAGTAGCAGGACCACTACCTCCGCCTTTGTGCAAGGAGGAGCACTGCCAGAGCCCTGCAAAATGACCTCCAGCAGGCCACAAATGTGCATGTGTCTGCTCAAACGGTCAGAAACAGACTCCATGAGGGTGGTATGAGGGCCCAACGTCCACAGGTGGGGGTTGTGCTTACAACTGGCCAACTTACCGTGCAGGGCGTTTGGCATTTGCCAGAGAACACCAAGATTGGCAAATTTGCCACTGGCGCCCTGTGCTCTTCACAGATGAAAGCAGGTTCACACTGAGCACGTGACAGGCGTGACAGAGTCTGGAGACGCTGTGGAGAGCGTTCTGCTGCCTGCAACATCCTCCAGCATGACCGGTTTGGCGGTGGGTCAGTCATGGTGTGGGGTGGCATTTCTTTGGGGGCCGCACAGCCCTCCATGTGCTCGCCAGAGGTAGCCTGACTGCCATTAGGTACCGAGATGAGATCCTCAGACCCCTTGTGAGACCATATGCTGGTGCGGTTGGCCTGGGTTCCTCCTAATGCAAGACAATGCTAGACCTCATGTGGCTGGAGTGTGTCAGCAGTTCCTGCAAGAGGAAGGCATTGATGCTAAGGACTGGCCCGCCCGTTCCCCAGACCTGAATCCAATTGAGCACATCTGGGACATCATGTCTCGCTCCATCCACCAACGCCACGTTGCACCACAGACTGTCCAGGAGCATGTCCACCTCATCAGGAGCATGCCCAGGCGTTGTAGGGAGGTCATTCAGGCACGTGGATGCCACACACACTACTGAGCCTCATTTTGACATGTTTTAAGGACATTACATCAAAGTTGGATCAGCCTGTAGTGTGGTTTTCCACTTTAATTTTGAGTGTGACTCCAAATCCAGACCTCCATGGGTTGATAAATTTGATTTCCATTGATAATTTTTGTGTGATTTGTTGTCAGCACATTCAACTATGTAAAGAAAAAAGTATTTAATAAGATTATTTCATTCATTCAGATCTATGATGTGTTATTTTAGTGTTCCCTTTATTTTTTTGAGCAGTGTATTAAGAAAACCAGGCGGCACCATTTTCTTATTTTTATTTTTTACGGATAGCCAGGGGCAGACTCCAACACGCAGACATCATTTAAAAACAAAGCATTTGTGTTTAGTTAGTCCGCCAGATCAGAGGCAGTAGGGAAGACCACGTGTTCTCTTGAAAAGTGTGTGAATTGGACCATTTTCCTGTCCCGCTAAACATTCAAAATGTACCGAGTACTTTTGGGGGTCAGGGAAAATATATGGAGTAAAAAGTACATTGTTTTCTTTAGGAATGTAGTGAAGTAAAAGTACAAAAATAGAAATAGTAATGTAAAGTACATATACCCCCCAAAACGACTTAAGTAGTACCTTAAAGTATTTTTACTTAAGTACTTTACCACTGGACACATTTAGTTGTACAACTGACTAGGCATTCCCTTTCCCAACCTGATTCAAGTGTCCTCCCTGTTCCATTCATAGGAATGCTCACGAAGGAGCGTTAGAGAGATTCCATCTTCGTATTACCCTGACACAGCTCTTCCACTTCTCCTTTTCTGACACCATACTTTCCTCATTTCGTCTTTCACATTCCTTGTTCTCCCTTCAATATGGAGACGTATGTAAAATCGAAAAGTGCTGCATTAGCAGACTCAAGTCAGGGCCCATGTTTCAAGTTTTAATGTCACATTCACAAGTACAGTGAAATGCCTTTCTTGGAAACTCAAAACCTAACAATTCAATAACAATGTAACACGATAAAAAAAAATTGAATTAAGAATACATTTAAAAGAACATAAAGTAAGTAAGCATACTATATACAGGATGTATTTAACTAGACAAGTCAGTGAAGAACAAATTCTTATTTACAATGACGGTCTACACCGGCCAAACCCGGACAACGCTGGGTCAATTGTGCGCTGCCCTATGGGACTCCCCGTTAAGCCCGGTTGTGATACAGCCTGGAATCAAACCAGGGTGTCTGTAGTGACACCTCTAGCACTGAGATACAGTGCCTTAGACCGCTGCGCCAATCGGGAGCCCCAAAAGAGTCAGTATAAATGTCTGTGAGTGGGTGTGTGTAGAGTCAGTATAAATATATGTGCATATTATGTGTGTGTGAGCAAATGATGGAGTGAGTGTATGTGTGTGTGTGTGTTGGCGTGACAGTGTGTGTGAGCGTGTAGGGAGATAAAAGGTCAATAAAGATACTAGGTTAACTCTGATTTATCGGTCTTATTGCTGGGTGGTAGAAGTTGTTCAAGAGCCTATTGGTGTCAGACTTGATGAACCGCTACCGCTTGCTTTGCAGAAGCAGATATAGAGGTCCTGGATGGCAGGGAGCTCGGCACCAGTGATGTACAGGGCTGTCTGCACCAACCTCTGTAGAGCCATGCAATCGCGGGCAGTGCTATTACCCTACCAAACAGTGATGCAGTCAGTCAAAATGCTCTGTGGTACAGCTGTAAAACTGTTGTTTGAGTATTTGAAGGCCCGTGCCTTTGACCATTTTAAGTCTTTAGTGATTTGGGCACCAAGGAACTTGAAGCTCTTGACCTGCTCCACTGCAGGCCTGTCGATGTGGATGGGGGCATGCTCACCCCCCATTTCCTGTAGTCCACGATCAGCTCCTTGGTCTTACAGACGTTGAGGGAGAGGTTGTAGCTCCGCCATCACACTGCCAGGTCACTGACCTCTTCCCTGTAGTCCACGATCAGCTCCTTGGTCTTACTGACGTTGAGGGAGAGGTTGTAGCTCCGGCATCACACTGCCAGGTCACTGACCTCCTTACTGTAGTCCACAATCAGCTCCTTGGTCTTATTGACGTTGAGGGAGAGGTTGTAGCTCCAGCATCACACTGCCAGGTCACTGACCTCCTCCCTGTTGTCCACAATCAGCTCCTTGGTCTTACAGACGTTGAGGGAGAGGTTGTAGCTCCGGCATCACACTGCCAGGTCACTGACCTCCTCCCTGTAGTCCACAATCAGCTCCTTGGTTTAGCTGACGTTGAGGGAGAGGTTGTTGTTCCAGCACCACACTTCCAGGTCACTGACCTCCTCAATGTAGGCTGACTCATCGTGCATGGCCACGCAGTCGTGGGTTAACAGGGAGTACAGGAGGGGACTAAGCACACAACCCTGTGGGGCCCCTGTCTTGGAAGCCACTCCAGTAAAAGGCACATGACAGCCCTCTTGGAGTTTGCCAAAAGGCACCTAAAGGACTCTCAGACCATGAGAAACAAGATTCTCTTGTCTGATGAAACCAAGATTAAACTCTTTGGGTTGAATGCCAAGCATCACGTCTGGAGGAAACCTTGCACCATCTTGTGGGGATGTTTTTCAACGGCAGGGACTGAGAGACTAGCCAGGATTGAGGGAAAGATGAACGGCGCAAAGTACAGAGAGATCCTTGATGAAAATCTCAGTGCTCAGGACCTTAGAATGGGCGCGAAGTTTCACAATCCAACAGGACAATGACCCTAGGCACACAGCCAAGACAATGCAGGACTGGCTTCGGGACAAGTCTCCGAATGTCCTTGAGTGGCCCAGCCAAAGTTCGGATTTCAATCCGATCTAACATCTCTGGAAAGACCTGAAAATAGCTGTGCAGCGATGCTCCTCATCCAACCTGACAGAGCTTGAGAGGATCTGCAGTGAAGAGTGAGAGAAACTCCCCAAATACAGGTGTGCCAAGCTTGTAGCGTCATACCCAAGAAGTCTCAAGGCTGTAATCGCTGCCAAAGGTGCTTCTACAAAGTACTGAGTAAAGGGACTGAATACTTACGTAAATGTGATATTTCAGTTTCTTATGTTAAATAAATGTGCTAAAAATCTAAAACCCTGTTTTTGCTTTGTCATTATGGGTTATTGTGTGTAGATTGATAAGGTCGGAAAACAATTTAATGCATTTTATAATAAGTCTGCAACGTAATAAAATGTGGAAAGGGTATGAATACTTTCTGAATGCACTGTATATAGGCACACAACCATTAGAATGACATTGTGTCTGAAATGGTACCCTATTCCCTATACAGTAACCTACTTTTGACCAGGGCTAGTGCACTATATAGGGAATTGGTTTAATCCAAATGTGTACCCTTTTCCTTATGTAGTGCACTACTTTTGACCAGGGCTAGTGCACCATTTGGAATAGGCTGCCAATTCAGACAAAACCAATGTTTCTGTATGAGCCTGAGGAGTTAGCTAGCGAATAGCGGGTCAAGTCATTGATCAAATACAAACAGACTTTTAGGTAAACGGTCTTATATATAATTTGTCCCAAAGTTGAACTGTGTGTGCATGTGTTTGCATTTTGGTTGGGGGGGTTTGTAAGGGATGTAAGCCACCCCAAGCACAAGAAATTCAGTGTAATTCTGGTAGGGGAGGCTGGTGGGAGACACATTCAAAAGCAAAATGGCTCCGTTGTTAAAAAGTCATTTACAAAGCAGCATTTATTAGGCGCAGATAGCTCCTGACAAACAACTCTCTCAAACTCTCTTTCCTCTCTCTCTCTCTCTCTCTCTCTCTCTCTCTCTCTCTCTCTCTCTCTCTCTCTCTCTCCCTCTCTCTGCCTCTCTCTTTCTGCCTCTCTCTCTCCCTCTCCCCTCTCTGCCTCTCTCTCTCTATGCCTCTCTCTCTCTGCCTCTCTCTCTCTCTGCCTCTCTCTCTTTCTCTATGCCTCTCTCTCTCTGCCTCTCTCTCTCTGCCTCTCTCTCTCTCTCCTCTCTCTCTCTGCCTCTCTCTCTCTCTGCCTCTCTCTGCCTCTCTCTCTCTCTCTCTCTCTCTCTCTGCCTCTCTCTCTCTCTCTCTCTCTCTCTCTCTCTCTCTCTCTCTCTCTCTCTCTCTCTCTCTCTCTCTCTCTCTCTCTGCCTCTCTCTCTCTCTCTCTCTCTCTCTATCCCTCTCTGCCTCTCTCTATCCCTCTCTGCCTCTCTCTCTCTCTCTCTCTCTACCTCTCTCCCTCTCTCTGCCTCTCTTTCTCTATGCCTCTCTCTATCTGCCTCTGCCTCTCTTTCTTTCTGCCTCTCTCTCCCTCTCTCCCTCTCTCTGCCTCTCTCTCTTTCTCTATGCCTCTCTGCCTCTCTCTCTCTCTGCCTCTCTCTCCCTCTCTCCCTCTCTCTGCCTCTCTCTCTTTCTCTATGCCTCTCTCTATCTGCCTCTGCCTCTCTTTCTCTCTGCCTCTCTCTCTCTCTGCCTCTCTCTCCCTCTCTGCCTCTCTCTCTCTCTCTCTCTCTCTCTCTCTCTGCCTCTCTCTCTCTCTCTCTCTCTCTCTCTCTCTCTATCCCTCTCTGGCTCTCTCTATCCCTCTCTGCCTCTCTCTCTCTCCCTCTCTGCCTCTCTCTCCCTCGCTGCCTCTCTCTCTTTCTCTGCCTCACTCTCAATTCAATTCAAGGGGCTTTATTGGCATGGGAAACAAAGCAAGTGAAGTAGATAATATACAAAAATGAAATAAACAATACAAATGAACAGTAAACATTACACTCAGAAAAGTTCCAAAAGAATAAAGGCATTACAAATGTCATATTATGTATATATACAGTTTTGTAGCAATGTGCAAATGGTTAAAGTACAAAAAAGAAAATAAAGACAAATATGGGTTGTATTACAATGGTGTTTGTTCTTCACTGGTTGCCCTTTTCTTGTGGCAACAGGTCACAAATCTTGCTGCTGTGATGGCACACTGGTATTTCACCCAGTAGATATGGGAGTTCATCAGAATCGGGTTTGTTTTCGAATTCTTTGTGTATCTGTGTAATCTGAAGGAAATATGTGTCTCTAATATGGTCATACATTTGTCAGGAGGTTAGGAAGTGCAGCTCAGTTTCCACCTCTCTCTCTCTCTCTCTCTCTGCCTCCCATTCTCTCACTACCTCTCTGTCTCAGATTATAACAGGCTGATGTAAAAGGAAGCTGAAATTATCCTACAAATTGTGATTCTGTATTTGGCACACTGACCAAACGTCCTCTATGCTACTTAGTTTTAATTCATTATTCAACATTTTGATTAATGATTACATGTAGGTATTGCATAATATTTTAGTAGTTTCCAAACATTTAAAGCAGAGACATCTGCCTGGATCAGGCTTCTTGCAAGTGGTTTGAAAATGATCTGTCAGACAGAACTCAATGTGTGAAAATAAAGACTCATACTTTATTTTCATTTCAACCATTTGATGTCTATGATGTACTGAGGGCTTTGCTGAAGACTGATGTTAATAAACCTATAAGGGCTGATTCTCTTGACCCCTTCTCACTGCAGCTCACTGCTCCACTTACAGCAGAACCACTGACCTTTATTTTAACTTGACTATTGTTATTGTAGATCTGGAAACGGCACATCACCTCCCCCTACATGAAGGAGGAGATCTGTCACGATCTCCATGAGGGACAGACCAAGGCGCAGCGAGGCATCCAGTATACATCTTTTATTTACGAACGTAACTGGGACAAAAACAACAAAACAAACGAAGATCGTAACGTTGACCATAACATGTAACACAAACAAAGCTACATACAGTAACTAACCCTCTACTGCACACATTTTGGTTTTTCAATTGAAAAATGAATTTGTGTCCATCCCCAAGGGCCTGGAGAAAACTCTCCACTGCAAAAAAGGCTGTTAGAAGCTACACCTCACCACTCAACACAAAGTTGGTCAGCTGAAGGAGACACAAGGTCAGGCAGTCTGAGAATCTCCTCTAATGGGACCTTGTATTTCTGCCCCATCATTGTGAGTCTGCAATGATGTGTCATATGCTATAGGTCCGTGGACAGAGCTCTTTTTTAAATACTTTATTATTGATGTTGCTTATAGATTCATCACAAACGGCCAGATCCTGACATACTCTTAGCCAAAGAACCCTTGAGAACCATTTTTTCTGTCTCAATAGGAGAACCCTTTTTGTTTCCTGGTAGAACCCTTTTTGTTTCCGGGTAGAACTCTTTTGGGTTCCATGTAGAAACCTCTGGGGAATGGGTTGTACAAAGAACCCCATAGGTTCTAGATTGAACCTTTTTTTCTAAGTGTAGGCAAAACTAAAAACTGTTCTCCATGTGTCTTGACCACTGTATAGATCCTGACGCACGACTTTCACCGGACTGCAGTTGACTGCTCATGTGGTCATGTTAAGCTAGTAGGCACTGAAGCTTGTGGTGATCGGTGGCATGTTACAGATCGTAGTATGTAGGCTGCAGGTTAGTCATTAAGGTTGCGGACGTGATTCACTGACCTAGGCCAATTTGGACTCAGGAATGGTCACATGATGCAGTGACTGTCAATCATCAAATCATTGGAATGAGAAACAATTGTTTTTATAAATAACGTTTATCTGTTTATTCGATTACATAATGCAGATCAAAAACATAAAGAAAGATCCATTTATCATTTTATGTGTTGTCAGTAAGCCACGACTATTAATTGGCCAAAACATGCTGTGCACGGGTCGAACCAGAAACGATAATTAAAAACACAACATTTGAATAATCAAATAATTACTGCGTTTCTCATTATTCAATATTTCCTTTAGACAATAAAAACAAAACCGTTTGTGTGTTTGATTTCATATTCAAATCAAATAAAGAAGGAATGACCCTTTACTCGCTTTTTATCTTGTCATGTAATAGGAAAAATGTATTTGCAAAAAAGTACACATGACCTACATGGACCTATGTCCTACTTGCAACAGGAAGTTCACTACAGAAAAATTCCCTTTATTTTGAGAGTTTTGTTGCACAACTGCGAGTTAGATTTTCTCTTGTGAGTTTCGATATCAAAGTTGCAGGAGACAGGGAATTTTCAGTTGAAAGTCGGATATACAAAACAAATGATTCAAATAGTAATACACGTTGTGACAAAGGGAAACTTTAATTAAAGCAGCACAACCGTATTTTCTTTCTCAAATATTGATTGTGCATCCCAAATGCACAAAAGTACTACACTGTTTATAGGGAATTGAAGCACCGCCACAATGCGTAATATTTTACTGCGAACACTGTAGCAGAAGCGAACTCCTTCCTCCACTACTCTTTCCTCCATGAGGCTACAATCGTAGAGTTTCCCAGGGAAGCTGTGAAGTGCTGGGGAAGCTGTGAAGCCAGCTGTAGCCTATTGCGTGATTGTGTTTATGAGTCTGTTAGTAGAGGTCTTTTCAAGTCCAACAAGTTGGACCTGTCCCGAATAAATGTATTTCAAATATGGAGACCCAGTCCGAACAGACACAAGGCCAACCAGACCGGCCCTGTATAGACCCGGTCTGATCCGATCCGAGTGAGGGAAGCAGCAGAAAATATATATTTTTTAGCTACGTTATTAACTGAAACTGTTAATGTGAGGCACTGAGCTAGAGAGAAGAGCTGGGAGCAGGCGTTTGCGGTGTGTGTATGTGGCTGATGGTTATGGGCATTCCAATCAGTATGCAAATCAGTGAGCCAAATGAACGGCTCTTTTGCCGATGCGATTCGGTTTTCTAAATTCACCAAAAAGAGCCTTGTTAGTGGCTGAGTGGCGCGATGAGGGGGAAAGACAGCATCAACCAAGCTGACAAGCACTAGTTACTAACTTTTAGCTGCCAAAACTAGGTTATCTTTGTGCCGCCACCCCCCCCTCCAACCACTCTTTCTTATGCTGCTGCTACTTTCTGTTTATCATATATGCATAGTCACTTTACTTATACATTCATGTACATACTACCTCAATTGGGCCGACCAACCAGTGCTCCCGCACATTGGCTAACCGGGCTATCTATCTGCATTGTGTCCCACCACCCGCCAACCCCTTTTTATAAATGCTACTGCTACTCTCTGTTCATCATATATGCATAGCCACTTTAACCATAACTACATGTACATATACTACCTCAATCAGCCTGACTAACCGGTGTCTGTATGTAGCCTCGCTACTTTTATAGCCTCGCTACTTTTACAGCCTCGCTACTCTATATAGCCTCACTACTGTTTATACTGTTGTTTTTATTTCTTTACTTACCTATTGTTCACCTAATACCTTTTTTGCACTATTGTTTAGAGCCTGTAAGTAAGCATTTCACTGTAAGGTCTACACCTGTTGTATTCGGCGCATGTGACATATAAACTTTGATTTGATTATCACCCAATCTGATTACATAGTACCTGTTTTGACTGCATCAAACCGAGAAAAGAAGCTAGCTAGCTAGTTAGCTGGGTTGGCTGATTGAGGCTATAGGCTGGGCTTTCTCCCGTCCTACACAATTAAAACAACTAAAACTCCATTCACAGTATTAAGTAGCAGTCTACCTGTTGGCTCTTGGTCGTTGTATCCAAGCCTTATTTCATATTTAATACCTTCATTTTTATTCCATCTTCCATCTTAACTTGCTTGCCATGGCACACACAGCCAGAGGCAAGTGCTGCTTTGATGACTTGTGATTGGCCGACAACAAGCTACACGACCCACTCATGAGAAACCTCGGCAGCTGCATCAATGAGACCATTTTCTAATTCTCTCTACTGCAGCAGTTGCATTGGTGGAAAAAGTACTAAATTGTCACACTTGAGTAAAAGTAAAGATATCTTACAAAAAATGACTCAAGTATAAGTGATGGTCAACCAAGTGAAATACTACTTCCGTAAAAGTCTAAAAGTATTTGGTTTTAAATATACTTAAGTATCAAAAGTAAAAGTAAAAATATAAGTCATTTCAAATTCCTTATACTAAGCAAAACAGACTGCACCATTATTTTTTATTTATTTACGGATAGCCAGAGGCATTCTTCAACACTCAGACATCATTTACAAACAAAGCATTTGTGTTTAGTGAGTTGCCAGAACAGAGGCAGTAGGAATGACCAGAGATATTCTCATGATGACCATTTTCCTGTCCTTCTAAGAATTCAAAATGTAACCAGTACTTTTGGGTGTCAGGGAAAATGTATGGAGCAAGAGTACATTATTTTCTTTAGGAATGTAGTGAAGTAAAAGTCAAAAATATAAATAACAAAGTAAATTACAGATATTCAAAAAACTACTTAAGTAGTACTTTACATTATTTTTACTTTACTTAAGTACTTAACACCACTGAGCAGTAGATTTCTGGTCTAGAATTATGTATACCCCTTCATATGATGTGTGTGTGTGTGTGTGTGTGTTTTGTGAATGACTGCATGTGTGTTCAGTTAAATGTGTGGTTGTGAGTGTGTGTTTGTATATACCTACACGTGTGTGTGTGTGCTTCCAATTGGTGGAGGAAGGTGTGTTCATCCCAATGAGGGAAACAATGCATAAAACATTGACTTTGTTATTACATGATCAGTTGAAGTTATTACATCATTCTTGAAGAAATGACTCACCTGATAACGTAATTACCACCAGATAACTTTATTATTACATTATTAATCTTATTACGTTAACATAACTTATGTGAACCAGTGGTTTTAACCTTATCGTCTACCCGGGGCTGAGTTTCTACTAAGTTAACATACTGTATGGAATTGTTTTAAGATGATCATATGAAGGATCATTTTGCTATTTGATTTGTAATTTTAGGACCCCTATAGGTATCAATAAATATATAACAAAGTATTTGATGAAAGATAACATTTGGCCTTACTGCTATTAGCCAATAGAAACACAATGTGTAACAGATTCATTAATAAAATCAACAAAAGTAAATATGCTTTGAAGTGTCTGTTCTATATCTGAGAGATATAAGAAAGCTCAGAAAATTATTATACAGTATATATTACCCATATAAAAAAAGAGTTGGACACTAAAGTACTTCCATTCATATTTTTTTTTACGGGTTACATTCAGACAAGTGGTGAGGCTTGTGGGCATTATAGAGCAAAACAACCGACATGTATGTACTTGTTCATGAGTCTCAGCTTTCGATGGGGTTGTATTAGTTTGAACATTTTGCAATGGCCATCTCCGGACTTAAACTCCATAGAAAACCTGTGGTTTGAATTTAAGAGGGCAGTCCATAAAAGCAGATGAAGGAGACCAAGGATAAGGACATATTCTGTATGAAGGAATGGTCTAAGATCCCTCCCAATATGTGTTTTCCAATCTCATAAAACATTTTAGGAAAAGGCTGTGTCTTTATCCTCACAAGGGGAGGGTGCTAAAGTACTGAAAACAGGGGATCCAATCATTTTGACCCCTATCTACAGTATATTAGATATGTTTTATTACTTGTTAAAATCTTGTTCTCTGAGCAATTGTAATTAGTATAACAAATCAAAAATGTTTTGTCACATAGACGTGGTTAGCAGATGTTATTGCGGGTGTATCGAAATACTTTTTTTAATAGTGATTTCACAGTCTTTGTCAAGGGCAAAAATTCTGGTCCCCACTGTATGTTGGTGAGTCAAATTATATTATTTAATATGATTTAATACTTGATATTAATAAAGTTGTCACGACTTCAGCCGAAGTTGGTCCCTCTCCTTGTTCGAGCGGCTTTCGGTGGTCAACGTCACTGGTCTTCTAGCCGCCACCGATCCATTTTTCTGTTGGTTTGTCTTTCTTTTTCACACACCTGGTTTTAATTTACCATCATTACATGTTCCTTATTTCCCCCATGTTTTTGTGCGTGATTGTTTGTTGTATTATGTTCCGTGTTCGAGTGATTGTTTTTTCCACTCGTTTGGTAATATTTTGAGTAAAGTTTATGAACACTCATTTTTGTTGTCCTGCGCCTGACTCTGCCTAACTGGCATCACGGAGACCATTACAAATGTGTGCTCCATTTGAAGTAGAAATTGAAGATAAACTTTACTAAATTAACAAAATGTTTAATCATTTTGAGAATAAAGGAAATATGTTGACTGATATGTTAAACAACTTTAGTCATGTTTGCCTTGGTTGTCAATGTGACTGTTGTAGTCTTTTGACCTTAGAAAAACAGGAATCTCTAAAGTTGTCCCAGGTGAGGCAGGCGGCATGTGAGTAAGGCGCAACTGTGGCTGCAGCTGAACCTAAATAGATTGGAACAACCACCATGATTTACAAGAAATCACCTTGACTGACTAGATAGGGTAAACCATTTCAAATTCCTTATATTAAGCAAAACAGACGGCACCATTTTCTTGTATTTTTTTATTTACAGATATCCAGAGAAACGCTCCAACCCTCAGACTTAATTTACAAACAGAGCATTTGTGTTTAGTGAGTTGCCAAATCAGAGGCAGTAGGAATGACTAGAGATATTATCTTGATTATCATTTTTCCTATCCTTCTAAGAATTCAAAATGTACTTAAGTACTTTATCCACTGAGCAGTTATTTTCAGGTCTGTAATTATAATTATACATACCCAAGACCCGTGACAATCAAATCAGATCCAACCTGGATCCGAGGGTAAACTACAGAATTTCTGACCCGGGTTCGGGTGGACCCTTGAAGACTTCTAGTTGTTATGAATGATACTGAAACACCCATAATGGGGTTATCACTGGTTTCATTAAGGTGTTATTATTTATTTTAATTTTTGTACCTTTATTTAACTAGGCAAGTCGTTCTTATTTGCAATGATGGCCTACCCCGGCCAAATTCTCCCCTAACTATTTAACTAGGCCAGTCAGGGCAAGGGGGCAGTATCCTGAATTTCGGCTGTCTGATGTGCCCAAAGTAAACTGCCTGTTACTCAGGCCCAGAAGATAGGATATGCATATAGTAGTAGTAGAATTGGTGCTGTCTGGTAGAATTTGATAGAGAACAGTTTGAAAATTCTAAAACTGTTAAAATAATGTCTGTGAGTATAACATAACTGATATGGCAGGTGAAAACCAGAGGAAAATCCATCCGGAAATTCTTTTTTGGGAGGTCACAGGCCTTTTCAATGGAAGGCTATGGGAGAATCAAATAAATAGCTCCCAACGTGCAGTTCCTATGGCTTCCACTAGATGTCAACAGTCTTTATTCAAGATTTCAGGCTTGTTTATTGAAAAACAAACAAGTAGTTGTAGTTTATCCAAGGTGTCCATCATTAGAAAGGTAGTCTTGTTGCGCGAGTGAACGAGAGCACGTTCTTCGTTATTTATCTTCCCTATTGAACATACTATTCTCCATCTTAAATATTATCGATTATTTGGATATTAGGGTAGCTGAGGATTAATTTGAAACTTCGTTTTACTTGTTTGGACGAACATGTTGAACAAGTGGGTTAGTGAAATCAAAGGCGCCAACTAAAATTACTTTTTTTAGATATAAAGAAGGACTTTATCGAACAAAACAACCATTCATTGTGTAGCTGGGACCCTTGGGATTGCAAACAGAGGAAGATCTTCAAAGGTAAGGGATTTAGTTTATCGCTATTTGTGAATGTTGTGACGCCTGTGCTGGTTTGAAAAACATGTAGTATGTGGGGCGCTGTCCTCAGATAACCGAATGCTATGCTTTCGCCGTGAAGCCTAATGTAATCGGACAACGCGGTTCGATTACCAAGATTCTAAGCTAAAGAATCATGTATGACACTTGTATTTTCATGAATGTTTAATATTACGATTCTGTATTTGGCGTGCTGCAATTTCACCGGATGTTGTCCCGCTAACAGTCCGCATGAGGTTTTTAAGAACAAATTCTTATTTACAATGATGGCCTAACGAGGCCAAACCCTCTCCTAACCCGGACGACGCCGGGCCAATTGTGCGCCGCCCTATGGGACTCTCGATCACGGCTGGTTGTGATACAGCCCAGGATCGAACCAGCATCTGTAGTGACGCCTTTAGCACTGAGATGCAGTGCCTTAGACTGCTTAGACCGCTGCGCCACTCGGGAGGCCACTATGTATACCCCTTCAAATAAAGTGTGTGTGTGTGTGTGACTGCATGTGTGTACAGTTCAATGTGTGGTTGTGAGTGTGTGTTTGTATATGCGTACATGTGCATGCGTGTGTTTGTGTGCTTCCAATTGGTGGAGGGTAGTTAGTGCATCAAAATGAGGGAAATAGTGCAGAAAACCATTGACTTTGGTATGTTATAAATGAAAAGCATGATCAGCTGAAGTTATTACATTATTCATCCAAAATATTGTTACTCACCTGATAATGTAATTACCACCCGGATAACCTAATAACTTTATTATTACATTATTCATCTTATTACTTTAACATAACTTATGTTAACCGGTGGTTTTAACCTTAGTGTCACGTCCAGGCCTGAGAAGACAGGCTGGTGTGTTTAGTTTTGGTTTTGGTGTAGGGTTTTTTATGTTCTAGGTGTTATATTTCTATGTTGGGGTAATGGTTCCCAATTAGAGGCAGCTGTGTGTTGTTGTCTCTAATTGGGAACCATATATATGTTTGGGGTTTTCATTTCGGGTTTGTGGGTTATTGTTTGAGCATAGCTTGTTTTATGTTTAGTTGTGTTCAGCGGCACGATCTTCGTTACGTTCGTTTTGTCCCAGTTACGTCTGTAATAAAAATGTATACTGGAAGCATCGCTGCGTCTTGGTCTGTCACTTCTGGAGATCGTGACACTTAGAGTCTGCCCAGGGCTGGGTTTCTAAGTAGAAACAAAAATATCTTTCTCTGAGCAATTGTATTAATATAACAAAGTTGAGCAAACAATATAGCTCAATATCTGTAATAGCTATTACACAGTTTTTATCAAGGGCAATAATTCTGGACCCCACTGTATGTGGGTGAGACAACTTATTTGAATTATATTATTTAATATGATGCAATACTTGATATTAATAAAGTGCTCCATTTGAAGTAGAAATTGAAAATAAACGTTACTACATTAAACAAAATGTTTAAGCATTTTTAGAATACAGGAAATAGGTTCACTGATATGTCAAACAACTTTAGTCATGGTTGCCTTGGTTGTCAACAACCTTGTGACTGATATAGTCTTTGACTGTAGGAAAACTGGTATCTCTAAAGTTGTCCCAGTGTTAGGTTTGAGAATATGTTTCTTTGCTAATTGTTAGGTTTGAGAATATGTTTCTTTGCTACACAGGAATATGTTTGAGCTAAGGCTGATAAATTGTGGAACAATACAGTGAATTGTGCAAACACCTGGTGTCTGGCTAAGGGGCAGTATAACCTTGGGAGATAACAGTATGTTGAGCTAGGAACCCATGAATAAAGAAATGTTGCTAACAAGCAGTTTCTAGGTTGAGACACAAAAAAGGAGCTGAACTTTTGGCCTCAGTATCTAGGGGTGAGCGCATAGATTATCTGCCCAGCAACAACGCCTGAAAGCTGAAGCGCCTGGGGGCTGGGACCAGCCTGTGCGCCTACAATAGATTGGGCAAGTCTAAAACCACGCCCAGTCTCTACTCTGATAGGCCAGCTCAGAAGCAGGAACTACTGTCAGAGTATTAAAATAATAAACTGTAAGGCGCTAGTCTGTTCTCTGTTAACCCTGCGTGGTATTACATTGAACCCGTATATACGAAGATTGCATTTACCATTTATTGCTTGAGTGAATAAAAAGACTTAGAACTTACTTGGTGACTCTGTGTCACCTTTTGTCCTGATACCAGATTTGATTTTCGCAACGCTAACACCAGGAAGGAAGGGACAACTGTGGCTGCAGCTGAGCTAAATAGACTGGAACAACCTCCATGATTTACAAGAAATCACCTGACTGACGAGAAAGGGAACGCCTTCAAGATAAGGGTGACCAATCACGTCATGAAGTACAACTAAGCCTACACCCCACATAGCTTTAAAACATCAGCTGCATCTCCATTTGTAGACAGATGACTCCGGGTACCAACTCAACAGGTAAGGACTTCTTTAAAGTTACTATTTCAAGACACAAGCCTGAACCACATTCTTGTTTCGATACAACAAAAGGATATTTTTGGTTTTTCCAAATTGACATTAACAAAATGAAGTATGACTTCTGTAAAGACTATATGTAATGTATTTTATACAAAGCCTTCTGTAATACGTTTATTGAGTACCACATTATGAGTCATAAAACCAGGAAATGGTTCCAATTGTATTTTTTTACCATACATTTTTCCAGCTGGGATTTTAGAAATATTTAATATAAAGTCTGTTTCGTGTAGGCTTACCCTCATGTGACGTCTTGATAATCGCGCAAATCTCTCTTAGACAAGGTAACTTTTAGCAATACGTAGCAGTGCACATTTTCTTAGAGTAAATTGAGACTAATATATTGATAAAACTCACCTGTTCCGAGAGATAATTACGTGGCTATCAAAACATCACGTCAAGCTAAGCCAACACCAAACACATCATTAATTGTATATTTTTGTAAAATTCACAGTGTGAAAAATGAATAGAGGAAAATCAATTGGAACCATGTCCGTGTTTTTATGGGTATAATGACATGTCCACTGTGGTGGATTAGTTTAACTAGGGGTGGGTCTCATAAATGAACTCAGAGCTTTGTCAGATTGTCCATTTGTAAATTCGAAGCGTTCAGAGCGCACACTGGACACTAGCTGAGGAATAGGGTTAATCTGGGTGTTCTAATCTCACAAAGGCAGTCAAGCACCCAAGATAGCTCGCTAGCTACTTCCAGAGAGAACACCTCACTCTGACCATTTTATTCGCCCTAGCAGAGCTGGTTACGTTGTTTTCATGTTATCTGGAGCGTTTGTAACTGTGCTGCTGGCAACAATTGAAATACGTTTTTTTTTTGTCCAATTTTACTGACACCGGTCATATTCAAAGGGTGTTGCACATCAGTTATTCTGCGCTCTGGCACACTCTGAAAGGAGAGAACATTCTCCGCTGAGTTTATAAAACTGTAAAAAGAGTAGCACGGTACCGCTGTTTTATATACAATGTTGTCAACAAAATTAGATTGCTCTTATTCCCGTCCCAATTGCAGAATGCTGATTTTTGACAGCATGTACTAAAGTCGATTTAATCCACGCTTGTATTAGTCCCCTCCTTTAGGCTGTGACAACGAAAAGGAAGCAAACAGTATGTTTTAGCAAGGAAGTTTGGTAGGGTGGACTGATTTGTAAATCTAAAAATCATTTTGTCAGATTGTGAACCCAAAAGTGTACGTTTGGTTCTAGAGGGGGACAATAAATTGAAAAATAATTTGGTTAGGGTGTGTGTGGAATTTATTTCATTTAACCTTTATTTAACTAGGCAAATCAGTAATTTTGTCTTCAGGAGATTTTATTATCTATTTACTTTATTTAGTCTGATCCGTGGAACAATTCTCATTCTTAACAATGAGCTAAAATATAGTGTAATTACTGTGCTTGTCAGCAAGAGCACTACTGTTATTCCCCATACTTTATTATTATTCCCAGACAGTGTTGCCAGTGTAATCACATATTTGAAATCTGATACACTTTGTGTCTTTGAAAAATGAATTATGAGGCTATATTTGCAGCCATTCATGGACAGTTTGAATAAGTCATACAAATAAGCATTGGAAATTAAATGCACCAAGAATCAAGTATACTTCTTGACATTTTAGATTTGTGCACATGCTAAGCAGAGATGGTAGTGGGACTCACAACTCATAAACACATATTTTGTCTAAAGTAAGATGATAGAAAGGATCTTCAACTAGTAGACATAAACCAGTTGAATATTAATATTCATGCGATTTGTCTTTAAATGAATTGTTATAACAAAAACATTTTCAAGCACCGAGCATTTGGGAAACATAGATCAGGGTCGGCCAAACCCCTCCTGGAAAGCAAGCAGGATTTTCTGTCAGCCCTATTTTAAAGAGAGAGTTCACCCAAATTAGAAACTAGGATATGCACATAATTAGTACTATTGGATAGGAAACACTCTGAAGTTTCTAAGAGTGTTAAAATATTGTCTGTGAGTATAACAGAATGGATATAGCAGGCAAAAACCGGAGGAATTTCTGTCTTGGAAAAAGTGTTTTTGACACATTGCCTCATTTTGAACCCTATATAGAGGAGTAAGATTGCAGTACCTATTGCTTCCACTGGATGTCAACAGTCTATAGACAGTGTTTGATGATGTTAGAATGCTCTGGATGGTAATAGAAGAAGAATTTCGAACTGGTCACCAGATGTAAACAGAAGAGGATGCGCGTTCACGGGCTCGCTTGCATCTGTGTTTTTGCTTTCCTATCATCCAGTTTATAATCCGGTTGAAATATTATAGTAAATATACATAAAAGTGTTCCTAAGGATACATTATCAATGATGTGTGATTGTTCTTGGACAAGTGTATAGGTACAGTGAGGGAAAAAAGTATTTGATCCCCTGCTGATTTTGTACGTTTGCCCACTGACAAAGAAATGATCAGTCTATCATTTTAATGGTAGGTTTATTTGAACAGTGAGAGACAGAATAACAATAAAAAAATCCAGAAAAACGCATGTGAAATATGTTATAAATTGATTTGCATTTTAATGAGGGAAATACCGCCCCACCACTCCCTAAGTAGTTAAAGGGTGCAATCAGCAGTTGCTACATGAATTTTTGCACTTAGAAATTAATGATGTGTATCCGTTGATTATTGAAGATTATAAACTGGGTGATTTTAGCCCTGAATGCTGATTGGCTGACAGCCGTGGTAAATCAGACTGTTTGACAAATCATTTATTTTTACTGATCTAACTATGTTGGTAACCTGTTCATAAAAGCAATAAGGCACCTTGGGGTTTGGGGTATATGGCCAATATACCACGGCTAAGTGCTGTGTTCAGGCACTCCACGATGCTGCCTTATTTCTTAAATATAAATGTATGAGCTTAGTTCGGTGCCTAGAGTGTGCAAAGCTGTCATCAAGGCAAAGGGTGGCTACTCAAATATTGTGATTTGTTTAACACTTTTTTGGTTACAGCATGATTCCATATGTGTTATTTAATAGTTCTGATGTGTTCACTATTATTCTACAATGTAGAAAATAGTAAAAATAAAGAATCTTTGGAATGAGTAGGTATGTAAACAAACACTATAGCCTCAAAACATGGATAAAACTACAATTTTGATACCAGGGATGGTCAGTCCTTGCATTTAATAGTACCCGCAAAACACCAGTCTCAACATCAACAGTGGAGAGTCGACTCTGGGATGCTGGCCTTCTAGGCAGTTGCAAATAAAAAAAACATATCTCAGACTGGCCAATAAAAAGAAAAGATTAAGATGGGCAAAAGAACACAGACACTGGACAGAGGAACTCTGCCTAGAAGGCCAGTATCCCGGAGTCGCCTCTTCACTGTTGATGTTTAGACTGGTGTTTTGCGGGTACTATTTAATGAAGCTGCCAGTTGAGGACTTGTGAGACGTTGGTTTCTCAAACTAGACATTATAGTGTACTTGTCCTCTTGCTCAGTTGTGCACCGGGGCCTCCCATTCCTCTTTCTATTTTGGTTAGAGACAGTTTGTGCTGTTCTGTGAAGGGAGTAGTACACAGCGGTGTACGAGATCTTCATTTTCTTGGCAATTTCTCGCATGGAATAGCCTTCATTTCTCAGAACAAGAATAGACTGACAAGTTTCAAGAGAAAGTTCTTTATTTCTGGCCATTTTGAGCCTGTAATTGAACCCACGAATACTGATGCTCCAGATACTCAACTAGTCTAAAGAAGGACAGTTTTATTGTTTCTTTAATCAGAACAACAGTTTCAGCTCTGCTAACATAATTGCAAAAGGGTTTTCTAATGATCAATTAGCCTTTTAAAATGATAACCTTGGATTAGCTAACACAACGTGCCATTGGAACACAGGAGTGATGGTTGCTGATAATTGGCCTCTGTACACCTATGTAGATATTCTATAAACAATCTGCCGTTTCCAGCTACAATAGTCATTTACAAAATTAACAATGTCTATACTGTATTTCTGATCAATTTGATGTTATTTTAATGGACAATTGTTTTTGCTTTTCTTTCAAAAACAAGGACATTTCTAAGTGACCCCAAACCTTTGAACCGTGGTGTGTGTGTGTGTGTGTGTGTATATTTTTTTCATACATCTAAAAACCTGTTTTTACTTTGTCATTATGGGGTATGGTGTGTGTAGATTAGTGAGGGGGGGAAACACCAATTTCATTAATTTTAGAATAAGGCTGTAACGTAACAAAATGTGGAAAAGGTCAAGGTGTCTGAATACTTTCCAAATGCAGTCAAGTTGTAGAAACATCTCAATAATGATCAATGGAAACAGGATGCATCTGAGCTAAATTTTCAAGTCTCATAGCAAAGTGTCTCAATAATTATGTAAATAAGCTATTTATGTTTATTAGGTTTAATATATTTGCATGAAAATAAAGGAGAGCCGCACACTCTAGGAGCTCAGATGCAAAATGTTTTATGTACAACGTTTTGACAGGCAAGCTGTCTTCATCAGGGTATAATCACAAACACTGCGGGGTGACTCGTTTATATAGTGTCAAAAGACACACACACACACACACAGGTGTCTGTAATCATGGCCAAGTGTGGCCTAATATCATTGGATAATTCTCAAATATTAAATGGCATACAAAGAACATACAAAAAACTAATGGATAGCATACGATCATAGATTCAATTTAGGCTACATAAGCCTACAAACAATTACAATGTCAAAGTCACAAGAATGGCTTCAGATCAAAGTCTACTTTGAGACTGAAGGGAGCAAGGGTCTTTAATACATTTGCAAACATTTATAAAAAAAAAAGGTTTTGCTTTGTTATTGTGAGGAATTGGTTTTATTTAATCCATTTTAGAATAAGGCTGTAACGTAACAAAATGTTGAAAAAGTCTAGCGGTCTGAATACTTTCCAAATGCACTTTATAACATGACACATGTTTCTGGTATGTTCAATTGAATCATGGGACTGTCTCTTACTGCTTGCAGGATCCATCTGGAGAGACCAGTGTCACCAGCCCCCAGTTATCTATCCATGAAGAGGGATCTATGGCTACCCCACCTGTATTCAAGGAGGGAGACTTAACTCAAAAAGAGGAGTAAGATAATACGTTTTATTTATGTTATTTTATCCAATTTGATGACACTAATAATTTATTTACTTTTGATCCTTGTAGTATATTATATTTGATTATGTGCAGTGGAAAATAGCAGAGTAATCAGTAATTTTGTCACTATCTTATTCAAGTCTATTATATTCCTCTTCTTTTTCAAGAAAAGGCTGTTGTGAGTTGTATCCGCCACTAGAGGTCCCCACTCACCTAGTTATGAGGTCACTTCTTATGTAGGCTCGTGCAAGAAAGTTCCGACTGACAGTTGAGGCAGTTAAGCTGCAAGGAAACTAAAGAAATTAAAGAGACCAAGAATGCCTAGATGTGTGATGACTATAGCTACCACTTAGGTTCGCCTGTATTTGCAGAAAGAAGGGGGGAATAATTAGGACTGCAAATGGGAATGCAAAATGTAAGGTATTTAAAACGGTTTTCAATTGTGCTGTCTCCCACTTAGCATCAGGCCAAGAGAGATGGTCTGTGATGTCTGTGATGAGGTCAAAGCTGTGAAGTCCTGTCTGACCTGCAACCAGTACTACTGTGAGACCCACGTTAAGAAGCACTACACCGCACCTAAACTCCAGAGACACACCCTAGTGGATGTGACTGGAGACCTGGAGGAGAGACTCTGTCAGGAACACCACAGAGCTCTGGATGTATTCTGCAGGACAGACAAGGAGCTGATCTGCAGTCTGTGTGTAGAATCAGAACACAAAGGACATGATATAGTCTATGATGAGATTAAACAAGATGGAAGACAGGTATTGTTTATGCTTTTTTTCAACCCTTTATCACAATATATGCTAACTTTCCACTGTTGGCACCATTGTCCAATGCAAAGTAGTGAAAACATTTTTTGCATCCCACTATACAACATGTTTGTTTCTCCATAAAATAGCACTTGTTCTGAAAACTATTTCATATTGATGATTTCATATAAGACATGTAGCTCCTTTGATCCTCAAATATGTTTTTCTTCTGTTGTCCTTTTTGATATAAAAGACTCAAGGTGAAGAGCAACATCAAAACCAGGTTTTAAATGAAGGTATGTGTTCACACTTTTAAGGCACAATTCACTGGTACTTAATTCCATGTTTTAATGGGCTGTAACATAACATACTGGCTGTGTCATAAATGTTTCTAACCTACTGGGTGTACAAACCATACTATTTACTATACAACCCATGTAGCTGATTTGAGTTGGACTCATGTTCTCATAACAAGGTAGCCCTGTCTGCAACTTAAAATCAGTGACCACCTTTGTATGCACACCAATATCCTGTTATTATTCGGGATACTCAAGTATTCTGTTATTGAGTTGAAGCATATAAACATCATATCTTGTTTACAATAACCCGAAAAAGCTTGTAACCCGGTGATGAGCAATCCGGATAAGATGCCTGGGATATGCTGATCTTAGACGGTATGGTCTTAGATGGTATACTGTGGCATGTCAACACTTTATCCCATTTACTGTTCTTTGCTGTCTGCGCAGGCTTAGTTTCGCATATCATGCGTGTTGTGTGATGTTTTCATCTGATTGTCAAACAAATCACTTCAAAAGGAAGGTTACCTGTGCAGTTCCATCCACCATAATAAAGACAATTCTCTTCTTCAATAATGTTCAGCCTGCCTCAAGTGGAAGAGCCGTTCCCCTCGAAGTGGTCCAACGGCGCGTCTCCTTCCCCCAACACAGCGTTTGCCCACTCCAGAGCTCTCCCCGAGAGGCATGAGACAAGGGCGGACACCCTCTCCCTTCCCGAGGGAGCTGGGTGAACGTTGGCAAGGTATAGGTCCAGCTGTAATAGGAACCCCTGGCACCGTGCTGCCATCCCATCATACTCCCTGGGAAGGGAGAGACGCATCCCACTGGGACTGGATCCAGGAGGGATGGGTAGAGGTAACTCCGGTTGCGCTGGTCGAGGCGCTGGAGAGACTTCCTGTCTCTCCCAGTGGTCCATGGTCTGGACAACGCGATCCATCATGGCACCGAGTTGTTGCAGCATTGCTGAGTGTTCTCGGACGCGCTCCTCAACCCCTCGGACTGGAGTATCTGCTCCTGCTGACTCCATGGTGGTGTTGAATTCTGTCAGGATGTGCGCTACTGGGGTAGAAGTCAGGTGCAGGAGAGCGGAGAGTATTGTACAGGCGCACACTTTAATGGCAGAAGCAAACAACAGATTGAACGCAACTGCGTCAAACACACCACCAGCCAAAAGCAAAAGTGTAAAGCAGAAAGTCACAAAAAATTCAAAATATTTTAACAATACAAAATACTACGGGTGAACACGGTACCCGGTAGAAACCCAGCCTGGCTCGAAACACAGAACAATTCCACACAGAGACATGATGGGGAACAGAGGAATAAATACATGCAGTGTGATTGGGGAATGAAAACCAGGTGCGCAGGGAACAAGACAAAACCAATTAATCAATGAAAAATGGAGCGGCGATGGCTAGAAAGCTGGTGACGTTGACTGCCGAACACCGCCCGAACAAGGAGAGGAGCCGACTTCGGCTGAAGTCGTGACAACACCAAAAACACCACCTAATATTTATTATATTTTAGGATGGTTAGCTGAATAGTAAAAAGAATTGAGTTGTACCCCCTTTTGCCCTCAGAACAACCTCAATTTGTCAGGGCGTGGACATTCCACAGGGATGATGGCCCATGTTGACTCCAATGCTTCTCACTGTTGTGTCAAGTTAACTGGATGTCCTTTGGGTGGTGGACCATTCTAGATACACACACACAAACTGTTGAGGGTGAAAATCCCAGCAGTGGTGCAGTGTCTTGACACAAACCTGTGCGTCTTGCACCTACTACCATACCCGTTCAAAGACACATCTTTTGTCTTGCCCATTCACCCTCTGAATGGCACACATACACAATCCATGTCTCAATTGTTACAAGGCTTAAAGATCCTTCTTTAACCTGTCTCCTCCTTTTCATCTACACTGATTAAAGTGTAGATCAATAAGAAATAATAGCATTCACCTGGTCAGTCTGTCATGTTTTGACACAGCCTGTTTTATACACTCAGTGTATTTGTTAAAGTTATGTAGAATACTAATTAAGTTACTGAGAATGGTGCGACAAACAAAGCTCGTTGATGAGAGAGGTTGAAGGAGAATGGCAAGAATCGTAAAAGCCAACAGGCGGGCCACAAACAGGAAAATAATGGCGCAGTGCAACAGTGGTGTGCAGAACAGCATCTCGGGATACGCAATTTGCCGATCCTTGTCACAGATGGGCTATTGCAGCAGACGACCACACTGGGGTCCTCTCCTATCAGCTTAAAACAAGAAGAAACGGCTCCAGTGGGCACGTAATCACCAACACTGAACAATTGATGCAGGACAGTGGTCACCCTAATTACATTTGTTGAGATAATTGCGTTGTTTGCTGCTCTATAACCCGTTAGTTCAAACATCACCGTATATATATAAGGCCGACATGACAAAAAGACAACATTCACACAGTGGCAAAATAAATGCAACCACACGTTTGGTTCTTCACAAAACTGGAGAGTAACCTCTGTCGGTGAAGTCGACAAAATATATTGCATATAACAAACAGTTACATGACTTACAGCATGGTCAAGCAAGTTAATGTTGTCGTGATTTTAGGGCTACTAAACAACTATTGATTTAGAACCACGGAGAGTTAGCTACAGTCGCAAAAATACAGGAACTGCCTCCACTAGGTTCTGGGGGAAAGCATTCCAGCAACATTTCAACATCATCAAATCACCTACTATGCTTAGTCTAATACGGTGACAACTTAAAAATACCAAAACATGTTGTCCAACATAAAGAAATATATATGTCCATGGCACTCTGTGTGTGTGTGTGTGTGTGTGTGTGTGTGACGCGCAAGTAGAAAAAACATGTTGACTCACCCTTCATGTAGAGGAACACCAATACCATCCTCTCTCTCATGTTGACAAAACGGTCTATGACTGTCATACATTAGCCTAATGTTACATGCTTTTAGTTTTTGTTGTCCTAGACTAGGCTACCTGACTAAAAGACTTGCTAAATAACTTACTTTCATGGGCAACAATGAGCCAGCTAGCTAGTTAACGTGTTACGTTAGCCTACTACATCTACAGTGAGGGGAAAAAAGTATTTGATCCCCTGCTGATTTTGTACGTTTGCCCACTGACAAAGAAATGATCAGTCTATCACTTTAATGGTAGGTTTATTTGAACAGTGAGAGACAGAATAACAACAAAAAAATCCAGAAAAACGCATGTGAAAAATGTTATAAATTGATTAGCATTTTAATGAGGGAAATAAGTATTTGACCCCCTCTCAATCAGAAAGATTTCTGGCTTGCAGGTGTCTTTTATACAGGTAACGAGCTGAGATTAGGAGCACACTCTTAAAGGGAGTGCTCCTAATCATCTCAGTTTGTTACCTGTAAAAAAGACACCTGTCCACAGAAGCAATCAATCAATCAGATTCCAAACTCTCCACCATGGCCAAGACCAAAGAGTTCTCCAAGGATGTCAGGAACAAGATTGTAGACCTACACAAGGCTGGAATGGGCTACAAGACCATCGCCAAGCAGCTTGGTGAGAAGGTGACAACAGTTGGTGCGATTATTCGCAAATGGAAGAAACACAAAAGAACTGTCAATCTCATGGAGTTGCAATGATCATGAGAACGGTGAGGAATCAGCCCAGAACTACACGGGAGGATCTTGTCAATGATCTCAAGGCAGCTGGGACCATAGACACCAAGAAAACAATTAGTAACACACTACGTCGTGAAGGACTGAAATCCTGCAGCGCCCGCATGGTCCCCCTGCTCAAGAAAGCACATATACATGCCCGTCTGAAGTTTGCCAATGAACATCTGAATGATTCAGAGGACAACTGGGTAAAAGTGTTGTGGTCAGATGAGACCAATATTGAGCTCTTTGGCATCAACTCAACTCGCCGTGTTTGGAGGAGGAGGAATGCTGCCTATGACCCCAAGAACACCATCCCCACCGTCAAACATGGAGGTGGAAACATTATGCTTTGGGGTGTTTTTCTGCTAAGGGAACAGGACAACTTCACTGCATCAAAGGGACGATGGACGTGGCCATGTACCATCAAATCTTGGGTGAGAACCTCCTTCCCTCAGCCAGGGCATTGAAAATGGGTCGTGGATGGGTATTCCAGCATGACAATAACCCAAAACACACGGCCAAGGCAACAAAGGAGTGGCTCAAGAAGAAGCACATTAAGGTCCTGGAGTGGCCTTGCCAGTCTCCAGACCTTAATCCCTTAGAAAATCTGTGGATGGAGCTGAAGGTTCGAGTTGCCAAACGTCAGCCTCGAAACCTTAATGACTTGGAGAAGATCTGCAGAAGAGGAGTGGGACAAAATCCCTCCTGAGATGTATGCAAACCTGGTGGCCAACTACAAGAAACATCTGACCTCTGTGATTGCCAACAAGGGTTTTGCCACCAAGTACTAAGTCATTTTTTGCAGAGGGGTCAAATACTTATTTCCCTCATTAAAATGCAAATAGATTATTTAAAAAAATTCACATGCGTTTTTCTG
This sequence comes from Brachymystax lenok tsinlingensis, assembly GCA_030435695.1. Classification (NCBI taxonomy): domain Eukaryota; kingdom Metazoa; phylum Chordata; class Actinopteri; order Salmoniformes; family Salmonidae; genus Brachymystax; species Brachymystax lenok. Next base: position 676,391 of record CM059810.1, read on the forward strand.
GATTTTTTTGTTGTTATTCTGTCTCACTGTTCAAATAAACCTACTATTAAGATTATAGACTGATCATTTCTTTGTCAGTGGGCAAACGTACAAAATCATCAGGGGATCAAATACTTTTTTCCCCTCACTGTACCTACATATTGAACTTCCTCTCATGTATGTATTTATAATCATTGGCTGGTACACAAAGTCCAAATATCCATCCAATGCTAATTTAGGAAAGGGACGATTTTAGCTAGCTAGCTAGTCACCTTCCAGAAGAAAATGACACAAGATGCAACATCTTTTTTCTGTGAATGCTTTTGATGTGATGTGATGTGATTGGTGTGAAGCCAAATCCAAACACTTTTTTTTGGTTCGCCTGGACCATTCACAGTTAACCTCACAAGCTCCAGCAGCAGAGGTGACTGTTTTGGAGAGCCTGGCGTGCCCAAAGTAAAATGCCTCCCATTTAGGCCCAGAAAATGGGATATGCATATATTTAGTTCCATTGGATAGGAAACACTCTGAATTTTCCAAAACTGTTAACCATTTGTCTGTGGGTCAATCAAAACGCATATAGCAGGCACAACCCTGAGGAATCTCTGTCCTGGAAAAAGTCATTTTGACACATTGCTCATTTTGGAACCCCTCCCTATTGAAAATGACCATATATAGGCATATGTTTGCAATGCAGGAAGCTTCCTTGTGATGTCACCAGCCTCTGGATGGTGTTTTCCTCCATTTTGGGAGAGTAATCCCAGAGAAAACGAGGAAACCATGAGGTCCACTCTTTATGAAAACTGGTCACATTCTTGGCGCACGAGAAGTCACGGAGCTGTTTTATCGTTATTGATCAGTTTATATTCCGGCTGATTTATAATAGTAAATATACGTAAAAGTGTTCCTAAGGAAACATTTAAAACTATGTTTGATTGTTTTGGACAAGTTTATAGGTATAATTTGAGCGAGTTGGCGCCAGCGTTTCAATAGAGGAGTGGAGGCTGTCGTTTCTGATTATAACGCAGCGAACCAAATGGAGGATTTATGGATAAAAGACGTTACTTTTTCTAACAAAAGAACCATGGATTGTCTTCGTTGGACACTTAGGATGACCTCAGCAGAAGTTCTTCAACAGGTAATTGATTTGTTTTCGCTGTGAAATGTGTTATGTGTGTGCCATGATGGCTAATCGATTCATGGCTATTGGAAAATATGTGAGGTGCTAGCCTCAAACAAATGAATGTGCTGCTTTCGCCGTAAAGCCTTTTTGAAATCTGACAATGCTGTGATATTGCCAAGAAACAGAGCTTTTGATGAGTATGGAACACTTGTATATTGCTGGAAGTTTAATAATTCAACTTTCGGAATTTAAATTTGGCGCTTTAGATTTTCGCTGGTAGTGTCGGGATGAGCCCGCTAGCGACCCCCTGGTAATTGAGAATGCTTAAGAGGTTAAGCTCGCTCAGGTTAGCTCAACATTGATTGGCTATTCTTTTTATATATTTCTTTTTATCAAAGGAGGCCAAATGTTCGCTGGCTTCCCTTGCTATTGATTTCAATGCTAAGTGCGGCAACATGTCACTCTTTTTGACCAGAAAGCATCAGATAGATGGGCTACACATACTGAGACAGAGGGGCGCTGTTTCCCTCACTCTGATGCTTTCTCCGGTAGGATACATTCAGCCACTTGTGGATTGAAGGACAATTATGAAACACAGAGAGGTGAAAGATAAATTATTTAGTAAGATTTTTAAAATGTTCTATTGGTCAATTTTTTTGTGAAGCCTTAGCATCCATGAATACACCCCACTGTGAATGATAGTTTCTCACAGTATTTGAAAAACACTCTCCCTCTTGATAAAACACCAGTCCTCGGAGTGAAAGCAAAATGTTATGCTCTGATGATCCCATATATCCAGTGGAAACATCATAAAATACCTGAACACATTTTTCTTTATGCAAAAACAGCTGTCGGTTCCAAGTTCACTGGCGAGGGAAACTCTGAGGGCCCGGAATAGGCTAGTTGATACAATGTTGCAAGTTCGCTATCAAGTTCACTATCGATATTCATATATTGTCATTGGGCCGGACCCAGTTGATTGATTTGAAAGGCTACAATGTTGCACTTCGCTAGCAATATCTCAAGTCAAGACAAATAGACAGGTAGGCAGAATAGAGAGATGAAAGAACGTGCTTTTTTATTAGGATATTATCAGTTTTTATTTGACGGCTTTATGTATTTTTACATAGTTGACAATGGATGTTATAGGCCTACTGCTACATTGGCCTAGGTTATTGCTTAGTTCCATGCGCTAATTTCTTTAGCTGCCAATGACTCATAGTGAATCAGTGTTTTTAGCATTTCCGATTTGTATTATAAACCACATGACAATAGTTTTGAGAAATGAAAACGTTATTGAAATGAAACTGTTCAATGTAAATTCTCATATGAAAATCATAACTGGCACGCAGATCGGTAGAAATGGTAAGATAAATTGGAAGCTTCCCCAAACTTTAAATGTACAAACTTGAACCGCAAGTGCCGTCTAGGAAGAGACCGTTGTGAACAGAGCACACATTTCTTTGTACTGCATAATTACAGTGTGTGTGTGTGTGTGTGTGTGTGTGCGTGCGGTGAGAGAGAGAACCAAAAAATACTCTGTCAAAGTCGAAGAAAAATTGCAACATTCATAAAAATAAAAAAATACCAAATAAAGCACTAATGCATCTTGATTAGATAAATATTCAACCCCATGAGTCAATACATGTTAGAATCACCTTTGACAGCGATTACAGTGTGAGTCTTTCTGGGTATATCTCTAAGAGCTTTCCACAACTGGATTGTGCAACATTTGCCCATTATTCTTGTCATAATTCTTCAAGCTCTGTCAAATTGTTTGTTGATCATTGCTAGACAACCATTTTCAGGTCTTGCCATAGATTTTCAAGCAGATTAAAGTTAAACTGTAACTATGCCACTCAGGAACAATTACTGTCTTCTTACTTCTTGGTAAGCAACTACAAGTGTAGGTTTGGCCTTGTGTTTTATATTATTGTCCTGCTGAAAGGTGAATTCATCTTCCAGGTTCTGGGGGAAAGCAGACTGAACCAGGTTTTCCTCTAGGATTTTGTCTGTGCTCAGCTTCATTTTGTTTCTTTTTTATCCTGAAAAACTCCCCAGTCCTTAACTATTACAAGAATACCCATAACATGATGCAGCCACCACTATGCTTGAAAATATGGAAAGTGGTACTCAGTAATGTGTTGTGTTGGATTTTCCCCGAACATAACACTTTGTATTCAGGACAAAAAGTTTATTGCTTTGCCACATTTTTAGCATTATTACTTTAGTGCCTTGTTGCAAGCAGGATGCATGTTTTGGATTTTTTTTTATTGTGTACAGGCTTCCTTCTTTTCACTCTGTCAATTAGGTTAGTATTGTGGAGTTACTACAATGTTGTTGATCCATCCTCAGATTTCTCCTGTCCCAGCCATTAAACTCCAACTGTTTTAAAGTCATTATTAGCCTCATGGTGAAATCCCTGAGCGGTTTCCTTCTTCTCCAGTAACTGAGTTTGGAAGGACGCCTGTATCTTTGTAGTGACTGAGTGTATTGATACACCATCCAAAGTGTAATTAATAATCTTAGCATGCTGAAAGGGATATTCAATGTCTGCATTTTTTATCTACCAATAGGTGCCCTTTTTGTCGGGCATAGGGAAAATCTCCCTGGTCTTTGTGGTTGAATCTGTGTTAGAAATGCACTGCTCAACTGAGGGACCTTACAGATAATTGTGTGTGTGGGTACAGAGATGAGACAGTAATTTAAAAAATCATGTTAAACACTGTTATTGCACACAGAGTGAGAACTTGTGTGACTTGTTGATGCACATTTTTACTCCAGAAACCTATTTAGGCTTGCCATAACAAAGGGGTTGAATACTTATTAACTGAAGACATTTAAGCCTTCCATGTTTGGTTAATTTGTAAACATTTGAAAAACATAATTCCACTTTAACATTATGGGGTATTGTGTGTAGGGCAGTGACAAAAAAATCTAAATTGTATTCATTTTAAATTCAGGTTGTAACACAACAAAATGTGGAAAAGTCAAGGGCTGTGAATACTTTCTGAAGGCACTGTAACTACCAACGTAACAGTAGTAGCTATCTGAGCTGGTGTAACAATCACATCAGTGTGCTGAACAATGGAACACAGAGTCGGCCTGTTTCTACAACCATACAACCATCTGCACAAGTAGTTATAGTATCCTGGGGGTCAAGTAAGACCTCCTCATCATATTTCCAGATAATTTCAACAAAAACATTCCATCTGACAACAACGCAAATCACTTGGAAAACTTAGATTTGCAACAATTTAATACACTAATTTCAGGAATTTCTGAAAATACAATGACATGGATTAATTTGTTTGATTTTGACAATTAAAAAATACACAGTCAGGGCCAAAATTATTGGCACCCTTGATAAAGATGAGCAAAAAATACAATAAATAATATAAATGCAAACACTTTTTTAAAATGTCATTTTTTCAGCTCCAGACCAGCTGAATGTTGACTCAGTGAAGACCACATCAGCTGCTGTTAGCTGGAACCAGCCACCAGGATTGGATCAAACCCAACATAATTTCCAGATCTCCTACCACTGTCCAGGGACAAAACCCCACATCATTACCACACCTTCACACAGCATCACTCTCTCTGACCTGAAACCTGCTACTGAATACTCAGTCACTGTTTTCACTGTGCTGGAAAATGAGGAACAAAGTCCACCCATGTCAACAAACTTCACCACAAGTAAGTACTATCCTTTGACTCATACCTCTTTGTTATGCAAGTTCTAAGCAGACCTGGGTTCAAATACTATTAGTAATCACTCAAATACTTAAGCTGGGCTTTATTGAGCTTGCCTGGTGTAATGGAATCGATAAAATAGTGGCCCACCCATTGGGCAACTTCAGGCAGGCTAAAGCAAATGGTAAACGTATCTGAAAGATTTCAAAAAAAGGTTTTAAACCCAAGTCTGGTTGAAAGCAGGATCACTCTGTTTCAGGTCCAAAATTGTTGGCATTAGGTGAGCTCAATGCATAGTTTCTCTGGAGATAGATTAAGCCCAAACTGTACGATGTAGTAGGGAGTTGTAGTTTCCAAAAGGACAATATGACCTGTGCAGCCAAAAAAACTGTTGAGAATGGACGTTTTTCCTTGTTGAACCTGCGTTTACAATGTATCCAATTTTGGTTTGTGTAGTTGCTGGTTTAGCTTTCTGTAAATTTGTAGCAAGTAAGGCATGTGTAGGCGCATATTTCGTCATGATTTCACGGTGTGTCTATCTTTTCCAACTGTCCTGATTTTAATGGCCATTCTAGAATGCCCTTCTAGCCAATCAGAAACGAGTATTCAACAAATGTCATATACGCAACTGAAATATTTTATTAAAGTAATGTGAATAAATGATGGTTATTAAGTGATAACGAGTAATGGGCAGTCACTACCATCATGGAAATGTTATTAATTGTTTTATTATGTGTTACAGCATTCAACCCACATAATGCATAGTCCATTTAATATTGAAAAAAAATGATAGAAATCGAAAACCGTGTTTTTATTTTATTTTAATCGGACCTCAAAAAACACTAATCGTCTAGCACTATTCACAACAAAAATGATCTCATTTCCTCAATAGGTGAAATTACTATAAAAGTGACAGGGTTGACAATTTCCTCTTAAATCAGCCATAAATCCCTTTGTGACAGGGGGAATGGAAGCTTGTTGTGTGCAATTAGGAAGGGGCATTTGAATGCAAGCTTAACGACAATATATGAACTTGTTAACTTTTCTAGCCTATCTATGGGTAACAAGGTTGACATGTTACGCTTTAACCACTTAGTTTACCATCACAAAACACCAGAAAATGCCCCAAAAGAGTAGAACCAACTCACCTGTTTATACACTTTGATTTGACTATTAATGTTCAGTGTTTCTTTAAAAAATAAATAAGTAAATCGTTTTACCATATTAACATGAGTTCAGTTCACTTTACAGGATTTAACTTGAACCAGGGAAGAAATCGGCTACTGTATGTAGCTAAATTGATTCTTCTTACATGTACTATTACAATGGCTGCAGATCATTCTTTACTGGAACCCTCTTCCCAACAGCTAAAGGTCATACAGTCTCTGCTCTAATCAGAGAACACGCTACTCTGGTGAATGGTACTAATTTAATAAAGTTAGATCAAAGCTGAATCAATGTCTGCAAGATCACATAATAGTATTCTACATAAAATAACTGAATATAATAGCACAAGACAAAAAAACACTGCCTAATTTGTCATACATTTTCAGGATGATTGAGCGAATGGTCGCATTTTGTGGCCAAAACTCAACAGCACGCACCACTAGACAAAATATGTGCTTTGATTGAAACGAAACACAGGAAGGCTGTGTTCATTCAAAACTGTAGGCTACTTCGAAACAACACTCTATAACTAAAGAACATCTAAATTTGTATCCACATGAAGCTGATTTGAGATCAAATGGTTGGTATGCAGATGCTGCATGGGCGTTTCACTGTTAAAACTTGAAGAATTATCATTCACGATTGAAAATGCGAAATGTGAAGGGACCCACTGGGCAAAAACTGGTTGACTCAACGTTGGAAAACTTAACCGAAATCAAATGACATGGTGACACTTTTGTTTGATTTCAAATCAAATTGTATTTGTCACATGCGCCGAATACAACAGGTTTTGACCTTACAGTGAAATGCTTACAAGCCCTTCACAAACAATGCAGTTTTAAAAAATACCTCCAAATAAGTAAGAGATAAGAATAACAAATAATTAAAGAGCAGCAGTAAATAACAATAGCGGGGCAACAATTGAAGTCGGAAGTTTAGATACACTTTTCGGTATAGCAAGCGGTACGGGACCGGCACTTTTGTGTGGAGTGGTTTTTCAACCTTTCTTGTTAACAAACTATAGTTTTGGCAGGTCGGTTAGGACATCTACTTTGTGCATGACACAAGTAATTTTTCCAACAAACGTTTACAGACAGATTATTTAACTTGTAATTCACTGTATTACAATTCCAGTGGGTTAGAAGTTTACATACACTAATTTGACTACCTTTAAACAGCTTGGAAAATTCCAGAAAATGATGCCATGGCTTTAGAAGCTTCTGATAGACTAATTGACATCATTCGAGTCAATTGGAGGTGTACCTGTGGATGTATTTCAAGGCCTACCTTCAAACTCAGTGCCTCTTTGCTTGACATCATGGGAAAGTCATAAGAAATCAGCCAAGACCTCAGAAAAAATATTGTAGATCTCCACAAGTCTGGTTCATCCTTGGGAGCAATTTCCGAACACCTGAAGGTACCACGTTCATCTGTACAAACAATAGTATGCAAGTATTAACACCATGGGACCACGCAGCCGTCATACCGCTCAGGAACGAGAAGCGTTCTGTCTCCTATAGATGAATGTACTTTAGTAGTGCAAATCAATCCGAAGAACAACAGCAAAGGACCTTGTCAAGATGCTGGAGGAAACATGTACAAAAGTATCTATATCCACAGTAAAACAAGTCTTATATCGACATAAACTGAAAGGCCGCTCAGCAAGGAAGAAGCCACTGCTCCAAAACCGCCATTAAAAAAAGACAGGCTACAATTTGCAACTGTACATGGGGACAAAGATCGTACTTTTTCATGAAATGTCCTCTGGTCTGATGAAACAAAAATAGAACTGTCTGGCCATAATGACCATCGTTATGTTTGGAGGAAAAAGGGGGATGCTTGCAAGCTGAAGAACACCATCCCAAACGTGAAGCACGGGGTGGCAGCATCATGTTGTGGGGGTGCTTTGCTACAGGAGGGACTGGTGCACTTCACAAAATAGATGGCATCATGAGGGAGGAAAATTACGTGGATATATTGAAGCGACATCAGTCAGGAAGTTAAAGCTTGGTCTCAAATGGGTCTTCCAAATGGACAATGACCCCAAGCATACTTCCAAAGTTGTGGCAAAATGGCTTAAGGACAAAGTCCTATAGAAAATGTGTGGGCAGAACTGAAAAAGCGTGTGTGAGCAAGGAAGCCTACAGACCTGACTCAGATACACCAGCTCTGTCAGGAGGAATGGGCCAAAATTGTGGGACGCTTGTGGAAGGCTACCTGAAACGTTTGACCCAAGGGGGGGGGCAATGCAAATAGTCTGGGTAGCCATTTGATTAGCTTATTGCTTGGGGGTAGAAGCTGTTTAGAAGCCTCTTGGACCTAGACTTGCCGGTCCCGTACCGCTTGCTATACCGTAGCAGAGAGAACAGTCTATGACTATGGTGGAGTCTTTGACAATTTTTAGGGCCTTCCTCTGACATTTCACGTTGAATTGATGTTAGTTGACAACTCAACCAAATGTACATCAAAACTAGACATTGTAGATGTTGAACTGACATCTGTGCCCAGTGGGGAGAGGGACCACAAAAATGTATGCGTAAAGTAGAGGTAAAGGAACACATGCACAGAACATGTGAGGTGAAAAAGCATAGGATTTGTGTAAACATGGGCTATTCCTTTTAAATCCAAGTCACATTGAGAATTACTTTGTGATTTTAAATCTAACCTGACCCATCACATTATGTATTACTGCCCCCCATCCCGAGTGGCACAGTGGTCTAGGCACTGCATCTCAGTGCTAGAGGCATCACTACAGACACCCTGGTTCTAATCCAGGCTGTATCACAACCGGCCATGATTGGGAGTCCCATAGGGAGGCGCACAATTGGCCCAGCGTTTTCCGGGTTTGGCCGGTGTAGGAGGACGTTATTGTAAATAATAATTTGTTCTTAACTGACTTGCCTAGTTAAATAAAATAAAATAACAAAGTGATATCCCAAATAACACCCACATACAACTCAAATGGCTCCTAGCCTTGCATGGTTTCTGTTAACACTAAACCTAAAACATTTTGATACAACTAAAACCGCCATTAAAAAGCTAGTAAATCAGGTCTGAAAATGAACATGAACGAACTATTATAAATAGGAATTTTCAGAGAAAACAAATAATTTATTTGAATGATAACACACTGCTATTGGAATTTTTAACATGGTTTAGATGTTCAGTATGTGATCCAACTGTTAAATTTAGTGTTATTAAAATGTACAAACACAATGTCTGAGGGAAATAAAAGGAACTCTATGCGTGGAATGACACTCTTACTATCAGAACTGGGAGTCAAACAATCACAGATAAACTATATGTGCACCGTGATTAACTTGTCAAGGGGATTTCTACTGGGGCATTAACCGTGAATGGGATCTCAGCAAATGTCAGTAAAATTGCCTTTTAAAAGTCTATCACTGTGTACATGTCGTTAATCTGTGTTGGAGTGAATCCTGGCCTCAACCTCAGTGGTAAACTCTGGACTTTAATTTTTTTCCCTTTTGTTTTTGCAGAGCTCAGTCTGGATCGGTATATGCAGAAAGTTGGACTGAAACAGTATTTCAAAGAGAAACTGTCATTGAATACCGTGCTAGCAGTCGATGGCCAAATGTTGGAGGACAACCATGCTCCAACTCTACAGTCCTTACCATTATGTTTTCTGAAAGAACTGATGAGGGTGAATGTGTCAGCAAGGGATGTGCAGTCTGATGACGAAGATCTTATGAACCCTCTAGACCTCATAACAGCCCTGTTTCTGTGTTCAGATAGTTTCCTGCAGCAGGATATTGCCCTGAAAATGTCCATGTGTCAGTTTTCTGTTCCTCTCCTGCTGCCCAACTGTGACACAGAACAAAGCACTTTGATGCTGTGGGCCATGAGGGACATAGTGAAGAAGTACAGGCCTCATTCAATGAAAGACCACAAAGGGTATGTTGAGAACAGTATTGTGCTCACTGAACTCCCTATGGTGTCATTTGTTAGACTGGGCAACAGCACATTATCAAAGTCTCAGCTTTTGAATGATGTTCTAAGTTCTTCTCAGCAGAATTACAACACCTTTGTCCACAGTAACATGCCAGCTGGCAACATTCCAATAACTATTTCTGATGGGTTAGTGGAAATCAGCTGGTACCTGCCCAGTGGCAACCCAAACATTGACGTCTTCACCGAACCTGTGGCTGTAGCTAATCTTCGTGGTGATATCCAGGATTTTCAGACCCAGTTCTCTTTCCTCTGCGAGACGTCAGCAGCGGTGTTTGTGTTCTGTGATGATTTGGGCTCTGACAGAGGTATTCTGAACCTCCAGCAGATGAAAGATCGACTCTTCATTGTATGCAACTCTGAGGCTAAGAGCTACGATGCAGCCACGTTTGAGAAACACTCTGGTGGCATAATAAGGAAAGACAGGCGAATAAACAACGCACAGCTGGTGAAGAAGCTCCGGTCTGCAGTCACAGACGTCATGAAGGCAAACCCACACAAAACTAAAGTGGAGGAAATGCGTGTTGTTGCGCATGAGTTGGGTATCCCTGTGGATGAAGATTATGATATCTGTCTGAATGCCAAGAAAAGGGCAGATAAAATTACAGGTAACATCTTTTGCATACCAAGCTATAAGGAGAGCGAGCTACCGTTACAGGGAGAGACATGGAAAAGTCTGACTGAACTGGAGAAAGAGGAGGTCAAACTGAAAAAAGCAGGTGATAAGGACATTGAAATCTACAAGAGTGAACTCAAGCAAGAAAAATATAAACTCAGGAAGGAACAGCTGTCTCTTGGCATTAGTGACAGTATGAAACATTTTGTGGATGGTTTGAGGACTTCCAAAGAAGAGCGCTCCTATTTCCTAAAGTGGATGAAGCTCAATCTAGACAACCTGTCAAGAACCCGTCTGTCCTTTCTCAGAAAAGAATATAAACAACTGTGTCAGATGTCTCCAGAGGAGAAAGACGTCATTGCCAATTTAGACAAACAGATCTCAAACAGTTCCTTAGGAACTGAACATTTCTTAAGGGAAGTTGGACAGATGTACGAGGCAACCATGTCCTCTGAAAGCAATGAGACTCAACAGCAATTTCAAAGACTGCCAAGAACCTGTGCCCAATTAATGTTGGATGGGTTTCCACTGGAGTTGATGGATGGTGATGCATCAAACATCCCAATGAAGTGGATATCAGATGTTCTGCAGGAGCTCCACTCTTTGACTATGTCAAACAGTAAAATCCGGGTGGTGTCTGTTTTAGGGGTCCAAAGCTCTGGAAAGTCCACCCTTCTGAATACCATGTTTGGGGTCCAGTTTGCAGTCAGCAGTGGAAGATGCACCAGAGGGGCCTTCATGCAGCTTATCAAAGTCAAAGAGGAATTCAGGGATGAACTAAAATGTGACTTCATCATGGTCATTGACACAGAGGGGCTAAAGGGACTTCAATCTACCCACCTTACTGGCAATTATCAGCATGATAATGAACTAGCCACACTTTTGGTAGGACTGAGTGACGTCTCAATTGTGAATATTGCTATGGAGAACAACACAGATATGAAAGACACAATGCAGATTGTAGCCCATGCCTTCCTCAGGATGAAAGAATTAGGGAAGAAGCTCAGTTGTCAGTTTGTGCACCAGAATGTTGCAGATATATCTGCTCATGACAAAAACCTCAGGGACAGAAATTGTTTTCTTGAGCAGCTGAATGAGATGACAGCTGTTGCAAGCAGGATGGAAAATGCCGGCGATGACACTAAATTCACTGACATCATAGACTACAAACCTGAGGACAACTGTTACATCCCAGGTCTCTGGCATGGCAGTCCGCCCATGGCACCTGTCGATAAAGGTTACAGTGAAGCTGTAGCCAATTTCAAAAGGAAGTTGATATATTCATTAAAAGAGGAGACAGCTTCAGCGCAAACTATCCCCGAATTCCTTGAGTGGATCAGAAGCTTATGGGAGTCTGTAAAGTATGAGAAGTTCATCTTTAGTTTTTGCAACAGTATTGTGGCTGAGGCGTACGGCAAGCTGTGTGTGGAGTATAATAGATGGGACTGGGTTTTCCAAAAACATATGCACAGCTGGCTGACGAAAGCAGAACACAGCATTGCAAACTATGGCTTAATGATGTCTCAACAGGAGTCTGGCCTAGAAGACCTCTTACGCAGTCTGAAAACTGAGGCCAGCAAAGTTCTACAAAGAGAAGGTAAAACATTTCTTGACAATGTGACTTCCTATTACAAAGGAGAAGAGCGGAATGTGTGTCTTGTGGAGACGTATAAGGAAGAATTTAGTATTAATGCAGAGATCTGCATGAGAGAGACAGACAGAGATGTAAGGAACAAACTAGAAGCTGCAGTGGACCTAAGAAAATGCACCTACCAGTTAGACAACATTAAGAAAAACAACAGGGATATTCTTGACAAGAAAGTATCTGACCTTGTTAAGGAATTTAGTGGAGATGAAAATCCAATGAATGAAGAACAACTGGGGAAAGAATTTGACAACATGTGGGACCAAACAATAGACGAGCTCCAATTCAAAGGTCTAAAGCATCAGAATATTTCAGAAGATATCTACATTCAACTAAGCACAAACTTGGGAAGGGAAGGTAGGGCGGTCATGGATATGTTAGGCAATGCAAATCCCCTGGAGAAATGTGGACTTGAGGAATTTCAAGTAAAAAATGAACTCAGTGTAGTGAAGTTCCTCAAGAAGAAATTTAGAAAAGAGTCGTCTGAAAGTAAAAAAAAAAATAAGGATGAAATTCAAGAGATTTCCGATAGCATCATAAGGCAGAGTGAGAGGTTTGTTGTTAACAAGGTCAAAGAAAAGACTACCACCACAGACTACCACCACACGTACATCCAGGAACTATTGGAATTGATTGAGAGAAACCTTCAAAGGGACAAAGAATTGCAAATCAGTGCTGAATTTATAGCATCTCTTAAGATACACATCTGTGGGAATGCAGCAAGAGAGTTCAAGAAAATGCATGATGCTTTCATTAGAGACAGTGATCCTCGACAAAGTCTGGAGAAACTGAAACCGCAGTTCTTGGCTGACTTCATGGACCTATTCTACAATAGAGACCAGTGCAAAAGGAAGGCTGAAGAGTTCACCAAACTCTGTCTGGAACCTGCAGTGAAGGAGTACATCACCAAATCCCTTGGACCAGATATATATGATGAATTACTTTCAAACTGTGGTGATGTTTTCAGCACAAGGAGCTCTTTCCAGTTCTCCATGCTTAAGAACCTGCTGTCTAAAGATTTTCCCACATTCTTGAGGTACACAGACTACTATGAGGGATTTGCATTTGAGTTCATTTTGAATAATACAGTTGAATACCTTCAAAAGAGTAGCAGGGGGGATAAGTACATCAGCATCATTACAAACATGGAGGTCCAACACTTAAAGACAATCAGTAGACAGATAAAGAAGGCTGTTGAGAAATCCCTGCAAATTGTCCCTGACAGACCAGATGAAGATGGTGTGGGTGACCAGAATTTGAACCAATTCTCACAGGATTTACGCTCAGAATTGTCTAGCGTGCTGGTTATTCCTACTGATACAACTGGGATGACTTCCAAGACCAAAGAAGGGAATTTCAAGACCATAGAGTTTTCTGACATGCTGTTATCATCTGTAGAAGAGATGGAGAGCCGTCTCAGTGATGGATTTCACAAAGATCATGATGTGCTGAAGAAGTTAGCCAGTCTACCTGACCCTCCTCAAGAAAAGCTATTTAACAGGGTGTTTGGTTGTGGGAGACGGTGTCCTATCTGCAATGCCCCCTGTGATGTAGAGAGGGAGAGCCATAGAAGGCACACAGCTTTCATTCACAGACCTAAAGGACTTGGATGGAATAAATTGAAAGGCACAAGAAAGCTTGATACAGAGATATGCTCAGAATCACTTTTTTCCAAGTATAAAAGAACATTTAATGTTCATTTTAATCACGCTAATAAATGTCGCTGGACCTTCCATTTAGGCAATTCCCAGGCCACAGACTATTGGAAGTTCCTCTTCGTGAAGTACAATGAGGAGTATGCAGAGTTGCACCATGCCTTGCCAGCTGATTTGCCAGGAGACTGGAGTTCCATCACTCATGAACAGGCTTTGAAAAGCTTGACAGAGACATTTGTGGGGAGACATTCAGGGGAGCACAAGTGACATGCCATGCTGATCCTAGGAAAGGCAGCATTGTCTGGTGTGGCTCCACCGGAATTGATGTGAAAGTATATATACTATATATAAACGCAACATGCAACAATTTCCAAGTCTTTAATGAGTTACAGTTCAAATAAGGATATCAGTCAACTGAGATAAATTCATTAGGCCCTAATCTATGGATTTCACATGACTGGGAGGCCAATCAGAATGAGTTTTCCCCCACATAAGGGCTTTATTACAGACAGAAAGACCCCCCCCCAGACGATCCCACAGGTGAAGAATCCGGATGTCGAGGTCCTGGGCTGGCGTGGTTACACGTGGTCGGTTGGACGTCCTGCCAAATTCTCTAAAACAACACTGGAGGCAGCTTATGATAGAAAAATGGACATTCAATTCTCTGGCAACAGCTCTTGTGGACATTCGTGTAGTAAGCATGCCAATTGCACGTTCCCTCAAATCTTGAGAAATCTTTGGCATTGTGTTGTGTGACACACTGCCTTGATCAGCCTGTTGCATGATGACGAGGAACACCATGGCCCTGTCCTAAATGACTTTGTAGAGTGGTGTTACGAATCACACTTGGTCCTCAATACCAATAAGACCAAAGATATGTGCATAGACCTCCAGAAGCGTACAACACCTACCTCTGCAACATCTATCAGACGTCAGAACATAGAGATTGTGGGGGAATACAAATATCTGGGTGTCCTCTTGGACAATAAGCTTCAGTGGAGTAAATGTACAGACCTGATCTACAAAAATATTCAGAGACTGTACTTTTTCAAAAAGCTGGGATCTTTTAATGTTAATTGTACAATACTGACTCTGTTTTACAAATCTTTCATTGAGAGTATTTTAACTTTGTGTATTGTTTGCTGGTTTGGCAATGCCACTGTCAGCCAGAGAAATATGCTGAGAAGGATTATCACCACAGCAAGCAACGTACTTGGAGTCAAACAGACAGGCCTGGATGAGATCTTTAAGGTCAGGGCCCTCCGCAAGGCTCACAAAATTATTTTAGACCCAAGTCACCCCCTGTACCCGGACTTTGAACTTCTCCCCTCTGGGCGAAGGTATTGGCCTCCCCTCGGCAGGAAAAACAGAACTAGACAATCATTTGTGCCAGGTGTGATATGCCTACTAAATAGCTCGGGCTATTGTTCCTATCGACCCAGTAAGGCCAGCAGGCTAGTCTCTTTTTATTGGTATGTAACTGTTATGAAAGTTGTATTGTCAATTTGTTTTGTATTTAAACGCCACTTTAAACGTGTACATGACACTGAAACACAGAAAATTTACCCACGGGGACAATAAAGTCAGTAAAGATAAAGTGGCCTTTTTTTGTCCCCAGCACAATGATCATGCTGTTTAATCACCTTGATATGCCATTCCTGTCAGATGGGTGGATTATTTTAGCAAAGGAGAAATGCTCGTTAACAGGGATGTAAACAAATTTGTGCAAAACCTGTGAGAGAATTAAGCTTTTTGTGCATGTGGAACATTTCTGGGATTTTTTATTTCAGCTCATGAAACATGGGACCAACACTTTACATGTTAGGTTTATATTTTTGTTCAGTGTAATTTAGCTACGGCATGAAGCAGATTACTTGAAGATTCCGACCACAAACATGAAACAATGAGACCCTGACGTTAACAATGCAAATAACTCCTCTATTTAGTAGAAGAGGTGCTATAGGGAAGGAAGGAAAATGTACTTTACTTCTGCTCACATCTCAGTTCCAAACATTACTTTGAAGTCAGTTGAGAATAATGATAGGTCTTGACATGGATTGATTAGCACATTGATGAAGAGCATTTAAGTAATGTATGTTCAAGGTTTTCTTCTTTATTGAGAAAGGTCATACAGGTGGTCAAAGGTCATATGGGTGACAAATTCTGTTGCACCATAGAAGAAATTAAGAACGCACCAACTCCATATATAAACATAGGACAGACACATATGTATGTCAAGGATGACTGGATATGTTGAATAGCTTTGCTTTCATACCATACTATTTACTATCAAATGTTTGTATTATTCTTTATTATTATGTATATTTTTTAAGTACAGTTAGTTTATTATAAAGGACAATATACAGTTGAAGTCGTAAGTTTACATACACTATGTGATACGGTGGGTGTAGCTGGTGTAGGAGTCAGACGCAGGAGAGCAGAGTTGAGTGTACTAAGTAACTTTACTAGGCAGAAGTATAAAATCCACGTACAAAAATACTGGCTGAAACAAAGCACGGGTGAAAACATAACAAACCTGGCGAAATCCAACATGCCCAAAACAAACAATTCCCCACACAGACATGGGGGGAACTAAGGGTTAAATAGAAAACAGTAATGAGTGAAAAATTAGACCAGGTGTGTGAAAAAACAAGACAAAACAAATGGAATATGAAAAGTGGATTGGCAATGGCTAGAAGACCGGTGCCGTTGACCGCCGAACGCCGCCCGAACAAGGAGAGGAACCGACTTTGGCGGAAGTCGTGACACACTTAGGTTGGAGTCATTAAAACTTGTTTTTCAACCGCTCCACAAATTTCTTGTTAACAAACTAATGATGTGGCAAGTCGGGTAGGACATCTACTTTGTGCATGACGCAAGTAATTTTTCCAACAATTGTTTACAGACAGATTATTTCACTTATAATTCACTGTATAACAATTCCAGTGGGTCAAAAGTTTACATACACTAAGTTGACTGTGCCTTTAAACAGCTTGGAAAATTCCCCCCAAAATATGTCAGGGCTTTAGAAGCTTCTGATAGGCTAATTAACATAATTTGAGTCAATTGGAGGTGTACCTGTGGATGTATTTCAAGGCCTACCTTCAAACTCAGTGCCTCTTTGCTTGACATCACAGGGAAATCATAAGAAATCAGCCAAGACCTCAGAAAAAAATATAGACCTCCACATGTCTGGTTCATCCTTGGGAGAAAATTCAAAATTCCTGAAGGTACCGTGTTCATCTGTAAAAACAATAGTACGCAAGTATAAACACCATGGGACAATGCAGCCGTCATACCGCTCAGGAAGGAGATGCGTTCTGTCTCCTAGAGATGAATGTACTGTGGTGCGAAAAGTGCAAATCAATGTTGTGGAGGTGCTTTGCTGCAGGAGGGACTGGTGCACTTCACAAAATAGATGGCATCATGAGGGAGGAAAATATGTGGATATATTGAAGCAACATCTCAAGACATCAGTCAGGAAGTTAAAGCTTGGTTGCAAATGGGTCTTCCAAATGGACAAATACCCAAAGCATACTTCCAAAGTTGTGGCAAAATGGCTTAAGGACAACAAAGCCCTGACCTCAATCCTATAGAACATTTGTGGGCAGAACTGAAAAAGTGTGTGCGAGCAAGGAGGCCTACAAACCTGACTCAGTTACACCAGCTCTGTCAGGAGGAATGGGCCAAAAATCACCCAACTTATTGTGGGAAGTTTGTGGAAGGCTACCTAAAACGTTTGACCCAAGTTAAACAATTTAAAGGCAATGCTACAAAATACTAATTGAGTGTATGTAAACTTCTGACCCACTGGGAATGTGATGAAATAAATAAAAGCTGAAATAAATCATTCTCTTGTCACGTCCAGGCCTGAGAAGACAGGCTGGTGTATTTAGTTTTGGTGTAGGGTTTTTTATGTTCTAGGTGTTATATTTCTATGTTGGGGTAATGGTTCCCAATTAGAGGCAGCTGTGTGTCGTTGTCTCTAATTGGGAACCATATATATGTTTGTAGTTTTCACTTGGGGTTTGTGGGTTATTGTTGGAGCATAGCTTGTTGTATGTTTAGTTGTGGTCAGTGTCTCGGTCTTCGTGTTCATTATGTTATTTTGACCCAGTTATGTTCAAAATAAATATGTATACTGGAAGCATCGTTGCATCTTGGTCTGTCCTCTCTCTACTATTATTCTGACATTTCACATTCTTAAAATAAAGTGGTGATCCTAACTGACCTAACAGGGAATGTTTACTAGGATTAAATGTCAGGAACTGTGAAAAGCTGAATTGAAATGTATTTGCCTGAGGTGTATGTTAACTTCCGACTTCAATGAGGATAAGTACACTAGAGTGTCTAGCTTGAGAAACAGACACCTCGGAAGTCCTCAACTGGCAGCTTCATTAAATGGTACCCGCAAAACACCAGTCTCAACGTCAACAGTGAAAAGGCGACTCTGGGATGCTGGATATCTAGGCCGAGTTCCTCTGTCCAGTGTCTGTGTTCTTTTGCCCATCTATATCTTTTATTTTTATTGGCCAATCTGAGATATTGCTTTAACTTTGCAAAACATCCTGGAAGGCCAGCATCCCGGAGTCGCCTCTTCACTGTTAACGACTGGTGTTTTGCGGGTACTATTTAATGAAGCTGCCAGTTGAGGACTTGTGAGGCGTCTGTTTCTCAAACTAAACACTCTAAAGTACTTGTCCTCTTGCTCAGTTGTGCACCGGGGCCTCCCACTTCTCTTTCTATTCTGGTTAGAGCCAGTTTTTGCTGTTCTGTGAATGGAGTAGTACACAGCGTTGTGCGAGATCCTTAGTTTCTTGGCAATTTCTCGCATGGAATAGCCTTCATTTCTCAGAACAAGAATAGACTGACGAGATTCAGAAGAAAGGTCTTTGTCTCTGGCCATTTTGAGCCTGTAATCGAACCCACAAATGCTGATGCTCCAGATACTCAACTAGCCTAAAGAAGGCCAGTTTTATTGCTTCTTTTATCAGACAACAGTTTTCAGCTGTGCTAACATCATTGCAAAAGGGTTTTCTAATGATCATTTAGCCTTTTAAAATTATAAACTTGGATTAGCTAACACAACGTGCCATTGGAACACAGGAGTGATGGTTGCTGATAATGGGCCTCTGTACACCTAGGTTTCCAGCTACAATAGTCATTTACAACATGAACAATGTCTACACTGTATTTCTGATCAATTTGATGTTATTTTAATGGACAAAAAAAAATGTTTTCTTTCAAAAACAAGGACATTTCTAAGTGACCTTTTGAACGGTAGTGTTTATTGTATTTGTTTTGTGAATACTTTTTGATTAAAATGTTATAAGTTAACTGAACTATACATACTGTACACTTTACTTTTAATACATGTTTTTTATTGTATAAAGTAATGAATAAATAATTAATGTTCTGACATTTCTGTTCTTTTACTTCATTTTATATATTTGTATTGTTGTATGTGAAACAAACATCTTGATTAGAATTAAATGAAGACAGTTGATTGTGATAAACATAATGAAACAAGAATATAAGTACAACAGAATAGTGTAACTAAAAATGAAAGGTCCTTTTTTTTGTTGATATTTGGTATTGTTTATTATCTTCGTTTTGATTTAGTTTCATCTTGTACTGTATATCATTCATTTTGTCTTTGAAAGACTAGCCCATTGATAGGCTGAAAAGGATCCCAAAATCAGGCAGAATGTACATCATGTTATTGTGAATTTCCCATTAGTTTAACACCCATAGAGAGAGATGTGATTCTATATGTAATGCTATGTTTTACAAAGTAATCTGAAAAAAAATCCGACAGTACTTTACATTGTGAACATTTTTATAAAATCTATTTTTAAGAGGAGAACCACCTAGTCCTCTTTTATACAATGAAGTAACATTCTATTAAGGGCTACTGTATGCTGAAAATATTAATTTCCGTCATGTAACAAGTTAACTATTCTGTTTGTTTATTTATCTCTGATTTGTCAATTTCAAGAATGTATATGCCTCTGATTTCATTCAATAATCTCTGAATTATTTTGAAGAAAAATGCATGTAACATACAGTATTCTATGATTATTCCACTAAACATCAAATTAACAAAAGGTCCAAATGTATTTTTTGAAGAGAATAAAATGTGTTTATTAACACAGTTCATTTAAATTAATATCCTGTTAGGTAAATAAATAAACAATGAAATAAATGAAATAGTGATATGTCAACATCACTATAATATTTTTTTTTGTCCAGGATCTTAACCACTTCGTAACATATTGTACGAATTGGAATTCGTAACATATTGTACGAAATGGATGACGTAGTACACAATTGTGACTAGTTTCAGGAAACTAGGCATATGTCGTGGGTCACTAATTCACAGGAGAGCCATTTGAACGTAAAATGTACGTTTTTTTTCTAAGTCTGTTTTTTTTTCAGAAATGCTTTCTGGAACATGTGAACTTTCATGTGCCTTAATAACAAACTTGTATGCCATCTGTAAATACAAATACAATTGTTAAATTACGAGCAGCAACCTTCCCACTAGCCATGATTGGCTGAGATAATGAGAGGGCTGGACATGCCGAGAGAGGAGAGCGGATTGGTCTGCCATATAGCACGCGTCTGTCTATTTCAGCTGGTCAGTATGTGTAGTAGGTAATCCTGTCTAACACAGTTTTTATGTATTGTGTAGTGGAGCTGCATAAGTGTTGCTCTCCACTTTCTGGAGGATCGTAATTTGAAATCAGTGGAATTTGAGTATGATAGAAAACGAGATTGAGGAAACATAAGGTCTCCGGATTACATCTTCAAACTAAGGGCAACCATGGCATCCGTGAC
Source organism: Brachymystax lenok tsinlingensis (assembly GCA_030435695.1). Taxonomy (NCBI): domain Eukaryota; kingdom Metazoa; phylum Chordata; class Actinopteri; order Salmoniformes; family Salmonidae; genus Brachymystax; species Brachymystax lenok. Next base: position 697,078 of record CM059810.1, read on the forward strand.
AGGGAGATGCGTCCATCATGCATGATGTATACGTGTAAGATAGTCTAGCTAGCTACATTTTCAGATATTACACATTTCTAATTTTGACAGAAAGTGGTTTCATTTAAAGTTAAAGTGTACTGTTAGCTAGCTAACATTAGCTGTCTGGCTCGATAGCTAACGTTACATGTATGCTCTTATTATTCGTATCTCAGAGCCATTTGCTTGCTAACATTGAACCTGGCTGGTTAGCTACCTGCAGATTCATGCAGGGTAGTAACGTCATGAGTTGGGATTATGGGTAATTGTTAAACTAGCTAACGTTAGCTGGGATTATGGCTCATTGTTTAGCTAGCTAACGTTAGCTGGGATTATGGTTAATTGTTTAGCTAGCTAAAGTTAGCTGGGATTATGGTTCATTGTTTAGCTAGCTAACGTTAGCTGGCTGGCTCGCTAGCTAATGTTACGTGTATGATTTTACATGTTGTTTACCTAGCTAGGTTCATTGTTTACATAGCTAGCTAGCTACATGTCTTAACAAAAGACTCCACTATGCAAGTAACCATTTCGGGTGCGTTGGTAAATTCAGTCTGAGTAAGAGCGCAGAATAACTGATGAATTTACGAACGCACCCGATTGAATATGTCCGGTGTCAGTAAACGTTGTCAAAAAAGCGTAATTAAATTGTTGCCAGCACCACAGTTACAGTCACCAACGCTCTGGATAACATGAAAATGGTCAGTGGGGTGCTGGTTAGGCTGTTTTCATGTTACCCAGTGGTAAACAATGTGTCTGGAAGTAGCTAGCAAGCTAGCCAATGTTAGCCAGTTAGCTTGGGTGATTCTCATCGTCCAGAGCATCGTGTGTGCGCACTGAACGCTCCGTGAGCGAAACGAGATGGGTGGGACCAAAGCCTAAGAGGGTGTGAATGCTGCTGAATGGGTCAAATCAAATCAAATTATTTTGGTCACATACACATGGTTAGAAGATGTTATTGCGAGTGTAGCGAAATTCTTGTGCTTCTAGATCCGACAGTGCAGCAGTATCTAACAGGTAATATCTAACAATTTAACTACAATACCTAATACACACAATCTAGTAAAGGAATGGGATAAGAATATATAAATATATGGATGAGCAGTGTCAGAGCAGCTAAGATGCAATAGATAGTGTATGATACAGTATACAGTGTATACATATGAGATGAGTAATGTGAGATATGTAAACATTGTTAAATTGGCATTATTAAAGTGACATTATTAAAGTGACTAGTGTTCCATTTATTAAAGTGGCCAATGATATCATGTCTGTATGTAGGCAGCCGCCTCTCTGTGCTAGTGATGGCTGTTTAACAGTCAGTGGCTCGGATGGTTGTTGTCCTTGATTATCTTTTTGCCTTCCTGTGACATCGGGTGTTGTAGGTGTCCTGGAGGTCAGGTAGTTTGCCCCCAGTGATGCGTTGTGCAGACCGCACCACCCACTGGAGAGCCCTGCGATTGTGGGCGGTGCAGTTGCCGTATCAGTCGATGATACACCCCGATGCTCTCAATTCTGCACCTGTAAAGGTTAGTGAGGGTTTTAGGTGACAAGCCACATTTATTTTGACTTGAGTTCCTGGATGTTGTTACAATTACACCATGACTCGGTAATCATGAAACATACACCCCGCCTTCTTCTTCCCTGAGAGATGTTTATTCCTGACGGCGCGATGCACTGAAAATCCCGTTGGCTGTACCGACTCTGACAGCGTATCCCAGGCAAGCCAGGTTTGGGTGAAACAGAGTATGTTACAATCCTGGATATCACTCTGGAAAGCAACTCTTGCCCTGATTTCGTCAACTTTGTTAACTAGGGACTGGACATTAGCAAGTAATACAGTGGGGAAAAAAAGTATTTAGTCAGCCACCAATTGTGCAAGTTCTCTCACTTAAAAAGATGAGAGAGGCCTGTAATTTTCATCATAGGTACACTTCAACTATGACAGACAAAATGAGGAAAAGAAATCCAGAAAATCACATTGTAGGATTTGTTATGAATTTATTTGCAAATTATGGTGGAAAATAAGTTTTTGGTCAATAACAAAAGTTTATCTCAATACTTTGTTATATACCCTTTGTTGGCAATGACAGAGGTCAAACGTTTTCTGTAAGTCTTCACAAGGTTTTCACACACTGTTGCTGGTATTTTGGCCCATTCCTCCATGCAGATCTCCTCTAGAGCAGTGATGTTTTGGGGCTGTCGCTGGGCAACACGGACTTTCAACTCCCTCCAAAGATTTTCTATGGGGTTGAGATCTGGAGACTGGCTAGGCCACTCCAGGACCTTGAAATGCTTCTTACAAAGCCACTCCTTCGTTGCGGGCGGTGTGTTTGGGATCATTGTCATGCTGGAAAGACCCAGCCACGTTTCATCTTCAATGCCCTTGCTGATGGAAGGAGGTTTTCACTCAAAATCTCACGATACATGGCCCCATTCATTCTTTCCTTTACACGGATCAGTCGTCCTGGTCCCTTTGTCCTGGTGTGTTACTGATGGTAGGCTTTGTTACTTTGGTCCCAGCTCTCTGCAGGTCATTCACTAGGTCCCCCGTGTGGTTCTGGGATTTTTGCTCACCATTCTTGTGATCATTTTGACCCCATGGGGTGAGATCTTGCGTGGAGCCCCAGATCGAGGAAGATTATCAGTGGTCTTGTATGTCTTCCATTTCCTAATAATTGCTCCCACAGTTGATTTCTTCAAACCAAGCTGCTTACCTATTGCAGATTCAGTCTTCCCAACCTGGTGCAGGTCTACAATTTTGTTTCTGGTGTCCTTTGACAGCTCTTTGGTCTTGGCCATAGTGGAGTTTGGAGTGTGACTGTTTGAGGTTGTGGACAGGTGTCTTTTATACTGATAACAAGTTCAAACAGGTGCCATTAATACAGGTAACGAGTGGAGGACAGAGGAGCCTCTTAAAGAAGAAGTTACAGGTCTGTGAGAGCCAGAAATCGTGCTTGTTTGTATGTGACCAAATACTTATTTTCCACCATAATTTGCAAATAAATTCATTAAAAATCTTACAATGTGATTTTCTGGATTTTTTTTCCTCATTTTGTCTGTCATAGTTGAAGTGTACCTATGATGAAAATTACAGGCCTCTCTCATCTTTTTAAGTTGGAGAACTTGCACAATTGGTGGCTGACTAAATACTTTTTTGCCCCACTGTATATGTTAACCTAACTAGGAAAACTCTGGACCCTATAAGGTATGACAGCGATTAATCATGTCACGATCTCCGTGAGGGACAGACCAAGGCGCAGCGAGGTATCCAGTATACATGCTTTATTTAATACAAATAACTGGGACAACAACAACAAAACAAACGAAAACGAAGATCATAACAATAACATAGACTGAAACACAAAGCTATGCTCAAACAATAACCCACAAACCCCTAGTGAAACCTACAAACATATATATGGTTCCCAATTAGAGGTAACGACACTCAGCTGCCTCTAATTGGGAACCATTACCCCAACATAGAAACAGATAACCTAGAACAGAAAAAGGTGGCGGCTCCGGTGCCGGCCGTGCTGGCTCGGGGTCCCACATCGGAGCCCACATCCCAGGTGGCGGCTCCGGTGGCTCGGGGTCCCACATCCCAGGTGGCGGCTCCGGTGCCGGCCGTGCTGGCTCGGGGTCCCACATCGGAGGCCCTGGGCTATTTGCCGGAACAGTTATTTTAGGACTGGAGACCCTCTCTGGAGGCTCCGGACTGGGAACCTTCTCTGGAGGCTCCGGACTGGGAACCTTCTCTGGAGGCTCCGGACTGGGAACCTTCTCTGGAGGCTCCGGACTGTCAACGCGCACTGGGACACATGGAGGAACCGTGAGCTCACAAAGGGAAAGCATGCTCACCGTCTTTGCTAAAGTTGTCTCCCATGCCGCTGGGGATCAGAAATGTCCCGTGCGAGAGAGGCAGGTTGAGGTTTCCAGGATTAGAGTAGTGCAGAAGTTGTCGTATGCTGAGGCAGTGAAGAAAGTATAGGTAAATGGATCAAGGGGGAGGGATCCTGAGAGGAGTGGTGTGAGTAGTAGAACTGTACCAGTACAAAGGGATGGGCCAACAAGTGATATATGTTTCAGTAAGATTGGATTTTTAGCCTTTATAGCAATGGTTATCAACTGTACTGCAGGGATGGAATTTAAAGTCAGAAAATAGAGGTTGTGGTGGCAGCTACAGAGAGGTATTTGGGTGTGAGAGACTTGACATCAGAAGAGTTACAGGGTATGTTGAATGGTGGTGTCCCATCCTTTCAGGCTGTTGGCCTGAGGTAAGACTAGATAATGGAGTAGGGTGGTGGGTTTTTAGTGAGTGGGTTAGATGGTATTTGTTGATTTATTTATTATGATTTATTTACATGTTTTTTTTAAGCGAAGTATATGGGAATTATACTCCAGTCTAGTAGGTGGCAGTAATGCAACATTTATTGGATTCAAACCGCTGTTAAACCTCATCGAAGCTAAAGTTGTCCCAAGTGATGCATGCCAAGATGCTCCTCCCCTCGCCTCCTGCCTGTCTTCCTCGTCTTACCTCTGGAACAGTATCTTAGGTTTCAACCCTTTTATTATAACCGTGTCAGTACATGCTCCAGGCTACTCTGAATGCAGCAGGAAATGCTCCAGGCTACTCTGAATGCAGCAGGAAATGCACCAGGCTACTCTGAATGCAGCAGGAAAATGGAAGTCAACATGATTTTATAAACGTGTCAGGTTATGATGACTGACAGGTAGGCTAATTTGTATTCAAATCTTGAAATGGTGAAACTTTTGTCATGAAGTCATGTGACTTATAGTTAGAAATATTCCTGTAACTGCACCCTGCTACAAGCAGGAAACAAGAGGACAACCCAGAATAATAACATATCTGTTCGATAGTACATTGGAACATTCAAATATTTTAGGACATGAACTGATAGAACAGGTTTAAGCAAAGTATAGTGCTATTGTTTTCATTTCATTTAATTCTCATAACCTGCCACATTAGTTATTCTAACCTGCTATGTAAGCAAATCATCGGTTTTGAGAAACCTTTGGTCTCATAACACAGGAACTGACCAATGGCAGGTATCAATGGGCGCTTCCTGATATCAGGGAACACCCACATTAAGAAACTCCCCGAATTGCAGTCTGCAGTTCCACCATATTCGAGAAACCTCCCGCACTTAACAGGCAGCTGAACATTTTTGTCTCACTTATGTGACTCATATATTTGAGGGTACATTGTGCTTAATTGAGCATGGAACACTCCAACAACCTTTTATTCATGAACTTTTAGTAATTTCTTATAAAACACTTCATTGTAAATTTGTTGTGTTCCAATGATTTTCTTTGGAGCCCTGTATTTTATAATGATACACCAATAATTGTTTCTATTTAAATGTCTAGCACAACTAGCTACATTTGATTTGACTACTTTGCACATTTATTTTGGTATTCCACCACTGTAAACATAATTTGCATGAAGGCGCGCTAGTAACGAAAGAGAGTCTCATTTCACACAAGCGCATTTGTTTCCTCGTTTCCTCTCGTACCCTCCTCAATTACCTTTGACCTTTTCAAAAAGAGAGGGGAGGACAGAGAAGAGGATGCGAGGAGTTGGGCAAAACCAATTGGGAATGTATGTATCCCCACAATGCTTTTGGGTCAAGTTCAACAAATGATATCAGATGCCCAACCTCCATTCTTATAATAATTCGATGATATACAATGAACAAGGATGTTACAATGTGTATTGTACTTTTTAGCATTTGTCACAAAGTGGTTATAGCAGGGAAGCAGTGTTTTTTCGTCTAAAAGGTTTAGTCAATATCTGGAATTTACTCTTCTGATTTACAGATTGATATGGGACTAGACCAGTCCTCTATAGGATTATGAGGCCTCCTCTCTGAGAGTTATAATGAGTTATCACCAGGGGACTGAGGGTGGTGCTATCCCTGAAGAAAGACATATGGATGGGTCACCAAACAAGGATCTTAATGAGACCATGGACTTTTTTGTTGTTGATATGAAGAGGTGTGTCCAATTAAGCACGTTTCCAATGCAGTTATCAGGATGACAGTTTATTATATAGTAATTACTGGCATTATAAGAAAGGTATAGTAGTAGAATAAATACCATTTTGTGGGTGGTCAATCTGTTTTGGAATGCATTTCAAATCCAACTGTATGCTGTTTCATTTTCAACTGTATGCTGTCGTCTAATAGTGGAACTCGGTTTCCCCTAATTTAACTGCTGCAGTATGCACTGCAGTCTTTCATTTCCATCAAACTAATACTCTCTTTGTGTTCACTATATCTGTATCAGAAAAGTTCTCAGAAGCTAAAGCTGCACAACAAATCTACTCTGTTCACAGTGTCCATGTGGAAAATACAAACTTTCCTACACCCAGCTGGGAGTCCACTAGAACACTGGAGAGTACAGGAGTACTAAGGTGCTTCAACTTATCTAATCATTTTTTATTTTCTTGATTACCTCCCAATTCACAGTTGAGTCACTGTTCAATGTGTTTTTTACAACACTAAAGACATTTGGGCATCTTTTTCATGTTCACAGCAGCAGTTTGAATTATCTCCAGCTACGTACAGCTAGTCATATGTCTATGAGTTTCCAGAGTGACCAGTCAGTGAATTCAAGCAGATACCCAAGTGATGATGGAGACCAAACCAGGGATGAAAGTTAAACCAGTACAACCCATGCAGAGTTGACATAGTAGACCTATATATAACATGTATGACATTATAGACCTATATATAACATGTATGCCAATATAGACCTATATATAACATGTATGCCATAGTAGACCTATATATAACATGTATGACATATTAGACCTATATATAACATGTATGAAATAATAGACCTATATATAACATGTATGACATAGTAGACCTATATATAACATGTATGACATAGTAGACCTACAATGAGGGAAAAAAGTATTTGATCCTCTGCTGATTTTGTACGTTTGTCCACTGACAAAGTAATGATCCGTCTATAATTTTAATGGTAGGTTTATTTGAACAGTGAGAGACAGAATAAGAACAAAAAAATCCAGAAAAACGCATGTGAAAAATTTTACAAATGGAATTGCATTTTAATGAGGGAAATACGTTTTTGACCCCTCTCAATCAGAAAGATTTCTGGCTCCCAGGTGTCTTTTATACAGGCAACGAGCTGAGATTAGGAGCACACTCTTAAAGGGAGTGCTCCTAAACTCAGCTTGTTACCTGTATAAAAGACACCTGTCCACAGAAGCAATCAATCAATCAGATTCCAAACTCTCCACCATGGCCAAGACCAAAGAGCTCTCCAAGGATTGTAGACCTACACAAGGCTGGAATGGGCTACAAGACCATCACCAAGCAGCTTGGTGAGAAGGTGACAACAGTTGGTGCGATTATTCGCAAATGGAAGAAACACAAAAGAACCGTCAATCTCCCTCGGCCTGGGGCTCCATGCAAGATTTCACCTCATGGAGTTGCAATGATCATGAGAATGGTGAAGAATCAGCCCAGAACAACACGGGAGGATCTTGTCAATGATCTCAAGGCAGCTGGGACCATAGTCACCAAGAAAACAATTGGTAACACACTACGCCGTGAAGGACTAAAAATCCTGCAGCGCCACGCAAAGGTCCCCTGCTCAAGAAAGGACATATATATGCCCGTCTGAAGTTTGCCAATGAACATCTGAATGATTCAGAGGACATCTGGGTGAAAGTGTTGTGGTCAGATGAGACCAAAATGGAGCTCTTTGGCATCAACTCAACTCGCCGTGTTTGGAGGAGGAGGAATGCTGCCTATGACACCAATAACACCATCCCCACCGTCAAACATGGAGGTGGAAACATTATGTTTTGGGGGTGTTTTTCTGCCAATGGGACAGGACAACTTCACCGCATCAAAGGGACGATGGACAGGGCCATGTACCGTCAAATCTTGGGTAAGAACCTCCTTCCCTCAGCCAGGGCATTGAAAATGGGTCGTGGATGGGTATTCCAGCATGACAATGACCCAAAACACACGGTCAAGGCAACAAAGGAGTGGCTCAAGAAGAAGCACATTAAGGTCCTGGAGTGGCCTAGCCAGTCTCCAGACCTTAATCCCATAGAAAATCTGTGGAGGGAGCTGAAGGTTCGAGTTGCCAAACGTCAGCCTCGAAACCTTAATGACTTGGAGAAGATCTGCAAAGAGGAGTGGGACAAAATCCCTCCTGAGATGTGTGCAAACCTGGTGGCTAACTACAAGAAACGTCTGACCTCTGTGATTGCCAACAACGGTTTTGCTACCAAGTACTAAGTCATTTTTTGCAGAGGGGTCAAATACTTATTTCCCTCCTTAATATTCCCTCAATTCCATTTATAACATTTGAAGACATTGAAAAGGTTATAAATAATGTTTTTTAATTGAAATAATAATTTCGTCCTTCAAAATTTGCTCTTGTCAAAGAATCCTCCATTTGCAGCAATTACAGCCTTGCAGACCTTTGGCATTCTAGTTGTCAATTTGTTGAGGTAATCTGAAGAGATATCACCCCATGCTTCCTGAAGCAGCTCCCACAAGTTGGATTGGCTTGATGGGCACTTCTTACATACCATACGGTCAAGCTGCTCCCACAACAGCTTAATAGGGTTGAGATCCGGTGACTGTGCTGGCCACTCCATTATAGACAAAATACCGGCTGACTGCTTCTTACCTAAATAGTTATTGAATAGTTTGGAGCTGTGCTTTGGGTTATTGTCCTGTTGTAGGAGGAAATTGGCTCCAATTAAGCGCTGTCCACAGGGTATGGCATGGCATTTCAAAATGGACTGATAGCCTTCCTTCTTCAAGATCCCTTTTATCCTGTACAAATCTCCCACTTTACCACCACCAAAGCACCCCATACCATCACATTGCCTCCACCATGCTTGACAGATGGCGTCAAGCACTCGTCCAGCATCTTTAAACTTTTTCTGCATCTCACGAATGTTCTTCTTTGTGATCCCATCACCTCAAACTTTCGTCTGTCCATAACACGTTTTTACCAATCGTCCTCTGTCCAGTGTCTGTGTTATTTTGCCCATCTTAATCTTTTATTTGTATTGGCCAGTCTGAGATATGGCTTTTTCTTTGCAACTCTGCCTAGAAGGCCAGCATCCCGGAGTCGCCTCTTCACTGTTGACATTGAGACTGGTGTTTTGCGGGTACTATTTAATGAAGCTGCCAGTTGAGGACTTGTGATGTGTCTGTTTCTCAAACTAGACAGTCTAATGTACCTCCCACTCTTCTTTCTATTCTGGTTGGAGACAGTTTGCACTGTTCTGTGAAGGGAGTAGTACACAGCCTTGTACAAGATCTTCAGTTTCTTTGAATTTTCTCGCATTGGAATAGCCTTAATTCTTCAGAACAAGAATAGACAGACAAGTTTCAGAAGAAAGGTCTTTGTTTCTGGCCATTTTGAGCCTGTAATCAAACCCACAAATGCTGATGCTCCAGATACTCAACTAGTCTAAAGGCCAGTATTATTGCTTCCTTAATCAGAACAACAGTTTTCACTTGTGCTAACATAATTGCAAAAGGGTTTTCTAATGATCAATTAGCCTTTTAAAATGACACATTTGGATTAGCTAACACAACGTGCCATTGGAACACAGGGGTGAGGGTTTCTGATAATGATCGTTGCTGATAATGGGCCTCTGTACACCTATGTAGATATTCCATAAAAAATCTGCAGTTTCCAGCTACAATAGTCATTTACAACATTAACAATTTCTACACTGATGTTATTTTAATGGGCACATTTCTTTTTGCTTTTATTTAAAAAAACTAGGACATTTCGAAGTGACCCCAAACTTTTGAAGGGTAGTGTGTATATATACAGTACCAGTCAAACGTTTGGACACACCTACTGATTCATCCAGATTGCATCAACCACAGTTTGAGGAGCATTCAGCCTCTCGCTGCATGACAGGTGAAATTCCACCCAAACTCTTGCAGATACCCAGTGCCGAATTTGGGAAACCAAGTGAAATCTGTTCTGGTACTTCAATAGTAACATGTTTTCACAACTAAACACATTTAATTAAACTGTTGACAGCCCTTCTCTCTGCGCACTGGAGAAAATAATGATATCAGATAATGGACGTCAGGATAAGACCCAGATGCAGACAGTTCGAAGTAACAAACGTGTATTACAAAAACAGGGGGCAGGCAATCAATAGGTCAAGGGCAGGCAGAGGTCACTAATCCAGATCAGAGCCTGAAAGGTACAGAACGTCAGGCAGGCTCAGGGCAGGCAGAATGGGTAAAACTGTGAAAACTAGAAAACAGGGAAAACTAGAAAACAGGGACTAGAGAGAAAAACAGGATCACAGGAAAAACTCTGGTAGGCTTGACGAGACAAGACGAACTGGCAACAGACTAACAGAAAACAAAGGTATAAATGCAGAATGGATCATGGGGAAAATGGGCGTCACCTGGAAGGGGGTGGAGACAAGCACACGACAGGTGAAACAGATCAGGGTGTGACAATCACAGTGAGTTTTAAAATAAATATATGGTTTGATGTGATTTTCAATTGCATTTGCATTGATGTCAGAGTGGTTAAATGGACAATAGAGCACTGAGTACCAAGCCATTAGCAACCTGATGGTTGTTAGTGAGTTGGGTACATACCAACGCATGTCCAGAGTGCATAAGAGGAGTTACAATGACTCAATGGTCACGTGGAATTTGACTGCGGTCGTGGCGGTAATACGGTCACTGCAACAGCCCTAGGCCTTACAGATAATTGTAATATGTGGGGTACAAAGATGGTGTAGTCATTAAAAAATCACGTTAACCGCTTAACATTGCACACAGTAAGTCAATGCAACTTATTATGTGACTTGTTAAGCAAATGTTTACGTCTGAACATATTTATTCTTGCTATAACAAAGGGGTTGACTCCTTATTGACTCAAGACATTTCAGCTTACATATTTTATACATTTGTGTAACATTCTAAAAACTAAATTCTACTTTGACATGATGGGGTATTGTGTGTAGATCAGTGACACAAAATATAAATGTAATCCATTTGAAATTCAGGCTGTAACACAACAAAATGTGTAAAAAGTTTGTGAATACTTTCTGAAGGCACTGTATATCATGTATATGTTTCTTATATGTAAGGTTCATTGCTGGACTCTTTGTTGCTTGCAGGGTCCACCTGGAGAGACCATTGTCACTAGCCCCCAGTTATCTATCCACGAAGAGTGCCCAATCAATGGCTACTCCTCTTGTATTCAAGGATGGAGACTTAAATCTAAAAGAGGAGTGAGATAATACAATTTGTTTTACGTTATTTTATACAATTTGATGTCACTAATGAATCCATTTACTGTTGTTGCTTGTAGTTTATTACAGAATCAAATAAAATCACATTTGATTTGTAACATGCGCCGAATACAACAGGTATTACTGTGAAATGCTTACTTACGAGCCTTTAACCAACAATGCAAAGTAACACATTTTAAATAACTAAGAAAAACAAATAGCTAAATAAACTAAAGTAAAAATAGTTACACAATAAAATAACAAAAGCAAGGTTATATATGGGGTACTAGTACCGAGTCAATGTGCAGTGGTACAGGTTAGTCGAGGTAATTGAGGTAATATGTACATGTAGTTAGGGGTAAAGTGACTATGCATAGATAATTAACAGAGAGTGGCAGCAGTGTGTGTGAAGGAATGTGTGTTTGTGTTGGAGTGCCAGTGTAGTATGTGTGGTTCAGTGAGTGTACATCAAGCCTGTGCAAGAGAGTCAGTGCAAAAAAATAAGAATACGATTTTTTGATTTTAATATTATTTTTATTTCACCTTTATTTAACCAGGTAGGGAAGTTGAGAACAAGTTCTCATTTACAACTGCGGCCTGGCCAAGAATAAAGCAAAGCAGTTCAACACATACAACAACACAGAGTTACACATTGGAGAAAACAAACATACAGTCAATAATACAGTAGAAAAAAAACGAATCTATGTACAATGTGTGCAAATGAGGTAAGATAAGGAACGTAAGGCAATAAATAGGCCATGGTGGCGAAGTAATTACAATATAGCAATTTAAAACTGGAATGGTAGATGTGCAGTAGATGAATGTGCAAAGTAAAAATACTGGGGTGCAAAGGAGCAAGATAAATAAATGAATGCGGTAGGGGATGAGGTAGTTGGTTGGGCTATTAACAGATGGGCTATGTACAGGTGCAGTGATCTGTAAGCTGCTCTGACAGCTGGTGCTTAAAGCTAGTGAGGGAGATAAGTGTCTCCAGTTTCAGAGATTTTTGTAGTTTGTTCCAGTCATTGGCAGCAGGGAACTGGAAGGAAATGCGGCCAAAGGAAGAATTGGCTTTGGGGGTGACCAGTGAGATATATACCTGCTGGAGCGCGTGCTTACGGGTGGGTGCTGCTATGGTTACCAGCGAGATAAGGCGAGATAAGGCGTCGCTTTACCTAGCAGGGACTTGTAGATGACCTGGAGCCAGTGGGTCTGGCGACGAGTATGTAGCGAGGGCCAGCCGACTAAAGCATACAGGTCGCAGTGGTGGGTGGTAAAAGGGCTTTGGTGACAAAGCGGATGGCACTGTGATAGACTGCATCCAGTTGGCTGAGTAGAGTATTGGAAGCTGTTTTGTAGATGACATCGCCGAAGTCGAGGATAGGTAGGATAGTCAGTTTTACTAGTGCAAGATTGGCAGCATGAGTGAAGGAGGCTTTGTTGCGAAATAGAAAGCCGATTCTCGATTTGATTTTGGTTGGATTGGAGATGTTTGATGTGAGTCTGGAAGGAGAGTTTACAGTCTAGCCAGACACCTAGGTATTTGTAGTTGTCCACATATTCTAGGTCAGAGCCGTCCAGGGTAGTGATGCTAGTCGGGCGGGTGGGTGCAGGCAGCGAACGGTTGAAAAGCATGCATTTGGTTTTACTAGCGTTTAAGAGCAAATGGAAGCCACGGAAGGAGTGTTGTATGGCATTGAAGCTCGTTTGGAGGTTAGTTAACACAGTGTCCAAAGAAGGGTCAGAAGTATACAGAATGGTGTCGTCTGCATAGAGGTGGATCAGAGAGTCACCAGCAGCAAGAGCGACATCATTGATGTATACAGAGAAGAGAGTCGGCCCAAGAATTGAATCCTGTGGCACCCCCATAGAGACTGCCAGAGGCCCGGACAACAGGCCCTCCGATTTAACACACTGAACTCTGTCTGCAAAGTAATTGGTGAACCAGGCGAGGCAATCATTTGAGAAACCAAGGCTGTTGAGTCTGCCGATAAGGATGTGGTGATTGACAGAGTCGAAAGCCTTGGCCAGATCAATGAATACGGCTGCACAGTAATGTCTCTTATCGATGGCGGTTATGATATCGTTTAGTACCTTGAGCGTGGCTGAGGTGCACCCGTGACCAGCTCGGAAACCGGATTGTACAGTGGAGAAGGTACGTTGGGATTCAAAGTGGTCAATGATCTGTTTATTAACTAGGCTTTAGAAGACTTTAGAGAGGCAGGGCAGGATGGATATAGGTCTATAGCAATTTGGGTCGAGTGTCACCCCCTTTGAAGAGGGGGATGACCGCGGCAGCTTTCCAATCTTTAGGGATCTCGGACGACACGAAAGAGAGGTTGAGCAGACTGGTAATAGGAGTTGCAACAATGGCGGCGGATAGTTTTAGAAAGAGAGGGTCCAGATTGTCTAGCCCAGCTGATTTGTACGGGTCCAGGTTTGCAGTTCTTTCAGAAAATCTGCTGTCTGGATTTGGGTGAAGGAAAAACTGGGGAGGCCCGGACAAGTAGCTGCGGAGCTGTTGGCCCGGGGTTGGTTTAGCCAGGAGGAAAGCATGGCCAGCCGTTGAGAAATGCTTGTTGAAATTTTAGATTATCCTGGATTTATCGGTGGTGACCGTGTTACCTAGCCTCAATGCAGTGGGCAGCTGGGAGGAGGTGCTATTGTTCTCCATGGACTTGACAGTATCCCCAAACTTTTTGGAGTTAGAGCAACAGGATGCACATTTCTGTTTGAAAAAGCTAGCCTTTGCTTTCCTGACTGACTGCATGTATTAGTTACTGACTTCCCTGAACAGTTGCATATCGCAGGGACTATTCGATGCTATAGCAGTCTGCCAGAGGATGTTATTGTGCTGGTCAAGGGCAGTCAGGTCTGGAGTGAACCAAGGGCTGTATTTGTTCTTAGTTCTACATTTTTTGAAAGGGGCATGCTTATTTAAGATGGCGAGGAAGTTGCTCCTCGACTGACAGAATGAGGTCAATATCCTGCCAGGATACCTGGGCCAGGTCAATTAGAACGGCCTGCTCGCAGAAGTGTTTTAGGGAGCGTTTGACAGTGATAAGGGGTGGTCGTTTGACCGACCATAGCGGATGCAGGCAATGAGGCAGTGGTCGCTGAGATCCTGATTGAAAACAGCAGAGGTGTATTTGGAGGGCAAGTTGGTCAGGATAATATCTATGATGGTGCCCATGTTTACCGATTTAGGATTGTACCTGGTGGGTTCCTTGATGATTTGTGTGAGATTGAGGGCATCTAGCTTAGATTGTAGGACTGACGGGGTGTTAAGCATATCCCAGTTTAGGTCACCTAACAGAACAAACTCTGAAGATAGATGGGGGGCAATCAATTCACATATGGTATCCAGGTCACAGCTGGGAGCTGAGGGGGGTCTATAGCAGGTGGCAACAGTGAGAGACTTATTTCTGGAGAGATACATTTTTAGAATTAGAACTGTTTGGGCACAGACCTGGAAAGTATGACAGTTCTATCTTGGCGGAAAATGTTGTAGTTGGGTATGGGATTCAGACACGGCAAGGACATCAGGGTTGGCGGAGTGTGCTAAAGCAGTGAGTAAATCAAACCTAGGGAGGAGACTTCTGATGTTAACATGCATGAAACCAAGGCTTTTTCGATTACAGAAGCCAACAAATGAGAGTGCCTGGGGACACACAGGGCCTGGGTTTACTTCCACATCACCAGAGGAACAGAAGAGGAGTAGGATGAGGGTACGGCTAAAGGCTAACAGAACAGGTCGTCTAGTGCGTTGGGAACAGAGAATAAAAGGAGCAGATTTCTGGGTGTGGTAGAATAAATTCAGGGCACAGTGTGCAGACAGGGGTATGGTGGGGTGAGGGTGTAGTGGAGGTAAGCCCAGGCACAGAGTGATGATAAGAGTGGTTGCATCTCTGGTTGACAATTCAATGGATCCCCAATTCTTTAATAAGGAGATTTTGCCCAAAAAGAGTAGTGAAATGACACATCCATAACCATGACCTTACCTAATCCCAAACTTGACAAATTTTTTGTCCTTATGGCATAATCCTAACCTTTAAATCTGCCAGTCAAATATGCACCTACTTTATGGTATTTAGTTGAAGTTGATATCAAGACTAATTGGATTAATTTTGTTGCTTCTACTCCTAAAAGAGTCACCAACTCTGAGTTATGCATCAGCAAAGAGTCACCAGTCAATGGAAACGGATGAGGAAGACGATGAGGAGGAGGAGGAGGAGAACTCGGCTCCAAAAGAGAAGTAAGATCATACATTTTATTTAGGCCAAGGCTGCGCGACTGAATCAGACTTCTCTTCGCAGATCTAAAAAAACAATCACATTCTGCGCATGTGTTACAGACACTGTGTGACATGCCAACTGAGACAGGAGCAGAGACCGTGTCAACGTTTTTCTAAATTCCAAGTAGGATAGCAGGCTTTGTGAGAAATATTCTAATATTGGTATCCATCTGGATGTCACCGGGATACTGTCTATTTAGTGGGGAGAGCATGCACGGCAAGTTGGGTCACAGTGTCCTTTGTGGGGGTTCACCCACCGTTGAATAGTTCAGTTAACATCATGGCGAGGAAAGTACTAGCCAGTATAGCCAAATAATCAAGGGGACAGCTAAAGCACAAGCAACAATGGTTGCTAGGTTGTAGTTATTTTTCATACAAAATGTACAAACAAACAACAAACACACACACACACAAACACAAGAGAGGAAGCGACAGCGTTGACAGCAAAAAATAGTAAAGTTGAGAATCATTTGTTTTGCTATCGGTAAGAGATGCCTGTGGACATATTTAAAGAAGATCTTTAATCGTCATTTTTTTATATTTTTATCTTGTGTTTTTTCTGTAGTAAATATTTCAGCTTTTATTTTCATTGTTAATTTCTTCATGTAAAGCACATTGCGTTGCTTTCCATGTCTGAAATGTGTTGTATGAATACATTTGATTTGAATTGGTATCAAGGAACCTAATGTGCGCCAAGAAAACATCCCCCACACCATTACATCAGTGCCACCAGCCTGTACAGGATGGGGCCATGGACTCATGCTGTTTACGCAACATTTTGACTCAACAGGAACCCGGATTCGTTGGAGCAGGCAATTTTTTTCCACTCCTCAGTTGTCCATTATTGGTGATTGCGTGCCCACTGGAGCAGTGTGGTCATCTGCTGCAATAGCTCATGCGTGACAAGGACCGATGAGTTGTGAGTTCCGAGATGCAGTTCTGCATACCACTGTTGTATTGCGCCATTATTTACCTGTTTGTGACCCGCCTGTTAGCATGCACGATTCTTGCCATCCTCTTATCAACGAGCTGTTTTCGCCAACAGGACTGCCGCTGACTGGATACTTTTTCTTTGTCACACCATTCTCGGTAAACCCTAGACACTGTCCTGTGTGAAAAGCCCAGAAGGCCGGATGTTTCTGAGATACTGGAACCAGAGAGCCTGGCACGATCATGCCACACTCAAAGTCTCTTAGGTCACTCGTTTTGCCCATTCTAACATTCAATCAAACAGTAACTGAATGCCTTAATGCCTGTCTGCCTGCTTTATATTATAAGCCACAGCCACATGACTGTCTGTGGGAGCGAATCATTTTCAAGAAATCTTTAGCAAAAAAAGCCCAAAACCTGGTTGCCTATGCCAGGTGGCTGAAATTTGGCCGCAAGTGGATCTTACAGCAAGATGATAACCCTAAGCTCCCATCAGACCCACAAAGAAATGATTAATTGACCACAAAATCAACATTTTGCAATAGTAATCTTGTCCCCGGACTTGTGGTTTGAATTGAAGAGGGCAGTCCAGAAGCGCAGACCAAGGATATCAAGTATCTGGAAAGATTCTGTATGTGTCTCCAATCTCATAAAACATTTTACAAAAAGGCTGTGTTGTTATAATTGCAAGGGGAGTGTACTGGAGTATTGAAAAAAGGGATACAATAATGACAAAGCACCCCCAGATTATCACAGATCCTCCACCAAACTTCACAGTGGGTGCGAGACCTAAATAGGCCTACAAGCCACAGTGTCTCGCACCTTTGTGAAGGACGCATGAATGAATCAAGCCACGTACAAGGTTGCCCTGGAAGAAAACTCTGAGGATTGGTTTTTCCAGCAGGACAATGCTCCATGCCGCACAGCCAGGTCAATCAAGGTGTGGATGGAGGACCACCAGATCAAGACCCTGTCATGGCCAGCCCAATCTCCAGACCTGAACCCCATTGAAAACCTCTGGAATGTGAACAAGAGGGATGATGGATGGTCACAAGCCATCAAACAAAGCCGAGCTGCTTGAATTTTTGCACCAGGAGTGGCATAAAGTCACCCAACATCAATGTGAAAGACTGGTGGAGGGCATGCCAAGACGCATGAAAGCTGTGACTGAAAATCAGGATTATTCCACCGAATATTGTTTTCTGAATTCTTCCTAAGTTAAAAGGTTAGTATTTTGTTGTTTAAAAAATGAATATTAACTTATTTTCGTTGCATTAATCGAGGTCTGACAACACTGCATCATTTTTTTGATTTCTTTACATAATTTCTTTTACATCAACACTATGAAATGACACATATGGAATCATGCAGTAACCAAAAAAAGACAAACCAAAATACTTTTTTTTTTAGATTCTTCAAATAGCCACCCTTTGCCTTGATGACAGCGTTGCACACTTTTGGCATTCTCTCAACCAGCTACATGAGGTAGTCACCTAGAATGCATTTAAATTAACAGGTGTGCCTTCTTAAAAGTTACTTTGTGGAATTTCTTTCCTTCTTAATGCGTTTGAGCCAATCAGTTGTGTTGTGACAAGGTAACACAGTGGCCTCCATCGTTCTTGAATGGAAGAAGTTTGCGACCACCAAAACTCTTCCTAGAGCTGGCCGCCCGGCTAAACTGAACAATTGGAGTTGAAGTGCCTTGGTCAGGGAGGTGACGAAGAACTCGATGGTCACTTCGACAGAGCTCCAGAGTTTCTATGTGGAGATGGGAGTACCTTCCAGAAGGACCACCATCTCTGCAGCAGTCCACCAATCAGGCCTTCATGGTAGTGGCCAGACGGAAGCCCCCCCTCAGTAAAAAGCAGATGACAGCCCGCTAGGAGTTTGCCAAAAGGCACCTAAAGACTCTCAGACCATGAGAAACAAGATTCTCTGGTCTGATGAAACCAAGATTGAACTCTTTGGCCTGAATGCCTAGCTTCACGTATGGAGGAAATCTGGCACCATCTCTACGGTGAAGCATGGTGATGGCAGCATCATGCTGTGGGGATGTTTTTCTGCGGCAGGGACTGGGAGACTAGTCAAGATCAAGGCAAAGATGAACGGAGCAAAGTATAGAGAGATTCCAGAGCGCTCAGGACCTCAGATTGTGGCAAAGGTTCACCTTCAAACAGGACAACGACCCTAAGCACACAGCCAAGACAACACAGGAGTGGCATCGGGACAAGTCTCTGAATGTCCTTGAGTGGCCCAGCCAGAGCCCGGACTTGAACCTGATCAAAAATCTCTGGAGAGACCTGAAAATAGCTGTGCAACAACTCTACCCATCTAACCTGACAGAGCTTGAGAGTATCTGCAGAGAAGAATGGGAGAAACTCCCAAAATACAGGTGTGACAAGCTCGTAGCGTCATACCCAAGAAGACTCGATGCTGTAATCGCTGCCAAAGGTGCTTCAACAAAGTACTGAGTCTGAATACTTATGTAAATGTGATATTTCCGTTTTATGTTTAATACATTTGCAAACATTTCTAAAAACCTCCAGCATT
This sequence comes from Brachymystax lenok tsinlingensis, assembly GCA_030435695.1. Classification (NCBI taxonomy): domain Eukaryota; kingdom Metazoa; phylum Chordata; class Actinopteri; order Salmoniformes; family Salmonidae; genus Brachymystax; species Brachymystax lenok. Next base: position 716,169 of record CM059810.1, read on the forward strand.
AATGGAAAACTTCCTCATTATGAGGCTCTCTTTTACCGTTTGCCAAAATGCACCTAAATTGCAGCTGTAACTTTGGGTTTAGAGACAAGATCCATTATCGTGACCGACTATAGCCGGACCTAAAGGTAGCCTCCACTGTGGTAATGCTTAATTTTACTCTCCCTGTGCTTTTTTTGAGCTGGTTGACTTTTGACACTTCCACTCCTCAAAGTTTTGCATTACTGTACTTTCAGTGACCATCCGGAGAGAGCCAAGTCATCAATTCTGAGTTATTCATCAGCAGAGAGTCACCAGTCACTGAATATGGATGAGGAGGAGTACTCAGCTCCAAAAGAGAAGTGTAACAGGAGGTAGGCTAACCCGCCCTGTATGGGTTCTTCTCAATACTATTGCCCTGGATGGCTGAGATCGCAAAACGATCTTGGTCCCTGCCCTCAACACAACTCGCCTCCATTACTATTTTGTACAACGTGACTAGGTGTAGTGAGGAAGGCTTTAGGATGTTTAGCTATCATGGTGACGACCTGAAGAGAGAGAGAGTGTTTGTACAAGCAGGACTGAGTAACCCCTCATTAGACCTTACAGAACAGGTGAGACGTCCTTACTCCAGGGCAAGTATTATACATCAACTCAATGTCAATTATACAACCACAGTTTATATTTATTTTCAACTAAAGCACCTTGCATGTTCTCTATTACATAAGGAATACTCCTTCCCCTTTTCCAAATGGCACCATCATCTGCGTTTAAGGCCGCCCCTATACCCTGTCCGATATCCCCAAAGATATCATCAATCACCAACATGAATAAGATAGGACTAATAGCACTATCCTGTGAAGTTCCATTTTCCACCGTATATTCTATTTAACTCCGATCCCACCCTGACCTGGAAGGTTTGGTCAAACAAGAAATCCATAATCCAGTTGCACATTCTACCACTAATACCCATTCCATTTCATCAGTAGACCTTCCTGTCACGTTGTATCATATGCTTTTTCAATGTAAAAATATACGTTCGACATCACTTCCTTCAGTGCCAAGGCTTTAGCACCTCAGTACTAACTGTAACCAATGTATCAAGGGTAGTCTTTCCTTTTCTGAATCTACTCTGGGAGGGACTTAATAGACCCCTTATGTTCCAGATAATACATCAATCTGCCTACAATCAACTGTTAAAATTGCTTAACAGAGATTTGATTTAAGTGCAATATTTCTATAACTAGCAGGACTGGATGGATCTTTACCAGGCTTCACAAAAGGCAAAACCATAGCACATTTCCATCCTGATGGTAGCACTCCTCTTGTCCATATTTTGTTAAATATACTCAAAATCTTTGCCCAAACTTCAGTAGGCAGATGTTTCAACATAATGTAGCAGAATTGATCCTCACCTGGGGCAGTGCAACCACTCCTCTCCAAAAAGTTACACATGGGATAAACAAACGTACAGTAAATAACACAATAGAAAATTATATATACAGTGTGAGCAAATGGAGTAAGGAGGTAAGGCAATAAATAGGCCAAAGTAGCAAAGTAATTACAATTTAGCAAATTAACACTGGAGTGATATACTGTATGTGCAGATGATGATGTGCAAGTAGAAATACTGGGGTGCAAAAGAGCAAACAAAGTAAATAAAAACAATATGGGGATGAGGTAGGTAGTTGAATGGGCTATTTACAGATGGGCTGTGTACAGCTGCAGCGATCGGTAAGCTGCTCAGATAGCTGATGCTTAAAGTTAGTGAGGGAAATATTAGTCTCTAACTTCAGCGATTTTTGCAATTCGTTCCAGTCATTCAACATTCAGTCATTTAACATTTTCCACACATCCCCGAGTTGTTTTCCTTCCTATAGAAGAACAGAATTCCCACCATGCACCTTTCTTTGCATTCTTAATGACTTTCCTAGCCAACACTCTTTCTCTGAAAGACTATCATGCTATCAAATGTGAAATTGTTCTTCAAAGTGTTAAAAGCATTATCACAATCATTGATGGCCTTATTACATGCATCAGTCCACCAAGGAACCATCTTTCGTCTACCATCCCCCCTCCTATTGGAATAGCCAATAAGGAAGCATCCAATATGACTGAATTCACAGATGCAGCACAGTCCTCTACCAACCCTTCCATTGACAATTTATGACTCTCCTTTTCACACAAAATGTAAAAAAGTTCCCAGTTTGCTTTGTCAAAACACCAATTTTAAACCAGGTCCCTTTTCTGAAAACAAACGTCAAGATCTATATTGCATATGACTGGGGAAATTATCACTACCTATTGTGGATTCTATCTTCACCTCCCACTCACATAGACCAGCAATGGAGGAGGACACTAATGTAAGATCTCAACATGACGATGTACCTCTAGTCACATTTACCCGTGTCCCCCGACCATTTATAGAACTAGTCCCATCAGCTCCATAGAATCTTCATCCGTGGTATTGCTGCCCCACCTACTCATTCAAGGGTTTTTCTTTAATTTGTACTATTTTCTACATGTAGAATAATAGTGAAGACATCAAAACACACAAGGAATCATGTAGTAACTGAAAAACTGTTAAACAAATCAAAATATATTTTATATTTGAGATCCTTCAAATAGCCACCCTTAGCCTTGATAACAGCTTTACTCACTCTTGGCATTCTCTCAACCAGCTTCATGAGGTAGTCACCTGGAATGCATTTCAATTAACAGGTGTGCCTTCTTAAAAGTTACTTTGTGGAATTTCTTTCCTTCTTAATGCGTTTGAGCCAATCGGTTGTGTTGTGACAAGGTAAGAGGGCTATAAAGTTAGCCCTAATTGGTAAAAGACCAAGTCCATAAACAAAATTCACGCTACTTCTTCTGGTAAAAACAAGTCCAATCTGATCCATACACAGGCTCATGAGCCTGGGAGTGCGGTACATCTTCCATCTCCAGTGCCCCTTGCAGGTCTGATGTGTATTCTTTCAGGCCCCAAAACCGTTCTGCCGCAGCCACAATGTCAATTATTATTTTAAAAATGTACACTTGAGCACTACAATTAATAAACGCCACAAAATCCACTTTTTCACACAAAGCGTGTCTGGTTCTCTTGATTGACAAACATTCACTAACGGCTGGGATGTATCCACTACCGTAACATCAACAGTAGCGTCACTTGCTTTCTCAATTATTTTGCTTACCTCCGCGTTGGAGATTCTATGACCCGCCCTTCATTTTGCAACCTTTCCCTCCTTCACCCTTACAGGACACTCCAAGAACTCTCTCACACCGCTCTCACACATGCTCCTCACCACAGTTGCAACACTGACCTTCTTCACTCCTATCTTCAATATACTCCTCCTGTCTGCAAACATTTTCAACATGGTCAAATCCTTTACAGTTATTGGATTGTAGTGGCTTGTGGACAAATGCTCTTACTGCATACTTTACATAACCCACATGTACATAACCTAACTTTACATAACCCAAATGTACATAACCTAACTTTACATAACCCAAATGTACATTTGTAGGGATGTGCTCCTCATCAAAAAACTATAGAACCAAAATACTTTCTTTCTTTTCCCATTCACCATGCGGTTCAGGCAAGGGCACCAACCACATCTTGGATTCTCTAGAAGTATTCAATATCTACCTCCATCGACACCGCTGGTTAGGACTCTTTTAACTGGTGATCTTCTCCGCAGTTCAAAGCACAATCATTCAGAATTCTTCTGCTCTTCAGAAACACAATTAACCAGAACAAGTCCACTCCTGGTCACTGATTGATTCCACTATTCCCAACACATGCTTCACCTTCTTTGATACCTCAAATGGGTTTTCCAGCTACACATCCTTGTTAAAAAAAATCGCAGACCAATAAGAAACAAATCCTTATCCGACCTACACTCATCATCCATCACAATTTTCCACAATTTCCCTTGTGCTCCATTCTTTGACGGTACAGTACAATCATCTTAAACTTTTCTTGACACTGTTCTCGATTCAGATTTGGCATCCATTCCACCTTCTTTCTCTTCCATTAACACCATCATCCCCCCCCCTCAACTGTCAAATTCTCAGCAAGTGTCTCTTAAACGCATGGGGTGCCAAATGGCATCACCACAATTAGTAGGCATATTAAATGTCCATATTTGTTCACCAACTCACATAAGATCATTATTTTTATTTAAGGGCATCAACTAGCGAACAAGGAAATGTGTCTTCTGCTTGTTTCCTAATGTTTTAATGTACAAGGTGTGTAATTGCCTTCCACTTGCCATGGTCAGGCCAGAAGAGATGGTCTGTGATGTCTGTGATGAGGTCAAAGCAGTGAAGTCCTGTCTGACCTGCAACCAGTCCTACTGTGAGACCCACATTAGGAAGCACTGCACAGTACCTAAACTACAGAGACACACCCTGGTGGATGTGACTGGAAACGTGGAGGAAAGACTCTGTCAGGAACACCACAGAGCTCTGGAGGTGTTCTGCCGGACAGACCAGATGCTGATCTGCATTCTGTGTTCAGTGACAAAGCACAAAGGACATGATACCATCTATGATGAGATAAAACAATGAGGAAGACAGGTAGGTACTCTTTTTTTGTACCTGATGATGCTCTTTAAAGAAGATATTGCATTTGATAATAATGATGTCCAGTCATGTAAGCTTTTTCATCATATAAGCTTTTTCATCATATGCGCGGCAAAAAAACAACTGTTTTCATCAAAATAATGGATTCTTACTCTGTTTTCAAGAATTTTGATAGAGAGCAATGCCAAAGGTTGGCCTCAGTTGACAGTAGGTGTTTGTACAATCAAGAAATCAATTACCCAACAATATATTTTCAGACCTTTACATGGTGTTCAACAACATACATATACTTTTAAAATAACTAAAAGAGGATGATTAATTGTTTGGATTGGTCATTCTTATCCCATAATGCTTGTATAATTACTATAAATGTTCTTTGAAGTGTGTGTGTGTTTCAGTGCAAGTAAAGTTATTTTCTTTTCCATTACTTATTTAGAATTACTGCCCCCTCCTGGTGAGATCCAGTTCCTGTCAGTGAAGTCAGACTGTCTCTGAGCTGGGATTCTCCTGAGGAACTGACGGGACCACATAAGTTCAGCGTGATCTGGGGATGTGATGGAGAAGAGAGGAGCCTGAGGGTGGAAGATGGGTGTAAAGTTGAAATAGATGGACTCCAACCTGGTAAAAAAGACCAGTTCAGTGTGGCTACAGAGGGAGAAGATGGCAGCCAAAGCAGATGGGTCTCAGCATCTGTATATACTGGTACAGTAACTTGAGTTTGTCTTTGGTTATGTGCTTCTAAGGATGTAGTTTTTCATGTGATGTCCAAACAAGACATGATCTATAGGCTTATCCTATATTTTGTTTCTTCAAACAAATTAAATTTCTTCCTAGTGGTCCCAGCACCCAGGGACTTACAAAGACATGCTTAGCCCTGGTGTTAATCTACTGTAATATATATGTGTAATAACATTGGAACACTGACAACACTACATTGTGTAATGTAGTTCTCCCAGCTCCAGACCAGCTGACTGTTGACTCAGTGGACACCACAACAGCTGCTGTTAGCTGGAGCCAGCCACCAGGATTTGATCAAACCCAACATCATTACCAGATCTCCTACCACTGTCCAGGGACAGAACCATACATCACTACCACACCTTCACACAGCATCACTCTCTCTGACATGAAACCTGCTACTGAATACTCAGTCACTGTCTGCACTGTACTGTCAAATGGAAGGCAAAGTCAACTGGTGTTAACAACCCTCACCACTAGTAAGGAAGTATTCTATTTAAGTATTATTTCAGGTGTGAATGTTTTTATAACTTTGACTAGTTATCAAAATAACTAATGTAAATGAACTAATCATAATGGATGTGTCAGCATGGGATGTAAAGGTACAGTATCTTCCAAGATGAGAGGACACTGAACACAACATGCAACAATTTCAAAGATTTTACTGAGTTACAGTTCATATAAGGACGTCAGTTAATTGAAATTAACTCATTAGGCCCTAATCTATGGATTTCACATGACTGGGAAAGTAGCGGCGTGGATCAGAAAACCAGTGACCACCATTTGCCTTATGCAGCGCGACACTTCTCCTTTGCATAGAGTTGATCAGGCTGTTGATTGTGGCCTGTGGAATGTTGTCCCACTCCTCTTCAATGGCTGTGCGAAGTTGCTAGATATTGGCGGGAACTGGAACACGTTGTCGTACACATCAACCAAGAGCATCCCAATCATGCTCAATGGGTGACATGTCTGGTGAGTATGCAGGCCGTGGAAGAACTGGGACATTTTCAGCTTCCAGGAATTGTGTACAGACAGTTCATCCTTGTGACATGGGGCCGTGCATTATAATGCTGAAACATGAGGTGATGGCGGCAGATGACAATCGGCCTAAGGATCTCATCACGGTATCTCTGTGCATTAAATTGCCATTGATAAAATGCAACTGTGTTCTTTGTCCATAGTTATGCTTGCCCATAACTCCACCGCCACCATGGGGCACTTTGTTCACAACGCCCACACAATGCAATACACAATGTCTGCCAGCTGCCCGGTACAGTTGAAACCAGGATTAATCCGTGAAGAGCACACTTCTCCAGAGTGCCAGTGGCCATCTAAGGTAAACATTTGCCCACAGATGTCGGTTTGGACGCCGAACTGCAGTCAAGTCAAGACCCTGGTGAGAATGACGAGCATGCAGATGAGCTTCCCTGAGACGGTTTCTGACAGTTTGTGCAGATATTCTTCTGTTGTGCAAACCCACAGTTTCATTAACTGTCTGGGTGGCTGGTCTTACATGATGCCAAAGGTGAAGAAGCCGGATGTGGAGGTCACGAGCTGGCGTGTTTACACGTGGCTTGAGGTTGTGAGACCTGTTGGTCGTACTGCCAAATTCTCTAAAACAACATTGGAGGCGGCTTATAGTAGAGTAATGAACATTAAATTCTCTGGCAACCACTCTGGTGGACATTCCTTCAGTCAGCATGCCAATTGCATGCTCTCTCAAAACTTGAGACATCTGTGGCATTGTGTTGTGTGACAAAACTGCCAATTTTAGAGTGGCCATTTATTGTCCCCATCACAAGGTGCACCTGTGTAATGATCATTCTGTTTAATCATCTTCTTGAAATGCCATACCTGTTAGATGGATGGATTATCTTGGCAAGGAGAAATGCTCACTAAAAGTAAATGCACAACATTTACTCTGTATTCTCACTGTCTGCAATGTGCTGGAAAATGGAAAGCAAAATCAACTGGTGTCAACATCTTTCACCACAAGTAAGGACTAACCTTCCCAGACACATATTAAGTCTAGTCCTGGATTAAAAAGCATTCTCAATGGAGATTCTCAATTGAAAGCCTTTTTTGCTCAGGACTAGAATTAATCTGTCTGGAAAACAGTCCTAAACGTATTTTAACAATTTCAAAAAGTATTTGAAACCAAGTCTGGTTCGGAACAGATGACTGAAACAGAAGAGTCATTGTCTGGTCTGGACCAACAAAGTGATGTTAGGATATTTCAGTTATCCTGTACGAGCTTTTGTGCCAAATACAATACATTGTTAAAGGTGTCAAACTTAAGGGCATGTGGCAGCAGTCTGAGGAGGGAAGTTCCCTAGGTGTGAGAAGTGTGCAATATGTGTTCATTGCAGGGGACCCCATGGGGCTGGGGATCAGAAATGTCTGGTGTGAGAGAGGCAGGTTGAGGTTACCCGGGCTAAAGTAGTGCAGAGGGTGTCGTATGCTGAGGCAGTGAAGAAAGTAGAGGCAGTGAAGAAAGTAGAGGACGATAGGTCAAGGGGGAGGGATCCTGAGAGGATTCGTGTGAGCAGTAGATCTGTATCAGTACAGAGGGATAAACCAACAAGTGATATATGCTTCAGGAAGATAGTTTTTTTTGCATTCATAGCAATGTTTATCAACTGTACTGTAAGAATGGAATTCAAGTTGCATAAAATAGAGGTAGTCAAAGTCACCATTATTAGTCAGTTGTACAACCGAATGCCTTCAACTAAAATGTGTCTTCCGCATTTAACACAACCCCTCTGAATCAGAGAGGTGCGGGGGGCTGCCTTAATCGACATCCACGTCTTCGGCGCCCGGGGAACAGCGGGTTAACTGCCTTGTTCAGGGGCAGAACGACAGATTTTTACCTTGTCAGCTCGGGGATTCGAACTTGCAACCCTCCGGTTACAAGTCCAACGCTCTAACCACTAGGCTACCTGCTGTACAAGATTTGATGTCAGAAGAGTTACAGGGTGTGTTAAATGGTGGTGTCCCATCCTTTCAATGCATCAAAAGTGCATCTTTCATCAAAACGATAATCCCAAGCACACATCAAAATCCACAAAGAAATTGTTAATTGACCACAAAACTTTTTTTTTCAATGGCCATCTCAGTTTCCAGACTTGAACCCCATTGAAAACCTGTGGTTTTAATTGAATAGGGTAGTCCATAAACTCAAACAAAGGATATCAAAGATATCAAGTCAAACAATTTAAAGGCAATGCTACCGAATACTAATTGAGTGTATGTAAACTTCTGACCCACTGGGAATGTGATGAAAGAAGTAAAAGCTGAAATAAATCTTTCTCTCTACTATTATTCTGACATTTCACATCCTTAAAATAAAGTGGTGATCCTAACTGACCTAAGACAGGACATTTTTACTGAGATTAAATGTCAGGAATTGTGAAAAACTGAGTTTAAATGTATTTGGCTAAGGTGTATGTACACTTCCAACTTCAACTGTAAATGTTTTAGCATACAATATAATTCCGGACCCAACTCTATATCTAAATGCCTTCCTAAAACACATTTTTGTTCAAATGATTCATAGAGGTCCCAACCCCAGCTATCTTGATGCTAGTCAAGCTGCAATCTACCTCCCTTACTGTTGGTTGGAGTAGGGCTCCTGGAATGGAGCTAACCCCACATCGCTTCATCATCAGGGTAACCAGAATCCTAGAAGGGTCCAAAGCTAAATGTGTCTTCAAGATAAGGCAAAAGTCTCTAGGTAAAGCACAGCAACAGCGTAACTGGGAAAAAAAATCTAAATGTAAGAGCTCTCTAAACATTTTTTTTATTTTTATAAAATTGTAATAATGTTCTTGGGAAAAAATAGCATTCTAGAATTTAGACCTTAAAAAATCCTCTATTATATGGAAGTAAATATGTTTGGTGTTTTTGCAGTAAATCTTAAAAGTGTATAGAATATTATGTCATATACTATAGGTCAGGTGGTTGAGACTTTCTCAGGACCCAAATTATGATTTCTAAGTTTAGTGTGAATTCTCTTTTCCCAAAACCAACAAGTGTAATTTTCTTGCAGTAAAGTAACAGAGCCCCAAGAAGAGTATACTGAAAACTACCTCAGAACATTTGTAGACCTGCAACCTGGTACTGAATACACTGTCAGTGTCTCAACTGTGCTGACCAATGGGGAACAGAGTGAACCAGTCTCTACAACCATCGGTACAAGTAAGAGATCCCTTGTTCTTTCAGGATTATTTCACAAAAAAATACAAATGTACACTTGCCTGTTGTTGATTCACCAGGATTATTTTAAAGTACATATGTCACTTATTATAGGGGTATTACAAATAGTATGCTGTATTTTGTGAATCACTTTTGCGAGTACAGCAAGTGCATCACCGTTTTGAGGGCTATGATTTTGCAATGTGAACATGGACATTGTCGGACACCCGATAGTTATCGACAGTTGCTATGCAGTGGAGCACTGTGATTGCTTAGTCAGCAAGTAAATCAGGAGACCAATAAAATTTTGCAAACAGTCAATTAACCACAATGACTGCAGTCATTTAAATTATTTTAAATTATATACTTATTTGTGGATTAATTTACTTATACCTTATGCCTTTTATCAAGATATGCCATTGGGTTTAAGTGAATTATATTCTACAGTGCATTCAGAAAGTATTCAGACCACTTCACTTTTTATAAAGTATTTTCATCAATCTACACACATCAATCTAGCCCATAATGACAAAGCAAAAAGGTTTTTAGAATTTTCTTGCAAATATATTACAAATAAACAACAGAAATACCTTATTTACATAAGTATTCAGACCCTTTGCTATGAGACTCGAAAATTTAACTTAGATGCATCCTGTTTCCATTGATCATCCTTGAGATGTTTCTACAACTTGATTGGAGTCCACATGTGATACATTTAATGGATTGGACATGATTTGGAAATTCACACATCTGTCTATATAAGGTCCCACAGTTGACAGTTCATGTCAGAGCAAAACCAAGCAATGAGGTTGAAGAAATCCGTAGAGAACCACCGGCACCGACAGAGATGGCCGCCTTGCTTCGCGTTCTTAGGAAGGTATGCAGTATTTTGTTTTTTTACGTATTATTTCTTACATTGTTACCCCAGGAAATCTTAAGTTTTATTCCATACAGCCGGGAGGAACTATTGGATATAAGAGCAACATCAACTTACCAACATTACGACCAGGAATACGACTTTCCCAAAGCGGATCCTCTGTTTGGTCCACCAACCAGGACAATAGACCGGATCCCAGCCGGCGGCCCAAAACAACGGAGGATCAGGAGAAGGGGCGGTCTTCTGGTCAGGCTCCGTAGACGGGCACATCGCGCACCGCTCCCGAGTATACTACTCGCCAATGTCCAGTAACTTGAAAACAAGGTAGATGAAATCCGAGCAAGGGTTGCCTTCCAGAGAGACATCAGAGATTGCAACGTTCTCTGCTTCACGGAAAAATGTCTCACTCGGGATACATTATCAGAGTCGGTAAAGCCACCTGGTTTCTTCACACATTGCGCCGACAGAAACAAACATCTATCTAGTAAGAAGAAGGGTGGGGGTGTATGCCTTATGATTAACGAGACATGGTGTGATCATAACAACATACAGGAACTCAATTCCTTTTGTTCACCTGACCTAGAATTCCTTACAATCAAATGCCGACCGCATTATCTACCAAGAGAATTCTCTTTGATTATAATCACAGTCGCGTATATCCCCCCTCAAGCTGACACATCGACAGCCCTGAAAGAACTTCATTTGACTCTATGTAAACTGGAAACCACATATCCTGAGGCTGTATTTATTGTAGCTGGGGATTTTAACAAGGCTAATCTGAAAACAAGGCTCCCTAAATTTTATCAGCATATCGAAATGTGCGACCCGGGCCGACAAAATCATAGATCATTGTTATTCTAACTTCCGCAACGCATACAAAGCCATTCCCCCGCCTCCCTTTCGGCAAATCTGACCAGGACTCCATTTTGTTGCTCCCAGCCTATAGACAGAAACTAAGCCACTTTAATAATAAAAAATTGGATGTAATAAATGTATCACTAGCCACTTTAAACAATGCCACTTTATATAATGTTAACATATCCTACATTACTCATCTCATATGTATATACTGTACTCTATACCACCTACTGCATCTTGCCTATGCCGTTCGGCCATCGACTCAAATCTCTAGCCACTTTAATAATAAAACATTGGATGTAATAAATGTATCACTAGCCACTTTAAACGATGCTACTTCATATAATATTTACAGTGGGGCAAAAAAGTATTTAGTCAGCCACCAATTGTGCAAGTTCTCTCACTTAAAAAGATGAGAGAGGCCTGTAATTTTCATCATAGATACACTTCAACTATGACAGACAAAATGAGGAAAAAAATCCAGAAAATCACATTGTAGGATTTTTAATGAATTTATTTGCAAATTATGGTGGAAAATAAGTATTTGGTCACATACAAACAAGCAAGATTTCTGGCTCTCACAGACCTGTAACTTCTTCTTTAAGAGGCTCCTCTGTCCTCCACTCGTTACCTGTATTAATGGCACCTGTTTGAACTTGTTATCAGTATAAAAGACACCTGTCCACAACCTCAAACAGTCACACTCCAAACTCCACTATGGCCAAGACCAAAGAGCTGTCAAAGGACACCAGAAACAAAATTGTAGACCTGCACCAGGTTGGGAAGACTGAATCTGCAATAGGTAAGCAGCTTGGTTTGAAGAAATCAACTGTGGGAGCAATTATTAGGAAATGGAAGACATACAAGACCACTGATAATCTTCCTCGATCTGGGGCTCCACGCAAGATCTCACCCCATGGGGTCAAAAATGATCACAAGAACGGTGAGCAAAAATCCCAGAACCACACAGGGGGGACCTAGTGAATGACATGCAGAGAGCTGGGACCAAAGTAACAAAGCCTACCATCAGTAACACACTACGCCGCCAGGGACTCAAATCCTGCAGTGCCAGACGTGTCCTCCTGCTTAAACCAGTACATGTTCAGGCCCATCTGAAGTTTGCTAGAGAGCATTTGGATGATCCAGATGAGGATTGGGGAGAATGTCATATGGTCAGATGAAACCAAAATAGAACTTTTTGGTAAAAACTCAACTCGTCGTGTTTGGAGGACAAAGAATGCTGAGTTGCATCCAAAGAACACCATACCTACTGTGAAGCATGGGGGTGGAAACATCATGCTTTGGGGCTGTTTTTCTGCAAAGGGACCAGGACGACTGATCCGTGTAAAGGAAAGAATGAATGGGGCCATGTATCGTGAGATTTTGAGTGAAAACCTCCTTCCATCAGCAAGGGCATTGAAGATGAAACGTGGCTGGGTCTTTCAGCATGACAATGATCCCAAACACACCGCCTGGGCAACGAAGGAGTGGCTTCGTAAGAAGCATTTCAAGGTCCTGGAGTGGCCTAGCCAGTCTCCAGATCTCAACCCCATAGAAAATCTTTGGAGGGAGTTGAAAGTCCGTGTTGCCCAGCGACAGCCCCCAAAACATCATTGCTCTAGAGGAGATCTACATGGAGGAATGGGCCAAAATACCAGCAACAGTGTGTGAAAACCTTGTGAAGACTTACAGAAAACGTTTGACCTCTGTCATTGCCAACAAAGGGTATATAACAAAGTATTGAGATAAACTTTTGTTATTGACCAAATACTTATTTTCCACCATAATTTGCAAATAAATAAATTAAAAATCCTACAATGTGATTTTCTGGATTTCTTTTTCTCATTTCGTCTGTCATAGTTGAAGTGTACCTATGATGAAAATTACAGGCCTCTCTCATCTTTTTAAGTTGGAGAACTTGCACAATTGGTGGCTGACTAAATACTTTTTTGCCCCACTGTACATATCCTGCATTACTCATCTCATATGTATATACTGTACTCTTGCCTATGCCGTTCGGCCATCGCCCATCCATATATTTATATGTACATACTCGTATTCATTCCTTACACTTGTGTGTATAAGGTAGTTGTTGTGAAATTGTTAGATTGCTTGTAAAATACTACTGCATGGTCGGAACTAGAAGCAGAAGCATTTCGCTACACTCGCATTAACATCTGCTAACCATGTGTATGTGACTAATACAATTTGATTTGATTTGATTTTGAGCTCCGAGAAAGGATTGTGTTGAGGCACAGATCTGAGGAAGGGTTCCAAAAAAATTCTGCAGCATTGAAAATCCCCAAGAATACAGTGGCCGCCCGGCCAAACTGAGCAATCGGGGTAGAATGGCCTTGGTCAGGGAAGTGACCAAGAACCTGATGGTCACTTTGACAGAAATCCAGATTTCCTATGTGGAGATGGGAGAACCTTCCAGAAGGACAACCATCTCTGCAGCACTCCACCAATCAGGCCTTTATAGTAGAGTGGCCAGACGGAAGCCACTCCTCAGTAAAAGGCACATGACAGCTTGGAGTTTGCCAAAAAGCACCTAATGGGCTCTCAGACCATGAGAAACCTGATTCTCTGGTCTAATGAAGCCCAAGATTGAACTCCTTTGCCTGAATGCCAAGTGTCACGTCTGGAGGAAACTAGGCACCGCTCATCACCTGGCCAATACCATCCCTATGGTGAAGCATGGTGGTGACAGCATCATGCTGTGGGGATGTTTTTCAGCAGGTAGGAACTGGGAGAGTAGTCAGGATAGAGGGAAAGACCACCAGAGCAAAGTACAGAGAGATCCTTGATGAAAACCTGCTCCAGAGTGTTCAGGACCTCAGACTGTGGTGAAAGTTCACCTTCCAACAGGACAACGACCCTAAGCACGCAGCCAAGTCTCTGAATGTCCTTGAGTGGCCCAGCCAGAGGTCCGACTTGGAACCCGATCAAACATCTCCGGAGAGTCCTGAAAATAGCTGTGCAGTGATGCTCCACATCCAACCTGACAGAGCTTGAGAGGATCTGCAGAGAAGAATGGGATAAACTCCCAAAATACAGGTGTACCACGCTTGTAACGTCATACCCAAGAAGATTCGAGGATCAATTGTAGGATAAGGATGTAAGGTAAGAAAATATGGAAAAAGTGAAGGGACCTGAATACTTTACGAATGCACTGTATACAGTATGCATTGACTGACATTAATCGCTGAAGAATAGGCACCTCCAGATCTCTGAGTGAATCAACAATACCCAAGGTAAGTGTAAAATGATGTAAATGTGTATATTTAATGACCTCTTCCTTTAACTAATTACTACTGTTACTATCAGACATGGGATTCAAACAATCGCAGACATACTACCTGTGCACTGTGATTGACTTCCCACTGGACACACCTATATTCACCCACTCAAAAAGAGCCAAAATGTTGTTGAATTCCCAATGTGTTATCATCATGTTTTCAACCATCTAAAAGTACAACCAAATTCCAATGGCAAATTATTGTCGGATTATTGGTTCAGTTAAATATGTTATCAGTGCTCTTTCAACCATTTAGCAAACAAAGTTCAAATGGGAATACAATGTCAGATATACATTTTATTTATACAACTTAATGTGTTATCCCTGTGATTAATCCCATCCCTGGTCTTTGTGATCAAAATGTTGGTCAAAGGGAAATTAAAGCATTAACTGAGTTTTTTGGGGGGTGGTCACTGTCTACCGGTATCCTAGCTAGCTAGCTACTGGTGTCGCCCCCTTCACCCGTGTACCAGAGTCCTCCTAGTTAACTAGCTAGCTAGCATAGAGTGTCCTTCGATTCCTCTGGCCAAACACCTGCCCTCACCGTTGTTAACAGAACTGCGGGAAAACAGTGCCTGACAGATGCTTGTCTACCAGTGCCCTAGCTAACGTTACCTAGCTAACTACAGTGCTGTGAAAAGGTATTTGCCCCCTTTCTAATTTTTCAACTTTTGTATATTCTTTGTAACCTGAATGTTATCAGATCTTCAACCAAACCTAATATTACATAAAGGACACCTGAGTGAACAAATAACACAACAATTGCATACCTATTTAATTTATTTCATTAACAAAGTTTTGCAACACCCAGTGCCCCTGTGTGAAAAAGTAATTGCTTCCTTATACTCAATAACTGGTTGTGCCACCTTTAGCTGCAATGACTCAAGCCAAATGCTTCCTGTAGTTGTTGCTCAGTCTCTCATGCGGCCGTGGAGGAATTTTGGCCCACTCGTCCATACAGAACTGCTTTAACTCAGCAACATTTGTGGGTTTTCAAGCATGAACTGCTCGTTTCAAGTCCTGCCACAACATCTCAATTGGGATTAGGTCCGGACTTTGACTAGGCCATTCCAAAACTTCAATTATTTTGCTTTTTAGATGTTTTCATGTAGACTTGATTGTGTGTTTTGAATCATTGTGAGTTGCGCTTCAGCTTCAGCTCAGAGACAGATGGCCTGACATTCTCCTGTAGAATTCTCTGGTACAGAGCATATTTTCTGGTTCCTTGCAAGTCGTCCAGGTCTTGAGGCAGCAAAGCATCCCCAAACCATCACACTACCACCACCATCCTTGACAGTTGGTATAAGGTTCTTACTCTGGAATGTAGTGTTTAGATTTTGCCAGGCATAATGGGACCCATGTCGTCCAAAAAGTTTAACTTTTGACTCTTCTGTCCATAGAACATTCTTCCAAGATTCTTGATGATCATCCAGGTGCTTTTTGGCCAATTTGAGTCATCTTTTTGTTACTAGTTTTAAGGTTGAATAAATACTGTTACATTAGCTTGTAAGATATCCATAACTTTAGGCTATTCACTGTATTACTAAAGTAATATTGAATTGTGTTTGGTTGACAACACAACCATATATCAACATTTGAAGGAGATGTATCTACTGCTTGGGTAGTTCCATCTGAGCCACTGGCTTTATCACATTCTTTCACTTTTATTTTAGTTGAGATGGAGACGTGAATACAACATATAATTTGTTAACTTGTCAACAAGTTAATAGGATATTTAGTCCATACAGATTTAATTTATTGTATAAGGCCCTGCTTTAAATTTGCCATTGTTGTAGTTGGGTGTCGGTCCAATCGCGTCGAATCGAATTATGGAAATCAAAATAATAATATGTGAATTGCGAGCTAGTGGGGAACGACTCCAGGATTTTTGGAGTCAACTCTGACTCCTGCTCTCTCGACTGACTCCAATTTAACAAATCTGACCAACATTTGTATGGCCTAACTGTATTGCAGAAGTGACATTAAATTGTGTTTGGTTGTCAAGTAAACCAGATATCAACATTTAGGCCGTACAATGTACAGCGCCTTCAGAAGGTATTCATACCGCTTGACTTATTCTACATTTTGCTGTGTTTCAGACAGAATTCAAAATTGATTTAATATATTTTTTTCTCACCCATCTACACATAATACACCATAATGACAAAGTGAAAACATGTTTTTAGAAATGTTTGGAAATGTATTGAAAATTAAATACAGAAATATCTCATTTACATAAGTATTCACACCTCTGAGTTAATACTTGTTAGAATCACCTTTGGCACCGATTACAGCTGTGAGTCTTTCTGGGTAGGTCTCTAAGAGCTTTGCCCACCTGGATTGTACAGTATTTTTCTTTAAAAAATTCTCCAAGCTCTGTCAAGTTAATTGTTGATCATTGCTAGACAGCCATTTTCAAGTCTTGCTATAGAATTTCAAGCCAATTTAGGTTAAAACTGTTACTAGGCCACTCAGGAACATTCTATATAGTCTTGGTAAGCAACTCAAGTGTAGATTTGGCCTTGTGTTTTAGGTTATTGTCCTGATGAAAGGTAAATTTGTTGTAAAGCCGATTGAACCTGTTTTTCCTCTAGGATTTTGCCTGTGCTTAGTTCTATTCTGTTTCATTTTATCCCCCCCCAAAATATCCTAGTCTTTGCTGATAACAAGCATATGATGCAGCCATCACCATGCTTTGAAATATGAAGGGTGGTACTCAGGGATGTTGGATGTGCCCCAAACATAACGATTTGTATTCAGGACATAAAATTAATTTGTTTGCCACATTTTTGCAGTTTTACTTTAGTGCCTTGTTGCAAACAGAATATTTGTATTCTGTACAAGCTTCCTTCTTTTCACTCTGTCAATTTGGTTAGTATTGTGGAGTAACTACAATGTTGTTGATCCATCCTCCGTTTTCTCATATCACCCTGTAACTGTTTTAAAGTCACCATTGGCATCATGGTGAAATCCCTGAGCAGTTTCTTTCCTGTCTGGCAACTGCGTTAATAAGGACGCCTGCATCTGTGTTGTGACTGGATGTATAGATACACCATCCAAAGTGTAATAAATTACTTCACCATGCTCAACAGGATATTCAATGTCTGCTTATTTTTTTATTTATATACCAATAGGTGCCCTTCTTTGCGGGGCATTGGAAAACCTCCCTGGTCTTTGTGGTTGAATCTGTGTTATAAATTCACTGCTCGACTGAGGGACCTTACAGATAATGGTACAGTGTATGTGGGGTACAGAGATGAGGTAGTCATACAAAAATTATGTTAAACAATATTGTTATTGCACACAGAGTGAGTCCATGCAACTTATTATGTGACTTGTTAAGCATTTTGTTTTTCTACTGAACTTATTTAGGCTTGCCATAACAAAGGGGTTGAATACTTATTGACTCAAGACATTTCAGTTGTTCATTTTAAAATAATTTGTACACATGTCTAAAAACATAATTCCACTTTGACAATATGGGGTATTGTGTGTAGGCCAGTGACCCAAATCTCAATTTAATCAATTTTAAATTCAAGGTGTAACAAAAAAAATTGGAAAGTCAAGGGGTGTGAATACTTTCTGAAGGCAATGTATCTCTGCTTGGATAGTTCCATCTGTGCCACTGACTTAGTCTGGCTGTAATTCCAGTTCGTTTACAAATTAATCATGGATATCTTGGATTCAGATCTCCATTTTAACCAAAACTCTAAGTTAAAGGCCAAATGTAGCAATTTTTTATCTCAATATCAAATAATTTCTGGGGAACAATTCATACTTTACTGTAATATATTTCTATTAAAATGGTAAAAAGAAATGTAGCCTTTTATCCAAAAACGATTTCACAAGCAAGAATTTTGCTATGACTGTCTGAGAGTGGCCTGAGAGACCTAATTGGATTGACCTAATGGGCCTAATTGTCTTAATGGGAGGGACATGTAATCTGAAAACTAGCTGTTATTGGCAGAGAGGTTTGGAACTCTTTGTTATTGGTATACTTACTTATACCGCCTGGTGATGTCGCCAGGGAAGCCAAAACTCCACCCATGCAAAACCTGCTGATTAGATGGTCCTGTGTAGATTGTCTGTTAGTTGCCAGCAACCATCAGGAAATAACACTGATCAAATCTGTCAACTTTTACAGTGTTAATTTCATCAACTGTTGTACAATTTGATACAAAATACAGGAACAAATAAATTTTGAGATCTAATCAAACCTTAAATGTACTTTTTGATTCTATTCTTAACCTTTGATTTTTGGATGAGATGGAGATGTGAATCCAACATATTTGTGACTCACTACCTTGATGTAGCAAATTTTGAAATTGTGTTTTTTTTTTACATTGGATAAAAGTAGAGACTCAGAGCTACAAAATGGTATATCATACACTGCATTTGAGGAACAATGGGAAAGTAATTTTGCTTTGAAATTTGATCAACTTGTAAACTCACTTTTGAGAAAATCGCCTCTGAATGTTTTGCTATCTAGTGAAGAGCTACACCCATTCAGCATCGTCCACACCCTCACCCTTAGCTTTACCCCCACCCATCTCGTTTCGCTCTCGAAGCGCACACTTGGCGCTCTGGCCAATGATTTGTTTACCTTTGGATAGCATTAAAACAGCCTAACCAGCTCTGCTGGGAACAATTTCATTACACTTTTTTGCAGACGTTTACTGACACCGGACATATTCAACGGATGTTGTACACACGTCACGCTAGCTAATGAGCCAGCCAACGTTAGCTAGTTAAACAATGAACAGTGCCAACAATGCCACAGTGCTGGGAGCTAACCAACCTTGTTCAATGTTAGCCTCCTGGACAGCAAACGGCTCTGGCAAAATGAATGATAACATCAACTAGGGAGCCAGCCAACTAGACTGACGAGCTTCTATGGCAGACCAATCGGAACTCCTCTCGCATGTCCAGCCCACTTATTATCTCAGCCAATCATGGCTAGTGAGAAGGTTGCCCACTTTTTCTGTAGCTTAACCAACAAGGCTCATAATTTAACAATATTATTCGTATTTACAGATGGCATACAAGTTTGTTATCAAGGCACATGAAAGTTTGCATGTTCAAGAAGGCATTTCTGCCACAAAACGCATTTTGCAACAATTTTTTTTTAACGTTCAAACAGCTCTCCTGTGAAGTCGTGACTTGCGACATACGACTAGTTTCCTGTATCGGGTCACATGTATTATTAACTTTAACATTACCCCAACATAGAAATGAACAACCTAGGAACTCAAAACCCTCCTAAACCAAAAACGAAACTAAACACGGCAGCCTGACTCAGGCCTGGGCGTGACATTACCCCCCCCCCCCAAAGGCACGGACTCCGACCGCGCCAAAAGTCCATGGGGGAGGTCCTCGGGTGGGTCTCTTTGATCTAGGGGGAGGCCCGCGGCTAGAAGACGGAACACGATGCGCACTGGGACTCTGGTGCGGGGAGCAGGAATGGGCCGTGCTGGACTCACGATGCGCACTGGGACTCTGGTACGGGGAGCAGGAACGGGCCGCGCTGGACTCACAATGTGCACTGGAACTCTGGTGCGGGGAGCAGGAACGGGCCGTGCTGGACTCACCATGCGCACTGGGATCCTGGAGCGTGGAACAGGGACAGGACATGCTGGGCCCACGACACGCACAGAGATCCTGGAGCGTGGAACAGGGACAGGACGTGCTGGATCCACAACGCACACAGAGATCCTGGAGCGTGGAACAGGGACAGGACGTGCTGGACCCACGACGCACACAGGGATCCTGGAGCGTGGAACAGGGACAGGACATGCTGGGCCCACGACTGTGCACAGGGATCCTGGTGCGTGGAACAGGGACAGGACGTGCTGGGCTCTCTATGCGCACAGGGGGCCTGGTGCGCGGAGCAGGGACAGGACGAGCTGGGCTCTCTATGCGCACAGGAGGCCTGGTGCGCGGAGCAGGGACAGGACGTGCTGGGCTCTTTATGCGCACAGGAGGCCTGGTGCGCGGAGCCGGCACCCTTCTACCCGGCTGTTCACTCACCCTCGCCTCACAGATGATGGGAGCTGGAATGTCGCGCACCGGGCTGTGGGCGCGAACCGGAGACACCGCACACAGAGCCGGTGCAGGATATCTCGGTCCAAGAAGGTGCACTGGAGACTGAGAGCGCAGAGCCGGCACCACTCCTCCAGGCTGCACACTCACCCTAGCCCGACAGATGAGGGGAGCTGGAATTTCGCGCACCGGCCTATGAACGCGCACTGGAGACACCGTGCGCATCACTGCATAGCACGGTGTCTTACCAGTGCGACGCTCCCTCCATAAAGCACGAGGAGTTGGCTCAGGAGTCCACCCTGAACCGGCCAACCTCCGTGTGCCCCCCCCCAAAAAATTGGGGGGCTGCCTCTTGGGCTTCCTAGCCAGGCGTGTCCCAGCATATCTCTCCTTATCAAAGCTCCGCTCTGCCCTCGCTGCTTCCATCTCCTCCTTGGGGCGACGATGCTCCGCAGTCTTCTTCCAGGGTCCCTCTCTTTCCTCCCATGTCCAGAAATCCTGGCTCTTTCGCTGCTTGGTCCTGTTTTGGTGGGTCATTCTGTCACGATCTCCTTTAGTGACGGACCAAGACGCAGCGATGCTTCCAGTATACATATTTATTTATCGACATAACTGGGAAAATAAATAACAAAAAGAAGATCGTAACTACGGTGTACATTATACACACCAACCAAACAATGAACAATGAAACAATGAACCACAAAAACCCCAGTGAAAACCACAAACATATATATGGTTCCCAATTAGAGGTAACGACACTCAGCTGCCTCTAATTGGGAACCATTACCCCAACATAGAAATGAACAACCTAGAACTCAAAACCCTCCTAAACCAAAAACGAAACTAAACGCGCCAGCCTAACTCAGGCCTGGACGTGACAATGCTGAGGCTGTGTACGACTTGAAAAAGAGCTTGATGCAAATATTGAAAAAATGCAAGGGGAATGATGATTTGACACATTTCCTGAGGTGGACCAAATAACTTTGGGAGGCTGTTAAATTTGAGAACTTCATCTTCAATTTCAGAAACAGCTTGGTTGCAGATGCATATTCCAGTTTATGCACTGAGTACAATGGTTGGGAATGGGCCTTCCAGAATGATATGTATTCCTGGATGGTGGGTGCTGAAAACCGAATTATACATTTTGGCATAACAGATCCAAACTCCCAAATGAGCATAAAAAGACCTCATGAGAGATGCATCTGATAAGATTGGAGTTGGAGAAAAGTAAATCCAAGGCAATCTAGTGAAATACTTTGAAAAGCAAGATGGCCATGTCAATCTGGTGGAAAAATACAGACAAGACTTTGTGTCCAGTGCCAAAACACTGAGACGAGAGACACAAAACACAGTGAGTAACACTCTACTTGGAGTCATTGAAATCAAAGAAGGAATGGCCAAACTGGACAACATCAAGAGTTCACAGGCAAATACACTAGAAAAGAAGGTGCTGGCTTTGCTGCAAAAAAAAAAATCTGATTCATCAGATCAGTCCATCAGAGAAGAGTTTGAAAGCATGTGGGATGAAACTTTGTCTGAGATCAACTTCAGAGGACTCCCAAGACAAGATGTGGCTAAGGATGCCTTTCTCACGTTACGTGATCATTTATATACAAGGGCAGGTTATGTCAATAGTATGTTGGTTGGAAACAGCTTGGTTGATTGTGGGAAGACAGCCTTTATTGTGGAATCAGGGAGTTTGTTGCAGCAGGCTAAAGGCTTCGTAAAGCACTGGGACCCAGACCATCAAAGGAAAAAACTGCAACAGTTGTTTGACGACATCATAACACAGTGTCATGAGTTTATAACACAGAAGGTGGAAAGCAAAACAGATTACCATGACACGACATCAAAGAGCTGCTGACAAGATTGATGAAACATTGCAACAACACAAGAAGAAGCGTAAACTTGGTGAGGAATGTGAGGTATCTCTGAAGCTACACATCTGTGGCAGAGCAACCAGAGAGTTCCAGAAGATGCATGATGATTTCATCTCACTCAATGACCCACGGAAGTGTCTGGAGAAGTTGAAGGACATCTACTATGCTGACTTCATACTTTGTTTAATAACCAAGATCAGTGCCTAAAGAAAGCTGAGGAGTTCTCAACGCTCTTACAGACAGCTGTAAAGGACTATGTGACCAAAATGATAGGTCCTGATGTGGTTGATGAAATGAAGACAGGTAAATGGTCACAGGATTACAGTTCTCCGTATTGAAACAGCTCCTGACTGAAGGAAAATATGAGAAATATAGAGAGTACATTAACCATTATGAAAGGTTTGTGAGGGACTGGCTGTTTGACCAGATTGTCCAACAACTGTCAAAGGACCGCAGTCTGGGGAAATTGGAGAAGAAACATCTTTCAGAGATGGTCAAGATAGTCACTGATACAATCTCGAACATCAGAAAAAACAACTGGCACTATTAATCATATCAATATGTTCATTCAGAACATCTGCAGGGCCCTTGGAGAGAAGCTTGTCTTTCCAAAGGATGCTCTGGATTCCATTATGATTCTGAACAATGCAAACAGAGAGCAGTTTGCTGACTACCTCACAGAGTTTGTGAGAGTAATGGAGAAGTCAGTGGCATCAGAGTATGACCAGAGGACTGATATCAGAAAGAGGCTCAGATCTCTGCCATTTAAACCCCAGGACTATATGTTCACCAGTCTGTTTGGGTGTGGGGAGCAATGTCCCTTCTGCTGTGCACCCTGTGAAACAGGAGGTAAGGAGCATGCCAAGCACTTTACCTCCATTCACTGTCCACAAGGTGTCACGGGTTGGATGAATTTAAACACAAGGGTGTTAAGAACTGACATATGTTCACCCTCTGTGATTAGTGACAGAAAATTAAACACAAACCTGACTGAAGGCAAACCTCACCTCTACAAGGACTACCAGACATATTACCCTGACTGGATCATACCTGGAGATCCCAGCATTAAGGCTTCAGACTACTGGAAGTACGTGATGGCCACATTCAATAAAACAATCGCTGAAGACACACATGCACTCCCTGCTGATATACCAGAGGACTGGAAGGCATTAACACCTGATGATGCATTGAAGAGCTTGAAAAACGCATTCAACATGAAATAAAGTGGAAAACGATATCATGACTCTTCTTGACCCGAACATAATATTAGCCAATCAAAGATTTCAGACATGGAATCCAGAAATAACTCACCTAGCATGAATGTGACAACACAGCAATACAAACTAGGAGCCATTACATTAAGTCAAGAACTTTTGAAATAAATTGCAAATCGTGCAATTCCAAATCAATTTGTGATTTAAAAAATAACCTTAAAGGGCCCCCGTAACTTGTTTTGATAGTCAGCTGATGAATGGGGCTATGGAAATAAAACATACATTTTGGGGTTATGATTAAGCAGCGAGTCGGAGTCAGAGGGCGAGCCTTCTCTGGTCTCTACTCCTCCCGTTACGGGGTCTGAGACGTCGAAGCCTCCCACCATTAGCTCTGACAAATTGAAAACCCTAGTCATTGGCGTCTCTATTACCCGCAGTATTAGACTTAAAACGAATCATTCAGCGATCATACACTGTTTACCAGGGGGCAGGGCTACCGACGTTAAGGCTAATCTGAAGATTGTGCTGGCTAAAGCTAAAACTGGCGAGTGTAGAGAGTATAGAGATATTGTTATCCACGTCGGCACCAACAATATAAGGATGAAACAGTCAGAGGTCACCAAGCGCAACATAGCTTCAGCATGTAAATCAGCTAGAAAGATGTGTCGGCACTGAGTAATTGTCTCTGGCCCCCTCCCAGTTAGTGGGAGTGGTGAGCTCTACAGCAGTCTCACAACTCAATCGCTGGTTGAAAACTGTTTTCTGCCCCTCCCAAAATATATAATTTGTAGATAATTGGCACTCTTTCTGGGACTTTCTGGGACCCAAAAACAGGACCAAGCCTGGCCTGTTGAGGAGTGACGGACTCCATCCTTGCTGGAGGGTGCTCTCATCTTATCTACAAACATAGACAGGGCTCTAACTCCCCTAGCTTCACAATGAGATAGGGTGCAGGCCAGGCAGCAGGCTGTTAGCCAGCCTGCCAGCTTAGTGGAGTCTGCCACTAGCACAGTCAGTGTAGTCAGCTCAGCTATCCCCATTGAGACTGTGTCTGTGCCTCGACCTAGGTTGGGCAAAACTAAACATGGCGGTGTTCGCCTTTGCAATCTCACTGGAATAAAGACCTCTTCCATTCCTGCCATTGTTGAAAGAGATTATGATACCTCACATCTCAAAATATGGCTACTTAATGTTAGATCCCTCACTTCCAAGGCAGTTACAGTCAATGAACTAATCACTGATCATAATCTTGATGTGATTGGCCTGACTGAAACATGGCTTAAGCCTGATGAATTTACTGTGTTAAATGAGGCCTCACCTCCTGGTTACACTAGTGATCATATCCCACGCGCAACCCACAAAGGTGGAGGTGTTGCTAACATTTATGATAGCATATTTCAAATTATTTAAAAAAATGTTCTTCTAGTCATGAAATCTATGCAGCCTACTCAATCACTTTTTATAGCTACTGTTTACAGGCCTGTAAGTGTCCGGGGTGTGTGGAAGGAGTCAGGCGCAGGAGATATGCAAAAATGAGTATATTTTAATGTAGATATGTACTCATTCAAACCAAAACCCCAAAATAAACACGGGTATGATACATAACCCGGAGTACCGCATAAACAAAACAAATGCCCTACACAGAGCACGGAGTAAACGGGTAGCAACCTACACAGTCAAAGACAAAACAATCACGCACAAGGGAAGACGGGAAAGGAGGAAATTATAACAGGGGCGTGATTGGGAGAAAATACAAAACAGGTGTGAACAATCAAAACCAACACAATAGACACACAGGAAGGAATCGGTGATGGTTAGAAAACCGGTGACGACGAACGCCGAACACCGCCCGAACAGGAAGAGGGACCGACTTTGGCTGAAGTCGTGACAAGGCCTCCTGGGCCATATACAACGTTCCTCACTGAGTTCCCTGAATTCCTTTCGGACCTTGTAGTCATGGCAGATAATATTCAAATTTTTTTGGTGACTTTAATATTCACATGGAAAAGTCCAGACCCACTCCAAAAAGCTTTCGGAGCCATCGTCGACTCAGTGGGTTTTGTCCAACATGTCTCCGGACCTACTCACCACCACAGTCATACTCTGGACCTAGTTTTGTCCCGTGGAATAAATGTTGTGGATCTTAATGGTTTTCCTCATAATCCTGGACTATCGGACCACCATTTTATTATGTTTGTAATCACAACAAATAATCTGCTCAGACCCCAACCAAGGATCATCAAAAGTTGTGCTATAAATTCTCGGACAACTCAAAAGATTCCTAGATGCCCTTCCGGACTCCCTCCACCTACCCAAGGACGTCAGAGTACAAAAATCTGTTAACCACCTAACTGAGGAACTCAATTTAACCTTGCGCAATACCCTAGATGCAGTCGCACCCCTAAAAACAAAAAACATTTGTCATAAGAAACTAGCTCCCTGGTATACAGAAAATACCCAAGCTCTGAAGCAAGCTTTCAGAAAATTGGAACGGAAATGGCGCTACCCCAAACTGGAAGTCTTCTGACTAGCTTGGAAAGACAGTACCGTGCAGTATCGAAGAGCCCTCACTGCTGCTCGATCATCCTATTTTTTCAACTTAATTGAGGAAAATAAGAACAATCCAAAATGTATAACTAAAAAGCAGCGTTCCCCAAGAGAGAATGGCTTTCACTTCAGCAGTGATAAATTCATGAACTTCTTTGAGGAAAAGATCATGATCATTAAAAAGCAAATTACGGACTCCTCTTTAAATCTGCCTATTCCTCCAATGCTCAGTTGTCCTGAGTCTGCACAACTCTGCCAGGATCTAGGATCAAGGGAGACACTCAAGGTTTTTAGTACTATATCTCTTGACACATTGATGAAAATATTCATGGCCTTTAATACTTCAAGTTGCATACTGGACCCTATTCCAACTGAACTACTGAAAGAGCTGCTTCCTATGCTTGGCCCTCCTATGTTAAACATAATAAACAGCTCTCTATCCACCGGATGCGTACCAAACTCACTAAAAGTGGCAGTAATAAAGCCTCTCTTGAAAAAGCCAAACCTTGACCCAGAAAATATAAAAAACTATTGGCCTATATCGAATCTACCATTCCTCTCAAAAAATTTTGAAAATGATGTTGCGCAGCAACTCACTGCCTTCCTGAAGACAAACAATGTATACGAAATGCTTCAGTCTGGTTTAAGACCCTATCGTGGTCACATTTCCAAAGATGCCATACCAACACCACCATCTATTGGTCAATTCTGGTACTTATGATCACCAGGGACCGAACGATGTAAGGGACCGAACGATGTATCAAGCGTCTCAAAGTAACATTGCTGATTTAGTATCAGTTTAGCCTTTTAGATCCCATTGAATAAGACTACATGGACACGGAGGACCTGATCCTAGATCAGCACTCCTACTCTGAGACGCTTGATACGTATGGCCAGTGTGCCTTTGTTTGTCTAATAGCTGATTAAAAATGGTCTACAACAGATTCCAAGTGAACAAGCAATACTGGTGTTCTATTGATGGACAGTATTTCTCATGACAGCAGATAATGCTTTAAAACAAACTTAATTGATTGGTTTTTATTAATTATCTCTATCAAGAAGATAGTACACAATGGAAAGGCATTTTTACTTTCAATTTCAACAATTTGCATGATTTCACAATATGTCTGCAAAGTACAGTGGGTGTGTTTCACTGCAGACAAAATAACATTTGTAAGAGATCCTAAACAATATCAATATATTTGAACAGTACAACTTTATCATGGTGATAGTTGGCCAACTGAAAGCCATTCACTGCAGACTCTAGAGAGGTCAACCCCACATAATCAACTACAAAAATAAAATAACCAACATCAACAAATCTCAAAGAGAAAATTGGCATTATCATCATCATCAACAAAAAAAACATAATTATCAACACCAAAAAGCTAAATTCTCATCAACAATATAACCTTCATCAACAGCCACATTTATAATCACCATTATCAACAAACACACTCATCATCAATACAAACATCATCATCAGCATCATCAATACCATCATAATCATTAGCATCCAAAAACAACACACAGAGTGCAGTACTTCAGAACATACTGTATACATCAAGCATACCTGAATAGTATTAATGAAGTTACATCACTGATGGTCACTAAGCAGTACCTCAAAACATACTACGTACATCAAGCATACCTGAAGAGTATTAATGAAGTTACATTACTGATGTTCACTGATTATGAATTATACTTTATCCAAACTAATGTGTTCAAAGCAATGAAGTCATTGAACAAATCACTATTTGAAGGAGCGATCAATTAAAAACATATATATTTTAAGTCTACTTAGTAATCATTCTTGTTGAAGTAAATTATGTAAAAGACCAATACATGTGTAATACCTGTGTATGAAACAACACGTGCATATTATCTAAATAGAATTAAAATAAGATGAAAAAGACGTTTACCACTGAACCATGCAGCCCTTCTAATCATTAATCTGTGATCACCTGTTTACCACTGAACCATGCAGTTCTTCTAATCATGAATCTGTGATCAACTGTTTACCTCTGAATCATGCAGCCCTTCTAATTATTAATATGTGATCAACTGTTTACCACTGAACCATGCAGCCCTTCTAATCATTCATCTGTGATCACCTGTTTACCACTGAACCATGCAGCCCTTCTAATCATTAATCTGTGATCACCTGTTTACCACTGAACCATGCAGCCCTTCTAATCAGTAATCTGTGATCAAGCCATAGCAAATGGCAAAGTAAATGAGAGTATAATTATTATAATTGAAAATAAATAATCAATGCTAGACTAGCTTCTTATTTACCTGTGTATTGTGTTTATCTAGACTAGCTCATTAGTTACCTGTGTATTGTGTTTATCTAGACTAGCTCCTTAGTTACCTGTGTGTTGTGTTTATCTAGACTATTTATTTATCTAGACTGTGTATTGTGTTAATTTAGCAGAGGTGCAGTGCCATCAGATATGCTAGGGTGGCAGGTAGCCTAGTGGTTAGAGTGTTGGCCTTGTAACTAGAAGGTTGCAATCCCTGAGCTGACAAGGTAAAAATCTGTCCTTCTGCCCCCTGAATAAGGTGGTTAACCCACTGTTTCCCAGGCGCCGTGGATGTTGATTAAGGCAGCACCTCTCTGATTCAGAGGGGTTGGGTTAAAAACGGAAGACACATTTCAGTTGAAGGCATTCAGTTGTACAACTGACTAGGTATCCCCCTTTCCCTATTATGTTTATTTGAGTAATGAGTACTAATGAGTAAAACACTCTCAATCTGTTGGTTAACCTGTTGGTGTTCACGTTGACATTTCTTGCCTTTTGTATGATTTCTGAATTAACTTAAAATGCTTTACTTACATCGACATTATATATATATATATATTTTTTTTATTACTTGATTATATTGTATTCCTTTCCCATAAATCTCAAAGTGTTAGCTATTTCATTAAGGAACATAAGATCTGTAAATTGCCAAGTTTTCATATAATGTATCAATGTATGCGAAATTATGACTTGTTTTGCCATAGTTTATCTTTTCAAAATTGAATTGGGTATTGCCAGATCTGTACATTATTTGACATATTTTGATTTCTGTGATATAGCCATGTCATGAGAGTTATTTCTGGTTGTCAAGTCTGACATCTTTGAATGGTTGGATGTGGACAACTAGAGTTGTTATTGCTAGTTTTATACTAATCTTCAATGTTGAATGACTTTTCCAAGCTCTTCAATGCATCCTCAGGTGTTAATGCCTTCCAGTCCTCTGGGATATCTGCAGGGAGTGCATCTGTGTCTGTAGCAATTCTCTCATTGAATGTGGCCATCACATACTTCCAGTAGTCTGTAGCTTCCATACTGGAATCTCCATCTATGTTCCAGTCAGGAAAATATTTCTGGTAGTCCTTGTAGGGATAAGGTTCTTTTGCTGTTGAGGATATGTAGAATGAACCGCCACTTATCACAAGAGACGAACATATGTCGATAACTAGCACCTTTGTCTCCTTGTACCTCCAAGCGCTAAGGCCTTTTGAACGGTGAATAGAGGTGAAGTGTTTGGTATGCTCCTTACCTCCTGCTTCACAGGGTGCACAGCAGAAGGGACATACCTCCCCACAGCCAAACAGACTGGTGAACATCTTGTCCTGAGGCTTGAATGGCAGAGATCTGAGTCTCTTTTCAATGTCTCCTCCCTTATCGTACTCAGCTGCCAGTGACCGATCCATTTCTCTCACACAATCTGTTAGGTAGTCAGCAAACTCTTCCGTCTTTTCAGAGTAGTTCAGAGTCATGATGGAATCCAGGCCATCCTTGGGGAAGACGAGCTTCTCTCCGAGGGCACAGCACATGTTCTGAATGAACGTCTTGATATCTTTTACAGTGCTTGTTGTATTTCTGATGTTTGAAATTGCTGCAGTGATTATCTTGACTATCTCTGAAAGATGTTTCTTCTCCAATTTCTCCAGACTGCGGTCCTTTGAGAGTTGTTGGAGAATTCGGTCTAACAGCAAGTCCTTCACAAACTTTTCATAATGTTTTATGTACCCTTTATATTTCTCATATTCTCCATCAGTCAGGAGTTGTTTCAAAATGGAGAACTGGAAGGACGTCCGTGTGCTGTACTCCTGTGACCCTTTACCGGTCTTCATTTCATCAACCACATCAGGACCAATCATTTTGGTCACATAGTCCTGTACAGCTGGCTGTAAAAGCTTTGAGAACTCCTCAGCTTTCTTTTGGCACTGGTCTCGGTTATGAAACAAGTCTATGAAGTCAGTAAGGTACTTGTTCTTAGACTGTTCCAGACATTTTCGGGGGTCGTTGACTGCAATGAAATCATCATGCTTCTTTTGAAATGTTCTTGCTGCTATTCCACAGATGTGCAGCTTCAGTTTAACCTCACATTCCTCACTAACTTTACTTTTGTTGTTTTGTTGCGATCTTCGATCAATTATTTTAAGCAGCTCTTTGATGTAAGTGGAATGGTAATCTGTTTTGCTACCCACCTTCTGGGTTATAAAGTCCTGACACCGTGTTATGATGTAATCACACAACTCTTGCAGTTTCATCCTGCGATGGGCTCTATTCAAGCGCATCACAAAGCCTTTAGTCTTCTGCCACCAATCCCCTGACTCTACAACAAATGGTATCTCCCCATAATCATCCAATCTGTTTCCAACCAACAAACTTTGGACATAACCCGACCTCGTAGATAAATGGTCATGTAAAATGCTGAAGGCATCCTGAGCAACATCTCTTCTTGTGAGTCCTCTAAATTTGATCTCAGACACAGTTTTCTCCCACATTCTTTCAAACTCTTCGATGAGGTTCTGTTCTGATAAATCAGATTTGTTTTGTCTACAGGTTTTCAGCAAAGACAGCACCTTCTTCTCCATTGTACTTGCCTGCGAACTCTTGATGTTGTCCAGTTCTGTCATTCCCTCTCTGATTTCAACAGCTCCCAGTAGAGTGTTACTCACCGTGTTTTGTGTTTCTCGTCTCAGTGTTTTGGCACTGGACACAAAGTCTTCCCTGTATTTTTCCACCAGATTGGCATGGCCATCTTGCTTTTTAAAGTATGTAATCAGATTGTTTTGGATTTCCTTTTCCCCCACTGACAGCTTCTCCGATGCTTCTCCCATCAGGTCGTTAAGCATATAACTTATGGTGATCTGGGGATTAAGAACTGTCATGCCAAAATTATAAATGTTGGTTTCAGCACCAATCATCCAGTTGTACATCTCCTTCTGGAAGGTCCATTCCCAGCCATTGTACTCAGAGCATAATCTGGAGTATGCATCCGCAACCAAGCTGTTTCTGAAACTGAAGATGAAGTTCTCAAATTTCACAGACTCCCACAAGCTTTGTGTCCACTTCAGGAAATGTGTCAAATCCTCATTTTTTCGGCATTTTTTTAAATCTTGCATCAAGCTCTTTTTGAAATCATACACAGCCTCACTGTAGCCAGCATTGACTGGAACCATAGGGGGAGTCCCATTCCAGAGCCCTGGGATGTACCAGCTGCTTGTGTCTGGATCGTACTCCATCATGTCAGTGAACTTTGTGATTTCCTCTTTATTTTCCATTTTGGCTGCTGCCTGGGTCATTTCATTCAACTGTTCCAACAACTTCTTCCTGTCCCTCATGTTGTTGTCATGAGCAGACATGTCAGGCACATTCTGGTGCACAAAATGACATACTGGCTTCTTCCCCACTTCCTTCATCCTGATAAAAGCATGGACCACGATCTGCAGAATGTCTTTCATTTCTATGGAGTTCTCCATGGCCATGTTGATGATAGTGACATCACTGAGTCCTATCACCAGTGTTGCCAGTTCATTGTCATGTTCATAGCTATCATCTAATTGAGCCAAATCTGGTGATTTCAACCCCTCTGTGTCAATAACCATGATGAAGTCACATTTCAGCTCCTCCTTGAGGTCTTTGTTGACTTTAATCAGTAGCATGAAGGCCCCTCTGGTGCATCTTCCACTGCTGACAGCAAACTGGACCCCAAACATGGTGTTGAGGAGAGTGGACTTCCCAGTGCTTTGGACTCCTAAAACAGTGACCACCCAGATCTTGCTGTTAGAGTCCACAAGAGTATGAAGCTGAGTCAGAACAGCTGATATCCATTTCAGAGGGATATTTGATGCCTCTCCATCCACAAGCTCAATGGGGAAACCATCCAACAGCATCTGAGCACACAATCCAGGGAGATGCTCCATCTGTTTCCTTCGAGGGCTGTCTTCAGGGAGGGAGCAGGCAGCTTCATATAACTGACCCAACTCACGAAGGAAGTGTTCAAGTCCCAGAGAACAATCAGATATTTGCCTATCCAAATCTGCAATGTGTTTTTTCTGCCTATCCAAATCGGCTATGTATTTTTTATCTGCAGATTCTTTTTCCTGAAGCATTTTATACTCTTCTCGCAAACCAGACAGATTCTGCCGTGACAGATTGTCCAAATATATCCGCATCCATTTGAGGAAATAGGGTCGCTCCACTTCTGAACTTGACATGCCGATTATGAAATTTGTCATTGCCTCTGTCATATCAAATCTTTGTTGCTCCTCTCTCAGTTCTTTCTCCTTTATCCTCAGAGAGCTCTTGTAGTGTTCAATTTCTTGACCCCCTGCTTTTCTCAGTCTACATCTCTCTTTCTCCAACTGGGAAAGCTCTTTCCAGATTTTCCCTTGTAAGGGTAGTTGCTTGTCTTTGAATTTCACTGTGTCTTTTATGTTGCTGGTGATTTCATCTGCCATCTTCCTGGCACTCTGACACTCATCACTGTCTTCATCAACCAGAATCCCCATCTGACGAGCCATACCAGACATTTTTTCAATTGTACATTTGTTTTGGCATTTTTTTATTACATCACCCACAGATGACTGCAGGGTTTTTACAAATGCTGCTTCATTCTTCCCCTTCTTTTCAATTACATGTGTTACTTTGTCTCCTGTGAATGTTTTTCTCTGAGAGTTAACAACCAGAAATAACTCTGTGTTTATGTCTTTCAAAACCTCAGAATCTGCCTCTAATTCATCACTAAACATGTATATTGCTTCTGATATTTGACACAGAAAGGAAAACTGTTTTTTAAAGGACCTGATGTCTCCTCTGAGATTGGCAAAAGCTACAGGCTTAGTGAACCTGTCTATGTTTCTATTCCCACATGGGAGGTACCAGCTGATCTCAACTAGGCCATTTGAAATCGTCCGAGGTATATCACCACAGTCCATATCACGATGGACAAATGTGTCAGGATTACTTAGCAGTTTGTTCAACATATTAGACTTGGACAAGTTGCTCTCTCCTAGCCTAACAAAGGATACCATAGGAATATCAGAGAGTACAATTCTCTCCTCTATGAAGGACTTTGTGTCTACTTGTGAAGAGAGTCTAAACTTCTTCACTATGTCTCTCAAGGCCCACAGCATCAATGTGTTTTGTTCTGTGTCACAGTTGGGCAGCAGGAGAGGAACAGCAAACTGGCACATGGACATTTTAAGGGTCATCTCCTGCTGGAGGAACCCATCTGAACACAGAAACAGGGCAGTACTCAGGTCCAATGGATTAATCGCATAACTGTTATCAGAGTCACACTCATCAGTGTCACTTTTTAGTGTCAAACTCCTAGCATTTATATTTGCCATCATTAATTTCTTAAGGAAGGCCCCTGGAAGTGACTGCATAGTGGTAAGAGGTTCATCTGATGTAGTATTAGCATTTATCTCAAGGACAGTACTTAACGTCAGCTTGTTTTCATAATGATCTTCTAAGCCAGTCTTTGATAACAGCTCCTTGAGACAGGGTTCTGGAAATAGAAAGGAAGATCAGAAAAAAGAAAAGATCCAGGGAATTCACCATCAAATATATTTACTTTGTCTATGCCACTCCAACATTCCCGTCAAAACAACAGTTTGTTGATTACTTTTTTCAAATCCAATGTTTTTTCCACTTAGATTCCATGTCACAACACGTTTACAAATTATGTTTAACTATAGTTGATTCAACCAGTTTTTGCCCAGACATAATACTTAAGTAGGGTAGTTCCTTACTTGTGGTGAGGGTTGTTGACACCAGTTGACTTTGCTTTCCATTCTTCAGCACAGTGCAGACAGACACAGAGTACTGAGTACCACCTTGCAGGTCAGAGAGAGTGATGCTGTGTGAAGATGTGGTAGTGATGTGTGGTTCTGTCCCTGGACAGTGGTAGGAGATCTGGTAATGATGTTGGGTTTGGTCCAATCCTGGTGGCTGGCTCCAGCTGACAGCAGCTGATGTGGTGTCCACTGAGTCAACAGTCAGCTGGTCTGGAGCAGGAAGTACTAAGGGAAAATACATTATTGTTAGTATTACAGTTTAACTCCAGAAATATACTACAGGAAGAAAAAGTTTAATAGTAGTCGAAGAGTAGAAAAGGTTTCTTTTGAAATGGGAAGATAAAAGCTTAAAACAGAAGTCACACAACAGAAGTTGGATTTGTAAACGAGTGAACGTTATTTATAATAAGGATTACATGGAGAAAATCTGACCTCTCCGAAATGAAAATTGATGGCCCTCCCAAAATATATTTGATCTAAACCCTGCCTGAACACTTGGAAATAAAAAGTGACCCCCCCAATATACCCAAAATAATAATTAAAATAAAGTGGATAGGAGAGAACATGTACCATTTACCCTCAGTTATTGAACAGACCAGAGCGCCATATATGCAGTTTTATAAACTGTTCTTCATCCTGTTAAGCATTGCATGTCAATGCAGGAATTATGATAGCGAACAGGGCTGAAGGCCAGAAGGTTGTGCGTTCACAGACCATCGTTGATGAGAGTAGGGTTGTAAATATCTCCTTTATAGTAAAAGCATGAATCTATCATCATATGAATCTATCATCATAACTGCAGGCCCTAATTCTTTTGGGCCTTTTCTAAAAATGTCATGCAATTCTACGTCATTGTACAGTGAGGGAAAAAAGTATTTGATCCCCTGCTGATTTTGTTCGTTTGCCCACTGACAAAGAAATGATCAGTCTATAATTGTAATGGTAGGTTTATTTGAACAGTGAGAGACAGAATAACAACAAAAAAATCGCATGTGAAAAATGTTATAAATTGATTTGCATTTTAATGAGGGAAATAAGTATTTGACCCCTCTGCAAAACATGACTTAGTACTTGGTGGCATAACCCTTGCTGGCAATCACAGAGGTCAGACGTTTCTTGTAGTTGGCCACCAGGTTTGCACACATCTCAGGAGGGATTTTGTCCCACTCCTCTTTGCAGATCTTCTCCAAGTCATTAAGGTTTCGAGGCTTTCCACCCCAGTCAGAGTAGGCCTACCTTTCCACCCCAGTCAGAGTAGGCCTACCTTTCCACCCCAGTCAGAGTAGGCCTACCTTTCCACCCCAGACAGAGTAGGCCTACCTTTCCACCCCAGACAGAGTAGGCCAACCGACACAGAAAACTGTAAGCATTAACTGCTGGCTACTCTTCTTCCATGGCTTAACCCAACGAGAGAAGGTCATAAGTGTTTCCCTAAAAGCTGTCTGGGTTTAATTTATTCTATTTTACAGAAAGTGATTCGCTTAATCAATTGTTAGTGACAGAAATAGATTACTTCCCAAGCAGTCTATTTTTTGTCTCCTTGGTTGTAGCTCAGCTAATGTCAAAGAAACAAAACAATGACATCACCATATATAAAGCAGTCACGCCTTTCCTGGGTATTTGACAGCTTGCTTCTAGCATAAAGCATTGCGGACCAAAGCGCTGTTATAGATCACTTGATTTTTTTTTTTTTAACTAGACAAGTTCGTTAAGAACAAATTCTTATTTACAATGACGGCCTACCTACAGGGTCAGCCCTTGGAGAAAATTAGGGTTAAGTGCCTTGCTCAAGGGCACATCGACAGATTTTTGTTTACAACATGGATCATGTTAGGATATAAAAATGGATTTGATCAAACAAAACTACACTATTTTAATTTCTGGGACCCTCAGGATGAAAAATCAGAGCAAGATTACAGAATGTATGTCACGACCTTCAGGGACGGACCAAGGCGCAGCGTGCCGGGTTGAGTTAAACATAATTTATTAGTCAACTCACTCAAACAAAAACAACAAACGAAGATCAAGTGGTGTCGCACCAACGGCACATACACAATAACAGAGTCAACTTCCCACAAGGAAAAAAAAAAAAAAAAAGGGCTACTAAAGTATGGCTCCCAATCAGAGACAACGATGGACAGCTGTCCCTGATTGCGAGCCCTACCCGGCCAACAGCAAAGAAATACAAAAACTATAACATAGAATGCCCACCCCAAATCACACCCTGACCAAACCAAAAAGAGACATAAACAGGCTCCTACCGATCAGGGCGTGACAATGTATGTAAATTATTTACCTTCAGATGTGAATATATCAAACCTGTCGCCGTGATAAGTGTTTTGTTGTTTTGCACTCTCCTCAAACAATAGCATGGTATTATTTCACTGTAATGCTACTGTAAATTGGACACTGCAGTTATATTAATAATAATTTAAGCTTTCTGCCCACATAAGACATGTATATGTGCGTTTGTTTACAACGTCGTTCTAGTCACATGTCACATATTGAGCAAGCACCGATCCAGCAGAGGATAAGACACACTAAACCAAGTTTTATCCAGTCAGGTTTGGTTTGTATGCAATCCCCAGATTGTAAGTAACACAACCATACATCCTGCTTCATTCCATGGTAAATGTAGATGGGAAAAAAATTGATTTTAGAATACCAAGCAATGACCTCATTGCACACCAATGAGACGGGCAGTGTTCACTTGATTGACTGTATATTGGTCCAATGACCACCTATCCTTTTGAAACCTAGCTAGCTAGATAGTACTGTAAAGCCCAGCTCATTGGTTATGTGATAGCCCTTTGTGTGAAGGAAAGCCTCTGTGCTAGCCTCACGCGTACTGCAATCGAGTGTCCATTGGAAATCTAACCAAGAAAGCTGTGTATCGCGTTACGCACTTGTCGCGTTACGCACATCTCGATAAGTGTTTTGCAAATTTTAAGTGTTTT
This sequence comes from Brachymystax lenok tsinlingensis, assembly GCA_030435695.1. Taxonomy (NCBI): domain Eukaryota; kingdom Metazoa; phylum Chordata; class Actinopteri; order Salmoniformes; family Salmonidae; genus Brachymystax; species Brachymystax lenok. The sequence goes on from CM059810.1 coordinate 753,417, forward strand.
GATAAGTGTTTTGTACTTACCATCCTCCAAGAAGTGGAGCAGAAAGAGACTGCTATGGGACTTGGCATCAGCAGCGCAATTTGGTGTAGAGGACTCAGGGTGTTCTAAATAGTCTAATTGTAAATAGTGTATAAATATTTTTATTATAAAAAAAAAAAAATCACTATGTGTGGTTTGTGGTTTGTTCACTTATGACATTTGATCAGTTCTGGCTGCTAACTTGGCCCTTCCCACTTTTAGGTGGAAATTGAAAAGAATGGTCTGATCCTTAAGCGGTTAAAACTTCTTAAGGATTGGCGTTCCGTCAACGGGACAGTTGTAAATCATGCAGCGCGTTATGTCAAGATCGCCGATTTTAGAGAAACAACAAATGTCGGTACATATAAGTGTCTTATATCGGCTGAAAGCTTAAATTCTTGTTAATATAACTGCACTGTCCAATTTACTGTAGCTATAACTGCGAGAAAATGCCAAGCTATTGTTTGAGGAGAGCTCCTAACAACAAAACACTTTTTTTCACCGCGATAGGTTTGATAAATTCACCTCTGAAGGTGAAATGCGTACTTACATTCTACAATCTTGCTCTGATTTATCATCCAAAGGGTCCCAGAGATAACATGAAGTGTTGTTTTGTTAGATAAAATCTTTTTTCATATCCTAAAAAGGTCCATATAGCATGCACAATCGATTTTGTATTTCAATTTGCAAAGAAAGGAATCTGTGAAAATCTCACCCTAAACGTTGTTTCAATCAGTCAAATCACATTTGCATGTATTCCTCAGAGATCCTAGAAGGTAATAAGACTTCACTATGTCATTAGGGGTGTATTATATCCTATAGGACACCATATTTGGTCAGAGGGCGACGCCTTCATGGCACGCCGATGACATGGGCGGTCATCACTTGAACGACTGTATTTTTGTCAAATAAGCACTAATCGGGGACAAACAAAGCTAGCTAGATAGCCAATGAGCTGGGCTTCATGGGAGTATCTGGAAATCATGTATATGTCGTAAAATGTAGCTACTAACCTTGTACGACAGCATGCCTTTTTATTTTGGACAAAAATTAAGTTATGAAAACTGGTTGTTTTGCAAATGTTGAACTTATAATATGGCTACTAATACTTGGAAAGCTAAATCAAAGTCCAAGTATACAGATTTGAAGATATTCTTGCAGAAAAATGTAATATAAATGCGAATGTCTCCTTCAAGATTTGCCCAAATGTACCTGGGGACTTCACACTAAAAGTTATCCATCTGAAACTTTTCACATACACTGCTGCCATCTTGTGGACACTATCGGAATTAGAACCAGAGTGATGGCTAGAACTGTGACCTTTCTCTTGCATTTCAATGGTGGTAGAAAAAAGAGTGGTTGTTTTTTTTCTTTATATTTTCTTCTACCAGATCTATTGTGTTCTCCTACATTCAATTCACATTTCCACAAATGTCAAAGTGTTTCCTTTCAAATGGTACCAAGAATATGCATATCCTAGATTTGGGTATGTAATTTAGGCGAAAAACCTTCTCCATATGTTTGGGGAGTCTCCCACAAGTCTTTTGGTGAACGCCAAATGTGTTTGCTTATTTTTTCTTTAAGCAATTCCTTTTTCTGGCCACTCTTCCTTAAAGCCCAGCTCTGTGGAGTGTGCGGCTTAAAAGTGGTCCTATGCACAGATACTCCAATCTCCAATGTGGGGCTTTGCAGCTCCTTCAGGGGTATCTTTGGTCACTTTGTTGCCTCTCTGATTAATGCCCTCCATGCCTGGTCTGTGAGTTTTGGTGGACAGGTTTGTTGTGGTGCCATATTTTTTATAATGGATTTAATAGTGCTCAGTAGGATGTTCAAAGTGTTCTCTCGTTTTTTATAACCCAACCCTGATCTGTACTTGTCCACAACTTTGTCCCTGACTTGTTTGGAGTGCTCCTTGGTCTTCATGGTCCCGCTTGCTTGGTGGTGCCCCTTGCTTAGTGGTGTTGCAGACTCTGGGGCCTTTCGGAAAAGGTGTATATATACGGAGATATAAATATAAATGCGAATGTCTCCTTCAAGATTTGCCCAAATGTACCTGGGGACTTCACACTAAAAGTTATCCATCTGAAACTTTTCACATACACTGCTGCCATCTTGTGGACACTATCGGAATTAGAACCAGAGTGATGGCTAGAACTGTGACCTTTCTCTTGCATTTCAATGGTGGTAGAAAAAAGAGTGGTTGTTTTTTTTCTTTATATTTTCTTCTACCAGATCTATTGTGTTCTCCTACATTCAATTCACATTTCCACAAATGTCAAAGTGTTTCCTTTCAAATGGTACCAAGAATATGCATATCCTAGATTTGGGTATGTAATTTAGGCGAAAAACCTTCTCCATATGTTTGGGGAGTCTCCCACAAGTCTTTTGGTGAACGCCAAATGTGTTTGCTTATTTTTTTCTTTAAGCAATTGCTTTTTTCTGGCCACTCTTCCGTAAAGCCCAGCTCTGTGGAGTGTACGGCTTAAAGTGGTCCTATGCACAGATACTCCAATCTCCAATGTGGGGCTTTGCAGCTCCTTCAGGGGTATCTTTGGTCACTTTGTTGCCTCTCTGATTAATGCCCTCCATGCCTGGTCTGTGAGTTTTGGTGGACAGGTTTGTTGTGGTGCCATATTTTTTTATAATGGATTTAATAGTGCTCAGTAGGATGTTCAAAGTGTTCTCTCGTTTTTTATAACCCAACCCTGATCTGTACTTGTCCACAACTTTGTCCCTGACTTGTTTGGAGTGCTCCTTGGTCTTCATGGTCCCGCTTGCTTGGTGGTGCCCCTTGCTTAGTGGTGTTGCAGACTCTGGGGCCTTTCGGAAAAGGTGTATATATACGGAGATCATGTGACAGATCATGTGACACTTAGATTGCATACAGGTGGACTTTATTTAGCTAATTATGTGACTTCTGAAGGTAATTGGTTGCACTAGATCTTAACTGCTCCTGAACAAGGCAGTTAACCCACTGTTCCTAGGCCGTCATTGAAAATAAGAATTTGTTCAGACTTGCCTAGTTAAATAAAGGTCAAATAAAAAATAAATGTAGGGGCTTCATAGCATAGGGGGTGAATACATATGCATGCACCACTTTTCAGTTTTTAATTTGTTTTTCACTTCACCAATTTGGACTATTTTGTGTATGACCATTACATGAAATCCAAATAAAAATCTATTCAAATTACAGGTTTTAATGCAACAAAATAGGAAAAACACCAAAGGGGATGCATAATTTTGAAAGGTACTGTACAGTACCTATCATTCCAGGGTTTTCACATTTAGTTTGTGCTTTTGTTTTTCAACAGGATAATGACCCAACACACCTCCAGGCTGATGGACAAGTGATGGAGTGCTGCATCAGATGACCTGGCCTCCACAATCAACCGACCACAACCCAATTGAGATGGATTGGGATGAGTTGGACCACAAAGTGAAGGAAAAGCAGCCAAAAGTGCTCAGCATATGTGGGAACTCCTTCAGTTGATCAGTTGTTTATGAGTCAACTCTTTTATTTTTTATCACTGTATCAAATAACTACATTTTTTATAAAGAACTGCATATGTCAAATCATATTGTATTTGTCACATGCGCCGATTATACAAAAGGTGTAGACCTTAAGTGAAATGCTTACTTACAAGCCCTTAACCAACAATGCAGTTTTAAGAAAAATACCTAAAGAAAAATTTTTAATAAAAGTAACAAGGCTATATACAGGGGGTACCGGTACAGAGTCAATGTGTGGGGGCACCGGTTTGTTGAGGTAATTGAGGTAATATATACATGTAGGTAGAGTTATTAAAGTGTCTTATGCATAGATACTAACAGAGAGTAGCAGAAGCGTAAAATAGGTGGGGGGGGCAATGCAAATAGTCTGGGTAGCCATTTGATTAGATGTTTGTTTGTCTTATGGCTTGGTGGTAGAAGCTGTTTAGAAGCCTCTTGGACCTAGACTTTGCGCTCCGGTACCGCTTGCCGTGCGGAGAGAACAGTCTATGACTAGGGTGGCGGTAGTCTTTGACAATTTTAAGGGCCTTCCTCCGACACCGCCTAGTATAGAGGTCCTGGATAGTAGGAAGCTTGGCCCCAGTGATGTACTGGGCCGTACGCAGTTCCCTCTGTAGTGCCTTGCGGTCGGAGTCCGAGCAGTTGCCTTTACCAGGCAGTGATGCAACCAGTCAGGATGCTCTCAATGATGCAGCTGTAGAACCTTTTGAGGATCTGAGGACCCATGCCAAATCTTTTCAGTCTCATGAGGGGGAATAGGTTTTGTCATGCCCTCTTAACGACTGTCTTGGTGTGCTTGGACCATGTTAGTTTGTTGGTGATGTGGACACCAAGGAACTTGAAGCTCTCAACCTGCTCCACTACAGCCCCATCGATGATAATGGGGGTGTGTTCGGTCCTCCTTTTCCTGTAGTCCTTGTTAGGGAGTGGAAGCTGAGGGGTCGGTTTTGGAGAGTCTGGCGTGCCCAAAGTAAAATGCTTGCCACACAGGCTCAGAAAATAGGATATGCACATAATTAGTACTATTGGATAGGAAACACTCTGAGGTTTCCAAAAGTGTTATCATTTTGTCTGTGAGTGTAACAGAAGTCATTTGGCAGGCAAAAACAAGAGAAAATTCCATCCGGAAATCTCATTCCTTGTGGCTTATAGCTCACTTTGAGACAGTGCCTTTAGAAAAGTCTTTATACCAGGACACTGAATGTAGTACCTATTGCTTCCACTGGATGTCAGCAGTGTATAGGTAAAGTTTAATGGAAATCGGAACTAATGTGTTCTATTGGGAGAAGTTTTAGTCGAGGGAGCTATTTTTCAGTTGCACGTTTTTGGGCACGTTATGGCTGAGCGGTCCACTTTATTTGACTTATATAACGTTTAGGTGACCATCCAAGTGAAAGATTATCACTTTTATTCATAAAAGATAAGCTAAGGAAGCATTTTAATTGGTTTTTGTTTTGTTGATGGAAAGTTTATAGGTATAGTTGAACGCGTTCTCGTCACATAGGATTTTCTGAACACAAGGTGCCAACCAAACGGAGATTTAAGGATATAATAAATTACTTTTTCTAACCAAATACCCATGGATTGTCTTCGTTGGACACTTAGGAAGCCCTCTGCAGAAGTTCTACAAAAGGTAAGGCACAGGTTTTCCCTGTGAAATGCATTTTCTATCGACCGCGCTGGCTAAAGATTTCATGGTTATGGAAAATATGTGAGGTGCAACCCTCAAACAATCAAATGTAGTGCTTTCACCGTAAAGCCTTTTTGAAATCCGACAACGCTGTGATATTGCCAAGAAGCAGAGCTTTTGATGAGTATGAAACACTTGTATATTGGTGCATTTTTAATAATTCAATTTTGGAATTTTGTCTTGCATTTCACCTGGTAGTGTCGGGAGTGGGGTGCTAGCGCCCTGGCACTCCCTGAGAAGTTAAGGCTTAAAAGTGTGTGTTCCATCGCTCCACCATTCCCTTTCTGGGCTACATTTCTCTGCTGGGAGTGTCCAGATGGATCTCAAGAAGGTGAAAGCGGTGGTGGTTTCGCCTCAGCCTACGTCCAGGGTGCAGCTGCAACGCTTCCTGAGGTTCGCCAACTTTTATTGCTGCTTTATCCAGGGATACAGCACCCTGGCCTCCCCCCCCTGTCTGCCCTCACCTCTACCAAGGTTCCGTTCACGTGGTCCACTGATGCCGACCGGGCGTTCCGGGAACTTAACCACTTCACCACTGCTCCTATCCTGGTTCATCCTAACCCTTCCCGTCAGTTCGTGGTGGAGGCCGATGCTTCGGATGTCGGAATGGGGGCTGTTCTGTCCCAACGTTCTGCCCTGGACCTTAAGCTGCATCCCTGTATCTTCTCCCACCACCTCAATGCGACGGAGAGAAACTACGATGTGGGAAATCGGTAGCTTCTCGCGGTGAAGATGGCTAGAAGGGGTGGAACATCCGTTCATTGTGTGGACCGACCACAAAAACCTGGAGTATTGCCGCACCACCAAGCGCCTCAACTCCAGGCAAGCGAGATGGGCCCTGCTGTTTACCCGGTTTAACCTTTCCCTCTCCTACCAGCCAGGGTCCAACAACGTCAAGCCGGATGCCCTGTCTCGCCGCTATAACTTCACAGCTACCACCCCGGAGCCCGAGACCATCCTTCCCACCTCGTGCCTGGCGACGGCACCCAGGGAGGGGGCAGATAACTGGATGTTTGTACCTAATTCGCCCCTTCTACAACCACTGCCTGTCCCTCACCATCACTGGTCCCAAATATCCCTACATTTCGTCACGGGTCCTCCCCCGTCTGAAAGCAAACCTGCCATCCTGACAGTGGCCGCCCACTTCATTCCTCTCACCAAACAACCCTCGGCAAAGAAGACGGCCCAGCTTATGGTGCAGCACGTCTTCCTGATCCATGGGCTCCCAGTGGACATGGTCTCCGACTGGGGTCCGCAGTTCCTGTCCCATTTCTGGAAGTTGTTCTGCACGCTCATTGGGTCATCGGCCAGCCTGTCCTCCGGAATCCACCCACAGTCCAACGGTCAGTCGGAGCGAGCTAACACCCGTCCTTGCTCTGCCACGGGTCTCTCGCCCTTCGAGTGTTCCTTGGGATATCAGCCTCCGCTCTTCCCCGAGCAAGAGGAGGAAGTCAGCAATCCCTCTGCCCGGATGTTCATCCGCCGCTGTCGCCGTACCTGGATGAGAGCATATACCACTGTGTTGAAGACCACTTCCAGGTATAGGCAACAAGCGGATCACCACCGGACCCCTGCTCCCCGCTAACGGCTCGGGCAGAGAGTATGGCTCTCCACCCAGGACCTGCCCCTCCGGGTGGAGTCCCGTAAACTTTCCCCTCGTTTCATCGGCCCGTTCCCCATCTCTAGAGTAATTCGCCCCACTGCTACCCTGTTCCCTTCGTAATCACCCTACTTTCCATGTGTCTAGGATTAAGCCTGTGTCTCACAGCGCTTTGTCTTCTGTTTCCAGGCCCACCCCTCCTCCCCGTGTCATCGATGGCCATCCGTCGTACATGGTGAGATGCCTCTTGAGTGTTCGACCACGGGGCAGGAGTTTCCAGTGCCTGGTTGACTGTGAGGGTTAAGACCAGGAGGAGAGGTGCTGGGTACCCGCTAGAGACATCCTTGACCCAGCACCCTGGTCAACCAGGTATGTGCCCAGGTAGGACGCCAGGTGGCGCCCGTAGAGGGGGGTACTGTCACACCCTGATCTGTTTCATCTGTCTTTGTGATTGTCTCCATCCCCCTCCAGGTGTCGCCCATTTTCCACATTATCCCCTGTGTATTTATACCGGACGGTGTTCTCTGTTTGTCTGTTGCCAGTTCGTCTTGTTTGTCAAGTCAACCAGCATTTTGTGTCTCAGCTCCTGCTTTTTCCAGTCTCTTTTTCTCGCCCTCCTGGTTTTGACCCTTGGCTCCGAGCCCACCTGCCTGACCACCTCTGCCTTACCTTGAGCCTGCCTGCCGTCCGGTACTGTGGCCCCACCTCTGGTTTATTGACCCTTTCCTTGCTTGACCTGTCTATTGCCTGCCACTGTTGGTTCACTAAACTATTGTTTATTCAACGTGGTCTGCATCTGGGTCTTACAATCATACCTGATACCACCAGCAGCATCAGGTAGGGAAGCAGGCCCTACCAAATACCCAGGGCCTATGATTTCTTAATCCAGCCCTGGCTGGGTTCTAAATTGTTGTCACCACGCTAAAAAATATATAAATATAAATGAAAAGAATGTTGTGATTAGAAGTTAAAGCAAGCAGAAGCAAATCATCTCATTGACATAATGACTCAAAGCAATGGAAGCAAGCATTAATTCAGATATTATTTATTGATTTCAGCACCAAACTGCAGGTAGCCTAGTGGTTAGAGCGTTGGACTTGTAACCGGAGGGCTGCAAGTTCAAATCCCCGAGCTGACAAGGTAAAAATCTGTCGCTCTGCCCCCTGAACAAGGCAGTTAACCCACTGTTCCCGGGTGCCAAGACGTGGATGTCGATTAAAGGCAGCCCCCGACCTCTCTCTCTGATTCAGAGGGGTTGGGTTAAATGCGGAAGACACATTTCGGTTGAAGGCATTCGGTTGTACAACTGACTAATAATGGTGACTTTGACTTTGACTTTGATGAGATCTGGGGAATTTACCATCATATATTTCTCATCAGGGAAGATAATGCACATTAACATCCCATGCTGACACATCCATTATGTTTAGTTCATTTACATTAGTTATTTTGATAACTACTCAAAGTTACATTTGAAGGGTAGTTCCTTACCTGTGGTGAGGGTTTTAGTCATCAGTGGACTTTGCTTTCCATTTTCCAGCACAGTGCAGAGAGTGACAGAGTACTGAGTACCACATTGCAGGTCAGGCAGAGTGATGCTGGGTGAAGATGTGGTAGTGATGTGTGGTTCTGTCCCTGAACAGTGGTAGGAGATCTGGTAATGATGTTGGGTGTGGTCGAATCCTGGTGGCTGGCTCCAGCTAAGAGCAGCTGATGAGGTGTCCACTGAGTTAACAGTCAGCTGGTCAGGAGAAGGAATTACTGAGAGAAAATACATTATTGTTAAGAGCCATTTTGATAACTACTCAATTTCTTCACACAAATTGTCTAAGGTAACCTAAGGTTACCCGGTATCGGTAAAAAATAACTTAATAGAAGTAGTTTGATGGGGGGTTTTTTGTTACAATTTTTTTCTCTCAGATATAGGTCAGACACTTCAAAACATTGTTCCACAAGGCTTAGACTCTAGTTAATTAAGATATTATAAAAAACGTTAGTTTATTTCAGTACCAAACAGCATTATATGATCTGCGGAATTCATCATCATACACAGTCACCTCCACAATTACTGGCACTCTTTATTAAGATGAACAAAAGTATAAAAGCGAGCTATGTTGTACGCTAAAGAAATTGGAGAAATGTTATTATTTTATACAAAAACAATGGTGTAGAACATCAACACCACCCCCATGTACTTTTGCAAAAAAATTACTAGCCAGGCCATCCAGTTCCAGTCTAACTTAGAGGTAAACAAACCACAATGGAAACATCAGTCACAACTAAACAAAAACGGTGTATTTTAACCATACTGCTCCTAATTTTTATACTTTATTTAGTAATTTCCTCTTAAAAATCCACATGATTTCAAGGAAGTGCAAAACTTTTACATTAAACCAGGGGAAGGCAGCACCTCAGTGGAACATTGCACAATGTGAAGAAGCACGGAAGAGGTGCATAGTAAATATTTGACGTGACAAGTTCACAGTGACAGAACACATCAGGGTCTGCAGCCGTCATTTCCAAACTGAGGACTTGATCGAACCTTCGACCAACATGATTAAAGAAAGGAGCTCTGCCTGTCCTCTTCCAGTGGTTTGAGAGGGAAAGTCCAATGGCCCTAGTTGGAGAATTACAGAACTTGGTCTCATCTTGGGCTCACCAAGTCTCCAAATCTACGATTAGACGCCAAAGGACTGGCACCGGGTGCTATGGTCAGATGAGATGAAAATAGAGCTCTTTGGCCTCGATAGAAGGATGCATATGCAAAAAAGAACCTCATACCGGCTGTAAAAAATGGTGGTAGATCTTTGATGTAATCGAGTTGTTTTGCTTCCACTGGTCCTGGGGCCCTTGTTAGGGTTCCCGAGTGGCGCTGCTGTCTAAGGCACTGCATCTCAGTGCTAGAGGTGTCACTACAGACCCTGGTTTGGTTCCAGGCTGCATCACAACCGGACGTGATTGGGAATCACATAGAGCGGTGCACAATTGGCCCAGCTACGTCCAGGTTTGGCCGGGGTAGGCCGTCATTGTAAATAAGAATTTGTTCTTAACTGACTTGCCTAGTTAAATAAAAGGTTAAATAAAATATTTAAAAAAAGGTCAACATAGCAAAGAACTCTACCAAGAGGACATTTTTTGCAAACGAAAACTGGTTGCCTGAATGCTAGGAGGCTGAAACTTCCCTGCAAGTGGATCTTCCAGCAAGACAATGACACCAAGTACACATCAAAATCAAAATGGTAATTGACCACAAAATTCAAATTTTGCAATGGCCATCTCTTTCTCTGGACTTGAACCCCATTGAAAACCTGTCGATTGAATTGAAGAGGGCAGTCCATAATCGCAGAATGAATGATGTGAAGGACCTGGAAAAACTCTATATGGAAGAATGGTCTAAGATCCCTCGCAATGTGTTCTTCAATCTCATTAATCATTGTAGAAAAAGGCTAAGTGCTGTTATCCTCGCAAGGAGAGTGTGCACAAAGTGTTGAAAACAAGCATGCCGATATTTTTTGAACATATCTTTTTTTTAAATCTAATAGTTGTTAAACAATCTGAACAATTGTATAAAATCATATAATTTCCCAATTGTATCAGCATAAAATATAGCTAAGTATTTGTATTATATATTTTATAGTCTTTTTTTGCTCATCTTTGTCAAGGGTGCCACATGTTGGAGGTGAATGTATTTCTCATCAGGGAAGATACTGTATCTTTACATACCATGTTGACACATCCATTATGATTAGTTCATTTACATTACAGTAATTTAGATAACTAGTCAAAGTTAGACACCAAACCTAATAATTTACTAGAGTACTTCCTTACTTGTTGTTATGAGAGTTGTTAACACCAGTTGACTTTGCCTTCCATTTTCCAGCACAGTGCAGACAGTGACTGAGTATTCAGTAGCAGGTTTCAGGTCAGAGAGAGTGATGCTGTGTGAAGATGTGGTAGTGATGTGTGGTTCTGTCCCTGGACAGTGGTAGGATATCTGGTAATGATGTTGGGTTTGGTCCAATCCTGGTGGCTGGCTCCAGCTAACAGCAGCTGATGTGGTGTCCACTGAGTCCACATTCAGCTCTACCGGGACAGGGATAACTAGGGGAGGGTTTTATAGTTAATAGTAGCTGATAATTTGTTAAAACAAATGTAGCCCTGTTGACTTCCATTCTACAGTTACTATTCCTCTATAGGATAATATCCCACTACTACTAGCAGCTAGTTAGAGTCACTACTCACTACTACTATTACAATAGCCTACATGTTATAACACTAGGCTCTATCAATTACAATTCTAAACACTACTACTATTACAATAGCCTACATGTTATAACACTAGGCTCTATCAATTACAATTCTAAACACTACTACTTTTACAATAGCCTACATGTTATAACACTAGGCTCTATCAATTACAATTCTAAACACTACTACTATTACACTAGCCTACATGTTATAACAGTAGGCTCTATCAATTACAATTCTAAACACTACTTCTATCACACTAGCCTACATGTTATAACACTAGGCTCTATCAATTACAATTCTAAACACTACTTCTATTACACTAGCCTACATGTTATAACAGTAGGCTCCAACAATTACAATTCTAAACACTACTTCTATCACACTAGCCTACATGTTATAACAGTAGGCTCTATCAATTACAATTCTAAACACTACTTCTATTACACTAGCCTACATGTTATAACACTAGGCTCCAACAATTACAATTCTAAACACTACTTCTAACAGCCAATTGGACAGATTTGTCCAATTCCGCACCCCAGAAGTGAAGTGAGTCGGTATGAGGCTTACTTGTACAGATGGTTGTAGAGAGAGGTTTGCTCTGTTTCCCATTGTTCAACACAGTTGAGACACTGATGGTGTACTGACTACCAGGTAGCAGGCCAGAGAGAGTTCTGTAGCAGTCCTCAGTATTGGCTGAGCGGGTCTCTGTTCCCGGGCTGCAGTAGGATATGAGGAAGCGTTGTGGGACTTTCTCCAATTCTTTAGTCTTGGACCAACTGAAAGTGAAGGAGGTCGCTCCTGACTGGTTTATTTGTAAGTCCCTGGGTGCTGGGACCACTAGGAAGAAATATAATATGTTTGATGAAACAAAATATAGGATAGGCCTATAGATCATGTCTTGTTTGGACATCACATGAAAAAAACTACATCCTTAGAAGCACATAACCAAAGACAAACTCAAGTTACTGTACCAGTATATACAGATGCTGAGACCCATCTGCTATGGCTGCCATCTTCTCCCTCTGTAGCCACACTGAACTGGTACTTTTTACCAGGCTGGAGTCCATCTATTTCTACATTACACCCATCTTCCACCATCAGGCGACCCTCTTCCCCATCACATCCCCAAGTCACGCTGAAATTCTGTGCTCCTGTCAGTCCCTCAGGAGAACCCCATCTCAGCGACACAGAGTCTGACGTCACTGACGAGAACTGGATCTCACCAGGAGGGGGCAGTACTTCTAAAGAAATAATGGAAGATAAAAATAATTACTTTTATTGCACTGACACACACTAAAAAGAAAACTACATATTAATCAAACAAGCAATATGGAATAAGAATTATTAATCTAAACAAATTCATCTTCCTCTTTTAATGGTATTAAAATTGTATCTATGTTGTGGAACACAATGTAAAGGTCTCAAAATACATTGTTTGGGTAATGTATTTCTTGATTGTACACCTACCGTCAACTGAGGCCAGCTTTAGCCTTTGACATTGATCTCTATCAGAAGTCTTGAAAACAGAGTAAGAAGCCATTATTTTGATGAAAAACACTGTTGTTGTTTTGCAGAACATACGATGAAAAAGCTTGTATGACAATAAACATCATCATTATCAAATGTAATATCTTCTTTAAAGAGCATCTACCTACCTGTCTTCCTGATTGTTTTATCTCCTCATAGACTACATTGTGTCCTTTGTGCTTTGTCACTGAACACAGACTGCAGATCAGTATCTGGTCTGTCCTGCAGAACACCTCCAGAGCTCTGTTGTGTTCCTGACAGAGTCTCTCCTCCAGGTCTCCAGTCACCTCCACCAGGGTGTGTCTCTGGAGTTTAGGTACTGTGTAGTGCTTCTTAACGTGGGTCCCACAGTAGGAGAGAGTGCAGGTCTGACAGAACTTCACAGCTTTGACCTCACAGACATCACAGACCACCTCTTCTGGCCTGAGGATGCTAAGTCAATTACACACATTAAAACGTAAACATTTAAACAAAACAAAATACAAGACCTTATTAGATTTACCAAGCAACTTTAAATTTCACAAGAAAAATGTACTTTATGTACTGTTGAAGTTGGAAGTTTACATACACCTTAGCCAAACACAATTAAACTCAGTTTTTTCACAATTCCTGACATTGTCCACCACTTCATTTTAAGAATGTGAAACGTCAGAATAATAGTTGAGAGAATGATTTATTTCAGCTTTTATTTCTTTCATCACATTCCCAGTGGGTCAGAAGTTTACATACACTCAATTAGTATTTGGTACCATTGCATTTAAATTGTTTAAAACTTGGGTAGCCTTCCACAAGCTTCCCACAATAAGTTGGGTGAATTTCGGCCCCTTCCTCCTGACAGAGCTGGTGTAACTGAGTCAGGTTTGTCGGCCTCCTTGCTTGCACACGCTTTTTCAGTTCTGCCCACAAATTTTCTATAGGATTGAGGTCAGGGCTTTGTGATGGCCACTCCAATACCTTGACTTTGTTGTCCAAGCCATTTTGCCACAACTTTGGAAGTATGCTTGCGGTATTGTCCATTTGGAAGACCCATTTGCGACCAAGCTTTAACTTCCTGACTGATGCCTTGAGATGTTGCTTCAATATATCCACAAAATTTTCCCTCCTCATGATGCCATCTATTTTGTGAAGTGCACCAGTCCATGATGCTGCCACCCCCATGCTTCATGGTTGGGATGGTGTTCTTCGGCTTGCAAGCCTCCCCCTTTTTCCTCCCAACATAACGATGGTCATTATGGCCAAACAGTTATATTTTTGTTTCATCAGACCAGAGGACATTTCTCCAAAAAGTACGATCTTTGTCTCCATGTGCAGTTGCAAACCGTAGTCTGTCTTTTTATGGTGGTTTTGGAGCAGTGGCTTCTTCCTTGCTGAGCGGCCTTTCAGGTTATGTCGATATAGGACTCGTTTTACTGTGGATATAAATATTTTGGTACCTGTTTCCTCCAGCATCTTCACATGGTCCTTTCCTGTTGTTCTGGGATTGATTTGCAGTTTTCGCACCAAAGTATGTTCATCTCTTTAGAAATTGCTCAAATTTTTCACCAGTCAAGAGGAGAGAAGAGCTACAGTAAAACTCAACAGACTTCACCAGTCAAGAGGAGAGAAGAGCTACAGTAAAACTAGACAAACCTCGACTGTCAAGAGGAGAGAAGCGCTATGGTAAAACTAAACAGACTTCCCCAGTCAAGAGGAGAGAAGAGCTACGGTAGAACTTGACAGACTTCCCCAGTCAAGAGGAGAGAAGAGCTACGGTAAAACTAGACAGATTTCCCCAGTCAAGAGGATAGAAGAGCTACAGTAAAACTAGACAGACTTCCCCAGTCAAGAGGAGAAAAGAGCTATGGTAAAAGTAGACAGACTTCGACTGTCAAGAAGAGAAAAGAGCTACGGTAAAACTAGACAGACTTCCCAGGTTAAGAGGAGAGAAGAGATACAGTAAAACTAGACAGACTTCCCAGGTTAAGAGGAGAGAAGAGATACAGTAAAACTAGACAGACTTCCCAGGTCAAGAGGAGAGCTACGGTAAAGAGCTGCGCACTTCGCCTGTCAAGAGTAAAGGGGAGAGAGAAGGACACACAGAGCAGTCATCATACAGACTTGAGATACGTGGACTTAAAGGAACTTAATTTATTTTACACGCACTTTTCTCTCTGAGTTACACGTATTCTGCCTTTGGCTTAATTTCTATAGAATTGCACCACCCTTGTGCGTCTGGAGACTATGTATAAATGGAGCACACCTGTTGATGTGGTGTGGTATGAAGTGGTAAAACCACTTTCTGTTGTGTTTTCACCTAATTTTGACATAAGTAGGTAAAGTAAATAGCCTTGCACAAGCCTTAGCTTGTACGAGCCGGAACGACTCATAAAAGCAGGAGCCTATCTCCTGTTTCTGTAGTGTGAGTCAGCTTGATGTACACTTCTGGACAGAACACTAGTCTATCGCAGGGTCTTACCCCAAATCTATCTCCTTACTGATGAGTGCCAAGCAGAGACGATAGTCTTTGGTATGAATAGGACGGGGATCAAACTACAAACCTTTCCTCAAGCAATGCAATGCAATTCGATGCACAATTTGATATATGTTATAATAGAGAACTGGATTGTGCATTGTGGATAACCCAAATACTGCAAATTGGTATCTACACATAAAGTACGTATTTCACGTCATATATTGTATACAAAAATATAAATGCAAAATGCAACAATTTCTAAGATTTTACTGAGTTACAGTTCCTATAAGGAAATCAGTCAATTGAAATAAATTCATTAGACCCTAATCTATGGATTTCCCATGCCTGGGAATACATATATGCATCCATAATTTAAAAAAAGGTAGGGACGTGGATTAGAAAAAAGGTCAGTATCTAGTGTGACCACCATTTGCCTCATGCAGCATGATACCTCCTTCACATAGAGTTGATCAGGCTGTTGATTGTGGCCTGTGGAATGTTGTCAGTGTATAAATCAAAAAATAGATGTAGCAGCTACAGATTGCCCCTTTAAGTGTATCAAAAGTGTGCGAGTTTGAGCATGTGTCCATTAGGCCTATGGGTTTAAATAAAATTATCAGCATGAATTAGATTGAGCACTAAAAGCCCCACTTTTATTCCATATGCTGGAATCTGCTGGAATATTCCTACTCTTTTCCCTCAATCCATCAAACCCATTTGGTGTGTCATCATAGTGGTCTCTGACTTGTGGTCAGACTCGCTCAGGTGGAACAAACTTAAACTTTTTTTCAATGCTGATTTGAATGTCATTAAGAAAACAGAGAAGTGTTAAAGTATTGTTTCACAAACATCCTTTCTGAATTTAAAAGTAATCCTCAAATTAATCATCTAGTTTTTAAAAAGTATCTGTAATCTGATTACAATATTTTTGCTGGTAACGGAACAGATTACAGTTGTAACAGGGTTGGTTATGTTTCCACTTGCCTCTAAAGAAAGGTGTATTTAATGTTCAAGCATTCTTATTGGTTCCGATGACAATAAGGTGTGTTGTTATTGGCCCCGCTTGCAGATAGCGGGAGATCGCGAACATCAGGTCTCCCCAGTGTGAAAATGTGATGCAAAGGGTAGGTCATGTTCTGAATACTGTTTTCTATTTTACAATGTGTACAAGTTTGCTGTACATTGCTGATTTATACATGTGTGGGTATATGGTAC
This sequence comes from Brachymystax lenok tsinlingensis, assembly GCA_030435695.1. Taxonomy (NCBI): domain Eukaryota; kingdom Metazoa; phylum Chordata; class Actinopteri; order Salmoniformes; family Salmonidae; genus Brachymystax; species Brachymystax lenok. The sequence continues at coordinate 769,683 of CM059810.1, forward strand.
CTGTTAGGGATTGAGGGCCGTTCTTGGATGTGCTTTGGTATATGATTGCTGTATATAAGTGTGTTAGCTAGCATGCACCGATGTAAGGGTCACATAAGCCCACTGCTACCACAGTTGTTTTCATGCTACAGATTTTACCATCGACAGCCATCAACATCATTAACTTCTTAGGGCTAGGGTCCAATTTTCAGAATTGTCGCCTGTCTGACGTGCCCAGGATATGCACATAATTAGTACTATTGGATAGGAAACACTCTGACGTTTCTAAAACTGTTAAAATAATGTCTGTGAGTATAACATAACTGATATGGCAGGCAAAAACCTGAGGAATTTCTGTCCGGAATTATATATTTTTTTGGACATGCCCTCACTTCAAATGTCTGTCTATGGGATTCTCAGTAAAATAGGACCCAGATTGCAGTACCTATGGCTTCCACTAGATGTCAACAGTCTTTAGACAAGGTTTCATGACTTGGTCTTGAATAATAGCCTCATACAGGATGTTTATATCAGAGGAGTGAGGAAGTGATTTCTGTCTTGGGCACGAGGGACCCGGGAGCGCGCACCTCTGTATTTTCCTTTTCTATAGTTTAGGATATTATCCGTGTGAAATATAATCGTTAATATAGACAAAAGGATACCTAAGGATACATTATAAATGATGTTTGATTTGTTTGGGCAAAGTTGATAGGTATAATTTAACGCTTTCTCTTCACTGTACAATGGGCGAGTAGACAGTGAATGCTTGGTGGATTATCTGAACATTACGTGCCAACCAAACAGAGATTTATGGATATAAACAATGACTTTTTCTAACAAAAGAAACATGAATTGTCCTGCTTGGACACTTCGGATTGCCCTCAGCAGAAGATCCTCAAAAGGTAAGCGATTTATTTTAGCTCTTATATGTGTTTTGTGAGACCCACGCTGGTTATGATTTTATGCTAATGCAGAAAATATGTGAGGTGCTATCCTCAAAGAATCAAATGTTGTGCTTTCGCCGTAGCCTTTTTGAAATCCCGTTCACGGGATTGGATCCGTAAGAGGTTAAGCCCTGCACAACTAACATGCTTTTTCCTAATTAACAACATGTATTTACACATTATATTTTGTATTGTATTTTTGTATTTTGTTTATCCGAGTATGAAAATGTGATGCAAGGGATTTTACCATCGACAGCCATCAACATTGTTCAGCCCTGCACAACTAACGTGCTGTTTCCTATTTAACAACAGATAATAAATAATGCTCAACTGGGACCACTGGCTGGGGTGATTTTTTTGGACAAAACACAACGCAAGGAGAGTACGATCAACATCTGTTACATAATGATCATGCTGTTTAATCAACTTCTTGATATGCCGCACCTGTCAAGTAGATGGATTATCTTGGCAAAATAAAAATGCTCACTAACAGGGATGTAAACAAATGTGTGCAGAGCTACAGGGAGACAGGAAGGACAGCTGATCGTCCTCGCAGTGGCAGACCACGTGTAACAACACCTGCACAGGATCAGTACATCCGAACATCACAACAACTGCCCGAGTTACACCAGGAACGCACAATCCCTTCATCAGTACTCAGACTGTCCACAATAGGCTGAGAGAGGCTGGACTGAGGTCTTGTAGGCCTGTTGTAAGGCAGGTCCTCACCAGACATCACCGGCAACAACGCCGCCTATGGGTACAAACCCACCATCGCTGGACCAGAAATGACTGGCAAAAAGTGCTCTTCACTGACGAGTCATGGTTTTGTGTCACCAGGGGTTGTGGTCAGATTCGCATTTATCATCAAAGGAATGAGCGTTACACCGAGGCCTGTACACTGGAGCGGGATTGATTTGGAGGTGAAGGGTCAGTCATGGTCTGGGGTCGGTGTGTCACAGCATCATCGGACTGAGCTTGTTGTCATTGCAGGCAATCTCAACACTGTGCGTTACAGGGAAGACCTCCTCCCTCATGTGGTACCCTTCCTGCAGGCTCATCCTGACATGACCCTCCAGCATGATGCCACCAGCCATACTGCTCATTCTGTGCGTGATTTCCTGCAAGACAGGAATGTCAGGTGTTCTGCCATGGCCAGCATAGAGCCCGCATCTCAATACCATTGAGCACATATGGGACATGTTGGATCGGAGGATGAGGGCTAGGGCCATTCCCCCCAGAAATGTCAGGGAACTTGCAGGTGCCTTGGTGGAAGAGTGGGGTAACATCTCACAGCAAGAACTGGCTAAATCTGGCGCAGTCCATGAGGAGGAGATGCACTGCTGTACTTAACTTCTTAGGGAGCGGTGGGGCGCTAGCGTGACATTCCTGTACAAGTGCTTCATAGTCATCAAAAGCTCTGCTTCTTGGCAATATCACAGCGTTGTCAGATTTCAAAAAGGCTTTACGGCGAAAGCACCAAATTTGATTGTTTGAGGGTAGCACCTAACATATTTTTGCCATTACCATAATTTCATTAGCCTCCACGGTTCACAGAAAACACATTTCACAGCGAAAACAAATCAATTACATTTTGAAGAACTTCTGCTGAGTGCTTCCAAAGTGTCCAACGAAGACAATCCATGGTTCTTTTGTTAGAAAAAGTAATGTATTATATCCATAAATCTCCGTTTGGTTGGCGCATTATAATCAGAAAAAACAGCGTTGACTCCTCCATTGAAACGTGAAGAGAACTCGTTCAACTTATACCTATAAACATGTCCAAGAACAATCAAACATCATTGTAAATGTATCCTTAGGAACACTTTTATGTATAAATAGCATAATATTTCAACCGGAATATAAACTGGGCGATAAGAAAGGAAAAAAACAGTTCTTTACTGTGAAATAAAAGATAATACACCAGTGTCACGACTTCCGCTCTCCTTGTTGGGGTAGTGTTCGACGGTCGACGTCACTGGACTTCTAGCCATCACCGATCCACTTTTCCTTGTCCATTTGTTTTGTCTTGTATTCTCACACACCTGGTTGTCATTCCCTCATTACTTAACCCTCTGGTTTCCCCCATGTCTGTGTGTGTGATTGTTTATTTGTCAGTGGCATGTTTCCGCCTGGTTTGCGCCAGACTGGTAATTTTGTACTTTGTGCTGCCGCACTTTTCCCTGTAGGCATTTGTTTCTTCCAGCTAGGGTCCCATTTTCCGAATTTGGCCAGAAACTAGGATATTCACATAATTAGTACTATTGGATAGGAAACACTCTGAAGTTTATAAAACCATTAAGATATAGTCTGTGGGTATACCAGAACAGATATAGCAGGCAAAAACCAGAGACATTTCTGTCCAGAATTTCTTTTTCTGTTCCCTTCCTCTCACTTTGAAGCCCATGTAATATTAATCTATGGGGAATAGGACACAGGTTGCAGTACTTATGGCTTCCACTGGATGTCAACAGTCTCTGGAAAGTGTCTGGAGGAAAAAGCTCTGAGCGGATCCTTATAGAAGAAGAATTACTACCGGAAGGGCAAAAGGTAACAAACGTGCATCGCTCACAAGAACGTGAGCGCTTCAGCTTTCCTTTCGTCTTTTAACGTTTTAGTTACCGTTCGTGTAAAATATGATCGCTATTATTCATAAAAGAATACATAAGGATGCATTATTAATGATATTTGATTTGTTTGTGAAAAGATGAGAGGTATAATTTGAACGCGATCCCTTCACTGTAAAACGGGCGAGTAGACTGACAATGCTTGGTGGAGTAGCTGAACATAACGTGCCAACAAAACGGATATTTATGGATATAATGAATTACTTTTTCTAACAAAAGAACCATGGATTCTCTTGTTTGGACACTTGGGAAGACCTCAGAAGAAGTTATTTGAAAGGTAAGCGATTTATATTAGCTGTGATATGGACATTTTGAGAACCGAGCTGGATATGAATTTATGCTAATGTGGAAAATATGTGAGGTACTAGCCTCAAACAATCAAATGTAGTGCTTTGCCGTAAAGCCTTTTTAAAATCTGACAACGCAGTGATATTGCCAAGAAGCAGAGCTTTTGATGGCTATGCAACACTATGCAACACTTGTATATCGAAGGATGTTAAATATTACGAATTTGAATTTTGAATTTGCCGCGTTATGTTTGCTCTGAAAACGATCCTGCTAGCGGGATCCGTGCGCAAAGAGGTTAACTTCTTAGGGAGGAAAAAGTGGTTTTGGGTGCCTCATTGGGTACCCCTCCCTTATGAAAATGCCCATATGAATGCAGTACCTAACGCTTCCTCTGGATGTCAACAGTCTCGAGAAAGTTCTCAGATTTTTTTTAGATGCATTAGAGCAGAGAAGAAGAGGAATCAGGAAGTGGCCCCATAGGTGTCCTTTACAATACAACGCATACGAGCACGCCAGGCGTGTGGTGCTCCTTTGTTTTTTCCTCGCCCTTATCGCCCAGTTTATATTCGGTTGAAATATTATGCTATTTTTACAGAAAAGTGTTCCTAAGGATACATTAAAAGGATGTTTGATTGTTCTTGGACAAGTTTATAGGTATAAGTTGAACGAGTTCTCTTCACGTTTCAATGGACGATTGGAGGCTGTATTTTCTCATTCTAACGCGCCAACCAAACGGAGATTTATGGATATAATACATGACTTTTTCTAACAAAAGAACCCTGGATTGTCTTCGTTGGACACTTGGGAAAACCTCAGCAGAAGTTCTTCCACCGCTCCCTAAGAAGGTAACTTCTTAAGGAGCACCGGCGCGCTAGCGCGCCACTCCCGACACTACCCGGTGAAATGTAAGGTGCCTAATTCAAAATCCAAAATTTGAATTATTGAACATTCATCAATATACAAGTGTTTCATTTGATTGTTTGAGGATAGCACCTCCAATATTTAGGCATTAGCATAAATTCACATCCAGCTCGGGTCTCACAAAACCCATATCATAGCTCAAATAAATCCCTTACCTTTTGAAGAACTTCTGCTGAGGGCTTTCCAAGTGTCAACGAAGACATCCAATGATTCTTTTGTTAGAAAAAGTCATTTATTATATCCACAAATCTCTGTTTGTTTGGCGCGTTATGTTCATAGAACCGTGAAGAGAAAGCGTTCAAATTATACCTATCATATTTCTCCAAACAAATCAAACATCATTTTTAAAGTTTCCTTAGTTATCCTTTTATGTATATTTACTATAATATTTCAACCGGATTCTAGTCTGACTGATAAGAAAGGAAAATAAAGTGACGCGCACTCTCGTTCTCGTGACTGGAAAATGTATTTGTCATACCCACTTTCTTCAGTAAATCTTCTTCTGTACGGTTCTGTTCAGGGCTATTGCTTCCAGGCCTTGTCTACAGACTGTTGACATCCAGTGGAAGCCATAAGTACTGCAGTCTCAGTCCTACATAATAGAGAAATGAATAGGCAGAATGGAGAAAAAGATCATGTACAAAAAAAACTGCAAATCAGAATGGATTTTCCTCTGGTTTTCGCCTGCTAAATGAGTTCTGTTATACACAGACATTATTTTAACACTTTTAGAAACTTCAGAGTGTTTCCTATCCAATAGTACTAATTATGTGCATATTCTATTTTCTGGGCCTGAGTGGCAGGCATTTTAGTTTGGGCATGCCAAGCTCTCCAAAACCGTCACCTCGGGAGCCGCTGCCTAAGAAGTTAACGATTTAAAGCATACCCATATCATGATGCAGCCAACACTACGCTTGAAAATATGGAGAGTGGTACTCAGTCATGTGTTGTACTGGATTTGCCCCAAACATAACACTTTGTATATATGGCAAAAAGTGAATTGCTTTGCCACATTTATTGCAGTATTACTTTAGTGCCTTGTTGCAAACAGGATGCATATTTGGGAATATTTTTATTTGATTCTGTACAGGCTTCCTTCTTTTCACTCTGTGAATTATGTGAGTATTGAGGTGTAACTACAATGTTGATGCATCCTCAGTTTTCTCCTATCACAGACATTGAACTCTGTAACTGTTTTAATGTCACCATCATGTTGAATTCCCTGAGCGGTTTCCTTGCTCTCTGGCAACTGAGTTAGGAAGGATGCTTGTATGTGACTGGGTGTATTGATACACCATCCAAAGTGTAATTCATAACTTCCCCATGCTCAAAGGGACGGTCTTTGTGGTTGAATCTGTGTTTTGAAATTAACTTATTGACTGAGGGACCTTACAGATAATTGTACGTGTGAGATGAAATAGTCATTAAAAATCATGTTAAACACTATTACTGCACACAGAGTGAGTCCATGCAACTTATTATGTGACTTGTTTAGCAGATTTTTACTCATGAACTTATTTAGGCTTGCCATAACAAAGGGGTTGAATACTTATTGACTCAAGACATATCAGCTTTACATTTTTAATCAATTTGTACAAATTTTGAAAAACATAATTCCACTTTCACATTATCTCAATTTAACTTCTTAGGGAGCAGCGCATGAGGTGACCGTTTTGGAGACCCTGGCGTGCCCAAAGTAAAATGCCTCCCATTCAGGCCCAGAAAATAGGATATGCACATTACTGGTCCTTAAGAAGTTAACCCCTTTTAAGTTCAGGCTGTAACACAACAAAACGTGGAAAAAGTCAAGGGGGGTGAATACTTTCTGAAGCCACTGTATCCAGCAACACCTCCCCCATATGCATTCCTGTCTCATCTATATAAATATTACATAATTGTATTGCTACTGCTGTATTATCAAAGGAATTATCTAAGTGAGCCTCAAAAATGGCTAATGTTATCTGATGTTAGCAGTTATTGACTTCATGAACCCTACTTCTAAGGCTCCATACATTAATATGGGCTATTTTCAGCCCTTTCCTGGGTAGCTTATCAGAGATATACATAATATAGAAAAGAACAAACAAAGCAAGAGAAAAACAAATATTCAGCAGTCCATTAATCAGTGTGTGTAAGTGTGTGTGTGTGTGTGCTGCGGGGTTGAAGCTACGAAACCCATAGGTTTGGATCTCTCATCCCTTCCAGGGTTTTATGAGGGAGGGTGGACAATGAGCCTGTCATATCGGATGTAAGCAATGTCTCCACGCGTTCTGGCAGTTTTCATGGCTGGGATAAGTAATTTCCTCTTCTCGCGCACAGCTTCAGGATAGTCCTCGTTGAGGAAGATGTAGGTTCCTCTCAAGTTCTTGGCTCTTTCCAGAACAGCTACTTTTCATTGAAACTCAGAAATTTGACCACTATCGGGCTTGTCACCTGGGACGGTGGTGGGTTTTCCAGTCCTGTTGGTGTACTCCACCTCAATCTTCCTGTAGTCCATCTTCAGTTTCACTGAGATCATTTCCCTCACTTTGTCCACAACAACATGGTTTCGACATTGATAGTCCCTCGAGATAATCTGATTACTTCATCATTGTTATCATGGATTCACATACAGAACTGGTGTCCTCTCGCAATGACTTACCGTACATATTGCTGTCATCTTGCCGTTCTCCTGCTAAACTCATCGATCTGACCCTGGGAGAACTGCAAACTGTTCTTCAAGTCCTGGACCTCTTTGTAGCAACTGATAATGTAATAACTGCCAATAATTTAATACCTGCTAATAACGTAATAACTTTTGCATTTATAATGTAATAAATGCTGATAATGTAATAAATATTCTGAACGCATCACAGAATATAGTTTTTGTGCTTACGTAAAAATTATTATAATTATTGTCACGATCTTCATTAGTGACGGACCAAGGCGCAGCGAGGTATCCAGTATACATACTTTATTATTTATGTAACTGGTAAAACACAATAAACAAGCGAAGATCATAACTATGGTGCACAATATAACTCAAACCGAACATCAAACAATGACCCACAAAACCCCATAGAAAAACACAAACATATATATGGTTCCCAATTAGAGGTAACGACAATCAGCTGCCTCTAATTGGGAACCATCAACCCAACATAGAAATATAACACCTAGAACCCAAAAAACCCTACGAAAAACACTTGAAGCAATGTTATTGTTGTTGTATCAATTGCTTGTAGAACTCTTTTTGTTTGTTTAAAAGATCCTACCCCTCTGATAGAGAGACACCACTGTCCTCAACGGTACTCCCACCGGCTTTGGTCTTTATCATGGTAGAAGCGTAGGCTACGCTGTTACTCCTCGCAGTTTCAGACAGGGCAGGTAGCAGGGAAGATGGAAACAGCAACAAACAGCAGGAATCTAGACAGCCATAAGCCTGGGACAATCCGCGGTCCCAGCCACAAAGGCTAATTTCTTCGCAGGTTGCGTTCAAGCCCTCAAGAAAACCCTGCTAGCTGCTACATCAATCAGCTCCTCAGACCCTTGGTCAGCAGGATCCCTGGACAGGTCTCAGTGGTGCTAGCAACTGATGCCAGCAACTGATGCCAACCCCATTGTGGGATCCGAACTCAAAAGGTTCCAAACTTTTTCAATAAAACACTTTTTCAGAGACACTTTTTCAAAACATTCCAAAACAACAAACCAAGCTTTCTCTCATTCCGCAGTAAACAGAAAGTGACGTAAGTGTACTCATTAATCACAGTGAGGACAGGGACCAAGAGACTACATCTCAGATATGTTACGTTTGGTATGGTTACATAACACAGAAAGTGACTCACGTCAAAAATAATGGATGGATGGCCGTAAAACACAAGCGTCTAGCAAACCGAAGGTTGCGTGTTCAAATCTCATCATGGACAACTTCACTATTTTAGCAACTTTGGAACTACTTACTAGATCGTAGCTACTTTGCAACTACATAGCATGTTAGATAACCCTTCCCTTAACCCTAACCTTAACCCTTTAACCTAACTCCTAACCCTAACCTCTAGCCTAGCCAATATTAGCCACCTATCTAACGTTAGCGGCAGCCACCTAGCCACCTACTGTAGCTACAACAAATTGGAATTTGTAATATATTAAACATATCATACGAATTGCAATTCGTAACATATCACACAAAATGGATGATGGACATCCACAAATGAATACCTACCATACAAAACATAACACTAAATGGAGTGTCTCGGATTTACGTAAAGAATAATACAAAGTACTCTGAGACCACGTTGCCTAACCTGCCACATTAGTTATCCTAACCTGCTATGTAAACAATTAATCTGTGTCGAGAAACCATCAGTCTCATAACACCAGAACTGACCAATAGAAGGCACCAATGGGCATTTTCTGTTAGCAAAAAATGCCCCAAATTGCGTTCACAATGAGGACGCAGATAGCTAGGTTAATTTTAGCCACAGCTAGCCAGTGGTTGTAAGCTTGTAACACTAACGTCATGGTGCATGCAAACAACTCACTTGTGAAAATACACTAATTGAAAATATCCTGTGCGAGCTCCATCTAGCTCAATCTAGATACCGGAAATGTTTACACCTTGACATGAACGGATAGGCCTCTGGAAGGATGTCCCAACTTCGCCCTTTACTCTCTGCCAAACTGACGTTGGTTTTAGTACGGACATGTATGCTGGAACATTGGTACATTGTGGGAGGCAACCCATCTGTCTACAGAGACTACTCTGCTTGTGCCGAGTAATTTTGATTGAAAGGTAACCCGTAACTGGTTTGGTTCTGGTATATTAACTGGAAAGTGGTAACTCCAAACTTGTCCACCACAAGTGGGGTGGGAGTTTTAATGTTGAATTCAAATTATTTGTGAGTTCATCATGAAGACTGAATTGATCCCTGGTTGAATGAAATACCCTTAAAATAAAATGGAATGGCTGGGTTGCTAGGAACATTGTGTGCCTCCTCACGATAGCAAAAAAAAACTAATCTGCGTATGTGCAAGATTTTCTACTTTACTATTTTTTGCTCCCAATACTGACGCTTCCCTCTGTTGTGTGTGTGTGTGTGTCTGTGTGTTAAATTGGGAGAGTTAAGTGTTGGGGGGTCATGTTAATGCCATTCTTGTAAATGTTCTGTGAAATATCACCACAACCTAACAACCACTGTTGCTTTTACTTTAGCTGTCACCTTGATTAACTGGCTACACTAGCTAGCTAGCACTTTCCTCGCCCTGATGTTAATAGAACTATTCAATGGTCGGTGAACCCCCACAAAGGACACTGTGACCCGACTTGCCGTGCCTGCTCTCCCCACTAAATAGACTGATATCCTACTTGAAAGAAAAAAAACTTTCTCTAGAGGAAAACATTTAGCCAAGACACTACCGGCAGTGACACTGTCTCTGATCCTGTCTCAGCTCACATGTCTCACAGCATCTGTAACACATGCACAGAACGTGATTTGTTTTTTAGCTCTGGGTAGGAAAAGTCGGATTTGGTCGCGCAGCCGTTGCGTAAATAAAATGTATGATCTTACTTCTCTTTTTGAGCTGAGTCCTCCTCCTCCTCCTCATCCTCCTCATCGTCTTCCTCATCGTCTTCCTCATTCGTATCCATTGACTGGTTACTATTTGGTGATGCATAACTCAGAGTCTGTGACTCTGCACTCTCCAGAAGGACACTGAAAGTAGAATAATTCATAACTTTGAGCAGTAGAAGCATCAGAAGTCAACCAATTAGTATTGATATCAACTTCAACAAAATGTCATAAAGTAGGTGCATATTTGACCGACAGATTTGGTTAGGATTAGGCCTTAGAGATCGAAATTGGTTAAATTTCGGGTTAGGTTTTTTGACCAAGAAGGAGAGTGATGGAGTGCTGCATCAGATGACTTGGCCTCCACAATCCCCCGACCTCAAACCAATTGAGATGGTTTGGGTTGAGTTGCACCACAGAGTAAAGGAAAATCAGCCAAACAAGTGCTCAGCATATGTGGGAACTCCTTCAAGACTGATGGAAAAGCATTCCAGGTGACTACCTCATGAAGCTGGTTGAGAGAATGCCAAGCGTGTGCAGAGCTGTCATCAAGGCAAAGGGTAGCTACTTTGAAGAACCTCAAATATAAAATATATTTTGATTTGTTGAACACGTTTTGGTTACTACATGATTCCATTTGTGTTATTTCATAGTTTTGATGTCTTCACTATTATTCTACAATGTAGAAAATAGTAAAAATAAAGAAAAACCCTTGAATGAGTTGTGTCCAAACTTTTGACTGGCACTGTATATATAAAAACATTGTGCGTATTTTAATTTCCATAATTAACAAATAATATATGTAATAATGTAGGCAGTTCATGAGAAGGATTGTTACCTATATCCAGGATTGTCATGACAAAAAATCGAATTTTTTGGCAAGCAATGATTATTTTAGCAAACAATTATTTGGATTCATCCTAAATTGTCCCTAACTCATTACCCCATTGCAACAGATGTGGGATACATACGCACACACACATAATCAGACACACTCAACATTTTTCCCCCACAAATAACCTCCAACTCAGATGTTCAACAGTTGTTCCATCCCAGAGCCCAACTCAAGAAAGGACTTGATGTGCGAATTCATGTACAGTTGCATCTGTTTGAGAAGGCATGCAAAATGTTGCAAAAACTGGCAAAAATTTAAAGATTTGATTAACCAGAGTCAAGTCCTAGCTGATGGACATCAGATCCACTCCCTTCCCCTGAAACTCACACACGCTGGTTGCCCGCTGTAACCGTTTTCCCAAGCATCTCTGTGCAGTCAGACCTCTGATTATTTTGTGCCAACAGGGCCACAATAATTTGCCCCGCTCTCTAATTGTCCGAGTGTGAACCCCTCCCCATGGGTTACTGCAGCTAGTGTTGCCAGCACTGCCACTACCTGGGTGGGGGCACCCCACCGGAATCCCCACCGGCTAGGTACAAGGTCGTCAAGGTTCTCATTAGCAGCTTTGAGAAATTCCTTGTATATTATGCTCACCCATCAGGGGGCTTTGGCTTTGTAGGACCAACCCTGCCAGGAAGGCTCAGAATCTTGAGGGGGCCGTGCTACTCTATCTTTCTGTTTTGGCTGCGAATAGACTACTTACAGTAAGCCCATAAAACAGATAAGGACTTCTCCTTAGTGTATGGGTCGCTCTGGTGGGTGTCTAGGGTATATGGTTGGGGACCAACTCAATCATGATAGGACAATAAATAAATTAACTAGATTTATAATGTATTTTAAAATGTATATCCCATATCGACACAAAACACAGAAATATCTTATTTACATAAGTATTCAGACCCTTTGCTATAAGACTCAAAATTAATCTCAGGTGCATCCTGTTTCCATTGATCATCCTTGATGTTTCTACAACTTGATTGAAGTCCACCTGTGGTAAATTCAATTGATTGGACATGATTTGGAAAGGCACACATCAGTCTATATAAGGTTCCACAGTTGGCAGTGTATGTCAGCGCCAAAACCAAGCCATGAGGTCAAAGGAATTGTCAGTAGAGCTCCGAGACAGGATTATGTCAAGGCACAGATCTGAGGAAGGGTACCAAAACATGTCTGCAGCACTGAAGGTTCCAACGATCACAGTGGCCTCCATCATTCTTAAATGGAAGAAGTTTGGAACCACCAAGACTCTTCCTAGAGCTGGCCACACGGCCAAACTGAGCAATCGGGGAAGAAGGGCCTTGTGTTTTTTTTATTTAACCTTTATTTAACTAGGCTAGTCAGTTAAGAAAAAATTCTTATTTACAATGACTGCCTACTCCTGCCAAACCTGTACAATGCTGGGCCAATTGTGCGCTGCCCTATGGGACTCCCAATCACAGCCGGATGTGATGCAGCCTGGATCAGGGAGGTGACCAAGAACCCGATTTCCTCTGTGGAGATGGGAGACCCTTCCAGAAGGACAAGCATCTCTGCAGCACTCCACCAAACAGGCCTTTATGGTAGAATGGCCAGACGGAAGCCACTCCTCAGTAAAGGGTTCATGACAGCCCGCTTGGAGTTTGCCAAAAGGACTCTCAGACCATGAGAAACAAGAATCTCTGGTCTGATGAAACCAAGATTGAACCTTTTGGCCGGAATGCCAAGCGTCACGTCTGGAGGAAACCTGGCACAATCCCTACGGTGAAGCATGGTGATGGGAGCATCGTGCTGTGGGGAAGTTTTTCAGCGGCAAGGACTGAGAGACTATTCAGGATCAAGGGAAAGATGAACAGAGAAAAGTACAGAGAGATCCTAATGAAAACCTGCTCCAGAGCACTCAGGACCTCAGACTGGGGTGAAGATTCACCTTCCAACAGGACACTGACCCTAAGCACACAGCCAAGACAACTCAGGAGTGGCTTCGGGCCAAGTCTCTGGATGTCCTTGAGTGGCCCAGCCAGAGCCCGGACTTGAACCCAATCGAACATCTCTGGAGAAACCTGAAAATAGCTGTGCAGGAAGAATGGGACAAGCTCCCCAAATACAGGTGTGCCAGCCAAGCTTGTAGTGTCATACCCAAAATGACTCGAGGCTGTAATCTTTGCCAAACGTTCTTCAAGTAAATGGTCTGAAAATGTATGTAAATGTGATATTTCAGATTTTTTTTAAATACATCTGCAAACATTTCTCAAAACATGTTTTTGCTTTGTCAATATGGCGTATTGTGTGCAAATAAATGTAATCAATTCAGGCTGTAACAACACAATGGGTTATAAGTAAAAGGTTATGAATACTTTCTGAAGGCACTGTATCTACAACAGTCGTGGCCAAAAGATTTGAGAATGACACAAATATTAATTTCCGCAAAGTTTGCGGCTTCAGTGTCTTTAGATATGTTTGTCAGATGTTACTATGGAATACTGAAGTATAATTACAAGCATTTCATAAGTGTCAAAGGCTTTTATTGACAGTTACATGAAGTTGATGCAGAGTCAATATTTTCAGTGTTGACCCTTTTTCAAGACCTCTGCAATCTGCCCTGGCATGCTGTCAATTAACTTCTGGGCCACATCCTGACTGATGGCAGCCCATTCTTGCATAATCAATGCTTGGAGTTTGTCAGAATGTGTGGGTTTTTGTTTGTCCACCCGCCTTTTGAGGATTGACCACAAGTTCTCAATGGGATTAAGGGCCGTGGGAGTTTCCTGGCCATGGACCCAAAATATTGATGTCTTGTTCCCCAAGCCACTTAGTTATCACTTTTGCCTTATGGCAAGGTGCTCCATCATGCTGGAAAAGGCTTTGTTTGTCACCAAACTGTTCCTGGATGGTTGGGAGAAGTTGCTCTCGGAGGATGTGTTGATAACATTCTTTATTCATGGCTGTGTTTTAGGCAAAATTGTGAGTGAGCCCACTCCCTTGGCTGAGAAGCAACCCCACACATGAATGGTCTCAGGATGCTTTACTGTTGGCATGACACAGGACTGATGGTAGCGCTCACCTTGTCGTCTCCGGACAAGCTCCAAACAATCGGAAAAGGGATTCATCAGAGAAAATGACTTTACCCCAGTCCTCAGCAGTCAAATCCCTGTACCTTTTGCAGAATATCAGTCTGTCCCTGATGTTTTTCCTGGAGAGAAGTGGCTTCTTTGCTGCCCTTCTTGACACCAGGCCGTCCTCCAAAAATCTTTGCCTCACTGTGCGTGCAGATGCACTCACACCTGCCTGCTGCCATTCCTGAGCAAGCTCTGTACTGGTGGTGCTCCGATTCCGCAGCTGAATCAACTTTAGGAGACGGTCCTGGCGCTTGCTGGACTTTCTTGGGCACCCTGAAGCCTTCTTCACAACAATTGAACCGCTCTCCTTGAAGTTCTTGATGATCCGATAAATGGTTTATTTAAGTGCAATCTTACTGGCAGCAATATCCTTGCCTGTGAAGCCCTTTTTGTGCAAAGCAATGATGACGGCACATGTTTCCTTGAAAGGTAACCATGTTTGATAGAGGAAGAACAAGTATTCCAAGCACCACCCTCCTTTTGAAGCTTCCAGTCTGTTATTCGAACTCAATCAGCATGACAGAGTGATCTCCAGCCTTGTCCTCGTCAACACTCACACCTGTGTTAACGAGAGAATCATTGACAAGATGTCAGCTGGTCCTTTTGTGGCAGGGCTGAAATGCAGTGGAAATGTTTTTGGGGGATTCAGTTCATTTGCATGGCAAAGAGGGACTTTGCAATTACTTGCAATTCATCTGATCACTCTTCATGACATTCGGGAGTATATGCAAATTGCCATCATACAAACTGAGGCAGCAGACTTTGTGAAAATGTAGATTTGTGTCATTCTCAATACCTTTGGCCACGATTGTAGCTAGCATAGAATTATGTAATTCAGTGAAGTAATGACAGGCCAACTATTAAAATCCTAAACACATTATAATGCATGTCATACCATGATGCTGAGCACTTCAAGGCAGCACCTCTCTCTCTCTCTCTCTCTCTCTCTCCCAATCCCGCAATGTAAGTCA
Source organism: Brachymystax lenok tsinlingensis (assembly GCA_030435695.1). Lineage (NCBI taxonomy): Eukaryota > Metazoa > Chordata > Actinopteri > Salmoniformes > Salmonidae > Brachymystax > Brachymystax lenok. The sequence continues at coordinate 784,949 of CM059810.1, forward strand.
CACTTGCCTGTCATTCAAGGATGTAAACAACTAGCTTGCCCGGTCCATACAAAGCTTTATTAAATTTATTATGCTGGTCGGAACAGTGGAACAGAACAAAAAAATTGTGGTTCTGTTCAGAAAGAAATGATTGGATAATGATTTTGTTTCCAACCCCTGTGGTGAACACAAATAGAGTATTAGTTTAATAGAAATGAAAGACTGCAGTACATACTGCAGTGGTTAAATCAGGGGAAACTGAGTTCCAACATTATCTGACTGGAAACAGCATACAGTTGACATTTTATTTTCATTTTACAAATGCATTTTCTAATTTAATCTATTACTATACATTGTAATGTCAGTAAATACTGTAATAAACAGTTATTCAGATAATTACTATAATAAACAGTTATCCTGATAACTACTATGACACAATTGTCCTGATAATTACTATATAAACAGCCACCCTGATAGTTACTAGATTAAATAGTTATCCTGACAATGACTATAATACCCAGTTAACCTGATAATTACTATGATACACAGTTATCCTGATAATTACTATGATACACAGTTATCCTGATAATGACTATAATACACAGTTATCCTGATAATTACTATAATACACAGTTATCCTGATAATTACTATATAAACAGTTATCCTGATAATTACTAGAAAAAACTGTTATCCTGATAATGACTATAATACACAGCTATCCTGATAATTACTATATAAACAGTTATCCTGATAATTACTGTAATAAACAGTTATCTTGATAATGACTATAATACACAGTTATCTTGATAATTACTATAATGCACAGTTATCCTGATAATGACTATAATACACAGTTATCCTGATAATTACTATATAAACAGTTATCCTGATAATTACTAGAAAAACCTGTTATTCTGATAATGACTATAATACACAGCTATCCTGATAATTACTATATAAACAGTTATCCTGATAATTACTGTAATAAACAGTTATCTTGGTAATTACTATAATACACAGTTATCTTGATAATTACTATAATACACAGCTATCTTGATAATTACTATAATGCACAGTTATCCTGATAATTACTATTGCACACAGTTATCCTGATAATTACTATATAAACAGTTATCCTGATAATCACTGTAATAAACAGTTATCTTGATAATTACTGTAATACACAGTTATCTTGATAATTACTATAATACACAGTTATCTTGATAATTACTATAATACACAGTTATCTTGATAATTACTATATAAACAGTTATCCTGATAATTACTGTAATAAACAGTTATTCAGATAATTACTATAATAAACAGTTATCCTGATAACTACTATGACACAGTTGTCCTGATAATTACTATATAAACAGCCACCCTGATAGTTACTAGATTAAATAGTTATCCTGACAATGACTATAATACACAGTTAACCTGATCATTACTATGATACACAGTTATCCTGATAATGACTATAATACACAGTTATCCTGATAATTACTATAATACACAGTTATCCTGATAATTACTATATAAACAGTTATACTGATAATTACTAGAAAAAACTGTTATCCTGATAATGACTATAATACACAGCTATCCTGATAATTACTATATAAACAGTTATCCTGATAATTACTGTAATAAACAGTTATCTTGATAATGACTATAATACACAGTTTTCCTGATAATTACTGTAATAAACAGTTATCTTGATAATGACTATAATACAGTTATCTTGATAATTACTATAATGCACAGTTATCCTGATAATTACTATAGCACACAGTTATCCTGATAAGTACTATAATAAACAGTTATCTGGGGATATACTAGAATAAACAGTTATCCTGATAATTACTATAATACACAGTTATGTTGATAATTACTATAGCACACAGTTATCCTGATAATTACTATAATACACAATAATCCAGATAATTACTCAAATAAACCGTTGTCATGATAATTACTACAATAAACAGTTATCCTGATAATTACTCAAATAAACAGTTATACTGATAATTACTATAATAAACAATTATCCTGATAACTACATCAGATGTCATCATTAGAAGTGCAACGTGCTTCAATGGACGTACACACACACACACCTACCTCATATCAAGGTCCACGGTCTCATCAAGATCCTTGTTTGGTGACCCATCCTTATGTATTTCTTTAAGGATGGCTCCACTCTCAGCCCCCTGATGATAACTCATTATAACTCAAAGAGAGGAGGCTCACAATCCTAAAGAGGACCGGCCTGGTCCCATACCAATCTGTTAATAAGAAGAGTAAACACCATTATATTAAAACATTTAAGCACAACATCAGAGTAGGCCTACTGTTGGCCTGCTGTACTGGGGATAATACTACAGTACACATATAAATAATAGTGTCTTATCAAATCAAGGTCCAGCCCTGCCTCAATACTCTCATAATATAATGCTGATGGCTGCAGTATTAGACTAGTATGATAAATCAGTTGATTTAGGATAGACTACTTACATCATCATGCGATTTAGCTGATCATTTACTTGTCAGTAATTTCTAATAAAATTATAGTAACAAATTGTAGTTGAATTTGTCCACATTTGTTGTGTTATAAAGTAGGATTAAAAAGGATTTCATTGTCATTTTAGGTCAACGATTTAGACAAAATACTGTGTCAAAGTGGTAGAACAATTCTAACATTTCTAATAAATGTATGAAAAATAAAACACACATATTATATATATCACTCCCCTGAGTCAATACATGTTAGAAACACCTTTTGGGGTCAGTCTCTAAGAGCACTCCTGAATTGTACAATGTTTGCCGATTATATATTTTTTAAATTCTTCATGCTCTTTCAAGTTCCTGATTATTGCTGATTATTGCTAGACTGCAAAGGAGGCTGCTGAGAGGAAAACGACTCATAATAATGGCTGAAATGGAGAATATTTAATGAAGGCCTATTGGTTTATATAGGGGAATAGCTCCCAGATTGCAGTTCCTGTGGCTTCCGCTAGATGTCAACAGTCTTTGGGAAAAGGTTTGAAGCTTTTATTTTGAATAACCAGGGAGTAAGACAAGTTCTTCCTGAGTTCACGTCAAGTGTCCTATTGTGGATTTTGCGTGTAACAGGGAGTGCGCGCTTAGCTCTTTTTCTCTTCTATTCAGCAGGTTATATTCCGTCTGAAATATTATAGTTTATATTAATTTTAGCGTATCTGAGTAATGATTAAAAACGCTGTTTGACTTTTTTCGACAAACTTTACAGGTACTTTTGGGATATTGTTTGTCTGCATAGATGAACGCCTTTGGGCAGGTGGATTACTGAACAAAACGCAGCAACTAAACGGAGCTTTATGCATATAAAGAGGGACTTTATCGAACAAAAGGACCTTTTATTGTGTAACCGGGACGCTTGGGTATGCCATCATATGAAGATCTTCAAAGGTAAGCGATTTATTTTATGATCTTTTTTAGATTTGTGACATCTCTGCTGGGTATGTTATTATGCTAATTGAACATTTGAGCGGGGCGCTGTCCTCAGAAAGACACTTATTTCCTATTTTGAATTTGGCACTCTGCATTTCACCGGATGTTGGCAAAATCGATCCCGTTCACAGGATTGGATCCCTAAGTTAACACCTGACCCATTTACTCAACAGCAAGAGGGCGTTCCAGGGGTTTGAGTGGGGACAATTCAGACTGAGTAGTGAGTTTCACACATCCCCATGTGCTACATAGGCATAGTACTAATATAAGCCCAGGCCTGATGTTCATTGTAATGTTGTTAATGTTCATGTTCATTGTAAAAACATTTTCGGGAACTTGAATATTTACAGTTACCATGACAACATACTGCTGCATTTAGAGTCACCTGGAGCAAATGTAGGTTATTACACAGTTTAGACCATGTCATCTAGATCACCCTAGAGATCACAAGGTCTAAGACTGAGTCAGCACATCATCACCCTGTAAATATATAACAGATACTCCTATTACTGACAGTATGAAGAGAGTACCTGATAGTACCTGACCATATAATCATAAAGACATCTGAAAGCAAGTACACTTTCAAGGTTACCTTGTTGTCTATGATTCTGATTAGTTAAAGCAATGATATGTCAAATAATTTAAAGAATATATTAACAAATAATAGTATTTCTAAATATAAGGTTCTGTCAACAACAGTTTGACACAGCCTTATATTTAGATATAACAATTATTTTCACAACAGACTCAAGTCAAACCTTGTCATAGTTTTGATCGACTGAAATACATTTGGTAACAATTAAATAATCAACGATATAATAACTTCCAGAACAAATTAAGTGTCCTTGAATAGTTTAAATTTGAATTGTCTACATGCACAGTATATCTTAACTGTTAACAATCTTTGCCATTCTCCCTGGCACCGTTTTGACGGTAGACTGAGGGTCACTTTCAATGACAGTCAAACAATGTTATAGTAACTACTGATCATCAACAATAAAGCACGTCTTAATCACAAAACACCTGCAGTAACACATTATTAATTAAATTATTATTTTAAAACACACAAAAACAATAGATTAGATTCCAACATGTATGTGAGAACTAAGTAATGTGTGTGTACAGTGGAGTTGTTTTGGATAAAAACATTTTCTAAGTGTCTTTCTATTTGTGTTGTTACCACAGCAAGTTGATACTCTGTTGTTCATTAATATTATACTAGATCAAGCATAATTGTATTTTATTATAAAAACTATGCAGGGAAATGCCCCCTTGGCTTTACACCTCTGAAGCTCCCCATGTCATCATGGGATATTTTCATAGAACTTTACCATGTTATTGAATATTCTTTCTTCAATCAGTGTATCTATGTGAACAATCCCTCTGTAAATATTGATGTACAATTGTAGGGGAGAGCAGGGATGGTTGTAACACTTTTCATCAGTTTCTCAGAGATCCTTTATGGTAGTGTGTCCAAAACTTGATACAAACAACCTACATCTGTCCTTTTGTCACGTCCTGGACATAGAGAGCCCTCTGGGTTCTCTATGGGGTTTTGGGCCAGGACGTGACCAGGGTTGTTTAGGTGTGTCTATGTTTGGTTTTGAGTTGGTTCCCAATTAGGCAGCTGTTTGTCGTTGCCTCTAATTGGGAATCCTATATAGTTTGTTTTCTCCCCACCTGTGGGTTATTATTTGAATGTGTTTCTGTTACTGCGCTACACATTGACGTTACGATTTGTTGTTTTTTGATGGTTTCACTTTTGATTAAAATTATGTGGAACCCTACACTCGCTGCACCTTGGTCCGTCCTTCCACAAGATGGTGACACCAAATTGGTGTGGTTATTATTGATGTAAATCAAACTGCAAATGCATGGTGTTGTCTTAAATACAAAGAGTGATGTGTTACAATTTACCCCATGGTCTGGTTTAGTTGTAAACAGTGCTTGGGGTGAATTGTAACAGATTGAAAAAGTGCATAAATCATGACATGCAACTAATTATTGAACGCCTTTATTGAGACCATCAGAGCAACATTGCCATGTTCAACATTTTGTTTGGTAGAAATAATAATAAATATAAATAAATATTACCCTCCACTTAATGGTCTTTCTCAACCAAACAACAACTAGGCTAAACACCTGAATGTGTGTTGTGTGTGTGTGTGACTGAATGTTGGACATTCACTTAGAGTCACAGTTGTGGCAGTGGTATGGCTGTCCTGGGTCACAGGCTTGGTGGGCCCATAATTTGCATTCCCAGCATTGCACCCAGACCCCCTTGGACTTGGAATTGTTAAAGTGCTCCATGCACACAATGCAGATGTTTTAGAGGATTTGGAATCTTCTGGTTCAATGTGCTTTGTTTGGGCTTTTTTCTTAGGCAGGACAGTTGTTTGTTGTTGTTCAGTGTGTTTTGTCTTGTCTTTCTTCATTCCAGCTGTTTTTTTAGGCAGGGACATTTGACATGTCACATGACACAACTTTTTATTACTTCTGAGTGCTTGGCTTTTTATCTGTCAAAATCACTGTTTTTCTCCTCTTCCTACCCCTTGTTGTATTTTCCTTGGCCCTGATTTTGCGAAGGGGCATACGTCAACTGTGCTGAAATCAGCAGAGTAATCAGGTGTTTCCCAGCCACAGCCTGATACATGTGGGGAGGTGCCCGGTGAAGTAGCTGGAGAGATGGCCAGAAAATGGCAGCTGGATAGGTGGCCTGGAAAGCAGCTGGAGAATGGCCTGGGAGGCAGCTGGAGAGGTGGCCTGAGAGGCAGCTGGAGAGGTGGCCTGGAGAGGTGGCCAGGAAGGCAGCTGAAGAGCTGGCCTAGGAGGCAGCTGGAGAGGTGGCCTAAGAGGCAGCTGGAGAGGTGGCCTGAGAGGCAGCTGGAGAGGTGGCCTGAGAGGCAGCTGGAGAGGTGGGCTGGGAGGCAGCTGGAGAGTTGGGCTAGATAGCAATGGTCACAGTGGGCATAAATAAGCTGCCCTCAAAAGATACTCTGACAACTTCTACTCCTGCTCATCCATGAAGACCCTGGCTGCAATCCAAACACTTAAAAGACACCCTATCCCCTCAGCCCTCAAATTAAATGGACACTTCTGATGACGTATCATGACGTCTGACGAGTATACACTTGCAGGGCAAGGGGCGAGGGAGGAAGGAATTATTTTTTAAATGGACCACCCTTGGATGGAAATTCGCCACCTGTTCATCCTGCAATGAATGTGTTTTCAGCCACCGTTAGCTTGTGGGTGCTTTATTTGCGCTACAGTCAATTATGAGTGCATGTCTACTTACATTAAATATATCATTATTAATATACGCCTACTGTATGATAGCTAGCAAATTAGCCTGCCTAGCTGGAACTTCTGAAGAAGGAAAATGTTATATTTCTACAATTTCCAAAAGATAACCAAACAAAAACACATTTACTTTTTATGAGACATGTTTGTGCCGTCATGTGCATTAGTATTTGCATTTGTTTTTACTTACACTTGTATGTTGACTTCTCCATTGATGTTGTTTTTAAGTTTTGTCAGACTTTTCTTAGCGGATGTATAATCGTGAATTATGGGGAGTTTCAGGCCCTGGAGTGAACATAATTGTACACTCGCAAACTCGACTAAAAACGAGGGCTGAGGGGCTTACGTTGCAAACTTCCCTTGCTTAGCTAATCATTTGGACCACCCTCCAAGATGGCGACGGGGATTCCCCCAAGGGCAAAAGGCGAGGGTAAGTGGACGAGGGTGTGTCTTATGAGTTTGAACCGCAGCCCCTGTTTCCACTATGGTACCAGCCTACATGAGGAAGCTCTCCCTTCTCCAGTAGATTCTTTCTCTCTGCAGAATCTATACAGCGTCACATGACATATGTCACATGACATAAAACTTTAGCTTTGCTAACTTGCGTCTAATATCTCTACACAGACTGGTTATAAAACTGATATAAGTTTGGTGAATGGAACTTCAAAGCAGTTGATACCATAAAAAAAAAAGAAATGGTCAAAATAATTACTTTTTTACCTCAAAATCAGATTTCTGTCAATAGAATCTGCAGAGTTTTTCACAGGGACTTGCTTTTTCACAAGACTAAACTGAGTATATGCACAGTGAATCACATTATTCTACCTTGCTTCTGATTGGAGAAATTGCAAGTATTACCACTATCCCATGTTACAACCCTCCCTGGTCTCCTTTACTTTATTTATTTTGACAGTTTATGTTGATATTGTTACAGGAAAGAGGGCATGGTTCACAACAACATATAGGTAGCTCAGGGTTTCTTGAAATGATGGGAAAATCAAAAAGTTTTTTTCACAAATACGTTTCTCAGTATTAACATTTGAAATATATATTTTGGGAACAAAGTATAAGCGATCACACCATATAATGCACAGGTGTCAAACTCATTCCACGGAGGGCCGAGTGTCTGCTGGTTTTTGCTCCTTCCTTGTACTTGATTGATGAATTAAGGTCACTAATTAGTAAGGAACTCCCCACACCTGGTTGTTTAGGGCTTAATTGAAAGGAACAACCAAAAACCTGCATTCACTAGGCCAGGGGTATTCAACTCTTACACTACGAGGTTCAGAGCTGGTTTTCTGTTCAACCTGACAATTAATTGCACACACCTGGTGTCCCAGGTCTAAATCAGTCCGATTAGAGGGGAACAATGAACAAATGCAGTGGAACTGGCGTCGAGGTTCAGAGTTGAGTTTGAGGGATGTAAAGGAACAACCTCTCCGTCAGAAACTATAAAAGGCATTTCCTTTCTACATTTATTGTCCAACAAGTGTTTAAGATTGTTTATTTCTAATTAGATTACTTAAATATGTAATACAAATCTCCAAACTTCTTTTTGTTTTGTTTTATAGCGTTATATCAGTGGTTCACAAATCATCTGAAAAAAAGTATGTAATTAAGAGTCAATATTAACTATTTTATTTGGGGCTATCACAGGCAATCAAAATACATTTTGGCAGTATTTTTTCAACTCATCACATCCTTTTAAAATGGGGCTATGACAGTCAATTACAAATTAGTCTGACGTAATATATCTTATCTCACCACCACTAATGAGATGGCTGTGCTTGATACCTGTTGAGTCAGAGATTCTCAAAGTCAGGGAGCGTGGTCGACAGTGCGCAGCTCATTTCATTACTTCATTTATAAGAATCTTAAGGGGTGTCAATAATTTTGACCGCCACCTTTTTTAGATTTGTTTTTTGCTTGTTAAACATAATATTTTTCTTTGAGCAATTGTATTAGTATATATTTCCTAATTTTTGGAGCGTACAATATCGCTCAGTATTAGATTTATTTATTTAATGCATTCTACCTTGTTTAGCTAAGATTATTGAATCCTTGGTTAATGTACAACCTTTTTATCTGATAATTGTATTCTTAATATAAACCAATCAGGGTTTAGGCCTGGGCATAGTACTACCACAGCAACCACGCTAGTTGTTAATGATCTTGTCAATGCCTTGGATGCTAAAAAGATCTGTGCTGCCTTGTTCATTGACCTGTCAAAGGCGTTCAACACTGTTGATCATTCTGTTTTGAGTTGGCCTGGGATATACAGCCTGTTTATGGTTTCAGAACTCAGGCCATCTTGACAGATGGGGTTAAATCTGAATTTCTTGAGATCCAAAAAGGTGTTGCTTAAGGTTCGATTTTGGGTCCATTATTGTTCACTTTGTATATTAATGACATAGGAAACACTGTTAATATTCATCTCCATGCAGATGACACAGTTGTGTATTCCTGTGCCACCTCAGTGCAGCAGGCCATTCATGAGCTTCAGCTTGACTTTGATTCAATTCATAAATCACTTACAGATCTAAAATGAGTGTTAAATACAAGTAAAACCTAGCTCATGCTGTTCTCTAGTTCACAAAATGTTGACCCTGAGGACCTGCAAATGTGCGCTATAAATGGAGCTCAAATTGAGCTTGTTTCTCAATATAAGTACCTGGGTGTCTGGATAGATGACAAGATGTCCTTCGTAACGCATAGAAAAAATCTGACTAAGATCCAAGATAGTTTTTTTTATAGAAAAATAAATCATGCCTCAGTATTGAAAATAGGTGAAAGATTGTTCAAACAACGCTTCTCCCTGTATTGGATTTAGGTGATATTGTTTATGTATGCAGCAACCTCTTGTTTTAAAACCCTTGGACGCAGTCTACCATTCAGCAATACGTTGTATCACAGGGGCCAATTTTAGGACTCATCATTGTAGTCTGTATAAAATGTTGGATGGACCTCTCTGTCTGTAAGAAGAGAGCTGCATTCTCTTTTATTTATATACAAAGAAATCTTACAGAAACTCCCTCTATATGTAACATCATTAATTAAGATAAGAATCAGAAGTTACCAAACCCGTTCACAGGAATGGATAACACTAGAGATCCCTCCAGTCTCCACAGATTTGGGGAAATCTGCATTTCGTTTTTTTGACCCTAATTTGTGGAACAATCTGCAGAGTTCACTGCAGCTAGATGTACTGGTGCCACTCAGGCAGTTTACATTATTGATTGAGGACCTCTATGTAGTTGAATGTGATTATTTATTGTGCCTAATTAGATTGTTTTATATGTTGTTTTAATATTCTGTTTTTATTGTAATGTGTACAGGGCTGTCTTGTAAAAGAGATTTTTAATCTCAATGTAACTCCCTGGTTAATAAATAGATATTGCTCATCTTTATCAAGGGTGTCAATCATTTCAGACCCCACTGATTTGACAAATCTAAGACAAATAAATACACAATACAATAATGAACTTGTTAAGTCATGGAAATTAATCTTCTAACACACAGACATGTAACTACAGTAGTCCTCAATGCAATGCAACTCAATTGTATACAATGAGGACTAGGGTATACTCCTCTTACAAAACTATAAAACATTGTTTATAGACTGTAGAATACACCACTCTGCCATTTTAGGCCATATTTAGCACTCCTACTCTCAGATGCTTTATGAAGGCCCAGATCTCACAACGCCTGGAAAATATTTAATGCTTTAGGAAACCAATTCATGTGACATATCAATCTTCTGAGAATTGCAGCACAACTGCAAAAAATATGATAAAATAGCAGTTGCTTAGTACTTATTTAAACATTTGTGTTGGCCCGTCCCAACTGAAAAGTACTAAAGTGCTACATGGGCATAGTACTAATATAAGCTACGGCCTGATGTTAATTGTAAAAACATTTTTGTGAACTTGAATGTGCACAATTACCATGACAATGTCCTCCTACATTTAGAGTCACCTGGAGCAAATTTAGGCTATTACACAGTTTAGACCATGTCATCTAGATCACCCTAGAGATCACAAGGTCTAAGACTGAGTCAGCACATCATCACCCTGTAAATATATAACAGACACTCCTATTACTGACAGTATGAAGTGAGTACCTGATAGTACCTGACCATATAATCATAAAGACATCTGAAAGCAAGTACACTTTCAAGGTTACCTTGTTGTCTAAGATTCTGATTAGTTAAAGCAATGATATGTCAAAGAATTTTAAGAATATATTAACAAATAATATTATTTCTAAATATAAGGCTCTGTCAAAAACAGTTTGACATGATTGTCACAACAGACTCAAGTCATACGTTGTCATAGTTTTGGTTGACTGAAATTCATTTGGTAAAAATTAAATGACGATCAACAATATTACAATATAGGGCTCCCGAGTGGTGCAGCAGTCTAAGGCACTGCATCTCAGTGCTAGAGGTGTCACTACAGACCCTGGTTCGATTCCAGGCTGTATCACAAATTGGCCCAGCATTGAAAGGGTTTCCCCGGGGTAGACTGTCATTGTAAATAAGAATTTGTTCTTAAATGACTTGCCAACATAGTTCAATAAAGGTTAAATATATAACATATTCATCTTCCTTGAATAGTTTAAAGTCAAATTGTCTACATGCACAGTATGTTTTAACTTTTAACAATCTTTGCCATTTTCTCTGGCACCTTTTTGACGGTAGACTGAGGGTCACTTTCAATGACACGTTAGTACAGTAACTGTTTGATCAACTACAGTAAACAATGTACTAATTACAAAACACATTAGAAACAATGAATAAGATTAAATACCTTTCATGAAGTTTCAGTGCTACATGTAACAATCACTTTAATCAACTCCATATAGTTCATGTTACTGTCAAATGATTGATAACATACATACCTGGGAGAAGCCCAACCGCTGCCCCTTCCTCTTGACCGACTAGTTGAGCTTTCCTTGCCAGTTCTCTGCTAACATTGACTGTAAACCGAGATCAAGACACTGTAGAGAATTAGATGTGTTCCTTCAAAACAGGTTTGGTTTGTGACACTTTGTATCACCATAAATGTTATCTGTTAATGGTTGACTCATTCTTCTCCTTCACCCATCTCTACTAATCCCTCTCCCAACCAAATTCTCCCTCTAGGTGGCGGCAGAGAGGACTTTCTGGAGCTGATGGGTCCTAAGATGTTGGCAGAGACATCAGACATGATAGGAGTGGAGGAGCTCAGGGATGCTTTCAAAGATAAAATGGGACGGATTGGTGAACTTCAAGGTGAGAGAGGGGGAGGAAGAGGCGGGCGGGGGGTGAAGGGGGAGATTGTGAGGGAGAAGGAGAGAGAGGGGGTGAGGGGATAACTTAAGGATCAGATGAGAAGGACAGTGAGATATGATGAAGGTTGCTCACTACTACTACAAACACTATTTTCATCCCGTTTCACCATTTTCTCTGGAAAGAGTTTGTCAGGATGATGTCTCGCTGACTCTCCTGGCCAGAAGACCATGATGACGTGACTTTAAGAGACTAGTAAACAAACAAAAAAACCTCCTCTGTTAGATGTTATGGACCAGTCCTCAGTATGTTGTTGTACATGTAATTACAGTATTATTGATGTACAAATATTTCATGTTGTTTTTAGGGTATTTGTTCTTACTTATGTTGTATAACTGTAACATTATAGTAATAATAATTGTACTTGTAAAGTGCTTTCATGCACTATGTTCAAAGTGCTACGCTATGTTATCAAAGTGATGCTTTTGTATAGTTTCAGAAAGTAGTTTTAAAAGCAGTGCTCACGAGCCAAAACGGTTCCTTGAAAGTTGTACACAATTGTGAGCAGCAACCATTTTGTATGATATGTTAGGTCCTGCAAAACATATATACTGTACCGTTCAAAAGTTTGGACACACCTACTCATTCAAGGGTTTTTCTTTATTTTTTCTATTTTCTACATTGTAGAATAATAGTGAAGACATCAAAACTATGAAATAACACATGGAATCATCAAAATACATTTTATATTTCAGATTCTTCAAAGTAGCCACCCTTTACCTTGATGACAGTTTTTCACACTCTTGGCATTCTCTCAACCAGCTTCACCTGGAATGTTTTACCAACAGTCTTGAAGGAGTTCCCACATATGCTGAGCACTTGTTGGCTGCTTTTCCTTCACTATGCGGTCCAACTCATCCCAAATCATCTCGAATGGGTTAAGGTCGGGCGATTGTGGAGGCCAGGTCATCTGATGCAGCACTACATCACTCTCCTTCTTGGTCAAATAGAGGTAGCCTGAAGGTGTGTTGGGTCATTCTCCTGTTGAAAAACAAATGATAGTCCCATGCCAAATCTAATCAGTCTCCTGAGGGGGAATAGGTTTTGTCGTGCCCGCTTCACGGCTGACATGGTGTGCTTGGGCCTTGTTAGTTTGTTGGTGATGTGGACACCAAGGAACTTGAAGCTCTCAACCTGCTCCACTACAGCCCTGTCGATGAGAATGGGGACGTGCTCAGTCCTCTTTTTCCTGTTGTCCACAATCATCTCCTTTGTCTTGATCACGTTGAGGGAGAGGTTGTTGTCCTGGCACCACAAGGCCAGATCTCTGACCTCCTCCCTATAGGCCATCTCATTGTTGTCGGTGATCAGGTCTACCACTGTTGTGCAAATTTAATGATGGTGTTTGAGTCGTGCCTGGCCGTGCAGTCATGAGTGAACAGGGAGTACAGGAGGGGGCAGAGCATGCACCCCTGAGGGGCCCCTGTGTTGAGGATCAGCATGGCGGATGTGTTGTTATCTACCCTTACCACCTGGGGGTGGCCCGTCAGGAAGTCCAGGATCCATTTGCAGAGGGAGGTGTTTAGTCCCAGGGTCCTTAGCTTATTGATGAGCTTTGAAAGAACTATGGTGTTGAACGCTGAACTGTAGTCAATAAATCGCATTCTCACATAGGTGTTCCTTTTGTCCAGATGGGGAAGGGCAGTGTGGAGTGCAATAGAGACTGCATCATCTGTGGATCTGTTGGGGCAGTATGCAAATTGGAGTGGGTTTAGAGTTTCTGGGATGATGGTGTTGATGTGAGCCATGACCAGCCTTTCTAAGCACTTCATGGCTACAAACGTGAGTGCTATGGGTCGGTAGTCATTTAGGCAGGTTACAGGCACTATGGTGGTCTGCATAAAACATGTTGGTATTACAGACTCAGACAGGGAGAGGTTGAAAATATCAGTGAAGACACTTGCTAGTTGGTCAGCGCATGCTCACAGTACACGTCCTGGTAATCCATCTGGCCCTGCGGCCTTGTGAATGTTGACCTGTCTAAAGGTCTTACTCACATCGGCTGTGGAGAGCGTGATCACACAGTCTTCTGGTACAGCTGGTGCTCTCATGAATGTTTCAGTGTTATTTGCCTCGAAGCGAGCATAGAAATAGTTTTGCTCATCCGGTAGGCTCGTGTCACTGGGCAGCTCTCGGCTGTGCTTCCCTTTGTAGTCTGTAATGGTTTGCAGGCCCTGCTACATCCGACGAGTGTCAGAGCCATGGTAGTACGACTCGATCTTAGCCTTGTATGGACGCTTTGCCTGTTTGATGGTTCGTCGGAGGGCATAATGGGATTTCTTATAAGCTTCCCAGTTAGAGTCCTGCTCCTTGAAAGCAGCAGCTCTAGCCTTTATCTCAGTGTGGATGCAGCCTGTAATCCATGGTCTCTGGTTGGGGTATGTACGTACGGTCACTGTGGGGACAACGTGGTCGATTCACTTATTGATGAAGCCAATGACAGATGTGTTGTACTCCTCAATGCCATCGGAGGAATCCCGGAACATATTCCTGTCTGTGCAGCAAAACAGTCCTGTAGCTTAGAATCTGCTTCATCTGACCACTTTTTTTATTGATCTAGTCACTAGTGCTTCCAGCTTTAATTTTTGCTTGTAAGCAGGAATCATAATTGAAATGCTTTCCAGGTGACTACTTCATAAGGGTGGTTGAGAGAATGCCAAGAGTGTGCAAAGCTGTCAGCAAGGCAAAGTGTGGCTACTTTGAAGAATCTCAAATATATTTTGATTTGTTTAACACTTTTTTGGTTACTACATGATTCCATATGTGTTATTTCATCGTATTGAGGTCTTCATTATTATTCTACAATGTAGAAAATAGTAAAACATAAATAAAAACCCTTGAATGAGTAGGTGTGTCCAAACGTTTGACTGGTACTGTATTTTAAAGCAGATTAACATCAGGGTTCAGGATGTCTTTGTAATTGCTTGGGATGAAAAAAGCCGAAAACAAGTCTGATTGGTAAATTTGAAACAGAATGTTTTGGGAACATGTTTTGGGAATGTATTATTCTGTGGTGTGTTGTGTAGTGTCTTTGCTGGCATGCATCCCATGCCACCAAGAATTACATGCTAAAATCACCACTGGATAGGAGTGAATGGATGTTTTTAGAGGTATGGAGTCAGCATGACTGTTTAAATCTGTTGATAATGTAGAATCACCTAATATCAAAACAGTTAACTTATTTCCTCTCTCAACCTGATCTTCCTCTACTTCTCTTCTTCTCTTCTTCTCTCACTCACTTTTATACATTTGTGAGTGTATTTGTTCTTACTTATTTTCATTGCTATAGCAACAATCCCTAACAATACTTAATGTATGTTTTTATTGCATAACTTAAATTCTGATAATACATTTATTTGTAAAACACTTTTCATGCATTTTGTTGATAGCGCTACGCCATATAGTCAATTAACAAATATTGATTAATTATTTAATTGTAAAATACTTTCGTAATAATTGAACAGTCTGTAAACAGAGAAAAGGTCTGTGGTATGATTATATAATATAAATTAGATTAGGGGGGGATTCATCCTACTGATAGGGAAATTTGTATGTTTATGTCATGTCCTGGCCATAGATAGCCCTATGGGTTATCTATGCGGTTTTGGGCCAGGACGTGCCCAGGGTTTTTTTTTGTTCTATGTGGTGTTTTTCTATGTTGAGTTTGTGTTGGTTCGCAATTAGAGGCAACAACTAACAGCCGCTAACAATCCTATTTAAGTTTGTTCCCTTCCCCACCTGTCTTGTGGGTTATTGTTTGTTGTGTGGTATGTGCGACACATGGTTGTGACGATCAGGCAGTCCTGTATTGTTCCATGCTATTAGAAAGATGTGGAACTCCATCTGCGCTGCACCTTGGTCCGCTCATTTTCCAGATCGTGACTGAATAACCCACCACCAAAGGACCAAGCAGTGTGCACAGGAGAAGGTGTTCTGGACCTGGGAAGAGATCATGGGGGGGTATGAGACCCTTCCGTGGCGGCACTCGCCGAGGAGAAAGGAGCAGCCAGGACGCCGAGGTCCAAGAACACAGCAGTCCCAAGATCTTTTTTTGGGGGGTCACATGGGGCGAAGGGCCGAAACCCGAATGGAGGAGTGTAAAGGAGTTTAGGCTGGGATATGAGAGTGAGGTTGTGGCACGTCAGTAGCTGCAACGCAGGTCCCGAGATGAGTGTATGACCAGCCCAGTACGTCCAGTACCAGCTCCCCGCACTCGCCCAGAGGTGCGTGAGATCAGCCCGGTACTTCCAGTGCCAGCTCCACGCACCAGACGTCCAGTGCGCATCCCCAGCTCGGTGCGTCCAGTGCCAGCTCCCCGCACTCGCACAGAGGTGCGTGAGACCAGCCCGGTATGTCCAGTGCCAGCTCCATGCACCAGACCTGCAGTGCGCCTCTCCAGCCCGGTGTGTCCAGTGCCAGCTCCACGCACCAGGCGTCTAGTGCGGTTCCCCAGCTCAGTACGTCCTGTTCCTGCT
This sequence comes from Brachymystax lenok tsinlingensis, assembly GCA_030435695.1. Taxonomy (NCBI): domain Eukaryota; kingdom Metazoa; phylum Chordata; class Actinopteri; order Salmoniformes; family Salmonidae; genus Brachymystax; species Brachymystax lenok. The sequence goes on from CM059810.1 coordinate 801,525, forward strand.
CCACGCACCAGGCCTCTAGGGTGTCTTCCCAGCCCAGTACTTCCTGTTCCTGCTCCACGCACCAGGCCTCTAGGGTGTCGTCCCAGTCCAGTACGTCCTGTTCCTGCTCCACGCACTGGGCTCCAGTGCGTCTTCTTGGGTCGGCACGGCCCGCACCGGAGCCGCCACCGACAAAGGCCCACCCGAAACCCCCATTGACTGTTGGTTGCAGTCGGAGTCCGCACCTTTGGGGAGGGGGTACTGTCACGTCCTGGCCATAGATAGCCCTATGGGTTATCTATGGGGTTTTGGGTCAGGACGTGACCAGGGTTTTTTTTTTTGTTCTTTGTGGTGTTTTTCTATGTTGAGTTTTGTTGGTTCCCAATTAGAGGCAGGTGTTAGTTGTTGCCTCTAATTGGGCATCCTATTTAAGTTTGTTCCCTTCCCCACCTGCCTTGTGGGTTATTGTTTATTGTGTGGTATGTGCTACACACGTTTGTGACGAACAGTCATTCCTGTATTGTTCCATGCAATTAAAAAGATGTGGATCTCCATCCGCGCTGCACCTTGGTCAGCTCATTTTCCAGATCGTGACAGTTTCGGTAATGACTAAGAATATTCCACTCTGAAAACGTATGCAATAGGGTTAGGGTTATGAAACAATGATAATCCAATTAATGTGTGTATCTAGAAATGTATAGAGACCAGCACATGGTGGTACTATCTTGCAATGTAAGATGAGGGTATTTGAGAGAACAAAGGGTTCCTTGTGAAATCAAACTACAGAAAAGAGGCCTTCCCTGTCCTCAGGAAGGGAGGAACGGCTAGGAACTGTCCAGATTGAATTATGTTGCAGAAAGTGATAAGCCATGAATGTACACTGTGGAAAAGTACTACTGCCTAGAGATGGGTGGAGCTCATTAGTATTCAGCTCATTTTGCATGTACAATATAAAAAGACTGTTCAGAATTCTCATGAATACACAACCTGCCCTATTGCAGATTTGGGACTTTGTCTAATTCTTCATTAACCAGAGCCTTACAACCTCTTGGAATTATCCTATTGAAATATCAATGTTTTGAATGTTAATTCTAATAGTTTTATTCACTTAAAATATCTGAGATAAAATAAACGTAATTCACTTAAAATATCTAATATCTAAAATAAACGTAATCTCAACAAACAGTTTTTATTTAAAAAGTCCTTTAGTGGTATACATCGTTGTTAGTAGGATGGTAATTAGATTAATCATAGGACATGATACATGCATTTTTCTACAATAAAATAATGCTGAGATTTTGAAATTAAATCAGAGGTATCTAAAAAGTATTTCAACATCAAATGTACATTTATCATTAAGTAGTTGATTAATCATTGGTTATGCATTTTTCTAAAGTAAAAGAATGAAGACATTTTTTTATGAAATCAGATGTGTATACATTCTTTACATTTGACAAATGTGAGACAAACTAGAAAAATGTACTTGTTACATGACGGAAATTAATATTTTAACATACATGCAACTAAAGTAGCCCTTAATGCAACTTCATTTCATAAGATGAGGACTAAGATGTTTTCTTCTTAGAAAAATACAAAAGCCTTTCACAATGTACAGTATGTATGCATCTGTTTCAAAGGCTTTTTGTAAAGGTGTAAAACATAGCATTACATATAGAATCACATCTGTATGGATGTAAATCTTTAATGGACAATATTTACAATCACAGTATGTACAGTCCTGCACTGATCTATGGATCCCTTTAGTCCATCACTGGACTAGTCCTTCAAAGACTGAATGAATGATATTTGGTTTGATTTAGTTTAATCTTGTATATAGTACACAATATCTAAGATAAAAAAACCAAAAGGAGTTCCAATGAACATTATCTACATTCAATTCTAATCAAGCTGTTTATACAAATTGTGAATATATTTTTATAATGTTGAGATTAGTCTTCATAGTCCTTCCAGGAATAAATGTCCTTCTAGAAGGCCCATTCCCAACCATTGTACTCAGAGCATTAACTGGAGTATGCATCTGCAACCAAGCTGTTTCTGACACCGAAGATTAATTTCTCCAATTTGACAGACTCCCACAAGCTTTCTGTCCACTTCAGGAAATGTGTCATGTCATCATTACGCTGGCATTTTATTAAGTCTTGTATCAGTCTCTTTTTAAATCATACACAGCCTCACTGTAGCCAGCATTGACTGGAGCCATAGGGGGAGTCCCATGCCAGAGTCCTGGGATGTACCAGCTGCTTGTGTCTGGATCATACTCCATCACATCAGTGAACTTGGTGATATTCTCCTTCTTCTCCATTCTGGCTGCTGCCTGGGTCATTTCATTCAACTGTTCCAACAACTTCTTCCCCTCTCTCGTTATTGTCATGAGCAGACATGTCCGACACATTTTGGAACACAAAATGACATACTGGCTTCTTCCCTACTACCTTCATCCTGAGGAAGGTATGGACAACAATCCGTAGAATATCTTTAATCTCTGTGGAGTTCTCCATGGAGATGTTGATGATAGTGACATCACTGAGTCCTATCACCAATGTTGCCAGTTCATTGTCATGTTCATAGCTATCATCTAGTTCAGCCAGTTCTGGTGATTTCAACCCCTCTGTCACTGACGATGATGAAGTCACATTTCAGCTCCTCCTTGAGGTCTTTGTTGACTTTAATCAGTAGCATGAAGGCCCCTATGGTGCATCTTCCACTGCTGACAGCAATCTGGACCCAAAACATGGTGTTGAGGAGAGTGGACTTCCCATTCCCTTGTCCCCTAAAACTGTCACAATCCGGATCTTGCTGTTAGAGTCCACAAGAGTATGAAGTTGAGTCAGTACAGTTGATATCCTTTTCAGAGGGATATTTGATGCATCTCCATCCACAAGCTCAATGGGGAAACCATCCAACAGCATCTGAGCACACAATCCAAGGAGATGCTCCATCTGTTTCCTTTGTAGGCTACTTACAGGGAGGGAGCAGGCAGCTTCATATAACTGACCCAACTCACGCAGGAAGTGTTCAAGACCTAAGGAACAGTCAGATAATTGCAAATCTGCAAAGTTGTCTTAATTCTCAGGAGAATTTTGGCAAAGATCTTTGTACCGGTCCCTCAAACCAGAGAGGTTCTGACAGGAAAGATTGTCCAGATTTATAAGCATACATTTGAGGAAATAGGATCGCTCCACTCCTTAACTTGACAATCCTGAAATGAAGCTTTCCATTACATCTGACATGTCAAATGTATGTTGCCTCACTCTCAACTCTTCCTCTTTTTTCTTCAGAGAGCTCTTGTAGTTTTCAATTTCTTGACCCCCTGCTTTTCTAAGCCTACATCTCTCTTTCTCCAACTGGGAAAGCTCTATCCAAACTTGCCCTTGTAAGGGTAGTTGTTTATTTTTGAATTTGACTGTGTCTGTGATGTTGCTGGTGATTTCATCTGCTCTTATCCTGGCACTCTGACATTCATCACGGTCTTCAACAACCACAATCCCAATGTGACGAGCTACGTCAGTCATGTTTTCCACTGTCAACCGGTCTGGACTTGTTTCAATTATGCCTTTAAAGGATGATTGCAGGGTTTTGACAAATTCTCTTCACAATCACATTTTGGTCATTGATACTGCAGTTTGTAATCATTTGTTTCAATGTGTCTACTCTGAACGATTTTCTTTGAGAGTTGACGACCAGAAATAACTCTGCTTTTGTGTTTTTGCTTTTCAACGAATTGAGATCTGCCTCAAAATCATCAATAAAAATGTAAACTGCAGCTGATGTTTGACACAGAAAGGAGAACTGTTTTTCAAAGGACCTGATGTCTCCTCTGAGATTGGCCACCGCCACAGGCTTAGTGAACATGTCTATGTTTCTGTTACCACAGGGAAAGTACCAGCTGATTTCAACCAGACCATCTGAGATTCTATGAGTGATGTTGCCACATTCCATATCATGATGAACAAATGTGTCATGGTACTGCTGAGGGTTACTAAGCAGTTTGTTCAAGATCTGAAACTTGGACACTCTAATCTCCTCTAACCTAACAAAGGACACCATGGGAATATCAGAGACAACAATTCTCTCCTCCACAAAAGCCTTTGTGGATGTTTGTGAAGAGGGTCTAAACTTCTTCACTATGTCCCTCAAGGCCCATAGCATCAAAGTGCTTTCTTTTGTGTCCCAGTTGGGCAGCAGGAGAGGAACAGCAAACTGACACATGGACATTTTCTGGACCATCTCCTGCTGCAGGAAACCATCTGAGCACAGAAACAGGGCAGATATCAGGTCCAGTGGATTAATTACTAATTACATTACTGTTAGCAGAGTCACTTTTTAGATTCTCAAAATGGTCTGTACACTGAAATGAAACACCTGCGTCAGAGGACATACATTTGACACTCCTAGCATTCACATTTGCCATCATTAATTTCTTAAGGAAGGCCCCTGGAAGTGACTGCATAGTGGTAAGTGGTTCATCTGATGTAGTATTAGCATTTATCTCAAGGACAGTACTCAACGTCAGCTTGTTTTCATAATGATCTTCTAGTCCAGTCTTTGACAACAGCTCCATAAGATAGGATCCTGTAAATAGAAAAGGAAGATCAGGAAATAGGAAATATTCAGGGAATTGACCATCATATATTTCTCATCAGGGAAGATACTGGGTCTTTACATCCCATACTGACACATCCATCACAATCTGTGTATACTATTTGATTAGAAAGGTTCAAAATGTTTGTAAAACATCACAGCACAATTAAAAAATATATGGCACATGGAAACCAAACGAGGGTGGTCTATGGTGATGGGTGGGATTGGCTGAGGGGTGGGATTAAAGAGCTTATGTTTAGTCATGTATTATTATGTGATTGCTGTATGCAAAATGTATGTACACTACCGGTCAAAAAACACTGACTCATTCAAGTTTTTTTTTTTTTTTTACTATTTGTAGAATAATAGTGAAGACAACTATGAAATAACAAATATGGAGTCCTGTAGTAACCAAAAAATTGTTTAACAAATCTAAATATATTTTATATCTGAGATTCTTCAAATAGCCACCCTTTGCCTTGATGACAGCTTTGCACACTTTTGGCATTCTCTCAACCAGCTTCATGAGGTAGTCACCTGGAATGCATTTCAGGTGTGCCTTCTTAAAAGTCAATTTGTAGAATTGATTTACTTCTTAATGTTTTTGAGCCAATCAGTTGTTGTGACAAGGTAGAGGGGGTATACAGAAGATAGCCCTATTTGGTAAAAGACCAAGTCCATAATAATAACAACAACAAAAAACACATGCAAAAACAAATAGTGTACTTCCTTACTTGTGGTGAGGGTTGTTAACACCAGTTGACTTTGCCTTCCATCTTCCAGCATAGTGCAGACAGAGAGAGTACTGAGTACCACCTTGCAGGTCAGAGAGAGTGATGTTGTGTGAAGATGTGGTAGTGATGTGTGGTTCTGTCCCTGGACAGTGGTAGGAGATTTGGTAATGATGTTGGGTTTGGTCCAATCCTGGTGGCTGGCTCCAGCTAACAGCAGCTGATGTGGTGTCCACTGAGTCAGCTGGTCTGGAGCAGCGGGTACTATGGGAAAATACATTATTGTCAGGGCTACAGTTTAACTCCATAAACATATTACCAGAGTGTTATAGGTTTTGGGGTTTTGCTCAATTTTTTTTTGGAGGTTGGTTCTGTTTCCTCATTAGTCAGTTGTTAGTTTCACCTGTGCTGGCACAGGGGATATGAGCGTCTGATCCGGTGCTCAATTTGGCATGAGAGACGTTGGAAGTTTTTGACCACGGTTTGACCACGGTTTAGCTCTTACTCTTTGAGTGTGATAAAAACTAAGTATTTCATCCTGTGTTCTCCCCTTTGATTTTCTCCAATTGCTTTCAACTCCATATTATAAGTTGGCGTGGGTTTTTATTTTGGTTTGCCTTTTCTCTGGGCAACTTAAGTGGGCACTTATGGGGGTGTATTTTATGACACAGATTCTTGTTGCTAGTCAACTTTCAGGGAACACACCATGGGTGTCTGAGAGCCCCTCCTAAAACCCCACCTGTTTCATTCTGGTTGTTCAGGGCTTATTTGTTAGTTCCCTATTTCTGTTGAGCAACAATATTATTGGGTTAGCTAAATTGGGGCAAGTCCGTTATAATGTTTTCCATGAGTATGATAGTCACTCTAATCACTTACTCTGAATATTTACTGTGCTCAGTGATTTTAGTTTTCAAAATACACTTTTGTGGTAGTTTCTGTTACTGACAACCACTCAGAGGGTGGTGAAATCTGTGAAAAAGTCCATAAACACACAGGCTAATAAAAAAACAGATGAACTTGATTTGGGAGCATTTGTGGGGAACCCTACAAGGGAGTTACTTGATAAATGTACGAAGACAAATCTTCTCATTGCAAAGCATTATGACATCAAAGTGGTACATGCCGATCCAAAAACAGTAGTCAGTGTTAATTGGTACTGCTTTGGTGGAGGAGGAAATCCTCCCAGAGAGGGAGGAGGATGAAAAGGGTCCTATATAGGTGGTACAATACACCCTGTAGACTTGCAACTGCCAGAGGTAGAACTAAAGGCAAAATGGGCGCAAACAGAAATTAGAGCTCAAGCACAAGGAAAGGGAAAGAAAATGTGGGGAGATATTGGAGGAAGAGAAAATAGAGTTGGAGCAGACCATTCAGCAGGCAATTTGGTTAAAACAGAACGATAAGAACTTGCAGCCAGAGAACGAGAACAGGAACAAGAACACAAGCATGCCAATCAATTTAAAGAGAGATGTAAGCATGCCAATCGATTAAAAGAGACAGAGCTGGAAGCATTTCGTATCAGGTCAGTCTATCCTGCACCCTCAAAAGAGTTTGATCTTGGTCGGAACAGCCAGCTTGTACCGCCTTTCAGCGGAAAGGAGATGGACGTATATATTTTACTTGTTTGCCACATCCCTAAAATGGCCGCGTGATATCTGGTCACTGCTCCTTCAAAGTGTTCTTGTGAGGAAAGCTCTGAAAGTGTATGCGGCTTTCTCTTGACCAGAGTTCAGATTGACACTATTAAAGCTGCTATACTTCAAGCTTACGAGTTGGTCCCACGAGCATACAGAAATGTTTTGTAAATTACAAAACATCACAAAGCCATGTTGAATTCGTAAGGGAACAATCATGTATTTTTGATCAGTGGTGTGGTTCTCAAGAGGTCAAGAACCTTGACGATTCAAATCCTCATAGTACTCGAGCAGGTAAAGAATTGCCTTGACGAAAGGGTTGCTCCCTACATTTATGAGCACAAGGATCTCACACTTGAGAAAGATGCAGCTGCTGATGAGTTTGTTGACACATAAAACTACCTTCACAAACAAAATACCCAGATGTTCTCCCGACACAAAAGAGAAGAGAAGTCACCTACTACTACGAGGTTTCAGTCTTGTCCAAAAACAAGGATCGTCAGAAAACTGGTTCTTTGTATCCGCAAGTTTGTCATTACTACTGTGGCCTAAGTTGAAAAAAAATGTTTAGAGAGAGAAAGCAGTTTATCTTATGGGATCACTCCAGCCCGTTAAATCTCTGGTTGGGACTGGTGTATCTGCTAAACAAGATTTTGGATCAGATGTGTATGAACTCTTTGGTTCAGAAAGGTTCGTGTCTCTTCGTAATGGTGATGCTGTTAAACAGCCTGTGAAGATACTACGAGAAACTGAGGCAGCTCAATCCTTCCTTTTGGAGGATGTTTTGCCTTTGTCTGACACTTCAGCAACTGGTTACAGTGTTTGTTCAAGGTGTGGAGATGGGGTGCATGTAAGTTCCTTTGTATAATATCGAACTAGAGTTTGATCTGGTTTCTGGTTCCGTTATCGTTGGAGTGAGGCCTAGCCTACCGATGTCGGGGGTTTCATTCACTTTGGGCAACGATTTGACGGAAGTGAAGGTTGTGACAAATCCTGTCATTTGTAAGGAACCCAGAGTAGAATAACCTGATGGGTTATCAGAAAAGTACCCAGGAGTTTAAAAATAAAAGGTCTTGCTGAGATACGTTGAGAGGAGTTTGATAAAGTGTGTTCGGGTTAATTTGACAGATATGGTGTGCTGATGAGGAAATTGCATTCTTGCGCCACTTCTGGGCAAGACGATTGGCCCAGTGTATCTAAAATTGTCATTCTAGTTACACTTCGACAAGCGATACTGAGGTTGGCTCATGATGGTAGTATGGCAGGCCATCTTGGGATCAAGAAGACGTATGACTGTATCTTGCATTAAGTGCGTTGAGCCAGTAAATGAAAGGTCGCTGGTTTGAATCCTTGAGCCGACTGAAAAATCTGTTGATTTTCCCTTGAGCAAAGCACTTAACCCTAAATTCTCAGGATAAGAGTGTCTGCTAAATGATTAAAATGTAGTCTGAATAAAAACACGTTATCCTACTGTACCTGCGGATAGGGATGCTGAGACACATCTGCTTTGTCTTCCATCTTCTCCTTCTGTAGCCACGTTGAACTGGTACTTTTTACCAGGGTTGAGTCTGCTGATTTCAACTTCATAAACATTTTTCACCCCTAGACTGCACGGTTCCACGTCGCAACCCCAGGTCACTCTGAACTTCTGTGGTCCCTTCAGCCCTTCAGGAGGACATCAGCTCAGAGACACAGTCTGACGTCAACAACAGGACCTGGATGTCACCAGGAGGGGGCAGCACTGGTGAAGGAATAATGGGTGATTGAAAAACAGACGTCATGGACATTACATTTGTACTATTCATTCCAGCAGTTAAAGGACAACAATTGACATCTTACAAAAGGTATCCTATAAAATTGAGATTCAAATTAAATAATATTGTTTGGGCCAGTTTATTCTGTTTCCACATACTGTATACCTACCATCATCGGAGGCCAGCGTTGTGTGTTGGTCTCCATCAAAACTCTCAGGCTGCGAGAACAAAATAACAATTAGTCATTTCTTTAAAAACAAAATATTTAGCTAAATGTAAAACAGATGTTTTTTCAAAGATACATCAACTGCTTTTGATATTCTTCTGTAACGCTTAAAGCGCAGATGACGTATTTTGAACGACGTTGTGAATTTAACATTGTAATAGCTATGTCCCCCTCCATCCTTGACTTTTCCTAAATAAGTAAATGTATCACACTGACGTTGTTAGAATGACGATATCACAACTTTTACAAAGCATGTTTACTTTTAATCTGTCTATCTGCATACTTCAAGACATGGTATTTGAGGGAGCGGTGAGATGCCCAATAGGGTGGACCATACCTTTCTCTCGTCAATGATTTTGAAAACTGGAAATAAAATGATGCTCCATCACTACAACAGTGGATAAATGAAATGAATATTCATTTAAATATTGAAAAGGTGTGGGCTCCAGAGAAAAGTAGAACAGTGTAATTTGAGGCCATATGGCATAGAGTGCTACAAGCACTGGAAAGTTCCAGGAGATGAAGGGGGAGTGTGGTTGTGAGACATACATGATGTGTATGGGTGGGAACATGTGGGTCTGAGCAGGTGTGATGTCATTGATGTTTGTTGAAATTTCTGTGCATATGTTTATTGTATTTTGTTTGATTGTTATTGTTTGAGAAAAATACACTGAACAAAATATAAACGCAACATGTAAATTGTTGGTCTCATGTTTCATGAACTGAAATAAAAGATCCAAGAAATGTTCCATATGCACAAAAATCTTCTTTTTCAAAATTTGATTGCATCTCTGTTACTGAGCATTTCTCCTTTGCCAAGATAATCCATCCGCGTGACAGGTGTGACGTATCAAAAAGCTGATTAAATGGTAGGATCATTACACAGGGGCACCTTGTGCTGGGGACAACAAAAGGCCACTCTAAAATGTGCAGAGATGGCTTATGGTAGAGAAATTAACATTCATAATTTTAGAGAATTTGGCAGTACGTCCAACAGGCCTCACAACCGTTTTGTCGGCAACCGGTTTGCTGATGTCAACAGTTGTGAACAGAGTGCCCCATAGTGGCAGGGGGGTAATTGTATGGGCAGGCATAAACTACGGACAACCAACACAATTGCATTTTATTGTTGACAATTTGAATGCACAAAACTATCGTGATGAGATCCTGAGGCCCATTGTGAGGCCCATTTTTTAAGGTATCTGTGAACAACAGATGCATATCTGTATTCCCAGTTATGTGAAATCCATAGATTAGGCCCTAATGAATTTATTTCAACTGACTGAATTCTCATATGAACTGTAACTCAGAAAATAATCTATGAAATTGTTGCAAGTTGCATTTATATTTTTGTTCAGTGTACATGTAAAAATATAATCGTACAAAAAATATAATTCCGATATCACAAACATATTGTTTTATAACCAGTTTTAGGAGGACATGTCCTTCTACCCCTGCCCTTCCTTCATCCGACATTTGGCTGCACATCTGACTACTACACATCAACTATATCGAAACTAATTTCACAGAAGCCTATAAAATGTATGTAGTCTAAAGACAAGATTAAATTGACAAGTCTGATGGGTGACAATATAAACAATTGTCTCGTCAATGAAGAAACTGATGAACAGTGCAGTGTGTGTAATTGACAAAGAAGGGAAAGGAGCTTCCCAAAAAGTGACTTCTCAAATCATGTTACAGAGGTTCATGTACAGCTGAAGTTGGAAGTTTACATACACTTAGGTTGGAGTCATTGTTTTCAGACAGATTATTTCACTTATCATTCACTGTATCACAATTTTAGTGGATCAGAAGTTTACATATACTAAGTTGACGGTGCCTTTAAACAGCTTGGAAAATTCCAGAAAATGATGTCATGGCTTTAGAACCTTCTGATAGGCTAATTGACATCATTTGAGACAATTGGAGGTGTACCTGTGGATGTATTTCAAGGCCTACCTTCAAACTCAGTGCCTCTTTTCTTGACATCATGGGAAAATCAAAATAAATCACCCAAGATCTCAGAAAAAAGATTGTAGACCTCAACAAGTCTGGTTCATCCTTGGGAGCAATTTCCAAATGCCTGAAGGTACCACGCTCATCTGTACAAACAATAGTACGCAAGTATAAACACCATGGGACCACGCAGCCGTCATACCGCTCAAGAAGGAGACGCGTTCTGTCTCCTAGAAATGAACGTACTTTGGTGCGAAAAGTGCAAATCAATCCCAGAACAACAGCAAAGGACCTTGTGAAGATGCTGGAGGAAACAGGTACAAACGTATCTATATCCACAGTAAAACGAGTCCTATAGCGACATAACCTGAAAGGCCGCTCAGCAAGGAAGAAGCCACTGCTTCAAAATGGCCATAAAAAAGCCAGACTACGGTTTGCAACTGCACATGGGGACAAAGATTGTACTTTTTGGAGAAATGTCCTCTGGTCTGATGAAACAAAAATAGAACTGTTTGGCCATAATGGTCAACGTTAGGTTTGGAGGGAAAAGGGGGAGGCTTGCAAGCCGAAGAACACCATCCCATCCGTGAAGCACGGGGGTGGCAGCATCATGTTGTGGGGGTGCTTTGCTGCAGGAGGGACTGGTGCACTACACAAAATAGATGGCATCATGAGGAAAGAAAATTATGTGGATATATTGAAACAACATCTCAAGACATCAGTCAGGAAGTTAAAGCTTGGTCGCAAATAGGTCTTCCAAATGGACAATGACCGCAAGCATACTTCCAAAGTTGTGGCAAAATGGCTTAGGACAACAAAGTCAAGGTATTGTAGTGGCCATCACAAAGCCCTGACCTCAATCCTATAGAAAATTTGTGGGCAGAACAGAAAAAGCATGTGCAAGCAAGGAGGCCTACAAACCTGACTCAGTTACATCAGCTCTGTCAGGAGGAATGGGCCAAAATTCACCCAACTTATTGTGGGAAGCTTGTGGAAGGCTACCTGAAATGTTTGACCCAAGTTAAACAATTTAAATGCAATGCTACACAATACTAATTGAGTGTATGTAAACTCCTGACCCACTGGGAATGTGATGAAAGAAATAAAAGCTGAAATAAATCATTCTCTCTACTATAATTCTGACATTTCACATTCTTAAATAAAGTGGTGATCCTAACTGACCTAAGACAGGGAATTTTTTACTAGGATTAAATGTCAGGAATTGTGAAAAAGTGAGTTTAAATGTATTTGGCTAAGGTGTATGTAAACTTCTGACTTCAACTGTATTAGCATTTTCGCACATCATGTTCAAATCATCTGTTGAGCTTCACAATCAGTTTTAGATATAGTACTTTTGGATGATTTGGACATGATGCACGAAAAATGCTAATATCGGTCCCATGACTTGTATGGGATTTCAGCCACAAATGCTAAAACACTTGCATGTGGAAACAGCGCCAGGGAAACTAAACCAAACCATGGATTGCTGTCATACTTTCAAATGCGGAAGACACATTTCAGTTGAATGCATTCAGTTGTACAACTGACTAGGTATCCCCTTTCCCAGGTAATGTAAGATCGCAATTAAACCAGATAAAAAAACAGATAAAAGAACCCCCTTACAACACTGTGAATAGACAGACATTATATATTTTGCATTGTATTATGTATTGTATTATGTCTGCCACGTTATTTATTTGTAACATAAATATACTATGCATATTATGCAGTAGCGACCCGTCATTCAGGGCAGATGGAGCAGAGGCCCAGCTGTTTTGAGCCCCACATATTCAAAAATAAAATAATATATATATATATATACATTTTTTGGGGGGCGGGCTTGCCTGTTTTGCATGTTATTTTGGCATTAATACGTGTCACATATCAGTTTGCAAACAATGTAAAAAAAAAGATATATGATTGAGTTAATAAAGCTGCATACAAAGAGGCAGCTCCAAAATGCAGGTGTTTCAGTCTAGCTCAGTGCTTTCTGTGGTGTTGGGGCAGGCCAGCAGAAAATAGGAGCATTGCACTGTGATTGGCTCAGCATTGCACCGTGATTGGCTCAGTGTTCTGTCACTCATGGGACGCGATGTCATCCTCCTTTAGTAAGGGGAGACATCAAGAATGTGAGCCCTCCTGCGTCCTGCCATAGACTCAGATTAGAAGTGCCTTTCCAAGAAGGCTCAAGGTCATTGGCCACAGAAATGATGTCAAATCATGTTATATGTACAGTAGCTTTGATTGGACTGATCATGTCAACATCTTACTTTCACAATCTTAGCTAGCAGTCATCATCATGATTCATAAATCAAGTCTACTGGCAAATCCTTTTTAAACGAAGAGAAATAATGAAGAGAAATTATAGATAAAACGTATCGATGCTCATCGGCCGTTGGACATAAAGATTACACAACAAATTGGAAATTGCAAATGCAACAATGAGTCGTTTGGAAGGAATCAGTGGCTAACTGCAAGCGTTGCAAAGAAGCCTGCTATTCAATGGAGTGGCTGTGTTTTTTTTTTTTGAGTTCCCACCATAAATCCAGAGAGCATCGTCTGTTTATATTGTACAGGACGTACACTGTAAGAACTGCCCATGTTCTGAATTCTGTCGCTGTACATTTCACAAGTGCTGAACAAAGAGTTACATTGACATCGTCTGTCGTCGCTTGCTCGTTAATGTCTTAATTGAAAGTACGGATTGCCTCTTATCCGCTTGCCGTCCCCTTATTCCACAGTTTGTACATCTCAATTGTCAGTAGAAACCAATTGTTTTTAAGGAAGTCAGCCATGGGCGGAAGGTAGTCTAGTAGAACGTTGAGCCAGTAACCAAAAGGTTACTGGATCGAATCCCCAAGGTGACAAGGTAAACATCTGTCGTTCTGCCCCTGAGCAAGGTGTTGGGACTCTGCTGATTATAGTGTAATTAATGTGTAGTTTAGTGTTGTGTATGCTGGCATGCATCCCACTTTTTATTTTTTTCGCCCCACCAAGATTTACATGCTAAAATCATATATATTAGGTATTTTATTGGTTGTGTTTTGTTTCCTGTTTGGACCCCAGGAAGAGTAGCCACTTCCTCAGCAGCAGATAATTGCAGATCCTAATCAGAACTAATATAACAAACACCTTCATAAACACACCCAAAGGATTATTGTTGCCATAGCACATATGAAATGTTTTTATTAGGCTGTCAGAATGTTGATGGCCCAAACTGGGATGCCTCGAGTCCCAACGGTTCTAGTGTTAATTAAGGAGTGTTCAGACATTTACTGGCACTGGAAGTGAACTTTACAAACCCTAATAAAGAAAAGAGAACCCAAGTAGCTACCTGTCTTCCTGCTTTCTTTATCTCATGGAGGGTGGTGTCATGTCCTTTGTGGTTTGTCTCTGCACACTGACTACAGATCAGCATCTGGTCTGTCCTGCAGAACACCTCCGGAGGACTGTAGACATGTAGACAGAGTTTCTCCTCCAAGGCTCCAGTCACATCCACCAGTGTGGGTCTCTGCAGTGCTGCTATTGTATAGTGCTGTCTGATGTGGGTCTCACAATAGGACACAACGCAGGTCTGACAGAACTTCACAGCTTGGACCTCAGAGCAGATATCACAGGGTACCTCTACTGGCCTGGTGGGAATTGGAAATAACAGTTATCAAATACATTGATCAAAAGAACCTGATCCATTCAGTTTAACACATAATGGATTGATATTATTACACATGGTAACCTACGTATAACTATCTGTTATCATGATTATATAAGACATGGTAACCTACCTATAACTATCTGTTATCATGATTATATAAGACATGGTAACCTACCTATAACTATCTGTTATCATGATTATATAAGACATGGTAACCTACCTATAACTATCTGTTATCATGATAATATAACACATGGTAACCTACCTATAACTATCTGTTATCATGATAATATAACACATGGTAACCTACCTATAACTATCTGTTATCATGATTATATAACACATGGTAACCTACCTATAACTATCTGTTATCATGATTATATAACACATGGTAACCTACCTATAACTATCTGTTATCATGATTATATAACACATGGTAACCTACCTATAACTATCTGTTATCATGATAATATAACACATGGTAACCTACCCATAACTATCTGTTATCATGATAATATAACACATGATAACCTACCTATAACTATCTGTTATCATGATAATATAACACATGGTAACCTACCTATAACTATCTGTTATCATGATAATATAACACATGGTAACCTACCTATAACTATCTGTTATCATGATGTGTATTTTTGCTTCACATTAAGTCACAGATATTTTATTTCTTGAGGTTAGCATTATTACAACATATGCCTGTATTTACAGCTGGGTGCACATCAGAACCTCCCCCTTTGTTTCGTAGAGAGTATTCTCCTTTGAAATGAAGAGGGTATTCCATGGATCGGTCAGTCTTCATTGATAGAATACCAGAGGAAAAAGACTCTGCTCTCTCTGATTGGCCCCTAGTAGTACAAGACCTTCACAAAACACACAAAAACGAATAAAACTAAAAAACTAAAAATACAATTAAACCATTTACTATTTTCCTCTCTTCCACATAATAATTATCTGAATTACCATAATGTGAATTTTAGCTTCTTCTTCTCCCCAACTACATAAATTAACACTAATTTAAGGAACTTATTGACTTTTCCAGGTAGAACATAGAACGTAGAATCTCACGCTTCATTTTGCTGTAACGTCTCCTCCTTGAAACATAGGGATATTCATTGATTGGTTACTCTTCATTAAAATATACAACCAGAGGAAAGAGACTGCTCTTTCAACATGGCACCGTCATAGGATGCCATCTTTCCAATAAGTCAGTTTTTCAAATTTCTGCCCTGTTAGAGCTGCCCCGGTCAACTGTAAGTGCTGTTATTGTTAAGTGGAAACGTCTAGGAGCAACAACGGCTCTGCCGCGAAGTGGTAGTCCACACAAGCTCACAGAACTGGATCGCCGAGTGCTGAAGCACATAGCGCGTAAAAATCGTCTGTCCTCGCTTGAAACACTCAAACTGCCTCTGGAAGCAACGTCAGCACAATATCTCTTCGTCAGTAGCTTCATGAAATGGGTTTCCATGGCCGAGCAGCCGCACACAAACCTAAGATCACCATGCGTATAGCTCGCCGCCATTGAACTCTGGAGCAGTAGAAACGCGTTCTCTGGAGTGATGAGTCACACTTCACCATCTGGCAGTCCGACTGACAAATCTGGGTTTGGCAGGTGCCAGGAGAACGCTACCTGCCCCAATGCATTGTGCCAACTGTAAAGTTTGGTGGAGGAGGTATAATGGTCTGAGGCTGTTTTTCATGGTTCGGGCTAGGCCCCTTAGTTCCAGTGAAGGGAAATCTATAGCATACAATGACATTCTAGATGATTCTGTGCTTCCACTTTTGAGGCAACAGTTTGGGGAAGGCCCTTTCCTGTGTCAGCATGACAATGCCTCCGTGCACAAAGCGAGCTACATACAGAAATGGTTTGTCAAGATTGGTGTGGAAAAATTTGACTGGCTTGCACAGAGCCCTTCCCTCAACCCCATCGAACACTTTGGGATGAATTGGAACGCAGACTGCGAGCCCTAATCGCCCAACATCAGTGCTCGACCTCACTATACACTATGTGGCTGAATGGAAGCAAACCCCTGCAGCGATGTTCCAATATCTAGGGGAAAGCCTTCCCAGAAGAGTAGAGGCTGTTGTAGCAGCAAAGAGGGGACAAACTCCATATTAATGCCCAGGATTTTGGAATGAGATGTACTTTTGGCTATGTAGTGTATCTACCTGAAATACCTCATACTTCTGCACATTGATCTGGTACTGATACTCCCTGTATATAGCTCCACATTGATCTGGTACTCCCTGTACAGTGGATTCAGAAAGTATTCTGACCCCTTGACTTTTTCCGTCACAGCCTTATTCTGAAAATGATTGATGAGTAAAAAAACTAATTCAATCTACACACAATACCCCATAATGACAAAGCAAAACAGGTTTTAGAAATATCACATTTACATAAGTATTCAAGATACTTTACTCAGTACTTTTTTGAAGCACCTTTGGCAGCGATTAAAGCCTCGAGTCTTCTTGGGGATGACGCTACAAGCTCGGCACAGCTGTATTTAAGGAGTTTCTCCCATTCTTCTCTGTAGATCCTCTCAAGCTCTGTCAGGTTCGATGGGGAGCGTCGCTGCACAGCTATTTTCAGGTCTCTCCAAAGATATTTGATCAGATTCAAGTCTGAGCTCTGGCTGGGCCACTCAAGGAAATTCAGAGACTTGTCCCGAAGCCCCTCCTGTGTTGTCTTGGCTGTGTGCTTTGGGTTGTCCTGTTGGAAGGAGAACCTTCGCCCCAGTCTGAAGTCCTGAGCGCTCTGGAGCAGGTTTTCATCAAGGATCTCTCTGTACTTTGCTCCGTTCATCTTTCCCTCGATCCTGACTAGTCTCCCAGTCCCTGCCGCTGAAAAACATCTCCACAGCATGATGCGGCCACCACCATGCTTCAACGTAGGGATGGTGCCAGGTTTCCTCCAGACGTGATGCTTGGCATTTAGGCCAGAGAGTTTAATCTTGGTTTCATCAGACCAGAAAATCTTGTTTCCCATGGTCTGAGAGTCCTTTAGGTGTCTTTTGGCAAACTCCAAGCAGGCTTTTACTGAGGAGTGGCTTCAGTCTGGCCATTCTGCCATAAAGCCTGACTGGTAGAGTGTTGCAGAGATAGTTGTCCTTCTGGAAGGTTCTCCCATCTCCACAGAGGAAGTCTGGAGCTCTGACAGAGTGACCATCGGGTTCTTGTTCACCTCCCTAACCAAGGCCATTCTCCCCCGATTGCTCAGTTTGGCCGGGAAACCAGCTCTAGGAAGAGTCTTGGTGGTTCCAAACTTCTTCCATCTAACAATGATGGAGGCCACTGTGTTCTTGGGGACCTTCAATGCTGCAGAATTTTTTTAGTACCCTTCTCCAGATCTGTGACTCGACACAATTCTGTCTCGGAGCTCTACAGATAATTCCTTTGACCTCATGGCTTGGTTTTTGCTCTGACATGCAATGTCAACTATGGGACCTTATATAGACAGGTGTGTGTACCTTTCCAAATCATGACCAATTTACCACAGGTGGACTCCAATCAAGTTGTAGAAACATCTCAAGGATGATCAATGGAAACAGGATGCACCTGAGCTCAATTTGAGTCTCATAGGAAAGGGTCTGAATACTTAGATAAATAAGGAATCTATTTTTATTTTTAAACAATATCTAAAAATCAGTTTTTCCTTTTTCATTTTGGGGTATTGTATGTAGATTGATGAGGGAAAAAAATATTGAAGCCATTTTAGAATAAGGCTGTAAAGTAACAAAATGTGGAAAACGGTAAGGTGTCTGAATACTCTCTGAATGCACTGTATGTATATATATATATATATATATATATATATATAAATAATGTGTATTTATTTTATTTCTCATGTTACTATTTAATTTGTTCATTTTAGTATTATTTTAAACTGTATAGCTCGTAAAGCAAGCATTTCACGGTAAAGTCTACACCCGTTGTATTCGGCGCATGTGACAAATAACATTTGATTTGCACTACCACTCGCCCTTGATTTCTCCTCACAGTTATTTACACCAACTATATTGATTAGAATTAATGGAATTGAAACATCCCATCAGGCTTAGGGTGACTATAGGGGAGGCAGATAGCCTAGTGGTTAAAAGCGTTGGGCCTTTAACTGAAAGGTCGCTGGTTTGAATCTCCGAGCCGGCAAGGTGGAGAAATATGCTGTTCTGCCCTTGAGCAAGGCAGTTAACTCCCAACAACAACTGCTCCCTGGGCACCGATGATGTGATGTTGATTAAGACAACCCCCCCGTACCTCTCCGATTCAGAGGGGTTGGATTAAAAGTGGAAGACACATTTCAGTTGAATGCATTCAGCTATGCAACTGACTAGGTTTCCCCTAGAACTACATTTTCTATTTACTATGCAGTAACTCAGTATCCTTCACAGAAATCATATTAACATATTACTATATATTTGAGGAGTGTGTTGTATTTTTGGTCAAAATCTATTACATAGAATTCAACAAGAACACAAACACACCTCATATCCTGACAACTGTAATGGAAACAGACATCATGAGAAGTGCTACACATGCTTAATTGGACACACCCACCTCTTCATATCAGGGTCCATGGTCTCATCAAGATCCATGTTAGGTGATCCATCCTTCTGTCTTTCTTTAGGGATGGCTCCACCCTCAGCCCCCTGATGATAACTCATTATAACTCTCAGAGAGGAGGTCTCAAAATCGTGAAGAGGACTGGCCTGGTCCCATATCAATCTGTAAATAAGAAGAGTAAATGCCATTATATTAAAACGTTTAAATACAAAAGCAGAGTAGGCCTACTTTTGGCCTGCAGTGGTGGGGATTTAAATTGAGATAGCATCAATTATACTAACCTGCGAAGTAATTTCTCCTATCATGCTTGGAAAAGTAAATCATGTGGTCAATTCTGACATAAACTGTATCCCTTCTAACCAAAAGGCTTTAACGTGCCCCAACATAGAGAATGTTAGAGGGCAAAAGGCTGTATCAGCATGGACAGCGCTTCGACCATTCTAATGTGGTCAACTTGGTAGGACTTCCAACTTCATTGGCTTACCCTTCCTGGTGACTGTGTTGGAGTCATGTCCAGCCGGGTCATCAGGAGGGTTCAGCCAGTCCTGAAGAAGAAAATGGACTACTTTAAAAAAGAGATAGACAGCAGGGAAGCACCAGTGATGCTATCTCTATGGTCCAACGCAAAACCAAAGTGTCTGCCTTTTTAGTAATCAATTTTGTCAAGGTTGGATGGGAGTCATAGGCTGTGTCCAAAATCTGTATTGCGTACTACTTACTAAAACTACATAATGTGTACTACTATATACTATTTAGAAACGTACTATTTGCTAAAAATGTATGCAGTAAGCACCAAATATCAACTACTAGACTCACCTTTAATTTGGGTACAGTGCGTCCTACCTCAAAAGTGTGCAGCGAATTACACCCCAAATTTGTACAACATCATTGCATTTAAAGCATACTCGATTTCCAAATTTGTTTGGAAAAAAAATGTGAGTCGTATTCTTTAATTTATTGTGCACTATCTATCTATCTATATATATATATATATATATATATATATATATACTACTATTACTTGAGGTACTATTATTAGTATCTACTACTCTCCTTGTAGCAATAGCAATGTGTTAAACTATGCATGGTGAGAGAATAGCGAGTCAACTCAAACAAATCCCTCTGTCTGATAACACTGTTCCCCGGCGAATATATTATGTGGCAAATGACAGTCAGTTTAATGATGAATCAAAAAAAGTAGAACTGCACCTTGATGCAACAAAATAAATGATCACTCATCACCTTCGGTTATTTATTGGACATTTCAGGAGGTACAGTACTTTCAAGAGGAGACACACAAAAACCACAACTCTGGCAGCAACCTGTCATCGGAGCTAAATGACTCACTCCTGGACCTATCCATTAGCCAAATTCAAAATCCAAAAGTTGAATTATTAAACATTCATCAATATACAAGTGTTGCATAGTCATCAAAAGCTCTGATTCTTGGCAATATCACAGCGTTGTCAGATTTCAAAATGGCTTCACGGCGAAAGCACAACATTTGATAGGGTAGCACCTCCAATATTTTTACCATTAGCATAAATTCATAAACCATCACGGTTCACACAAAACACATTTCACAGCGAAAACAAATCCCTTACCTTTTGAAGAACTTCTGCTGAGGGCTTCCCAAGTGGCCAACGAAGACAATCCATGGTTCTTTTGTTAGAAAAAGTCATTTATTATACCCATAAATCTCCGTTTGGTTGGTGCGTTATGTTCAGAAAATCCAACGAATCGCCCATAGAACCGTGAAGAGAACGCGTTTAAATATACCTATAAACTTTTCCTAAACAAATCAAATACCAGTTAAAATGCATCCTTAGCTATCCTTTTATGAATATGAGCGATAATATTTCACTCGGATGGTCACCTAAACGTTATTTAAGTAAAATAAAGTGGGGCGCGCAGCCAGACTCACGCATGAGAAAACTTGTTGACATCTGAGCTACCTTGGCCATATCTTGTACCTATTCTTCCTGCTTCCTCCAATCTCTCTGAGGCTTTATATATAGTTGACATCTAGTGGAAGCCATAGGTACTGAAATCTCGGAACTGCTTGCCATAGAACTCAATAGGGAGACTGTCAACCAGAGCCAATGTGACAAAAAACAGTAATTCCGGATAGATTTTTCTCGGGTTTTCGCCCCTTATTTCACTCACAGACATTATGTTTACACTTTTAGAAACTTCAGAATGTTTCCTATCCAATAGTACTAATTATGTGCATATCCTATTTTCTGGGCCTAATTGGGAGCCATTTTACTTTGGGCACGCCAGACTCTCCAAAATCGTCACCTCGGGAACCGCTCTCTAAGAAGTTAAAGAACCTTAGAGAAAAAGAGCTGATGAGCAAGCTTGACAATTTTCTAAAGAAAGATAGTCTATCTGAAGAAGAGAAGTCTGTATTCAAGTCTTTACAACTAGAATTAGAACAGCTTTACACGGATCTGGCAAAGGGTGCCTTTGTAAGGTCAAGAGCAAAATGGATTGAAGAGGGGGAAAGAAACACTAGTTACTTTTTTGCACTGGAAAAGAGAAACTACAAAAGAAAATCTATAACTGCACTCAAAATTAACTATGTTTTATGCAAAGATCCCATTACAATATCAATTGTCAATTCCTTTTATGAAAACCTTTACAGCTCTAAATTTCAGGAAGAGGGTTGTGAAAGCTACATTTGCCACTTTAGGAATTATGTCCCCGTAATTGAGGATGATTTCCACTCAGTTTGCGATTCACCTGTATCAATTGAAGAAATTAGAGAGGCTCTGAACTCAATGAAAAAAGGGAAATCACCTGGTCCTGATGGCCTGTCAGTTGAATTCTATAGACAGTTTTGGGAGTTACTAGAAGACCCAATTTTTAATATGTTTCAAGATTGCATTAAAAGTGGGGAAATGGTGTCCACTATGAAACAGAACCTTATTTCATTGATTCCGAAGCCTGATAAAGACCCTTCTCTCATTGACAATTGGAGACCAATTACTTTATTAAATATTGATTACAAATTAATTGCTCTGGTTTATGCCAAAAGATTAAAGAAAGGAATAGATAACATTATAAATGAGACTCAAACAGGATTTATGAAGGGTCGACACATAAGCTCTAACATTCGTTTAGTCTTGGACCTTATAGATTATTCAGATACAATTGACTCTGATTCGGTTGTTTTATTTTTGGACTTCTGTAAAGTCTTTGACACAATTGAACATTAATTTCTCTTTAGGTCTCTTAATCGTCTTGGATTCGGTGAACATTTGCATGTTTTACAAAAATATAAATCGTTCTGTATTATTGAATTTTAATACTTCCAAAAGGTTCAATATCAACAGAAGTGTACGACAGGGAAGCCCAATTTCGCCATTTTTATTCATTTTGGTTGTGGAAAAAAACAAAAAATAATTTAGTCAGACAACATATGAATTTCTCTCCTAAAATTATTTTTAATAATTGGGTTCAAAGAAATCTTTCTATCCAAGGCCGAAGGACTGCCTCGTTTTGTGTACCCCTCATTGTCTTTATTTGTAAATCCTTCTACTTGTAAAGAGATCAATAAGACCTTTCTTGACTTCATCTGTAAAAATAAGTCTCACAAACTAAAACAATCTGTCCTTTCCAATAAACGAGCTGAAGGCGGTCTGGAAGTGTTGGATTTTGTTGATATAAATAACACCTTCAAGATCAACTGATTAAAAAGATGTTTGATCAATACTGATTCAATATGGTATTTCATTCCAAATAATGTGTTTAATAGGTTGGGAGGTTTTCCATTTTTACTGAAATGTAATTATATTCCTGAAAGATTACCCGCTAAATTGGCTAGGTTTCACCAACAAGCTTTAATGGCCTGGAAAATTGTGCAGGAAACATATTTGTCTCCACATAAAGCTCTTTTGTGGAATAATTCAGACATAACTGTAAGGAATAAGTCATTGTTCTACCCCAACTGACATGAGAGGAATATTGACTTTGTCCTTGATGTTTTTGACAACAGGGGTAATATGCTTACATATGAACAATTTATAACATTGAAAGAGTTCCCAATACCTTTCAGAGAGTTTAATTCTGTGGTCAAAGCCGTTCCCAGTGGGCTAACTACACTAATAAAAACTCATCTTAGCTTTGGTAATGATCACAAAACTTATCCAGAACTCAGATTGGAAGGCGTGGGCTTACTTGAGAAATCTTGTTGTAATAAATATATAAGACAATATTTTAATTCACAAAACAAACTTACACCGAGAGGAAAGTCTTTCTGGAACATGCTTATTCCTGACATTGTCTGGAAAAAATGCATGGTTAAGGCCTTACAAATAATGTATACTAAGCAAAATTAAGGAAGTGCACTTTAAAGTTTTACATAAGATATATCCATGTAATTCTATGTTATCCAAATTCATGGCTACTGATGATATCTGCGTTTTCTGTGAAAAAGAAGGGGAAAATCTGTCTCATTTGTTTTTTGAATGTAAATTTGTGTCAGAATTTTGGGAAAACCTTGCAAAATACTTATTTACCATTATGAACACTACTCATGTTTGACATGAAAGATGTAATATGTTACTATTGTAATGATAACAAGACCATTGAAATGATTGTGAATTGTTTTATTCTTGTTGCCAAATACTTTATACACAAACATAAATTAAAAAATTCTACACCAAAATTACACATATTTTTTATTGAATTTAACTATCTTATTAAAACATTAACCCTAGTGAATAACAACAAGAATAACATCTTCCTGAATCATTATAATAAGATTTTTCCAGAGTGAGTACAATTGCACCAAAATTGTTTTTTTATTATTATTATTTTTATTACTGCATTGATAATCTTTGTATGTTTTAGTATTTTCACGTTAATACCTGCATTCTGTTTTGTATGATGTAACAATGTAAATTGTTGATTTATATTTTGCTGTAGTTTTTGCTTGGAAGCAGGAAGCAGGAGGATAGAATTACGGGCAGATTTGCCAAATGGAGGGTGAGGGAAAGCTTTGTATGCGTGTGTGGAGTAAAGGTGGTCTGGAGTTATTTTTTTTCCTCTGGTTGCACATGTGACATGCTGGTAGAAATGAGATAAAACTGATTTAAGTTTGCCTGCATTAAAGTCCCCGGCCGCTTCTGGATGAGCATTTTGTTGTCTGCTTATGGCCGTATACAGCTTGTTGAGTGCAGTCTTAGTGACAGCTAAATCCCCAGTACAGTAGGCCTACTCTGCTTTTGTTTAAATATTGGTATTTACTCTTCTTATTTACAAATTGATATGGGACTAGACAAGTCCTCTTCAGGATTGTGAGGCCTCCTCTCTGAGAGTTATAATGAGTTATCATCAGGGGGCTGAGGGTGGAGCCATCCCTAAAGAAAGACAGAAGGATGGGTCACCATTCGAGGATCTTGATGAAACCATGGACCCTGATATGAAGAGGTGTGTGTACAACGAGGCACTGAGTTTGAAGGTAGGCCTTGAAATACATCCACAGGTACACCTCCAATTGCTTCAAATGATCAGAAGCTTCTAAAGCCATGACATCATTTTCTGAGCTTTTTAAAGGCACAGTCAACTTAGTGTATGTAAACTTCTGACCCACTGGAATTGTGATAAAGTGAATTAAAGGGGAAATAATCTGTCTGTAAACAATTGTTGGAAAAATAACTTGTGTCATGCACAAAGTACAGTCATCGCCAAAAGTTTTGAGAATGAATTTTCACAAAGTCTGCTGCCTTAGTTTGTATGATGGCAATTTGCATATACTCCAGAATGTCATGAAGAGTGATCAGATGAATTTAAATTAATTGCAAAGTACCTCTTTGCCATGCAAATGAACTGAATCCCCAAAAAACATTTCCACTGCATTTCAGCCCTGCCACAAAAGGACCAGCTGACATCTTGTCAGTGATTCTCTCGTTAACACAGGTGTGAGTGTTGACGAGGACAAGGCTGGAGATCACTCTGTCATGCTGCTTGAATTTGAATAGCAGGCTGGAAGCTTCAAAAGGAGGGTGGTGCTTGGAATTATTGTTCTTCTGTCAAACCTGGTTACCTGCAAGGAAACACGTATCGTCATCATTGTTTTGCACAAAAAGGGCTTCACAGGCAAGGATATTGCTGCCAGTAAGATTGCACTTAAATCAACCAATTATCGGATCATTAAGAACTTCAAGGAGAGCGGTTCAATTGTTGTGAAGGCGGCTTCAGGGTGCCCAAGAAAGTCCAGCAAGCGCCAGGACCGTCTCCTAAAGTTGATTCAGCTGCGGGATCGGGGTACCATCAGTACAAAGCTTGCTCAAGAATGGCAGCAGGCAGGTGTGAGTGCATCTGCACACACAGTGAGGCGAAGACTTTTGGAGGATGACCTGGTGTCAAGAAGGGTAGCAAAGAAGCCACTTCTCTCCAGGAAAAACATCAGGGACAGACTGATATTCTGCAAAAGGTACAGGGCTTGAACTACTGAGGAATGGGGTAAAGTCATTTTCTCTGAAGCCCCTTTCCGATTGTTTGGGGCATCCGGGAAAAAAGCTTGTCCGGAGAAGACAAGGTGAGCGCTACCATCAGTCCTGTGTCATGCCAACAGTAAAGCATCCTGAGACCATTCATGTGTGGGGTTCTTCTCAGGCAAGGGAGTGGGCTTACTCACAATTTTGCCTAACAGCCGTGAATAAAGAATGGTACCAACACATCCTCCGAGAGGAACTTCTCCCAACCATCCAGGAACAGTTTGGTGATGAACAATGCATTTTCCAGCATGATCGAGCACCTTGCCATAAGGCAGAAGTGATAACTAAGTGGCTCGGGGAACAAAACATCAATATTTTGGGTCCATGGCCAGGAAACTCCCAAAACCTTAATCCCATTGAGAACTTGTGGTCAATCCTCAAGAGGCGGGTGGACAAACAAAAACCCACAAATTCTGACAAACTCCAAGCATTGATTATGCAAGAATGGGCTGCCATCAGTCAGGATGTGGCCCAGAAATTAATTGACAGCATGCCAGGACGGATTACAGAGGTCTTGAAAAATAAGGGTCAACACTGCAAATATTGACTCTTTGCATCAACTTCATGTAATTGTCAATAAAAGCCTTTGACACTTATGAAATGCTTGTAATTATACTTCAGTATTCCATAGTAACATCTGACAAAAATATCTAAAGACACTGAAGCATTAATATTTGTCATTCTCAACTTTTGGCAACGACTGTAGATGTCCTAACCGACTTGCCAAAACTGTAGTTTGTTAAGAACTTCACCGGCTCCAGCAGAAAAACTGACTGTTTTGGAGAGCCTGGCGTGCCCAAAGTAAAATGCCTCCCATTTAGGCCCAGAAAATGGGATATGCATATATTTAGTACCATTGGATAGGAAACACTCTGAATTTTCCAAAACTGTTAACCATTTGTCTGTGGGTCAATCAGAACGCATTTGGCAGGCAAAACCCTGAGGAATCTCTGTCCTGAAAAAAGTCATTTTGACACATTGCTCATTTTTGAGCCCCTCCCTATCCAAAATGACCATATATAGGCATGTGAACTCAGTGCACGTCGCTTCCTTATGATGTCATCAACCACGAGACGGTGTTTTACTCCATCTTGGGGGAATTTCGGCCATTGAAAAACAGCATGGAACGAGAGACCACGTTATGAAAACTCTTCAGAGTCTTGCGTGCATGAGAAGGCGCGCTGTGCCTTATTTATCGTTTTTAGCGTTCAGTTTATATTCCGGCTGATTTATAATAGTACATATACGTAAAAGGGTTCCTAAGGATACATTTAAAACTATGTTTGATTGTTTTTGGACAAGTTTATAGGTATAATTTTAACGAAGTCGGCGCGAGTCTCAAAGGAGTAATGGAGGCTGTCGTTTCTGATTATAACGCATGAACCAAATGGAGGATTTATGGATAAAAGACGTTACTTTTTCTAACAAAAGAACCATGGATTGTCTTCGTTGGACACTTAGGAAGACTCTCAGCAGAAGTTCTTCAACAGGTAATTACTTTGTTTTCGCTGTGAAATGTGTTATGTGTGTGCCATGATTGCTAATCGATACATGGCTATTGGAAAATATGTGAGGTGCTACCCTCAAACAAATGAATGTGCTGCTTTCGCCGTAAAGCCTTTTGAAATCTGACAACGCTGTGATATTGCCTAGAAACAGAGCTTTTGATGAGTATGGAACACTTGTATATAGCTGGATGTTTAATAATTCAATTTTCGGATTTTAAATCTGGCGCTACAGGTTTTAGCTGGTAGTGTCGGGATGATCCCGCTAGCGACCCACTGGTATTTGAGTCGATATTATTAATTAACAAGAAATTTGTAGTGGTTGAAAAACAAGTTTTAATGACTACTAATATACTCATATGATTTCTGTGAAGGATACTGAGTTACTGCATAGTAAATTACATAGTAAATATAACATGTTATTCTAGGGAAACCTAGTCAGTTGCATAGCTGAATGCATTCAACTGAAATGTGTCTTCCACATTTAACCCAACCCCTCTGAATCAGAGAGGTACGGGGTTATCTTAATCAACATCACATCATCGGTGCCCAGGGAGCAGTTGTTGTTGGGAGTTAACTGCCTTGCTCAAGGGCAGAACAGCATATTTCTCCACCTTGCCGGCTCGGGATTCAAACCAGCGACCTTTCAGTCTTAACTGCTAGGCTACCTGCCGCCCCTATAATGAACCTAAGCATGATGGGATATTTAAATTGCTTTAATTCTAACCAATAGATTTGGTGTAAATGACTGAGGGCAAATCAAGGGCCGCCGAATACAACTGGTCTAGACTTCACTGTGAAATGCTTGCTTACGAGCCCTTCCCAAGGATGCAGAGTTTAAAAATAATAACTCAAGGTAACTCAAGGAATAAAATATACAATAATGGAGCTCCATACAGGGAGTATCAGTACCAGATCAATGTGGAGCTATATACAGTACCAGATCAATGTGGAGCTATATACAGGGAGTACCAGTACCAGATCAAAGTGCAGAGCTATGAGGTATTTGAGGTAGATATGTAAAGGAAGGCAGGGTGACTAGGCATCAGGATTAATAATATTATTATTATTATTAAGAGTAAAATAAAGTAGCAGCAGCCAATGATGAGTAGATGTGTGGGTGGATGTAGAATATGTGTGTGGGAGTGTCAATGTAGTGTGTGTGTGTATACAGTAGATATAGTTTACGGAGTGTGTGTGTGTAGGGTCACTGCAGGTAGTTTGTGTAACCATTAATTGAATATTAACCTCTACAGGTGCAGTCCTTAACTTAAGGATCGGCATTCCGTCAACAGGACAGTTGTAAGTCATGCAGTGCGTTATCTCAAGATCGCAGATTTTAGAGTAACAACTAATGTCGGTACATAGAAGTGTCTTATATTGGCTGAAAGCTTAAATTCTTTGTAATATAACTGCGCTGTCCAATTTACAGAGGCTATTACTATTGTTTGAGGAGCGCTCCTAATAACAAAACACTTTATTTCAACACGTAAGGTTTGATACATTTACCTCTGAAGGTGAAATGTGTACTTGCATTCTGAAATCTTGCTTTGATTTATCATCCAAAGGTTCCCAGAGATAACATGAACTGTCGTTTTGTTAGATAAAATCGATTTTCATATCCTAAAAAGGTCCATATAGGACGTGCGATCGATTTTGTATTTTCAGTCGTTTCATTTGCAAACAAAGGAAACTGTGAAAATCTCACCCCAAACGTTGTTTGAACCAATCAAATCACGTTTGTATGTATTTCTCAGAGATCCTAGAAGGTAACAAGACTTCACTATTTCATTAGGGGTGTAGTATATCCTATAGGACACCATATTTGGTCAGAGAGCGACGCCTTCATGGCACGCTGAAGGCGTCGCTCTCCATCACTTGAAGGACTATCTTTGTCAAATAAGCACCAATCAGGGTCAAACACAGCTATCTAGCTAGATAGCCAATGAGCTGGGCTTTCCAGGAGTGTCTGGAAACCCCGTCTCGATCACAAAATGTAGGCGCTAACCTTTTGCGACTGCATGCCTTTTCCTTTTGGACACAACATATATAAATATTATGAAAACTGGTTGTTTTGCAAATGTTGAACTTATAATATGGCTACTAATACTTGGAAAGCTAAATCAAAGTCCAAGTATACAGATTTGATGATATTCTTGCAGAAAAATGGACTATGAATGCGAATGTCTCATTCGTCCAAATGTACCTGGGGACTTGACATTAAAAGTCTTGTTGTTCACTCATTTTTCAAGTTATCCATCTGAAACCTTGCACATAGTGCTGCCATCTTGTGGACACTATCGGAATTACAACCAGAGTGATGGCTAACTATGACCTTTCTCTTGCATTTCAAAGATGGTGGTAGAAAAAGACTGGTTAGTTTTTTTTCTTTGTAATTTCTTCTACCAGATCTATTGTGTTATTCTCCTACATTCAATTCACATTTCCACAAACTTCAAAGTGTTTCCTTTCAAATGGTACTGAGAATATGCATGTCCTTGCTTCAGGGCCTGAGTTACAGACAGTTAGATTTGGGTATGTCATTTAGGCAAAAATTTGAAAAAAGGAGGCTATCCCTAAGAAGTTTAAGGCCAGTGGTAGTTCTACAGGTGCAGTCCTTAAGGCCAGTGGTAGTTCTACAGGTGCAGTCCTTAAGGCCAGTGGTAGTTCTACAGGTGCAGTCCTTAAGGCCAGTGGTAGTTCTACAGGTGCAGTCCTTAAGGCCAGTGGTAGTCTTTTTGTGTTTCACAGCACAGTATGCTGCACTCAGCTGCGTCAGCATCATCTGGAGATTTTGTGTATTTTTTGCATTAAATTGAAATAACAAAATGTCTCACATTCTCATCACCAGTAAAAATAATTGTAATCTTTTCACAGATGTTGACCCAGGTGAGTGTGGCTGTTCTGCTCTGTGATTTTAGTATTTACTACAACTGTCTGACTGTCTTGTATTACTTGCAGTGTCCATCCTGAGAGAGCAGAGTCTATTTCCTCTGGTTGTTTTTCAATGAAGAGTAACAACTCAATGAATATCCCTATTCATTTCAAAGATGGAACCTTACAGCAAAATGAAGGGTGAGATTCTATGTTCTACCTGGAAAAGTCAATAAGTTCCAAGTGATATGTTAATTAATGTAGTTGGCTAGAAAAAGATTTCACATTACTGTGATTCAGATAATTATTGTGGAAGAGGAATATTTGTTTTTTACTGTCTTTAGCATTTAGTGTTTTATTCGTTGTTTTTAGTGTGTTTTGCCTGACTGACTAGTACTACTAGGGGCCAATCAGAGATAGCAGAGTCTATTTCCTCTGATACTCTATCAATGAAGAGTTACCAATCCATGGATATCCCTCTTAATTTCAAAGGAGTGGTCTCTCTAGGGTGAGATTCTGATTTGCGCCCAGCTGTAAATAACGCACCTTATGACTTAATGTAACTTAATGTAAAACAAAAATACACATGATAAATGATAGTTATAGGTAGGTTACCATGTGTTATATTATCATGATAACAGATAGTTATAGGTAGGTTACCATGTGTTATATAATCATGATAGCAGATAGTTATAGGTAGGTTACCATGTGTTATATAATCATGATAGCAGATAGTTATAGGTAGGTTACCATGTGTTATATTATCATGATAACAGATAGTTATAGGTAGGTTACCATGTGTTATATAATCATGATAGCAGATAGTTATAGGTAGGTTACCATGTGTTATGTAATCATGATAACAGATAGTTATAGGTAGGTTACCATGTGTTATATTATCATGATAACAGATAGTTATAGGTAATGTGTAATTGTGTAATTGTGTAATTGGATCAGCAAAAAAAGAAGCGTACCCTTTTCAGGACCCTGTCTTTCAAAGATAATTTGTAAAAATCTAAATAACTTCACAGATCTTCATTGTAAAGGGTTTAAACACTGTTTCCCATGCTTGTTCAATGAACCATAAACAATTAATGAACATGCACCTGTGGAACAGTCGTTAAGACACTAACAGCTTAAAGACGATAGGCAATTAAGGTCACAGTTATGAAAACGTAGGACACTAAAGAGGCCTTTCTACTGACTCTGGAAAAACACCAAAAGAAAGATGCCCAGGGTCCCTGCTCATCTGCGTGAATGTGCCTTAGGCATGCTGCAAAGGAGGCATGAGGACTGCAGATGTGGCCAGGGCAATACATTGCAATGCCCATACTGTGAGACGCCTAAGACAGAGCTACAGGGAGACAGGATCGGTACATCCGAACTTCACACCTGCGGGACAGGTACAGGAAGGCAACAACAACTGCCCGAGTTACACCAGGAACGCACAATCCCTCCATCAGTGCTCAGACTTTCCGCAATAGACTGAGAGAGGCTGGACTGGGGAGCTTGTAGGCCTGTTGCAATTGCAGGTCCTCACTAGACATCATCGGCAACAACGTCGCCTATGGGCACAAACCCACCGTCGATGGACAAGACAGGACTGCCAAAAAGTGCTCTTCACTGAGGAGTCTGTTTTGTCTCACTAGGGGTGATGATCGGATTAACGTTTTATCGTCGAAGGAATGAGTGTTACACCGAGGCCTGTACTCTGGAACGGGATCGATTTGGAGGGTCCATCATGGTCTGGGGTGGTGTGTCATAGCATTATCGGACTGAGCTTGTTGTCATTGCAGGCAATCTCAAGACGGTGCGTTACAGGGAAGACATCCTCCTCCCTCATGTGGTATCCTTCCTGCAGGCTCATCCTAATATGACCCTCCAGCATGGCAATGCCACCAGCCATACTGCTCATTCTGTGTGTGATTTCCTGCAAGACAGGAATGTCAGTGTTCTGCCATGGCCAACAAAGAGCCCGGATCTCAATCCCATTGAGCACATCTGGGATCTGTTAGATCGGCGGGTGAGGGCTAGGGCAATTCCCCCAGAAATGTCTGGAAATTCGCAGGTGCCTTGGTGGAAGAGTGGGGTAACATCTCACAGAAAAAAACTGGCAAATCTGGTGCAGTCCATGAGGAGGAGATGCACTGCAGTACTTAATGCAGCTGGTGGCCACACCAGATACTGACTGTTACTTTACCCCGCCTTTGTTCAGGGACACATTATTCAATTTCTGTTAGTAACATGTCTGTGGATCTTGTTCAGTTTGTCTCAGTTGTTGAATCTTATCTTCATACAAATATTTACACGTTAAGTTTGCTGAAAATAAACACAGTTGACAGTGAGAGGACGTTTCTTTTATTGCAGAGTTTATTATCAAGCCGCTTTGTTAATCTGAATGGATCAGGTTCTTGTGATCAATGTATTTGATAACTGTTATTTCCAATTCCCACCAGGCCAGGAGAGGTACCCTGTGATATTTGCTCTGAGGTCCAAGCGGTGAAGTTCTGTCAGACCTGCGTTGTGTCCTACTGTGAGACCCACATCAGACAGCACTATACAATACCTAAACTACAGAAACACACGCTGGTGGATGTGACTGGAGACCTGGTGCAGAACACATGACTACAGTCCTCTGGAGGTGTTCTGCAGGACAGACCAGATGCTGATCTGCAGTCAGTGTGCAGAGACAAACCACAAAGGACATGATATGATCTCCCATGAGATAAAGCAAGCTGGAAGACAGGTAGCTCCTGGTTTGTTTTCATTCTCCTCATTACCTGATGTACAGTATTTTCTCGATAAAGAGGGGTTTATGTGTCAAAAGCAAAATACAGAAAAACACAAAGGATTGACTCTTTCTTTGGTTTTCACAGCCTAAGAGTTTTGATGGAGAACAACACACAATGCTGACCTCAGATGAGGGTAGGTATATGTGAAAACAGAATAAACTGACACAAACAATAGTATTTAAATATCAATTTAAGATGATACATTTAGTAAGATATCAATTGATGTCTAACTGCTGGTATGAATAGTACACATTTGTGTTGAATTCTATTTTCAATAGTCTTTTTCTCTTTATTCCTTCACCAGTGCTGCCCCCTCCTGGTGACATACAGATCCTGTTGCTGACATTAGATTGTGTCTCTCTGAGCTGGCGTTCTCCTCAGGGTGTTAAAGGACCTCACAAATTCAAAGTGACCTGGGAATGTGATGGGGAAACAAGCTCATCAAGAGAGAAAGATGTGTATCATCTTAAAATCAGCAGTCTCCAACCTGGTGAGAAGTACCAGTTCAGTGTGGCCACAGAGGGAGAAGATGGCAGACAAAGCAGATGGGTCTCTGCATCTGTAACCACAGGTAAAGAGTTTAGTTTTAGTCATGTTTTGCTGACATAATTTGTTGTTTTTTAAGAGATATTGTTATGGATCTTCTTAAAACATCTTGATGTATGTTCCAGTGGTCCCACCCAGAGACTTAAAGGTAGACCATTTGAAAGAGACCTCCTTCACTGTCCACTGGACCAAGGCTGAAGGAATGGAGAAAGTCCCACAACGTTTTCTCATATCCTACTGTAGACCAGGAACAGACCTCCATGCAGAGAATACTAAAGACTGCCACACAACATTCTCAAACCTGCAGCCTGGTACTGAATACACCATCAGTGTCTCTACTCTACTGAACAATGGGGAAGAGAGTGAACCAGTCTCTACAACCATCTGCACTAGTAAGAGATCTCCCTCACCTTGTTACAGCTCATCATCTCTTTACCAGTAACCAGAACAGACATTTTGTTACATTACAAATCAACTACTGTTGTGACTTCTGTTTTTAACTTATTTCTTCCCATATCAAAAGCAATTGCAGACATGTTTATGCCTGGACTTATTCTACTTTTCCTCCTGTGGTATATTTCTGGAGTTAAACTGTAGCCCTGGAAATAATGTATTTTCCCTTAGTACTTCCTGCTCCAGACCAGCTGACTGTTGACTCAGTGGACACTCAATGTAACCATCATAGCACTGAGACTGCACTTGTGAAGGTGGTAAATGACCTTTTAATGGCGTCATGCTAACCTACAAAGCATTACATGGGCTTGCTCCTACCTATCTTTCTGATTTGGTCCTGCCGTACATACCTACACGTACGCTACGGTCACAAGACGCAGGCCTCCTTACTGTCCCTAAAATTTCTAAGCAAACAGCTGGAGGCAGGGCTTTTTCCTATAGAGCTCCATTTTTATGGAATAGTCTGCCTATCCATGTGAGAGACGCAGACTCGGTCTCAACCTTTAAGTCTTTATTGAAGACTCATCTCTTCAGTAGGTCTTATGACTGAGTGTAGTCTGGCCCAGGAGTGTGAAGGTGAACGGAAAGGCACTGGAGCAACGAACCACCCTTGCTGTCTTTTGCCTGGCCGGTTCTCTCCACTGGGATTCTCTGCCTCTAACCCTATTACAGGGGCTGAGTCACTGGCTTCTGGTGCCGTGGCGGAGATCTTGTGGGCTATACTCGGCCTTGTCTCAGGATGGTAAGTTGGTGGTTGAAGATATCCCTCTAGTGGTGTGGGGGCTGTGCTTCGGCAGAGTGGGTGGGGTTATATCCTGCCTGTTTGGCCCTGTCCGGGGTTTCGCCGGACGGGGCCACAGTGTCTCCCGACCCTCCTGTCTCACCCCAGTATTTATGCTGCAGTAGTTTATGTGTCGGGGTGCTAGGGTCCGTCTGTTATATCTGGAGTATTTCTTCTCTTATCTGGTGTCCTGTGCGAATTTAAGTATGCTCGCTCTAATTATCTCTCTCTTTCTTTTTTCTTCTCTCTCTCTCTCTCTCTCTCTCTCTCTCTCTCTCTCTCTCGGAGGACCTGGAGCATTAGGACCATTCCTCAAGGCCTACCCGGATGTCCCGAGTCCACCTGGCCGTGCTGCTTCTCCAGTTACAACTGTTCTGCCTGTTTTATGAACATTTTAAAATCTTGTCCATGTTCTGTTATAATCTGCACCCGGCACAGCCAGAAGAGGACTGGCCACCCCTCACAGCCTGGTTCCTCTCTAGGTTTCTTCCTAGGTTTTGGCCTTCTAGGGAGTTTTTCCTAGCCACCGTGCTTTTACACCTGCATTGCTTGCTGTTTGGGGTTTTAGGCTGGGTTTCTGTACAGCACTCTGTGACATCAGCTGATGTAAGGGGGGCTTTATAAATAAATTTGATTTGATTTGATTTGACACCACATCAGCTGCTGTTAGCTGGAGCCAGCCACCAGGATTGGACCAAACCCAACATCATTACCAGATCTCCTACCACTGTCCAGGGACAGAACCACACATCACTACCACATCTTCACACAGCATCACTCTCTCTGACCTGCAATGTGGTACTCAGTACTCCGTCACTGTCTGCACTGTGCTGGAAAATGGAAATCAAAGTCAACTGGTGTCAACAACCCTCACCACAAGTAAGGAAGTACCCTACTATGACTGGTGTCAAGTATTGAAAGCGTAGGCCTTGTTTCATAAATAATTCCACTTATTCAAAAAGTCAGTATTAATTTGTACCAAGTTTATATTCTACTAACCATAAATGTTAGTTGTAGCAGCCAAGAAGCAGTGTGAAACTGAAAAGGCAGCTTATTGAATTGGTTAGTATACTGGAACAAGCAAGGGAACCTCTGCTAAAATTAGGGGGATGTTTCCATTTAATACTTTCCCTCTATGAAATGGAAGTAAGTAATAATTACTAACAAACTACAATATTTTACTGAAACATGCAGTTTGTCAATGTGATAACAGGAAGAACATCAAGGTTATACTCATGTCAAAGGTAACAACAGTGTCCTTCTAATCTAACAGAACATGAGGTCCGGATTGTTCTGGTGGGGAAGACTGGAGTTGGAAAGAGTGCATCAGGAAACACCATCCTGGGGAGTAAAGTTTTCCCATCAAAGTTTTCCTCTGTTTCTCTGACAAAAGACTGTAAAAAGGCAAAAGGGAAGGTGGATGAGCAAAGTGTAGCTGTTATTAACACCCCAGGGTTGTTTTATACTACATTGTCCAATGAGGAGGGACTGAAAAAGATTGCTCAGTGCATCTCTCTCTCTGCTCCTGGTCCCCATGTGTTCATGATTGTGATCAAGCTGGGAAGATTCACTGAAGAGGATCAGAAAACTGTAGAGATGATTCAGAGATTCTTTGGTGATGAATCAACAAAATACACCATGGTTCTCTTCACACATGGAGACCTTCTTGATGATGACGTAACAATTGAAGACTTCCTGCTTGAAAATCCACACCTGGAAAGTTTACTTGCCAAATGTAATGTGGGATATCATGTCTTTAACAACAAAGATCAGAATCCCTCTCAAGTCACTGAACTGCTTGAGAAGATAAACAAGATGGTCATGATGAATGGAGGAAGATACGACACTGAGATGTTAAAACAGGCTGAGAGAAAGAGAATTAGTCGCTTAGTGTCTCTGCCTTGCCTGTTCCTGTTTAATGTTGTAGAACAAGCCACTGCACACATGAGATGTTTCAAGAGGCTGTGAGAGGGAAGTAGTAAAACAAGGTGAATTCTGTGTACAGTGAGAGTCTGTAACTTTACCATCTGCATTGTTTTGACTGGTTGCTGGTTGGTTGGTTGATTTACAGTTTGACTAATGACTGTCTGTGGACACATTGTAATTGTTTACGCATTATATGAAGTATACACCAGCCTCAACACTTGAATAGTAATTGCTGACGAGTGACATTTCCTAAATTACTGAATGTCAAGTATAACCATCACTTTAATATGATGATTTCTCTGTGTGCAACAGTGTTATATCAAGATAACAGAATGGCTTTATTATCCCAGTAACATAGTGCTATATCTAGATAACAGAATGGCTTTATTATCCCAGTAACATAGTGTTATATCTAGATAACAGAATGGCTTTATTATCCCAGTAACATAGTGCTATATCTAGATAACAGAATGGCTTTATTATCCCAGTAACATAGTGTTATATCTAGATAACAGAATGGCTTTATTATCCCAGTAACATAGTGTTATATCTAGATAACAGAATGGCTTTATTATCCCAGTAACATAGTGTTATATCTAGATAACATAATGTCTTTATTATCCCAGTAACATAGTGTTATATCTAGATAACAGAATGTCTTTATTATCCCAGTAACATAGTGTTATATCTAGATAACATAATGTCTTTATTATCCCAGTAACATAGTGTTATATCTAGATAACAGAATGTCTTTATTATTCCTGCAACAGTGTTATATCAAGAGAAAATGTTGGTTGTGGCACTGTGTATACATTTGTTTATGTGTTTTTATTTTCCTTTTCTGAGAACATGAACTGGATTATAGTACTGCAATCACTGACCTGTTTGAATATATAGATTTATTGCTGCAAGGACTCTCATTCATATAAACATGACACAACTATACAGTATGGGGGAGAAAAGTCTATAGCATTTTTGTCAAAGATACACAATGTAGCTATATACCTAATGATTCATATATTTTTTTAAATCTCCGCATTCTTTTATTGTAAAAAAATGCATGTAACATGTCCCATGATTCATCTACTAAACTTCAAAGGAAAAAATATGTACATTCCTCATTTGAATACATCAAGTTTTATTGAATGTGGTGATTGTTGCTATATCAATTAAAATAAGTGAACAAATAGTGAATTAAAAGTAAAAGGACATTGGGAAGGGAGGTGAAAGAGAAAATAAGTTATCTAATTTAATCTCTGTGACCAATCTCCTTACATCATTAACACATTGAATATAATGAATATTGGGTCCCTACCTCTGAAATCATCTGTGCTTCTTCACACGTCTGCCATCACTCAACGCATCAGCTCCGCAAAGTCCTCTGCCGCCACCTGGAGGAACAACGGAGTGATTACAACTGTCACAAGGATGACAAAAAGCTGATACGAATACTGTGCAATGTTTTCTGATCATGTTTGTATTTTAACGGCATTTAACCACGAGCTGAAGACACATTTCCACATCAAATATAAATGGACAATAAATATTTAAATTAGAGTTTGCGGCGTATGCCAATATTAAGATTTCTCAGATGTGTCAAGTTATTTCCAGTGTTTCATTCGTCCATGAAAAGTGTTCTCTTTTACACCACAATTTAACGCTGAGATTTAAGCTATTCGGCCTATTGTTTTAAAATAAGAAATGCTTATGTTGAAAGAAACCATATGCAATCGTGTGTATGAAGTTTTTTCTTCCGAAATTTGATAGGGGGTCATTTCTTTGAGAGCGCTATAAGGGTCATTCTTGGTCTGCGGTAATATTTTTTCTTAAATTAAGTTTATTTTTACTAGAATAAATGAATTTTCTGAACACCCCACAACATTAATTACATATTAAACCTTTTAAGAAAACATTTTCCCCACCTCAGGCATTAAAGCCATTTTATTATTGTCCATTTTTGTCTGATATGGACACCATTTATCTTCAACCCCGTCACAGACAATATGCAAGTTGCCTGAATATGATTATACAAGATACTTGCTATGAAATCAACATTTACCTAATGCTCATGTGTCCCCCAAACCAATTCTATTATTATAAATATAAAATGTATGTCAAACCTCAGAATTTTGCTATTTTAAACCCTGAAATAGACACATTGTGTCAGAAGGCTCATCATTTAAATAAAGAAATGTTTTCAATTCAGAATTTGAACATAAATCTAATCATCTTGGGATTGTCCTTAACATTTCAGACTGAGCTCAGAAAACATTACATTCATATTTATTCATCTTTGCCATTTTATTTAACAACTATTGTCATGTGACTAGGGTGACAGGGTTGAATACTGTAACAGGGTTGAAGAAGCACATCGGTTTCCATATAAACTAGTTTAGTTTACTATCGAAATCCCTCCAAGACTTACCCCAAATCATTGCATTTCATTGTATGCAACCATGTAATAAGGACATTAGATATATTTAGAATAATCTGTGTTTTATTAACCAAAGTGCAGTAAATATCCAAACAAATAAAAACATATCAGGCATTAATTAATTAATAACATTCAACAGGTTTCATCAGAAACGTGTCATCAAACTGTAGGAACATTTTCCAAGGGCATTTAGAATGCTATAACAGCGGTAACTACAGCACTAGTATCAGCATGACTATCCTTCTTCTCAGGAGCACCATATTCATTAATTAATGATTTTCTTCCTGAGAGTCTGGCCCACACATCTCTCTCAACCTCTACATGGCGGGATGTCACACGCTGTGGGGGTGGAATCATCTCAAGGACTTAATCAAACTGATACCAGTGGATGTCGTCTGGAGAAGGCCAGTAAAATCTGTTTGGTCCTACATGATGCATACATTTCACTTGTACACTCATTTCATCCATGCCGGGGATGATGCCTGGATAAAGGTCATCATCATATTCCACTACACACCACTGCCCAAGATGACCTCATTGGCTGTTCTGGACAAGCCAGGACCTTCTGCCTGAAACTGAAGTACTGTTTAAAGCATATACAGTTTAGGTCGTTCTTTGATGAACAAAGGCAGCTGACATCACGAGACATCAGCTCACCAGGAGCAAGGGTGATGACCTGGTGTATTCTTATGGTGGAGGGCACCGCTTTTATCGGGCTTGGCATCATCTCCATCGCACATTCAACATCTGGACTTTGTGGAGGAGTTGTCAAGTTCCTCAGTGCTCCTTTCCTCTCCTTGCTTCTTTTGTATGCTGGTCTCCACTGTTTATGCTTCTGATGCTGGTCTCTTAAATCACTGATCTTTTTCTTTTATCCCTGCCTCAACATTTCTTTTCCATCTCTCATGGTATTGTTCCCTTTTTTCTGGGTCAGCATTTTGACGTGCTTGACACTGCCTTTGTCTTTGTGCTGTTGATGTGGGTACCATCATTCCCTAGATGTTTCAATGGATAACGTTAAATCAAAGATTCTTAGAATATATACATGTATACACTATAATCCTTGAGTAATTTAGGATCTAGAGCGACTTAAAGGAACAACTGAAGTTAAGAGCCTTGCTCAACTCTCCTACCACTAGGCTACCTGCCTTAAAATAATTTTTTTGTTCACATGGAACACATTACAGCATGTTTCATAAGTGAATATAAACAATATATAATGTATAATATATATTCAAAAATCAAGTAAATACCTCAACCCTGTCACAGGTTTTACAACCCTGTTACAATGAAACATGTGACGGGTTGAGTGCGACGGGTTTTTTGGCTCAAAATGGCCTCTGCTCCTATGTGGTGAAGGACAGGAGACCATATGGTGTGCATGAAATTAATAGATGATATATTTTTATGGGTTAAAGTATAATTTTGGTAAGTACTAGTTTTCCATCTTTATTTCATGTTATGTGGTTGAGGTGGTCAGATCGACGATCCCCACCTGACTTAAAAAAAAAAAAAAAATACAGATATAAAAGAATGTGATTACTTGCCTGTTTCTGTACCATGCAGTTAAATTGTTGAATGATGTCACTTCCTGTTAATGATGGCACATAAGGGTGGACTGACCATTTTTATTGGCAGAGTTCGGTTGGCGTGACGGGGTTGAGTGTAGACTGAGGGACAGGGCTAAATTGTGTGATTTTAATCAATATTCATGCATTTATTTGATCAAAATAGTTTCTCAACAAAAGAACCTCAATATATGTTTGCAATAATTGCAAAAGCCTTTAATTATGTGCACATTGTAATATTAATTTCCCAAGTAAAAATTAAGTGGAACGCCTGGGGGACATGACACAATTCTTAGTGTCAGTTAAAAAATATGATTTTTTAATAATGAAGTTTAAATTAATGCTATGTTTATTTCAATTCATTATACTGGACATTTCAATTTATGAACAAAATCTTTTAAATTTCATTTTGGTGACCCAATACTTGAAATATTATATAAAAAGTATTACACGAGCCCAAGAATGACCCATAAGCCTAATTGAGTCCTGTTACATTTTTACAGTGGCCATGTCTGAATACCTATACTTGCATTCTAAATAGTAGGCATTTTACGTATGCGAAAATATAAAGTTTTATAGTATTGATTAAGTGGATATTTTAAAAAGAGCCTTTGGGTTTGTGGAGGGGCAGGCAAGTGGCAAATCAAATCAAACTTTATTTTTCACATGTGCCGAAATCAAGTGTAGACCTTACCGTGAAATACTTTCTTACGAGCCCTTAACCAACAGTGCAGTTCAAGAAGAGTTAATGAAATATTTACCAAATAGACTAAAAGTAAAAAATTATAATAAAAAGTAACACAATAAGAATAACAATAATGAGGCTATATACAGGGGGTACCGGTACCGAGTCAGTGTGCGGGGCTACAGGTTAGTTGAGGTAATTTGTACATGTAGGTGGGGGTGAAGTGACTATCCATAGATAATAAACAACGAGTAGCAGCAGTGTACAAAAGGGTGGGGGGAATGTAAATAGTCCAGTGGCGATTTTATTAATTGTTCAGCAGTCTCATGGCTTGGGGGTAGAAGCTGTTGAGGAGCCTTTTGGTCCTAGACTTGCCGTGGGTTAGCAGAGAAAACAGTCTGGAATTTGGGTGACTGGAGTCTTTGACAATTTTATGGGCTTTCCTCTGACACCGCCTTTTATATAGGTCCTGGATGGCAGGAAGCTTGGCCCCAGTGATGTACTGGGCCGTACGCACTACCCTCTGTAGCGCCTTACGGTCAGATGCCGAGCAGTTGCCATACCAGGCGATGATGCAACCGGTCAGGATGCTCTCGATGGTGCAGCTGTATAACCTTTTGAGGATCTGGGGACCAATGCCAAATCTTTTCAGTCTCCTGAGGGGGAGAAGGTGTTGTCGTGCCCTCTTCACAACTGTCTTGGTATGTTTGGACCATGATAGTTTGTTAGTGATGTGGACACCAAGGAACTTGAAACTCTCGACCCACTCCCCCTACAGCCCTGTCGATGTTATTGGGTGCCTGTTCAGCTCACATTGAGAGAGAGGTTGTTGACCTGGCACCACACTGCCAGTTCTCTGAGGGGACTAAGTACACACCCATGAGGGGCCCCAGTGTTAAGGATCAGCGTGTTGCCTACTCTTACCACCTGGGGGTGGCCCGTCAGGAAGTCCAGGATCCAGTTGCAGAGGGAGGTGTTTAGTCCTAGAGTCCTTAGCTTAGTGATGAGCTTTGTGGGCACTATGGTGTTGAACGCTGAGCTGTAGTCAATGAACAGCATTCTCACATACAATTGAAGTCGGAAGTTTAAATACACCTTAGCCAAATACATTTAAACTCAGTTTTTCACAATTCCTGACATTTAATCCTAGTAAAGATTCCCTGTTTTAGGTCAGTTAGGATCACCACTTTATTTTAAGAATGTGAAATATCAGAATAACAGAAGAGAGAATGATTTTTTTTCAGCTTTTATTTCTTTCATCACATTCCCAGTGGGTCAGAAGTTTACATACACTCAATTAGTATTTGGAAGCATTGCCTTTAAATTGTTTAATTTGGGTCAAATGTTTTGGGTAGCCTTCCACAAGCTTCCCACAATAAGTTGGGTACATTTTGGCCCATTTCTCCTGACAGTGTAACGGAGTCAGGTTTGTAGGCCTCCTTGCTCGCACACGCTTTTTCAGTTTTGCCCACACATTTTCTATAGGATTGAGGTCAGGGCTTTGTGATAGCCACTCCAATATCTTGACTTTGTTGTCCTTAAGCCATTTTGCCACCACTTTGGAAGTTTGCTTGGGTTCATTGTCCATGGAAGACCAATTTGCGACCAGGCTTTAACTTCCTGACTGATGTCTTGAGATGTTGCTTCAATATATCCACATAATTTTCCTGCCTCATGATGCCATCTATTTTGTGAAGTGCACCAGTCCCTCCTGCAGCAAAGCACCCCCACAACATGATGCTGCTACCCCCGTGCTTCACGGTTGGGATGGTGTTCATCGGCTTGCAAGCCTCCCCCTTTTCCCTCCAAACCTAACGTTGGTCATTATGGCCAAACAGTTCTATTTTTGTTTCATCAGACCAGAGGACATTTCTCCAAAAAGTACAATCTTTGTCCCCATGTGCAGTTACAAACCGTAGTCTGGCTTTTTTTTATGGCGGTTTTGGAGCAGTGGCTTCTTCCTTGCTGAGTGGCCTTTCAGGTTATGTCAATATAGGACTAATTTTACTGTGGATATAGATACTTTTGTACCTGTTTCCTCCAGCATCTTCACAAGGTCCTTTGCTGTTGTTCTGGGATTGACTTGCACTTTTCACACCTAAGTACATTAATCTCTAGGAGACAGAACGCGTCTCCTTCCTGACCGGTATGACGGCTGCGTGGTTCCATGGTGTTCATACTTGCGTACTATTTTTTGTACAGATGAACGTGGCACCTTCAGGCGTTTGGAAATTGCTCCCAATGATGAACCAGACTTGTGGAGGTCTGATTTCTTTTGATTTTCCCATGATGTCAAGCAAAGAGGCACTGAGTTTGAAGGTAGGCCTTGACATTATGTGAATTAGCCTATCAGAAGCTTCTAAAGCCATGACATAATTTTCTGGAATTTTCCAAAATAGCCTTGCCGAAATCCCCCCCCCTTCTAATTTCCGTAATTTTGTGGCTAGAGTCAAATACTTTCTGTGGCACACAGAGTCAAATACTTTCTATAGAACAAACTTCACGTAGGGATAGGCAACCAAAATGAATAATTAATGTATGTGTGTTATATTAAACATAGAGGGAGTAAAATGTAGACAAGCAATAAACATTTCAGAACAACTACTAGTCGAATAACACATTGTAGAGATGACCAATTTTGGCAAATATATTTATTTATAGACTAATACGCTTGAAACAAAAATCCAAACAGAAAACTGCAGACATTGCTTGTCACGCCCTGATCTGTTTCACCTGTCCTTGTGATTTTCTCCACCCCCTCCAGGTGTCGCTTATTTTCCCCAGTGTATTTATCCCTGTGTTTCCTGTCTCTCTGTGCCAGTTCGTCTTGTATGTTTCAAGTCAACCAGTGTGTTTTTTTCCCGTGCTCCTGCTTTTCCTTTCTCTTTTCTAGTCCTCCCGGTTTTGACCCTTGCCTGTTTTCTGGACTCCAATCCTGCCTGCCTGACCTTCTGCCTGCCCTGACCTCGAGCCTGCCTGCCACTCTGTACCTCTGGAACTCTGAACTGGTTTTGACCTTTTGCCTGTCCACGACCATTCTCTTGCCTACCCCTTTTGGATTGTTAATAAACATCTTGGACTAACCATCTGCCTCCTGTGTCTGCATCTGGGTCTTGCCTTGTGCCCTTATAGTACGAGCTAGCCATGACAGACGCAGCAGATCTGGACCAGCTCCGCCACGCTGTCTCCCTGCAGGGAGCCACCTTTGGGAGGCATGAGGAGCTACTTCAGGACCTTCTGGAAGGGCTTCGTTCCTTGGCAGAACGCCACGACCAGGGGTTTAAGGCTATTATGGAGCAAATCAGGGAGTTAGCTCATAGGCAGCTTACCACCTCTGAGAATCCCCAACCATTCAAAATATTTTTCCCTGTGAGTTTGTACAGCCTACCCCAGCTCCCCGAGAACCCCGCTTACCTCCTCCAGAGCGGTATTCTGGGGATCCTGGTACCTGCCGGGGTTTTATTTCTCAATGCTCCCTTATTTTTGAGCTACAGCCATCTTCGTTTCCAACGGACTGATCTAAGATAGCATACATTATTAG
This sequence comes from Brachymystax lenok tsinlingensis, assembly GCA_030435695.1. Lineage (NCBI taxonomy): Eukaryota > Metazoa > Chordata > Actinopteri > Salmoniformes > Salmonidae > Brachymystax > Brachymystax lenok. Next base: position 846,251 of record CM059810.1, read on the forward strand.
ACTAATGTCGGGAAGGGCAACGGCTGTTTGGGAGCAGCAATCCGTCATTTGTAATCATCTGGAGGATTTTATGGCAGAGGTGAGGAAGGTGATAGATTCTCCGGTATTTGGGAGAAAGGCGGCCCATAAATTGCTGGATTTACGTCAAAATTCTTGCAGTGTGGCAGACTACGCTGTTGACTTTCGCACGTTGGCCGCCGACAGTGCCTGGAATCCAGGGTCCCTTTTCGATACCTTCCTTCACGGACTATCTGAGGTGATAAAGGATGAGCTAGCCGCTCTGGAATTGCTGGTGGACCTCGATTCCCTCATCGCCCTCACCATTAAAACTGATGGGCAGCTAAGGGAACACAGGAGTGAGAGGTCTGGCCTGGATCACACTCGTTCATCCTCAGTGGCTATTTTCCTGAGAGGATCCGAAGCCACCCGAGCTCCCTCGAGAATCATCAGCGACGGGTGAGTGAGATACTCCGGAACCTATGCAACTGGGCAGAGCTAGATTATCGACTAAGGAACGTTCACATAGGCTGAGTTCCAACAGCTGTCTGTACCTTGGGGCTGCAGGACATTATATAGCCACCTGCCCAGGTAAGAGACTCTCTGTAGTAGGCACAAGTACTCTGGTGAGCCAGACTGGGAATCTTCTAAATCCCATTAACCACACTCCCTCCTATGTTATACTGCTGTGGGGAGACCAGTCTAAATCTCTACGGGTGCTCATTGACTCTGGGGCAGATGAGAGTTTTATGGATGCTACTCTAGTTTTTGTTCTTAACTGACTTGCCTTTTTAAATAAAGGAAGAAAATAAATATTATAGTGCCTCCCCCACAACCACACTGACATAAAAATTAAAATGACACAGCCTAACGTGATCAGCCTAACGTGATCAGAAGTCGCAACAATAAAGAATTGAGTGTGTGCGCATTCACGCGAAAGGGGGTATTCTGGCAGGGAAGCTTTTCTGCACGACACCCGCCCTGTATAGACCCGATCTAATCCGACCCGAGTGAAGGGAGCAGCAGAAAATATTTTTTTTTTAGCTACGTTATTAACTGAAGCTGTTAATGTGAGGCACCGAGCGAGAGAGAAGAGCGAAAGAGATGGAAGCAGGCGTTTGCAGTGTGTGGCTGACGGTTATGGGCATTATTTTCTGTGGGCAGGCTCATTTGGCCCCATTCAAGTAAAAGAGCTGTCTCATTTGGCTAACAAATGGCTCTTCGTTCAAAATGTTAAAAAAACTATCTAGAACCAAGAAAAAATTGCACATCTCTATTGTAAAAGCCCCAAAAGTTGGCCACCATTATGTAAGATTGTGAAATGCGCTTTTAAATACATTTTTACCTGGACAAAATTATTAGATCCCCTTATTTTTAACGCACTGCAAAAATGAGCGACCAGAATGATGCGCTCTTCCCACTATTTATTGTTTATGCAGTGAGGATTCACCCTCTTTAGATAATGTTGTAACGCATCTGCAGATAATCGTTGTTTTGAGCTCATAAAGCAGTAGTATGCAAATCAGGGAGCCAACTGAACGGCTCTTTCGCCGATGGGATTCGGTTCCCTAAATTCACCAAAAAGAGCCTTGTTATTGGCTGAGTGGAGCGATGAGGGGGAAAGACAGCATCAACCAAGCTGACATGCACTAGTTACTAACTTTTAGCTGCTGTTATCTATCACCCAATCTGATTACATAGAACCTGTTTTGTGTAGCATGGGGTGGCAGCATGTTGTGGGGGTGCTGCAGGAGGGACTGGTGCACTTCACAAAATAGATGGCAGCATGAGGAAGGACAATTATGTGGATATAGTGAAGCAACATCTCAAGACATCAGTCAGGAAGTTAAAGCTTGGTCGCAAATGGGTCTTCCAAATGGACAATGACCCCAAGCATACTTCCAAAGTTGTGGCAAAATGGCTTAAGGATAACAAAGTCAAGGTATTGGAGTGGCCATCACAAAGCCCTGACCTCAATCCTATAGAAAATGTGTGGGCAGAACTGAAAACGCATGTGCGAGCAAGGAGGCCTACAAACCTGACTCTGTCAGGAGGAATGGGCCAAAATTCACCCAACTTATTGTGGAAGGCTACCCAAAACGTTTGACCCAAGTTAAACAATTTAAAGGCAATGCTACCAAATACTAATTGACTGTATGTAAACTTCTGACCCACTGGGACTGTGATGAAAAAAATAAAATCTGAATAAATAATTATCTCTACTATTGTTCTGACATTTCACATTCTTACAATAAAGTGGTGATCCTAACTGACCTAAGACAGGGAATTTTTACTAGGATTAAATATCAGGAATTGCGAAACTGAGTTTAAATATATTTGGCTAAGGTGTATGTAAACTTCGGACTTCAACTGTAATTTACAAAAAGCATTTGTGTTTAGTGAGTTGCCAGATCATAGGCAGTAGGAATGAACAGGGATTTTCTCTTGATGACCATTTTCCTGTCCTTCTAAGAATTCAAAATGTAACCAGTACTTTTGGGTGTCAGGGAAAATGTATGGAGTAAGAGTACATTATTTTCTTTAGGAATGTACTGAAGTAAAAATTGTCAAAAATATAAATAATAAAGTAAATTACAGATATACAAAAAAATGATTTTTACCTAAGTACTTAACACCACTGAGCAGTTGCTTTCGGGTCTAGAATTATAATTACACATACAGTGAGGGAAAAAAGTATTTGATCCCCTGCTGATTTTGTACGTTTGCCCACTGACAAAGAGCATGTGAAAATTTTTATAAATGGAATTGCATTTTAATGAGGGAAATAAGTATTTGACCCCCTCTCAATCAGAAAGATTTCTGGCTCCCAGGTGTCTTTTATACAGGCAACGAGCTGAGATTAGGAGCACACTCTTAAAGGGAGTGCTCCTAATCTCCGTTTGTTACCTGTATAAAAGACACCTGTCCACAGAAGCAATCAATCAATCAGATTCCAAACTCTCCACCATGGCCAAGACAAAAGAGCTCTCCAAAGATGTCAGGGACAAGATAGTAGACCTACACAAGAATGGAATGGGCTACAAGACCATCGCCAAGCAGCTTGGTGAGAAGGTGACAACTGTTGGTGCGATTCTTCGCAACTGGAAGAAACACAAAAGAACTGTCAATCTCCCTCGGCCTGGGGCTCCATGCAAGATCTCACCTCGTGGAGTTGCAATGATCATGAGAACGGCGAGGAATCAGCCCAGAACTACACAGGAGGATCTTGTCAATGATCTCAAGGCAGCTGGGACCATAATCACCAAGAAAACAATTGGTAACATACTACGCCGTGAAGGACTGAAGCGCCCGCAAGGTCCCCCTGCTCAAGAAAGCACATATGCATGCCCGTCTGAAGTTTGCCAATGAACATCTGAATGATTCAGAGGACATCTGGGTGAAAGTGTTGTCGTCAGATGAGACCAAAATGGAGCTCTTAGGCATCAACTCAACTCGCCGTGTTTTGAGGAGGAGGAATGCTGCGAAGGAAACCATCCCCACCATCAAACATGGAGGTGGAAACATTATGCTTTGGGGGTGTTTTCTGCTAAGGGGACAGGACAACTTCACCGCGTCAAAGGGACGATGGACGGGGCCATGTACCATCAAATCCTGGGTGAGAACCTCCTTCCCTCAGCCAGGGCATTGAAAATGGGTTGTGGATGGGTATTCCAGCATGACAATGACCCAAAACACACAGTCAAGGCAACAAAGGAGTGGCTCAAGAAGAAGCACATTAAGGTCCTGGAGTGGCCTAGCCCGTCTCCAGACCTTAATCCCATAGAAAATCTGTGTAGGGAGCTGAAGGTTCGAGTTGCCAAAAGTCAGCCTCGAAACCTTAATGACTTGGAGAAGATCTGCAAAGAGGAGTGGGACAAAATCCCTCCTGAGATGTGTGCAAACATGGTGGCCAACTGCAAGAAACGTCTGACCTCTGTGATTGCCAACAAGGGTTTTGCCACCAAGTACTAAGTCATGTTTTGCAGAGGGGTCAAATACTTATTTCCCTCATTAAAATGCAAATCTATTTATAACATTTTTCACATGCGTTTTTCTGGATTTTTTGTTGTTGTTATTCTGTCTCTCACTGTTCAAATAAACCTACCATTAAAATTATAGACTGATCATTTCTTTGTCAGTGGGCAAACATACAAAATCAGCAGGGGATCAAATACTTTTTTCCCTCACTGTACCTGTGACAATCAGATCTGACCCAGATCCAACAGAATATCGGACCCGGGTCATCTTGCTTTAGCGCCAACAGATGGTCACCTCGCTTTGCGTTCTAAGGAAAGTATGCATTATTTAGTTTTTTTATGTATTATTTCTTACACTGTTACCCCAGGAAATCTTAAGTCTTATTACATACAGCTGGGAAGAACTTTTGGCTATAAGAGCAACGTCAACTTACCAACATTCCGACAGGGACACCACTTTCCTGAAGCGGGTCCTCTGTTCGGACCACCACCCAGGACAATGGATCTTATCCCAGTAGGCGACGCAAAACAACGGCGCCACAGAAGGGGCAGACAGAGTGGTCTTCTGGTCAGGCTCCGTAGACGGGCACAAGGGTTGCCTTCCAGAGAGACAGAGATTGTAACATTCTCTGTTTCACAGAAACATGGCTCACTCAGGATATGTTATCAAAGTCGGTACAGCCACCCGGTTTCTTCACGCATCGTGCCGACAGAAACAAACATCTCTTTGGTAAGAAGGGCGGGGGTGTATGCCTTATGATTAACGACTCATGGTGTAATCATAACAACATACAGGAACTCAAGTCCTTTTGGTCACCTGACCTAGAATTCCTTTCAATCAAATGCCGACCGCATTACCTACCAAGAGAATTCTCTTCGATTATACTCACAGTCGTGCATATCCCCCGCCAAGCAGATACTGAAAGAACTGCACTGGACTCTATGTAAACTAGAAAACATATGTCCTGAGGCTGTATTTATTGTAGCTGGGGATTTTAACAAAGCTAATCTGAAAACAAGGCTCCCTAAATTTGATCAGCATATCGAATGCGCGACTCGAGCTGGCAGTGTTCTGGATCATTGCTACTCTACCTTCCGCGACGCATACAAAGCCCTTCCCCGCCCTTCCTTCGGCATATCTGACCACGACTCCATTTTGTTGATCCCAGCCTATAGACAGAAACTAAAACAGGAAACGCCAGTGTTCAGGTCTGTTCAACGCTGGTACAACCAATCGGATTCCACTCTTCAAGATTGCTTCGATCACGTGGACTGGGATATGTTCCGCATAGCCTCAGACAACAACATTGATGTATACGCTGACTCGGTGAGCGAGTTTATTAGCAAGTGCATCGGTGATGTTGTACCTACGGTGACTATTAAAACCTTCCCTAACCAGAAACCGTGGATTGATGGCAGCATTCGCGCAAAACTGAAAGCACAAACCACTGCTTTTAATCATGGCAAGGCGACCAGAAACATGACCTAATACAAACAGTGTAGCTATTCCCTCCAAGGCAATCCCTCCAAGGCAATATGATGATCAGTGAGAATATATGTGGCAGTCAATCACCAGCCCCATCGCGGACACCGACGTCTTGCTCCCAGACAAATTAAACAACTTCTTTGCTCACTTTGAGGACATTACAGTGCCACTGACACGGCTCGCTACCAAAACCTGTGGGCTCTCCTTCACTGTGGCCAACGTGAGTAAGACATTTAAACGTGTTAACCCTCGCAAGGCTGCCGGCCCAGACGGCATCCCTAGCCACGTCCTCAGAGCATGCACAGACCAGTTCCTGTTCCCAAGAATGCTAAGGTAACTGAGCTAAACGACTATCGCCCCGTAGCACTCACTTCTGTCATCATGAAGTGCTTAGAGAGACTAGTCAAGGATCATATCACCTCCACCCTACCTGATACCCTAGACCCACTCCAATTTGCTTACCGCCCCAATAGGTCCACAGACGACGCAATCGCACTGCACACTGCCCTAACCCATCTGGACAAGAGGAATACCTATGTAAGAATGCTGTTCATCGACTACAGCTCAGCATTTAACACCATAGTACCCTCAACTTGTCATTAAGCTTGAGACCCTGGGTCTCGACCCCGCCCTGTGCAACTGGGTCCTGGACTTTCTGACAGGCCGCCCCCCAGGTGGTGAGTGTAGGAAACAACATCTCCACCCACGCTGATCCTCAACACTGGGGCCTCACAAGGGTGCATTCTCAGCCCTCTCCTGTATTCCCTGTTCACCCATGTCTGCGTGGCCATGCACGCCTCAGACGACACTACAGTGGTAGGCTTGATTACCAACAATGACGAAATGGCCTACAGGGAGGAGGTGAAGGCCCTCGGAGTGTGGTGTCAGGAAAATAACCTCTCACTCAACGTCAACAAAACAAAGGAGATGATCGTGGACTACAGGAAACAGCTGAGGGAGCACCCCTCCCATCCACATCGACGGGACAGCAGTGGAGAAGGTGGAAAGTTAAGTTCCTTGGCGTACACATCACGGACAAACTGAAATGGTTCACCCACACAGACCACGTGGTGAAGAAGGCGCAACAGCGTCTCTTCAACCTCAGGAGGCTGAAGAAATTTGTCTTGTCACCGAAAACACAAACTTTTATAGATGCACAATCGAGAGCATCCTCGGGCTGTATCACCACCTGGTACTGCAACTGCTCCGCTTACAACCGTAAGGCTCTCCAGAGGGTAGTGAGGTCTGCACAACGCATCACCCGGGGGCAAACTACCTGCCCTCCAGGACACCTACACAACCCAATGTCACAGGACGGCCTAAAAGATTATCAAGGACAACAACCACCCGAGCCACTGCCTGTTCACCCCGCTATCATCCAGAAGGCGAGGTCAGTACAGGTGCATCAAAGAGACTGAGACTGAAAAACAGCTTCTATCTCAAGGCCATCAGACTGGGCGGCAGGTAGCCTAGTGGTTAGAGTGTTGGAGTGTTGGACTTGTAACCGGAGGGTTGCAAGTTTGAATCCCCGAGCTGACAAGGAAAAAATCTGTCGTTCTGCCCCTGAACAAGGCAGTTAACCCACTGTTCCCCGGGCGCTGAAGACGTGAATGTCGATTAAGGCTGGGTTAAATGCGGAAGACACATTTCGGTTGAAGGCATTTGGTTGTACAACTGACTAATAATGGTGACTTTGACTGTTAAACAGCCATCACTAACATTAAGTGGCTGCTGCCAACATACTGACTCAAATCTCTAGCCACTTCAATAATTCAAAATTGTATGTAATAAATGTATCACTAGTCACTTTAAACAATGCCACTTTATATAATGTTTACATACCCTACATTACTCATCTCATATGTATATACTGTACTCTATACCATCTACTTAATCTTGCCTACGCTGCTCGGCCATCGTTCATCCATATATTTATATGTATATATTCTTATTCATTCCTTTACACTTGTCTGTATAAGATAGTTGTTGTGAAATTGTTAGATTACTTGTTAGATACTACTGCATGGTCGGAACTAGAAGCACAAGCATTTTGCTACACTCGCATTAACATCTGCTAAACATGTGAATGTGACCAATAAAATTGGATTTGAACAAAGCATTTGTGTTCGGGAGTTGGCAGAACAGAGGCAGTAGGAATGATGACCATTTTCCTGTCCTTCTAAGAATTCAAAATGTAACCAGTACTTTTGGGTGTCAGAGAAAATGGAGTAAAAACTACATTTTCTTTTGGAATGTAGTAAAAGTAAAAGTTGTCAAACATATAAATAGTCAAGTAAATTACAGATACACCAGAAAACTACAAAGTAGTACTTTAAAGTATTTTTCTTAAGTTCTTTACACCACTGAGCAGTTGCTTTCGGGTCTATAATTATAATTGCACATAACTGAGACCTGTTACAATCAAATCTGGCCCGGATCTGTGGGGAAACTACAGAATATCTGGCACGGGTTTGGGTGGACACCTGAAGACTTCTAGTTGTTATGAACGACACTGAAACACTCACAATGGTGTTATCACTGGTTTCATTAAAGTGTTATTTATACACCTTTCATATAGGGTGTGTGTGTGACTGCATGTGTGTACATTTCAATGTGTGGTTTGAGTGTGTGTTTGTATATGCATACATGTGCATGCGTGTGTGTGTGTGTGTGTGTGTGTGTGTGTGTGTGTGTTTGCTTCTAATTGATGGAGGGTGGTATGTGTATAAAAATGAGGGAAATAGTGCATCAAAACATTGACTTTGTTATCACATGATCATTTGAAGTTATTACATTATTCATCAAATACATTGTTACTCACCTGATAGCGTAATTACCACCGGATAACCTAATAACTTTATTACATTATTAATCGTATTACTTTAACATAACTTATGCTAACCAGTAGTTTTAACCTTAGTAGAAACCCAGCCCCGGGCAGACTAAGTTAACATATGGAACATTTGTTTTAAGGTGATTATACGAAGGATACTTTTGCTATTTGATTTGTAATTTTAGGACCCCTATAGGTATCAAAAATATATAAAGTATTTGATGAAACATAACATTTGGCCTTACTGCTATTAGCCAATAGAAGCACATTGTGTAACAGATTCATCAAAATGAAATATGCTTTGCTTTGTTCTATATCTGAGATATATATAAGAAAGCTCAGGAAATGTTATGTATACATTACCCATATTTACATTTTTTGGGGGCACTAAAGTACTTCCATTCATTTTTTGTAACGGGTTACATTCAGACAAGTCTTGAGGCTTGTGGGCGTTGTAGAGCAAAACAACTGACATGTATGTACGTGTTCATCTGTCTCCGCTTTTGATGGGTTTGTATTCGTTTGTAGAGCCACAACATTTTGCAATCTCTGTCTCCAGACTTGAACCCCATAGAAAACCTTTGGTTTGAATTGAAACGGGCAGTTCATAAGCGCAGATGAATGATACCAAGGATAAGGAAAGATTCTGTTTGAAGGAATGGTCTAACATCCCTCCCAATATGTGTTTTCCAATATCATTAAACATTTTAGAAAAAGGCTGTGTCTTTATTCTCACAGGGGGATGGTGCTAAAGTACTGAAAACAGGGGATCCAATCATTTTGACCGCTATCTATATGAGATTTGTTTTATTACTTGTTAAACAAGAATTATTTCTCTGAGCAATTGTATTAGTATAACAAATGTTGTGCATACAATAAAGCTCAATATTTGTATTAGTTATTTCACACAGTCTATCAATGGCAATGATTCCGTTTACACTGTATGTGGGTGTCAACTTATTTGAATGACGTTATTAAATATGATTTAATACATGATATGAATAAAGTGCGCTCCACTTGAAGTATAAATTGAAAATAAACTTTACTACATTAAACATTATATTTAATCTTTTTGAGAATACAGGAAATAGGTTGACTGATATGTTAAACAACTGTAGTCATGGTTGCCAACAGCCTTGTGGCTGTTGTAATTCTACAACAGGTCAAAAGATAACAACATTATGTTAATCACATTACTTTCACATTAGAATGTATTCCTATACTAGCACATTCACACGGTCTGTTTTTCTTAAAGGCAACAAAATAGGGTTCTTAGAACTCTCATGTGTCTGTGATAACGCTGACAGTACATTTACAATGCCTTAGGTGATAAACAAGCCACATTCCGTTCATGTGAGGAAGATGGCTCCGGTCTGACTGAGCCTGCAGATTATAGACTGAACTGTTTTTTGTGTAATGGAAGGTACCATAGAGAGATGTCTCGGGTTGAGAGGAACCTCATTTTGGGCGCCAAACCCTGGTTTCCTTACAATGAGAACAGTCTTCATGATTAATTTCTTAAAATTCTGCTCTTCTGAGTTCTCAGTGATCACCTCAAGGGTGGTTACCGACCAACTGCATCACTGCAGTAATTAATACATTTCAATTGTTTTGAAGAAATCTAAAAGTCTATCCTTTGATTAGAATAATTACCCACGACAGACCTTAGAAAAACAGGAATCTCAAGTCCTAGGTCAGGCAAGCGGCATGCGAGGGAGGGGCAACTGCGGCTGCAGCTGAACTAAACAGACTAGAACAAACTCTGTGATTTACAAGAAATCACTTGACTGATTAGGGAAAACCATTTCAAATTCCTTATATTAAGCAACTTCTTAAGGATCGGTGTCGGCTAGCAGGACAACTTCCAGTGAAACTGGAGGACGCACAATTCAAATAAATCATAAATATTATGGATTCTAAACATTTATGTACATATAAGTGTCTTATATCATCTGAAAGCTTAAATTCTTGTTAATCTAGCTGCCCTGTCAGATTTACAGTAGCTATTACAGCGAAAACATGCCATGCGATTGTTTGAGGACGGTGCCCCACATCAAAATATTTTTCCACCGGCACAGGTTTCATACAGTTGAAGTCAGAAGTTTAAAAACCTTAGCCAAATACATTTAAAAACTCAGTTTTTCACAATTCCTGACATTTAATCCTAGTAAAAATTATCTGTCTTAGGTCAGTTAGGATCAACGCTTTATTTTAAGAATGTGAAATTGCAGAAATATATTAGCGTGATATTTCAGCTTTTCTTTCATTACATTCCCAGTGGCTCAGGAGTTTACATACACTCAATTAGTATTTGGTAGCATTGCCTTTAAATTGTTTAACTTGGGTCAAACGTTACGGGTAGCCTTCCACAAGCTTCCCACAATAAATTTGATGAATTTTGGCCCATTCCTCCTGACAGAGCTGGTGTAACTGAGTCAGGTTTGTAGGCCTCCTTGCTCGCAAATGCTTTTTCAGTTTGCAAACAAATTTTCTATAGGATTGAGGTCAGGGCTTTGTGATGGCCACTCCAATACCTTGACTTTGTTGTCCTGTTGCCATTTTGCCACGACTTTGGAAGTATGCTTGGGGTCATTGTCCATTTGGAAGACCCATTTGTGACCAAGCTTTCCTGACTGATGTCTTGATGTTGCTTCAATATATCCACATAATCTTCCTCCCTCATGATGCCATCTATTTTGTAAAGTGCACCAGACCCTCCTGCAGCAAAGCATCCCCACAACATGATGCTGCCACCCCCGTGCTTCACAGTTGGGATGGTGTTCTTCGGTTTTCAAGCCTCCCCCTTTTTCCTTCAAACATAACGATGGTCATTATGGCCAAACAGTTCTATTTTTGATTAATCAGACCAGAGGACATTTCTACAAAAAGTACGATCTTTGTCCCCATGTGCAGTCGCAAACCGTAGTCTGGCTTTTTTATGGCGGTTTTGGAGCAGTGGCTTCTTCCTTGCTGAGCGGCCTTTCAGGTTATGTCGATATAGGACTCCTTTTATTGTGGATATAGATACTTTTGTACCTGTTCCCTCCAGCATCTTTACAAGGTCCTTTGCTGTTGTTCTGGGATTGATTTGCACTTTTGGCACCAAAGTACGTTCATCTCTAGGAGACTTCAACTGTACATTCACATATGACGATTAAATATTCACTTGCTTATGAAAATCTTCCTCTGATTTGTCATCCAAAAGGGTCCCCGCTATAACATGTAGTGTCGTTTTGTTAGTTAAAATCCTTCTTTATATCCCAAAAAGCCAGTTTAGTTGGCACCATCGATTTGAGTAATCCACTCGTTCAGCTTGCAGAGAAAGGAATCTGAAAATCTACGCCTAAACTTTGTTTCAACAAGTCAAAATACGTTTCTATTTACTCCTCAGATACCCTAAATTGTAATCAAACTATAATATTTCTTTCGGGAAGAAGTATGTTCAATAGGAAACAGGTGCGTAATGTCTTCATGGCGCCCGCAAACACGAATTTCCAAGACTGTGTCCTTCTACTAAAACTGATATTTCTTATTCGTTTTTGAAGTTACAAGCCTGAAACCTTGAACATAGACTGCTGACACCCTGTGGAAGCCATAGGAATTGCATCAAGGGAGCTGTATATGACCCTTGTCTTTCATTTCTAAGAGGATGGTCTCTCAAAAAGAATTTCAGGTTCGTTTTTATTTGGATTTTCTCTTATCATTTCTATCATATTGTCTTACATTATTTTAACATTTCTACAAACTTCAAAGTGTTTTCTTTCCAATGGTACCAATTATATGCATATCCTGGCTTCAGGGCCTGAGCTACAGGCAGTTTACTTGGGAACATCATTCAGACAGGAAGTGGAGAACAAATGGGCCTAGTCCTAAGAAGCAAAACAGAAGGCACCATTGTCTTATTTGTTTTTCATTTACGGATAGCCAGAGGCACACTCCAACACTCAGACATAATTTACAAACAAAGCACTTGTGTTTCATGAGTTGCCAGATCAGAGGTTTCATCAAGGTGTTATTTATACGCGTTCATATAGGGTGTGTGTGTGTGACTGCATGTGTGTGCATTTCAATGTGTGGTTTTGAGTGTGTGTTTGTATATGCATACATGTGCATGCGTTTGCTTCTAATTGATGGAAGGTGGTATGTGTATAAAAATTAGGGAAATAGTGCCTCAAAACATTGACTTTGTTATCACATGATTCGTTATTCATCAAAAACATTGTTACTCACCTGATAGCGTAATTACCACCAGATAACCTAATAACTTTATTAATCGTATTACTTTAACATAACTTATGTTAACCAGTAGTTTTAACCTTAGTCTGCCCGGGGCTGGGTTTCTACTAAGTTTACATATGGAATTGTTTTAAGGTGATCATACGAAGGATACTTTTGCTATTTGATTTGAAAATGTAGGACCCCTATAGGTATCAAAAATATATAAGTATTTGATGAAACATAACATTTGGCCTTACTGCTATTAGCCAACAGAAGCACATTGTGTAACAGATTCATATAAAATTCATCAAAATGAAATATGCTTTGAAGTATCTGTTCTATATCTGAGAGATATATAAGAAAGCTCAGGAAATTATATGTATACATTACCCATATTGACATTTTTTGGGGGCACTAAAGTACTTCCATTCATTTTTTGTAACGGGTTACATTCAGACGAGTCTTGAGGCTTGTGGGCGTTGTAGAGCAAAACAACTGACATGTATGTACGTGTTCATCTGTCTCCGCTTTTGATGGGTTTGTATTCGTTTGTAGGGCCACAACATTTTGCAATCTCTGTCTCCAGACTTGAACCCCATAGAAAACCTTTGGTTTGAATTGAAACGGGCAGTTCATAAGCGCAGATGAATGATACCAAGGATAAGGAAAGATTCTGTATGAAGGAATGGTCTAAGATCCCTCCCAATATGTGTTTTCCAATATCATTAAACATTTTAGAAAAAGGCTGTGTCTTTATCCTCACAACGGGAGTGTTCTACAGTTTTTAAAACAGGGGATCCAATCATTTTGACCCCTATCTTTTTTAGATTTGTTTTATTACTTGTTAAACATCTTCAGTCATGGTTGCCAACAGCCTTTTATGACCTTATAAAAAACAGGAATCTCTATAGTTGTCCCAGTTGAGGCAGGCAGCATGTGAGGAAGAGGCAACTGCGGCTACAAATGAACTAAACAGACTGGGGTTGCAGTCCAAACTCTTAAGACACACCCTCATCCTCTTACCCTCGCCTTATGCCCTTGGGGGAATCCTCGTCGCCATCTTGGAGGGTGGTCCAAATTTGCAACGTAAGCTTGCAACGTAAGCCCCTCTGCCCTCGTTTTTAGTCGGCTTTGCGAGTGTACAAATACGTTCACTCCGGGGCCTGAAACTCCCTATATTTACATTTGTGACAATTGTACATCCGCTAAGAAAAGTCAGCGAAAACTTAAAAACAACATCAATGGAGAAGTCAAAATACAAGTGTAAGTAAAAATAAATGCTAATAAGTTACAAATTGTGCTTCTAATGCATGATGGCACAAACACGTCTCAAAAAAAAAACATTTTCCTTCTTCAGAAGTTCCAGTTAGGCAGGCTAACGTTAGTTAGCTAATTAATTTGCTTGCTATCATACAGTAGGCGTATATTAATGATATAATTAATATAAGTAGACATGCACTCATAATTGACTGTAGCGCATATAAAGCATCCACAAGCTGGTGGCTGAAAACACAATCATCGCAGGATGAACGGGTGATGATTTTCCGGCCAGGTGTGGTCCATTTAAAATCATTCCTTCCTCCCTCCCTCCCTCCCTCGCCCCTTGCCCTGCAAGTGTATACTCGTCAGACATCGTGATACGTCATCAGTGTCCACTTAATTTGAAGGCTGAGGGGATAGGGTGTGTCTTTTTTTACGAGTTTGGACCGCAGACAGGAACATCCATGATTTACAAGAAATCACCTGACTGACTAGAAAGGGAAAATCTTCAAGATAAGGGTGACCTGTCACATCATGAAGTACAACTAAGCCTATGCCCCACATCCCTATAAAGCGTCAGCCGTATCTCCATTTGTAGACATATGACTCTGGGTACCAAATCAACAGGTAAGGACTTCTTTAAAGTTACTATTTCAAGAAACAAGCCTAAACTACATTCTTGTTTCATGTTTTGATACATCAAAAGGATGTTTTTTGGTCTTTCCAAGTATGACTTCTGTAAAGACTGTATATGCAATTTTATTTCATACTAAGCCTTCTGTAACATGTTTATTGAGTACCACATTATGAGTCAAAACCTGGAAATAGTTCCAATAGTTTTTTCACCATACATTTTTCCATCTGAGATTTTAGAACTACTTCATATAAGGTCTGTGTTTGGTGCTTACCCGTGATGTTTTGATAACCTTACAAATCTTTCTCAGACAAGGTAACTTTTATCAATAAGTAGCATTGGGAATTTTTTGGAGTAAATTGAGGTGAATATATTGATAAAACTCACCTTGTCCGATAGAGAATTACATGCAGTGGCGACCTGTCATTTAGGGCAGGTGGGGCAGAGTATTGTGTAGTGGCTGTGCTGGCATGTATTTACAAAAAAAAAGTGTTTTCCCCACTAATATTTACATGCAAAAATCGCCACTGATTACACGGCTATTAAAACATCACGACAAGGTAAGCCTAACCCAAACACACAATTAATTAGATTTAATTTGAAAATGGAGGAAAAACCATTGGAACCATTTCTGTGCTTAATGACATGTTCACTGTGGTGGACTATTGTAACTAGGGGGGTGTTTGTAAATTCAGTGGCTCTGGGCATCTGTAAATTCAGAGTTTCCCTCTCAGAGCACACATTGGATGCTTTGGCCAAGCACCCAAGCTAACTGGCAAGCTACTTTTTGATTTAATTTAACTAGGCAAGTCAGTTAAGAACAAATTCTTAGTTACAATGACAGCCTGCCAGGGAACAGTGGGTTAACTGCCTTGTTCAGGGGCAGAACAACAGATTTTTACCTTGTCAGCTCAGGATTTGATCCAGCAACCTTTCAGTTACTGTCCCAACTCTCTAACCACTAGGCTACCTCCAGACACAAATGAGAGAACACCTCACTCTGACCATTTTACTCACCCTAGCAGAGCTCGTTAGGCTGTTTTCATGCTATCTGGAGCGTTGGTGACTGTAATGGTGCTGCTGGCAGCAATTGAATTGCGTTTTTTGGCCGATGTTTACTGACACTGCTCATAAACAACGGGTGTTGCACATCAATTAATCTGCCTTCTGGCACACTCAGACGAGAGTGCTCTGAAATTGGAGTAGATAGCCAGAGTGTATTTACAAACGCACTCTAGAGACTGGAAACATGCAATTTGTAATTAAAATATGATGTAGGCATTATAATAAAATCATTATGCATATTACTAAAACGGCACTATTATGGACTTAAAGGAGAATGGAAACACTAGGCTTTAGAACGCCAGTTTAACTGTAAATCGTCATATTGACAGTGTTGCATCGTTGCCAGGAGAGTTTTCAGAGCTGCCAACTCTCATGCATTGGCTTTAAACAAGCATTTCACCCTCTTCTCACGGCACACCTCTTATATCTCACGCACAAGTACTTCTTTTATTTTTCTAATTAGTCCATTGTATAGTCAGCGTGTTAACTTTTCAACTGTGCTCCAAATCATTTTGAAATCAGAGCATTTGCGCCTGCAATTTAACATGAGCAGAACCTCTATCATTGTCCTGTTTTACCACAGCACTGTGAATGGGGGCACATTGAAACATGATTGGTCTAGTTATGTAAGGGCTAAAGGGGATTGGATGCATGTTTTAAAGAAACACCCCGCAAGATTAGAGTGGATCAGAAAGGAGAGAACGTTCTCCGCTGAGTTTATAAAACTGTAAAAAGAGTAACACGGTGGCGCTGTTTTATATACAATGTTGTCAACAAAATTAGATTGATGTTACTCCCGACCCTATTGCAGAATGCTGCCTTTTGACAGCATGTACTAAAGTCGATTTATTCCACAATGGTATTAGTCCCCTCGTTTTGGTGATGGGAATTTAGTCTGTGACAACGAAAAGGAAGAAAACATACGTGTTTTAGCAGGGATGATTGGTAAACTGACCTGATTTGTAACTATGAAAATCATTTTGTCAGATTGTGAACGCAAAAGTGTACGTTTTGATTCTAGAGGGGGGACAATAAATGTACAAATAATTTGGTTAGGGTGTAGGTCAGATTAATGTAATCTTGTCTATTGACTTTATCTAGTCTGATCAGCGGAACAATTCACATTCTTAATACTGTGCTTTTTAGCAAGAACACTACTGTTATTCCCAACACTTTATTCGTTTTGAATAAGTCATACAAATAAGCATTGGATATTAAATGCTCCGGGAATCAAATATATTTTTTGACATTTTAGTATTATGGACATGCTAGGCAGAGATAGTAGGGGGACTCACAACTCATAAAACGCATGGAATTTTGTCGATGTAGAGTAAGATGATAGCAAGGATCTTCAACTAGTAGGCATAAACCACCTGAATATTGATATTCATTCATTTTGTCTGGAAGTTAGGGGGATTTAGAAAAAAATATTGTTATAACAAAAACATTTTCAAGCATCGAGCACTTGGGAAACATAGATCAGGGGTGACCAACCCTCCTGGAGAGCAAGCAGGATTTTCTACCAGTCCTATTTTAAAGAGATAGTTAACTCAAATTACTAAATACAAAACGTGTGTGTCCTTGCCTTGAAAGCAGTCTATGGACAAGGAGACTGCAAGCTATGATTTGGTTGCCCACTGCCATCAACCATTAATATAAGAATGTCCTGTGCAGAGCCTTGGCATAGTGGTAACACTGCCTGGCACGTGTCACCTGAGAACCGGGATCAATCCAATCCAAATCAAATCAAATCAAATTTTATTTGTCACATACACATGGTTAGCAGATGTTAATGCGAGTGTAGCGAAATGCTTGTGCTTCTAATTCCGACCATGCAGTAGTATCTAACAAGTAATCTAACAAATTCACAACAACTACCTTATACACACAAGAGTAAAGGAATGAATACGAGTATGTACATATAAATATATGGATGAGCGATGGCTGACCGGCATAGGCAAGATGCAGTAGATGGTATGGAGTACAGTATATACACATATATATGAGATGAGTAATGTAGGATATGTAAACATTATATAAATGACATTGTTTAAAGTGGCTAGTGATACATTATTTCATCCAATTATAATTATTAAAGTGGCTAGAGATTTGGGTCGATGGCCGAACGGCATAGGCAAGATACAGTAGATGGTTTAGAGTACAGTGTATACATTTGATATGAGTATGTCGGATACGTAAACATTATATACAAAATTGTTTAAAGTGGCTAGTGATACATTTGTTACATCCAATTCCTATGTTTAAAGTGGCTAGAGATTTAAGTCAGTATGTTGGCAGCAGCCACTCAATGTTAGTGATGGCTGTTTAACAGTCTGATGGCCTTGAGGTAGAAGCTGTTTTTTAGTCTCTCGGTCCCAGCTTTGATGCACCTGTACTGACCTCGCCTTCTGGATGATAGCGGGGTGAACAGGCAGTGGCTCGGGTGGTTGTTGTCCTTGATGATCTTTTTGGCCTTTCTGTGACATCGGGTGGTGTAGGTGTCCTGGCATCGGGTGGTGTAGGTGTCCTGACATCGGGTGGTGTAGGTGTCCAACCTTCCCACTGTTTCTCATTTCCTTACTGTAGGGCTAAAGTGTCAAACCATCCCAAAAAATATTAGCATACCTAAAATATCATCCTCCAAAAATCTCTACAATACACTCAAATATATATTGTTTTATTAAATGGAATTAAGAAATATAAAAATATTAGGATGAGCAATGTCAGGGTCCAAAATATAAATATATATCTATATGATAGGATGTATAGACATTATGGACCGTATATACTACTATACTACAGAATAGTAGTACAGTACAGTACTACAGTATATACTACTGCTGGGGCTGCAGGTAACCTAGTGGATAGCGTGTTGGGCCAGTAACCAAAAGGTTACTGGATCGAATCCCCAAGGTAAAAATTTGTTCTGCCCCTGAACAAGGCAGTTAACTCACTGTTCCCGGGTAGGCCATCATTGTAAATAATAATTTTTTCTTAACTGACCTAGTTAAATAAAGGTAACATTTAAAAAAAATAATAACATGTAGTATATCTGTAGAATATGAAGGATAGAATAGTATATGTACAGCAATAGGATAGTGCTTGACTAAAATAGTTAGTCAGCTAATCCATGAAATAAAAACGAATACTTATAGAAAATAATAAAGGTAAATGGTCTACTACTTCTGGCCACAGATGGCACGGAGAAGACCATACCTGCATGCACTTGAAAAACTAAGCAATGAGCTTTCTAATCTACTGACTGACAATAGCAAACAATGATAAATCAAGGATAAATAAATAGAATGAATTGGAATGAAAACTTAGGCCGCTAGCCTGTCTAAACCACACTGAATCCTTATAGCCTGGCTAAACCACACTGAATGCTGCTAGCCTGGCTAAACCACACTGAATTCTGCTAGGATGGCTAAACCACAGTGAATGCTGCTAGCCTGGCCAAACCACACTGAATGCTGGTAGGATGGCTAAACCACACTGAATTCTGCTAGCCTGGCAAACCAGACTGAATCCTACTAGCATGGCTAAACCAGGCTAAATACAGCACTCACAAGGCTAGAACCAAGCTTGTTCATTTGGAGTTTATCCAGGCTGGTTCTGAGAGGTTTTAACCAAGATAGTTCAGTGGGGGTTTAAAACCTCTTACGGATCATTGGGGCGCTAGCGCCCGATTCCCGACACTACCCGGGGAAATGTAAGGCGCCAAATTCAAAATCCAAAAGTTAACAAGGCTATTTCAGTCTGGGTTTAACAAGGCTAGTTCAGTATAGGGTTTAACGAGGCTAGTTCAGTTGTGGTTTAGCCAAGCTAATTCAGGATGGGTCCAACCAGGCTAGTTCAGTGGGGTTTTAACCAAGCTAGTTCAGTGGGGTTTTAACCAGGCTAGATCAGTAGGGGTTTAACCAGGCTTGTTCAGTAAGGGTTTAACCAGGCTAGTTCAGTAGGGGTTTAACCAGGCTAGTTCAGTAGGAGTTTAACCAAGCTAGTTCAGTAGGGGTTTAACCAAGCTAGCTGAGTAGGGGTTTAACCAAGTTAGTTCAGTTAGGGTTTAACCAAGTTAGTTCAGTTAGGGTTTAATCAAGTTAGTTCAGTTAGGGTTTAACCAAGTTAGTTCAGGTAGGGTTTAACCAAGTTAATTCAGTTGGGGTTTAACCAGGCTAGTTCAGTTGGGGTTTAAACAGGCTAGTTCAGTTGGGGTTTAACCAGGCTTGTTCTGTATGGGTTTAACCAGGCTAGTTCAGTCTGGGTTTAACCAGGCTAGTTCAGTAGGGGTTTAACCAGGTTAGTTCAGTAGGGGTTTAACCAAGCTATTTCAGTTGGGGTTTAACCAGGCTAGTTCACTAGGGGTATAACCAGGCTAGTTCACTAGGGGTATAACCAGACTACTTCAGTTGGGGTTTAACCAGACTACTTCAGATGGGGTTTAACCAGACAACTTCAGTTGGGGTTTAACCCGGCTAGTTCAGTAGGGGTTTAACCCGGCTAGTTCAGTAGGGGTTTAACCAGGCTAGTTCAGTAGGGGTTTAACCCGGCTAGTTCAGTAGGGGTTTAAACCGGCTAGTTCAGTAGGGGTTTAACAGGAGGCTCAGATGGGGATTATCCACGCTAGTTCTGAGGGGGTTTAACCACGCCAGTTCAGTGGAGGTTAAACCAACCTAGTTCAGTTGGGGTTTAAACAGGCTAGTTGGGTTGGAGTTTAACCAAGCTAGTTCAGTATGGGTTTAACCAGGCTATTTCAGATGGTGTTTAACCAGGCTAGTTCAGTCGGTGTTTACCCTGGTTTGTTCACTAGGGGTTTAACCAGAATAGTTCTGTGTTTACCCAGGCTAGTTCAGCAGGGGTTTAACCAGGCTAGTTCAGCAGCTGTTTAACCAGGCTAGTTGATTGGAGTTTAACCAAGCTAGTTGAGTTGGAGTTTAACCAAGCTAGTTCAGTAGGGGTTTAACCAGGCTAGTTCAGAAGGTGTTTAACCAGGCTAGTTCAGTAGTGGTTTAAACTAGCTAGTTCAGTTGGGGTTTAACCAAGATAGTTCAGTAGGGGTTTATCCCGGCTAGTTCAGCAGCGTTTTAACCAGGCTAGTTCAGTTGGGGTTTAACCAGCCTAGTTCAGTAGGGGTTTTACCAGGCTAGTTTTTTAGGGGTGTTACCAGTTTAGTTCATTTGGTGTTTAACTTGGTTAAACCAACCTAGTTTAGTATGGGTTTAACCTGGCTAGTTCAGTTGTGGTTTAACAAACCTAGTTCAGTAGGGGTTTATTACCGGCTAGTTCAGTTGTGGTTGAACAAACCTAGTTCAGTAGGGATTTATCCCGGCTAGTTCAGCAGCGTTTTAACCAGGCTAGTTCATTTGGTGTTTAACCAGCCTAGTTCAGTAGGGGTTTTACCAGGCTAGTTTTTTAGGGGTGTTACCAGTTTTGTTCATTTGGTGTTTAACCAGTCTAGTTCAGTTGGGGTTTAACCAGGCCAGTTCAGTCTGTGTTTATCCAGGCTAGTTCTGTAGGGGTTTAAGCAGGCTAGTTCAGTAGGGGTTTAACTCGGATAGCTCATTAGGGGTTTCACCGGGATAGTTCAGTTGTAGTTTAACCAACCTAGTTCAGTAGGGTTTTAACCAAGCTAGTTCAGAAGGGGTTTAACCAAGCTATTCCAGTAAGGGTTTAACCAAGATAAATAAATTGGGCTTTAACTAAGCAAGTTTAGCTGGGCTTTAACCAAGCTAGTTCAGCAGGGGTTTAACTAGGCTTGTTCAGTAGGGGTTTAACCAGGCTAGATCAGCAGGAATTTAACCAGGAAAGATCAGCAGGGGTTTAAACAGGCTAGATCAGTTGGGATTTACCAGGCTAGATCAGTAGGGGTTTAACCAAGAGAGTTCAGTAGGGGTTTAACCAGGCTAGTTCAGTAGGGGTTTATTCCAACTACTTCAGTAGGGGTTTAATCCAGCTAGTTCAGTAGGAGTTTAACCACACTAGTTCAGTAAGGGTTTAACCACGCTAGTTTTGAGGGGGTTTATTCACGCCAGTTCAGTAGGTTTTAAACCAACCTAGTTCAGTTGGGGTTTAAACAGGCTAGTTCTGAGGGGTTTAACCAGGCTAGTTCAGTCTGGGTTTAAGCAGGCTAGTTCAGTCTGGGTTTAAGCAGGCTAGTTCAGTTGGGGGTTAAGCAGGCTAGTTCAGTCGGGGTTTAAGCAGAGTTAGTTCAGTCGGGGTTTGAGCAGGCTAGTTCAGTCGGGGTTTAACCAGGCTAGTTCAGTCGGGGTTTAACCAGGCTAGTTCAGTCGGGGTTTAACCAGGCTAGTTCAGTCGGGGTTTAACCAGGCTAGTTCAGTCGGGGTTTAACCAGGCTAGTTCAGTCGGGGTTTAACCAGGCTAGTTCAGTCGGGGTTTAAGCAGGCTAGTTCAGTCGGGTTTAAGCAGGCTAGTTCAGTCGGGGTTTAAGCAGGCTAGTTCAGTCGGGGTTTAAGCAGGCTAGTTCAGTCGGGGTTTAAGCAAGCTAGTTCAGTAGGGGTTTAAACAGGATAGCTAATTAGGGGTTTAACCAGGCTAGTTCAGTTGGGGTTTAACCAGGCTAGTTCAGCAGCGTTTTAACCAGGCTAGTTTAGTAGGGGTTTTACCAGGATAGTTTTTTAGGGGTGTTACCAGTTTAGTTCATTTGGTGTTTAACCAGCCTAGTTCAGTTGGGGTTTAACCAGGCCAGTTCAGTCTGTGTTTATCCAGGCCAGTTCAGTAGTGGTTTAAGCAGGCTAGTTCAGTAGGGGTTTAACTCGGATAGCTCATTAGGGGTTTAACCAAGAGAGTTCAGTAGGGGTTTAACCAAGCTAGTTCAGTAGGGTTTTAACCAGGTTAGTTCAGTCAGGGTTTTAACCAGGCTTGTTCAGTAGGGGTTTAACCAGGCTTGTTCAGTAGGGGTTTAACCAGGCTAGTTCAGTAGGGGTTTAACCAGGCTAGTTCAGTAGGGGTTTAACCAGGCTAGTTCAGTAGGGGTTTAACCAGGCTAGTTCAGTAGGGGTTTAACCAGGCTAGTTCAGTAGGGGTTTATTCCAACTAGTTCAGTAGGGGTTTAATCCAGCTAGTTCAGTAGGAGTTTAACCACACTAGTTCTGAGGGGGTTTAACCACGCTAGTTTTGAGGGGGTTTATCCATGCCAGTTCAGTAGGTTTTAAACCAACCTAGTTCAGTTGGGGTTTAAACAGGCTAGTTCTGAGGGGTTTAACCAACCTAGTTCAGTCTGGGTTATCCAGGCTAGTTCAGTCTGGGTTTAACCAGGCTAGTTCAGTCTGGGTTTAACCAGGCTAGTTCAGTCTGGGTTTAACCAGGCTAGTTCAGTCGGAGTTTAACCAGGCTAGTTCAGTTGGGGGTTAAGCAGGCTAGTTCAGTCTGGGTTTAAGCAGGCTAGTTCAGTCTGGGTTTAAGCAGGCTAGTTCAGTCAGCGTTTAAGCAGGCTAGTTCAGTCTGGGTTTAAGCAGGCTAGTTCAGTCAGGGTTTAACCAGGCTAGTTCAGTCGGGGTTTAACCAGGCTAGTTCAGTCGGGGTTTAACCAGGCTAGTTCAGTCGGGGTTTAAGCAGGCTAGTTCAGTCGGGGTTTAAGCAGGCTAGTTCAGTCGGGGTTTAAGCAGGCTAGTTCAGTTGGGGTTTAAGCAGGCTAGTTCAGTCGGGGTTTAAGCAGGCTAGTTCAGTCGGGGTTTAAGCAGGCTAGTTCAGTCGGGGTTTAAGCAGGCTAGTTCAGTCGGGGTTTAAGCAGGCTAGTTCAGTCGGGGTTTAAGCAGGCTAGTTCAGTCGGGGTTTAAGCAGGCTAGTTCAGTCGGGTTTAAGCAGGCTAGTTCAGTCGGGGTTTAAGCAGGCTAGTTCAGTCGGGGTTTAAGCAGGCTAGTTCAGTCGGGTTTAAGCAGGCTAGTTCAGTCGGGGTTTAAGCAGGCTAGTTCAGTCGGGGTTTAAGCAGGCTAGTTCAGTCGGGGTTTAAGCAGGCTAGTTCAGTCGGTGTTTAACCAGGCTAGTTTAGTCAGTGTTTAACCAGGTTAGTTCAGTCGTGGTTTAACCAGGCTAGTTCAGTAGGGGTTTAACCAGGCTAGTTCAGTAGGGGTTTAACCAGGCTAGTTCAGTAGGGGTTTAACCAGGCTTGTTTAGTCGGGGTTTAACCAGGCTTGTTCAGTAGGGGTTTTACCAGGCTAGTTCAGTAGGGGTTTTACCAGGCTAGTTTAGTAGGGGTTTATTCCAACTAGTTCAGTAGGGGTTTAATCCAGCTAGTTCAGTAGGGTTTTAACCACGCTAATTCTGAGGGGTTTAACCAACCTAGTTCAGTCTGGGTTATCCAGGCTAGTTCAGTCTGGGTTTAACCAGGCTAGTTCAGTCTGGGTTTAACCAGGCTAGTTCAGTCTGGGTTTAACCAGGCTAGTTCAGTCTGGGTTTAACCAGGCTAGTTCAGTCTGGGTTTAACCAGGCTAGTTCAGTCTGGGTTTAACCAGGCTAGTTCAGTCTGGGTTTAACCAGGCTAGTTCAGTCGGGGTTTAAGCAGGCTAGTTCAGTCGGGGTTTAAGCAGGCTAGTTCAGTCAGTGTTTAACCAGGCTAGTTCAGTCAGTCTTTAATCAGGTTAGTTCAGTCAGTGTTTAACCAGGTTAGTTCAGTCGTGGTTTAACCAGGCTATTTCAGTAGGGGTTTAAACAGGATAGCTAATTAGGGGTTTAACCAGGCTAGTTCAGTAGGGGTTTAACCAGGCTTGTTTAGTCGGGGTTTAACCAGGCTTGTTCAGTAGGGGTTTTTACTAGGCTTGTTCAGCAGGGGTTTTTACCAGGCTTGTTCAGTAGGGGTTTTACCAGGCTTGTTCAGTAGGGGTTTTACCAGGCTAGTTCAGTAGGGGTTTTACCAGGCTAGTTCAGTAGGGGTTTTACCAGGCTAGTTCAGTAGGGGTTTTACCAGGCTAGTTCAGTAGGGGTTTTACCAGGCTAGTTCAGTAGGGGTTTTACCAGGCTAGTTCAGTAGGGGTTTAATCCAACTAGTTCAGTAGGGGTTTAATCCAGCTAGTTCAGTAGGGGTTTAATCCAGCTAGTTCAGTAGGGGTTTAATCCAGCTAGTTCTGAGGGGGTTTAACCACGCTAGTTTTGAGGGGGTTTATCCACGCCAGTTCAGTAGGTTTTAAACCCACCTAGTTCAGTTGGGGTTTAAACAGACTAGTTCTGTCTGTGTTTACCCATGCTAGTTCTGTCCGTGTTTAGCCATGCTAGTTCAGTTTGTGTTTAGCCATGCTAGTTCAGTCTGTGTTTAGCCAGGCTAGTTCAGTCTGTGTTTAGCCAGGCTAGTTCAGTCTGGGTTTAGCCAGGCTAGTTCAGTAGGGTTTAACCAGGATAGCTAATTAGGTGTTTAACCAGGCTAGTTCAGTTGTGGTTTAACCAACCTAGTTCAGTAGGGGTTTAACCAGGCTAGGTCAGTCGGTTTTTCCCCTGGTTTGTTCACTAGGGTTTTAACCAGGCTAGTTCAGTCAGGGTTTTAACCAGGCTAGTTCAGTCAGGGTTTTAACCAGGCTAGTTCAGCAGGGGTTTAACCAGGCTAGTTCAGCAGGGGTTTAACCAGGCTAGTTAAGTTGGAGTTTAACCAAGCTAAATCCCTTGGGGTTTAAACAAGCTAATTCAGTTGGTTTAACCAGGCTAGTTCAGTTGGGGTTTAACTAGGCTACTTCAGTAGGGGTTTAACCAAGCTATGTCAGTAAGTGTTTAATCAGGCTAGTTCAGTAGGGGTTTAACCAAGCTAGTTCTGAGGGGGTCATTTGCCGTGCCATCAGTGGAAGCGTCTGTGTGTGTGTGGTGCCTGTGTGTGGCATCTGAGTGTCTGTGTGTGTGTGTGTGTGTCAGAAAGCATTAAGGTAATGCACCTGGCACCTCAAATCCTGCACTCTTCCAACGTCACCTAGTGCCCCTTTTCACTCCCCATTATGCCTCCCTCCCTCCCCCTCTGCCTTCCATCCCCCTCTACTCTCCCTCACCCTCTGCCTTCCTTGCTTCCCACCTCCCTCCTCCTCAGGAGAAAGTGTATGTTTTATGTAGTTAGCATGGTTTAGGCTGGATAGCCCCATGCTTTCTGAATGTGTCAAGGATGAAGTCTAGGACCAAAAAGCTCCTTAACAGTTTCTACCTCCAAGCCATAAGACTGCTGAACAATTAATCAAACGGCCACCGGACTAATTACATTATTTGTAATAATGACAATTACAACAATACTGAATTAACATTTTTATTTTAACTTAATATAATACATAAATAAAATCAATTTAGTCTCAAATAAATAATGAAACATGTTCAGTTTGGTTTAAATAATGCAAAAACACAGTGTTGGAAAAGAAAGTAAATGTCCAATATGTGCCATGTAAAAAAGCTAACGTTTAAGTTCCTTGCTCAGAACATGAGAACATATGAAAGCTGGTTGTTTCTTTTAACGTGCGTCTTCAATATTCCCAATTAAGAAGGTTTAGGTTGTAGTTATTATAGGACTATTTCTCTCTATACCATTTGTATTTCGTATACCTTTGCCTATTGGATGTTCTTATAGGCACTATAGTATTGCCAACCTAATCTCTGTAGTTGATAGGCTTGAAGTCATAAACAGCGCTGTGCTTCAAGCATTGCGAAAAGCTGCTGGCAAAGGCAGGAAAGTACTGTTTGAATGAATGCTTTCGAGCCTGCTGCTGCCTACCACCGCTCAGTCAGACTGTTCTATCAAATATAAGATCATAGACTTAATTATAATATAATAAACAAAAAGAAATACGAGCCTTAGGTCATTAATATGGTCAAATCCGGAAAGTATCATTTTGAAAACAAAACGTTTATTCTTTCAGTGAAATACGGAACCGTTCTGTATTTTATCGAATGGGTGGCAATCCTAAATCTAAATATTGCTGTTACATTGCACAACCTTCAATGTTATGTAACATTCTGGCAAATGAATTACGGTCTTTGTTAAGAAGAAATGGTCTTCACACGGTTCACAACGAGCCAGGCAGCCCAAACTGCTGCATACACCCTGACTCTGCTTGCACTGAATGCAAGAGAAGTGACACAATTTCCCTAGTTAATATTGCCTGCTAACATGAATTAAGGATCCACCCCTTTTTTTCCAATTTTTGCCTAAAATGACATACCAAAATCTAACTGCCTGTAGCTCAGGCCCTAAAGCAAGGATATGCATATTACTGTTACTATTTGAAAGGAAACACTTAGACATTTGTGGAAATGTGAAAGGAATGTAGGAAATTAACACATTAGATCTGGTAGAAGATAATACAAAGAAAAAAACAACCATTCTTTTGTATTTTTTTGTACCATCCTCTTTGAAATGTAAAAGAAAGGCCATAATGGATTATTCCAGCCCAGGTGCAATTTAGATTTTACCCACTAGATGGCAGCAGTGTATGGGCAAAGTTTTAGACTGATCCAATGAACCATTGCATTTCTGTTCAAAATGTTGTCAAGACTACCCAAATGTGCCTAAGTTGTTTATTAATAACTTTTCATGTTCAAAATTGTGCACTCTCCTGAAAAAATAGCATGGTATTCTTTCACAGTAATAGCTACTGTAAATTGGACAGTGCAGTTAGATTAACAAGAATTTAAGCTTTCTGCCAATATCAGATATGTCTATGTCCTGGGAAATGTTCTTGTTACTTACAACCTAATGCTAATCGCATTAGCCTACATTAGCTCAACCGTCCCATGGAAGGTACACTGAATAAGTATACTTGTGTATTGATTTTAAGAAAGGTATTGATGTTTATGGTTAGGTACATTGGTGCGACGATGGTGCTTTTTTTGCGAATGCGCTTTTGTTAAATCATCACCCGTTTTGGTGAAGTAGGCTGTGATTCAATGATAAATTAACAGGCACCACATTGATTATATGCAACACAGGACAAGCTAGTTAAACTAGTAATATCATCAACCATGTGTAGTTAACTAGTGATTATGCTAAGATTGATTTTTATAAGATAGGTTTAATGCTAGCTAGCAACTTACCTTGGCTCCTTGCTGCACTCGCGTAACAGGTGGTCAGCCTGCCACGCAGTCTCCTCATGGATTGCAATGTAATCGGCGTCCAAAAAGACTGATTACTGATTGTTATGAAAACTTGAAATCGGCCCTAATTAATTGGCCATGCCGATAAATCGGTCGACCTCTTGTACAAATTGCCTCGACTAACCTGTACCCCCACGCATTAACTTGGTACCGGTGCCCCCTGTATATAGCCTCGTTATTGTTATTTTATTGTGTTACTTTTTATAATTTTTTACTTTAGTTGGTATTAACTCTTCTTGAACTGCACTGTTGGTTAAGGGCTTGTAAGTAAGCATTTCACAGTAAGGTCTACACTTGTTGTATTTGGCGCATGTGACAAATAAGTTTGATTTACAGTACAGTACATGGCGATCGATTTTAAAATGTTATCAGGGAAGCAGCAGAACTGTTTTAACTGGAGCATCAGCACGACCAGGTGGACTGGGGACAGCAAGGAGTCATCAGGCCAGGTAGTCCTAAGGCATGGTTCTAGGGCTCAGGTGCTCAGAGAGAAGAGAGCGAGAGAGAATTAGAGGGAGCATACTTAAATTCACACAGGACACCAGATAAGACAGGATAAATAAAGATAAACCCTAGACCCGACACATAAACTATTGCAGCAGAAATACTGGCAGCAGAAAAGGGGAGACACTGTGGCCCGTCCTACAATACCCCGGACAGGGCCAACCAGGCAGGATATAACCCCACCCGCTTTGCAAAAGCACAGCCCCCACACCACTAGAGGGATACCTTCAAACCACCAACTTACTACCCTGAGACAAGGCCGAGTATAGCCTACAAAGATCTCCCCCACGGCACAAACCCGAGGGGTGCGCCAACCTGGACAGAAACATCAAGTCAGTGACTCAACCCACTCAAGTGACCCACCCCTCCTAGGGATGGCATGGAAGATCACAAGTAAGCCAGTGACTTAAGGATATACATATATACATTCTCCATGATTAAATAGTTCTAACCTTATAAAAAACATTTTTTTTAGGGTTCCTTCGATACAACATTAAAACCCGAAAAACATAACTGCATAAAACAACCATTCAAGTTGGATTAAAGGGATGATTCACCCAAATTACAAAATTAACCATTGGTTTCCTTACTCTGTAAGCAGCCCATGGACAAGGTATGACCTCAATCCATGCTTTGGTTTAGTTTGGCCTCTTTCCAAACGCTAACTTTTTAGCATTTGTGGCACAAATCCCCTTCAAGTCATGGGACTGATATTATCCTTTTGTGCATCATGTTCTAATCATCTATAATTGACTTGTTGAGCTTTACAATACATTTGAGATACTTTAGAATGTTTTGGACATGATGCGCTTAAAATGCTAATATCGGTCCCATGACTTGAATGGGATCTGTGGCACAAATGCTAGAACATTAGCATTTAGAAAGATCACACATTCATCATTCACGGTTGCCATCAAACAGAATAAAAAAAAGTATCAGGACAGTGACACATTTTTATTGTTGTTTTGGCACTTTGGATTTGAAATGATACAATGACTATGAGGTTAAAGTGCAGACTGTCAGCTTACATTTGAGGGTATTTTCATCAAATATCGGGGGAACCGTTTAGAAATTACAGCACTTTTTGTACATAGTACCCCATTTTAGGGGCCCAAAGTATTGGGACAAATTCACTTATATGCTCAAGTAGTCAAAGTTTAGTATTTGGTCCCATATTCATAGCACACAATGACTACAACAAGCCTGTGACTCCACAAAATGTGTTGGACGCATTTTCTGTTTGTTTTGGGTGTGTTTCAGATTATTTTGTGCCCAAAGGGAATTAATGGTAAATAATATATTATGTCATTTTGGAGTCACTTTTATTGTTTCTAAACACTTCTACATCAATGTGGATGCTATGGATAATTCTGAATGAATAGTGAATAATGATGAGTGAGAAAGTTACAGACACATAAATATCATACCCCCCCAAAAAATGCTAACCTCCCCTGTTATTGTAATAGTGAAAGGTTAGCATGTCATGATTTACAGGTTAGCATGTCATAATTGTCCACTTCACAGTTCAGCTGTCAGAGATTTGAGCACAAAATGTATCAGGGCATTGCATGCAAGGGTATTGCATGCAATGGTCTATAGGCCCAGGTGTCCACTGTATGATATTAATATTGTAATAAATATATATATATATATATATATATATATATATATATATATATATATATAGTTGAAGTTGGAAGTTTACATACACTTAGGTTGGAGTCATTGAAACTCGTTTTACAACCACGCCACAAATTTCTTGTTAACAAACTATAATTTTGGCAAGTCGGTTAGGACATCTACTTTGTGCATGACACAAGTAATTTTTCCAACAATTGTTTACAGACAGATTATTTCACTTATAATTCACTGTATCACAATTCCAGTGGGTCAGAAGTTTACAAGCCAAAAGGACACTGACATCGTGAGGACAACCAGAGAGGTGCAGCTGAGAAGTGCGTCATTGAGAACTACCTGAGCGCTTCACGCGGAGATTCCCATCACAGACCTTCAACACGTAATTACCTCATTATATTCTGACCCGTAAGAGCGGCAGTTCGGGGCAAGGTTAGGGTTAAAATAAGCATAGCTGACAAATGCACCCAAATGTATATTTCTCTCGTGTACTTTTCTCTTTTTCTCTCTCTTTTAAATCCCCATTTTGGGTAACACGGGTCATAGTGTGTTGGCCCGTTGTACTAAGTTCTAATCAATAGCCTAGACTGTGTTTTGTGTATCTTTTATCATTTTAGCTTGCTAGTAAATAAATAATCAACTAAAATTGGTGTGGTACGGACTCATTGGTGGAACTCGGGTTTGTGCAGATTCCCGGATTATGCGACGTTCAGAATGAGACTGTAGAGGACATTGATTATTTAGCGACTGTTGTAAAATCGATATTCTGTTATCCTTTTGAGTTAATTTAGGAAATAGAAACTCAATAAAACTTTTCCTGGTGCCCCAGGTCAATGAGTTAATAATTGCCGGATTCATTTCAATCACGTAATTATAAACCGTTAATCATTCGATGAGCAACAGTCATCACATTAACCGATACAACGTCATGACAACACGCATAGATTTACAGTAGGAGGGTAATTCGTTAAATTTCTATCCAAATATTTTGCATAAAGATTAACATTATATTGTTAGATTATAGGAGTAATTCTGGTAGGCCTGAAACAGTCTTCCTAATCTCAAATTCAACTGTCTGAGTCAGTTGGATCGCCAGCGCACTGCCTTCATATCATAGGCCTGCAGTAGCTATAGTTTAACTATAGCCACATCATACCAAACCTTCAAAACGTTTCTAAACGTTATTAGGGGTAATATCAAAATTAAGTCAAACCACTGTTTACAGGCAAAATATGAGCAGAAGAGCGAATGCACAACCCCACCCAACCATCCCCAAATCAATAAAGAAAAGTTGGACGACCCTACCCTATTTTGGACAACCCCCCTCCCCCCCAGTAAATTTTGACCTGTCCCTAAATATTTTTAGGAAAAGCCTCACAATGCTTTGTAGGTCATCAAGATCATTTGTAAATCAATTTTAAATACCACTAGCAGCCAGTGTAAGGACGCCAAAACTGGACTGGATCTGTTCTCAGAGATGTGCAGTATTTTAGTTTTTTTGCTATTTGAAAGGTCCCCCAACAATCCCTGCGTAATCCCAATGTAATTTGTAACAAGATACTTCCGAAAATTGTAAAAATACTGTTCTAACATTTTTTTCATTGCAAAGTTCTATGTAGCTTTTATAGTGAGGTCATCTGTATCTCAGTTGGTAGAGCATAGTGCTTGTAACGCCAGGGTTAAGGGTTTGATTTCCGGGACAATATGTACATAAAATGTACAGGGCATTTGATCCAAAAGGAGGACGTTAACTAGACTTTGAAAGCAGACACGCTATGTTATTGCGACGCTGTCACTACACTCACTCTCTGGAAGTGGGTCTTTCTTTCAAAGTGCCTCGACTTTTTTTCAAAGCCCTTTGCACCTCCACAGAAACCTCTGATTAGCTCACACTTGATATCTAATTTCTGACACCAATTTATCACATTTGGAATAATATGGGGCCACAAAGCTCTTATCACCAATTGTCTGGGCTTTTGGTACAGTTCATAGTGTGTTAACCAAAAAATACAATATCATTTTTGGCACTAATATTTTGTTATTTATTTTGATAATTTGTTGTACTTTAAAACATAATACATTTTGATGTATTTTTGCACATCTGTCTTTAGTGTTGGTTGATCATTCATTCATTTATTTGTTGTGAGAATAAACCGCTAAGGATGTTTTGACATTCCTCTAAAAACATTCCCCCCCCCTGGCAGACTTCTGAAGTGGAAATGGATAAGCCTGATGATGAGTCACCAGGTGCGACATGTGGTGAAGGGGAGAGCGGAGACACCACATCTGTTCACATCACTGGCACTCCTGATAGCACAACAGATATTTTAGCAATGCTACATGGCTTCATGTTAAATCCACAGCAGCTACAGCAGGCAATGCAACAGCAGCAGCAGATGCAGCAGATGCATCAGCAGATCAGCCAGCTACTGGAGGAGGTGCAGAAAGGAAAGACCAAGCAACAGTGTGTTGTGACCCCTCTGCCAGCAGCAAACCCAGACACTTTGACAAGACCAGCTCCTCAGTCCCCAGGTAAGTTGTTCATCAAAAAGATGCAGCTCTTTGAGGATAAAGACAAAATACGCTACAATTAAACCGTTCATAAGCAGTCTGCAAAAGAACCACTTCCTGCATGAATGCTGATATACAATACTATATCTCACCCTCCATTGTAGGCCCAGCAGAGGAGGTATTAGCTGAACACCTTGACAAGAAGGAGGAGGCAGAGATGGTAAGACACTTTTACATCCTCAGTGGTCATGCTGATCATGTTCCTGTAATGTGATAAGTAATGTTATTATTATTATGATTTACATTCCTCTGCCATTAGAAATTGTTTCTCTTTTAATTGGTTGGTTGCTAAAATTCGAAACTAATTGCCTAATTTCAGTTTGTGACCAAGCAAGCAATGATAGTGAAGAGAATCATTCTACCATCTGTCAAATATCTTTGTAATAACCAAAAAGATTGTGTGTAGACTTTACTGTGTGTAGTGTAGACTTTATTGTGAAATGCTTACTTACAATACCTTAACCAACAGTGCAGTTAAAGAAGAGTTCAGAAAAGATTTACCAACTAAAGTAAAAGTTATAGAAAGTAACTAGTAATCTAACTGCACTGTCCAATTTACAGCAGTGATTATAGTGAAATAATACCATGCTATTGTTTGAGGAGAGTGCACAGTTTTGAACATGGAAAGTTATTCATAAACAAATTAGGCACATTTGGGCAGTCTTGATACAACGTTTTGAACAGAAATGCAATGGTTAATTGGATCAGGCTAAACCTTTGCACATGTACTGCTGCCATCTAGTGGCCAAAATCCAAATTGCAGCTGGGCTGGAATAATCCATTATGGCCTTTCTCTTGCATTTCAAAATTTCATTTTTTTTTACAAAAGAACGATTGATTTTTCTTTGTATTATCTTTTACCAGATCTATTGTGTTATATTCTCCTACATTCCATTCACATTTCCACAAACTTCAAAGTGTTACCTTTCAAATGGTACCAAGAATATGCATATCCTTGCTTCAGGGCCTGAGTTACAGGCAGTTCGAAAATTGAACATTAACCTTATGAGGTTAATGTTCCATTGGTAGGATAATCTTTATAATAGATAATCGATTTTATTTTCCGATGATTGCACATTGGCCAATAGAACGGATGGCAGTGGGAGTTTACTCACTAGCCTTCGAATTCCCCTTTTTTTCATCTTCACGCAAATGACGGGGATTTGGGCCTTTACCCGGGAAAACACTATATCCTTCTCAGACTCAGATTCGTTAAAGGAAAAAGCTTCTTCAAGTTTGAGGTGAGTAATCACTGTTCTGATGTCCAGAAGTTATTTTCAGTCATAAGAGACAGTAGCAGCAACATTATGTACAAAATAAGTTTAAAAAAACAAAATAGCACAGTTGGTTAGGAGCATGTAAAACGTCAGCCATCCTCTCCAGCGCCTTTTTTTTAAACAATATAATGCTTAATAAGGTTGGTGAAAACATGGCAAGGGATCGGAGACCACGCTTGTGGACTCTCCTATTCAGATCCACGCTTGTGGGCTCTCCTATTCAGCTCGTCCCACAGGTTATCTATGGGGTTTAGGTCTGTGGTGGCCATGGCAGGTGACAATCCAAGTGAAATATTATCACTTTTATTCATAAAAGGATAGCTAAGGATGCATTTGAATTGGTTTTTGTTTTGTTGAGGAAAAGTTTTTATAGGATTAGTTGAACGCGTTCTCTTCACGTTTCAATGGACGATTCGACGGTGGATTTTCTGAACACAAGGCGCCAACCAAACGGAGATTTATGGATATCATAAATGACTTTTTCTAACCAAATACCCATGGATTGTCTTCGTTGGACACTTAGGAAGCCCTCAGCAGAAGTTCTACAAAAGGTAAGGCACTTGTTTTTGCTGTGAAATGTATTTTCTGTGGGCCGTGCTCAATTATGATTTTATGGTAATGGAAAAATATGGTGAAAATGTTTGAGGTGCTAGCCTCAAACAATCAAATGTAGTGCTTTCGTCGTGAAGCCTTTTTGAAATCTGACAACGCTGTGATATTGCCAAGAAGCAGAGCTTTTGATGAGTATGAAACACTTGTATATTGTTGAATATTTAATAATTCAACTTTTGGATTTTGAATCTGCCGCCCAACATTTCACCGGGTAGTGTCGGGAGTGGGGGGGGATTGTGGCACTAGCGCACCACCCCTGCCTAAGTAGCTAAGCTTCCTAGCAGAGTCAGCCAGGTTTTGATTTAATATCTGCTTGGAGTCCATGGTAACATGTATCCTAATAAGTTGTCCAGGGACTTTGGAAGAAAAACAGTCCCCCAACATCAAAGATCCACCACCAAACTCCCTAGAAGGCCAGAACCTAGGAAGAAACCTAGAGAGGAACCAGGCTATGAGGGGTGGCCAGTCCTCTTCTGGCTGTGCCGGGTGGAGATTATAACAAAACATGGCCACGATGTTCAAATGTTCATAGATGACCAGCAGGGTCAAATAATAATAATCACAGTGGTAGTCGAGGGTGCAACAGGTCAGCACCTCAGGAGTAAATGTCAGTTGGCTTTTCATAGCCGATCATTCAGAGTATCTCTTCCACTCCTGCTGTCTCTAGAAAGTTGAAAACAGCAGGTCTGGGACAGGTAGCACTTCCGGTGAACAGGTCAGGGTTCCATAGCCGCAGGCCGAACAGTTGAAACTGGAGCAGCAGCACGGCCAGGTGGACTGGGGACAGCAAGGAGTCATCAGGCCAGGTAGTCGTGAGGCATGGTCCTAGGGCTCAAGTCCTCAGAGAGTGAAAGAGCATACTTAAATTCACACAGGACACCGGATAAGACAGGAGAAATACTCCAGATATAACGGACTGACCATAACTGACTATAACCCCCCGACACATAAACTACTGCAGCATAAATATTGACGGCTGAGACAGGAGGGGTCGGGAGACACTGTGGCCCCGTCCGACGATATCCCCGGACAGGGCCAAACAGGCAAGATATAACCCCACCCACTTTGCCAAAGCACAGCCCCCACACCACTAGAGAGATATCTTCAACCACCAACTTACCATCCTGAGACAAGGCAGAGTATAGCCCACGAAGATCTACGCCACGGCACAACCCAAGGGGGGGCGCCAACCCGGACAGGAAGATCACGTCACTGACTCAACCCACTCAAGTGACGCACCCCTCCTAGGGTCGGCATGGAAGAGCACCAGTAAGCCAGTGACTCAGCCCCTGTAATAGGGTTAGTAGCAGAGAATCCCAGTGGAGAGAGGGGATCCGGCCAGGCAGAGGCAGCAAGGGCGGTTTGTTGCTCCAGTGCTTTTCCATTCACCTTCACACTCCTGGGCCAGACTACACTCAATCATAGGACCTACTGAAGAGATGAGTCTTTAATAAAGACTTAAAGGTTGAGACCGAGTCTACGTCTAGCACATGGATAGACAGACCATTCAATAAAAATGTAGCTTTATAGGAGAAAGCCCTGCCTCCAGCTGTTTGATTAGACATTCTAGGGACAGTAAGAAGGCCTGCGCCTTGTGACCATAGCATACGTGTAGGTATGTATGGCAGGACCAAATTGGAAAGATAGGTAGGAGCAAGCCCATGTAATGCTTTGTAGGTTAGCAGTAAAACCTTGAAATCAGCCCTTGCCTTAACAGGAAGCCAGTGTAGAGAGGCTAGCACCATTTTTTTATTTCACCTTTATTTTATTTAACCAGGTAAGCTAGTTGAGAACAAGTTCTCATTTACAACTGCGAACCGGTCAAGATAAAGCAAAGCAGTGTGACACAAACAACAACAGAGTTACACATGGAATTAATAAGTGTACAATCAATAACACAATAGAAGAAAAAAAGAGTCTATATACAGTGTGTGCAAATGGCGTGAGGAGGTAGGCAATAAATAGGCTATAGTAGCGAAGTAAATTACAATTTAGCAGATGATGATGTGCAAGTAGAGATACTTGTGTGCAAAATAGCAGAAAAGTAAATAAAAACAGTATGGGGATAAGGTAGTTCGATTGGGTGGGCGATTTACAGATGGGCTATGTACAGCTGCAGCAGTCGATTAACTGCTCAGATAACTGGTGTTTAAAGTAATATGATCACATTTTTTGGTTCTAGTCAAGATTCTAGCAGCCGTGTGTAGCACTAAATGAAGTTTATTTAGTGCTTTATCCGGGTAGCCGGAAAGTAGAGCACTGCAGTAGTCTAACCTATAAGTGACAAAAGCATGGATAAATTCTTCTGTGTCATTTTTGGACAAAGTTTCAGAATTTTGCAATGTTACGTAGATGGAAAAGCTGTCCTTGAAACAGTCTTGATATGTTTGTCAAAAGAGATCAGGGTCCCGAGTAACGCCGAGGTCCTTCAACATTTTATTTGAGACAACTGTACAACCATCAAGATTACTTTTCAGATTCAACAGAAGATCTCTTTGTTTCTTGTGACCTAGAACAAGCATCTCTGTTTTGTCCAAGTTTAAAAGTAGAACATTTGTTGCCATCCACTTCCTTATGCAATTTTAGGGCTTCACCATGTTTCATCGAAATGTACAGCTGTGTCATTTGCATAGCATTGAAAGTTAACATTATGTTTGTGAATGACATCACCAAGAGGTAAAATATATAGTGAAAACAATAGTGTTCCTAAAACGGAGCCTTGAGGAACACTGAAATGTACAGTTGATTTGTCAGAGGACAAACCATCCACAGAGACAAACTGATATCTTTCCGACAGATAAGATCTAAACCAGGCTAGAACTTGTCCATGTAGACCAATTTGGGTTTCCAATCTCTCCAAAAGAATGTGGTGATCGATGGTATCAAAAGCAGCACTGAGGTCTAGGAGCACAAGGACAGATGCAGAGCCTCGGTCTGACGCCATTAACTTGTTAGGGATACAATCCCGTGAACGAGATCGATTTTTGACAACATCTGGTGAAATGCAGAGCGCCAAATTCAAATGACAAAAATACTCATTTTAAACATTCATGAAAATACAAGTGTTGCACACTGTTCAAAAGCGTAGAATCTTGGCAATCTCACAGCGTTGTCAGATTTCAAAAAGGCTTTACGGCAAAAGCATAACATTTGATTGTCTGAGGACAGCGCCCCGCATATTTTATGCATTAGCATAATAACATAACCAGAATGGGTGTCACAAAACTCAGAAAAAGCGATAAAATAAATCACTTACCTTTTGAAGATCTTCTTCTGATGGCAATCCGAAGTGTCCAAGCAACACAATAAATGTTCCTTTTGTTCGAAAAAGTCCCTTTTTATATCCATAAAGCTCTGTTTGGTTGGCAAGTTTTGTTCAGAAAATCCACCGTCCACTCGTCCATTATACAAGACATACAAAGCGTTAAAAATGTACCTATAAACTTTGTCCAAACAAATCAAACAACTTTTCTAATCAATCTTTAGGTACACTAATATGTATATTAACGATAATATTTCACAAGGATAATATCCTGGGCGATAGAAAAGGAAAAAACTGAGGCGCTCGCTCACGGTCCTGCGCGTAAAACAGAAAAGTGACTTCCTCACTCCCCTTGCCAATTCTTGTCTTACTTCTCGATTTTTCTAGATAAATGCATGAAACCTTGTCTAAAGACTGTTGACATCTAGTGGAAGCCATAGGTACTGCATCCTGGGAACTGGGTTTCAGTATTTCCTATAGCAAGTCAATGGCAAAACGGGCACCTCACAGAATCACATTTTTCCAGATGGATTTTCCTCGGGTTTTCGCCTGCCAAATCAGTTCTGTTATAATCAAAGACATTATCTGAACAGTTTTAGAAATGTCTGAGTGTTTTCTATCCAATACTACTAATTATTTGCATATCCTAATTATGTGCATTTCTGGGCCTGAGTACCAGGCATTTTACTTTGGGCACGCCAGACTCTCCGAACCTCCGAACACTGACCCACGCCCCGAACAGGTTAAAATGTCATTTACCACCTTCACAAGTGCAGTCTCAGTGCTATGATGGGGTCTAAAACCAGACTGAAGCGTTTCAGTCTGGTTTTGTCTTCAGGAAGGCAGTGAGTTGCTGCGCAACAGCTTTTTCAAGAATTTGAGAGGAATGGAGATTCGATATAGGCCGATAGTTTTTAATATTTTCTGGGTTAAGGTTTGGCTTTTTCAAGAGAGGCTTTAGGAAGCACAGGAAGCAGCTCTTTCAGTAGTTTAGTTGGAATAGGGTCCAGTATGCAGCTTGAAGGTTTAGAGGCCATAATTATTTTCATCAATGTGTCAAGTGATATAGTATTAAAAAACTTGAGTCTCTCCCTTGATCCTAGGTCCTGGCAGAGTTGTGTAGACTCAGGACAACTGAGCTTTGGAGGAATACGCAGATTTAAAGAGGAGTCCGTAATTTACTTTCTAATGATCATGATCTTTTCCTCAAAGAAGTTCATGAATTTATCACTGCTGAAGTGAAAGCCATCCTCTCTTGGGGAATGCTGCTATTTAGTTAGATTTTGTGACAGTATCAACATTTTTGGGGGGATTGTTCTTATTTTCCTCAATTAAGTTGAAAAAATAGGATGATCGAGCAGCAGGGAGGGCTCTTCGATACTGCACGGTACTGTCTTTCCAAGCTAGTCAGAAGACTTTCAGTTTGGTGTAGCGCCATTTCCGTTCCAATTTTCTGGAAGCTTGCTTCAGAGCTCGGGTATTTTCTGTATACCAGGGAGCTAGTTTCTTATGACAAATGTTTTTTGTTTTTAGGGGTGTGACTGCATCTAGGGTATTGCGCAAGGTTAAATTGAGTTCCTCAGTTAGGTGGTTAACTGTTTTTTGTACTCTGACGTCGTTGGGTAGGTGGAGGGAGTCCGGAAGGGCATCTAGGAATCTTATGGGTTGTCCGAGAATTTATAGCACAACTTTTGATGATCCTTGGTTGGGGTCTGAGATTATTTGTTGCGATTGCAAACGTAATAAAATGGTGGTCCGATAGTCCAGGATTATGAGGAAGATCCACAACATTTATTCCACGGGACAAAACTAGGTCCAGAGTATGACTGTGGCAGTGAGTAGGTCCGGAGACATGTTGGACAAAACCCACTGAGTCGATGATGGCTCCGAAAGCCTTTTGGAGTAGGTCTGTGGACTTTTCCATGTGAATATTAAAGTCACCAAAAATTTGAATATGACTACAAGGTCCGATATAGGAATTCAGGGAACTCAGTGAGGAGCGCTGTATATGGCCCAGGAGGCCTGTAAACAGTAGCTATAAAAAGTGATTGAGTAGGCTGCATAAATTTCATGACTAGAAGCTCAAAAGACGAAAAAGTCATTTTTTTTGTTGTAAATTTGCTATCGTAAGAGTTAGCAACACCTCCGCCTTTGCGGGATGCACGGGGATATGGTCACTAGTGTAACCAGGAGGTGAGGCCTCATTTAACACAGTAAATTCATTAGGGTTAAGCCATGTTTCAGTCAGGCCAATCACATCAAGATTATGATCAGTGATTAATCTGTAGTTAGAGTTTCTCCTTTACAGCTCTTCAGATTCCACGCGAAGCTATCGACAAAATACAACTTGAACGTGTATACCGCTTCAGACAGAGGGCAGAGGTATGAACGCCCAATCGTTACCAAATTTGCGTCATTTAATGGTTAAAAGCCTGGGTAAAAGACTTGCTGGGACCAGAATTGTCATGAATGATCAATTCCCGAAGGAAATTGCAGAACTGCGTAAGTTCTGTATCCAATTTTCAAGGAAAATAGATTAAAAAGGAAACGAGTAGCTCTCGTCGTCGATAAACTATATATTGATAACCAGTTGTTCAGAGACACAAAGACTACTCCATGGCTATTTTAAAAATTAAAAAGTTCTTATAGACAAGGAAAATAACACAATTCTAGCCTGGTTATGGATTGTAATAATACAATAAAGAAATATAGCTTTTCTATATATATCTTCAAATATAACAAATTGGAACACAAAAGCACTAATTCAACATGGTGAAGATAAAAAGTCAGGAAACAGAAAGCACAGTATATGTTTTTTTTATGTTTGGGAAAGTGTGGCGTTGAGTGTGAAAGGAAATGGTTGCATATCCCAGAACCAATGTATTGCTGTGAGCGGGGGTGTGAGAGAGCTTTCAATGTTGTTCAGATGATGGATATACTTTTTAGAATTAATTATACGTCTTATTTATTTATTGTCCTATCATGGTGGAACAGTGTTTTAAAATAAGTTAAATATATGTATTGTCCAATCATGGGGAACTACATTTTTTTAAATAAATTATATATCTTATATATTTATGATCCTATATTGATGGAACGGTCCATAACCCTAGACACCCACCTGAATGACCCAGATACTAAGGAGAAGTCTAACTGTTTTATGGGCCTGCTGTAAGCGGTCTGTATGCAGCCAAAATGCGGTCAGAGACCTACAGCAGCTCTGCTCCCTCAAGATTCTGAGCCTGCTTGGCAGGGTTGGTCCTGCAAAGCCAAAGCCCCCTAAAGGGAACGCATACTATACAAGGAAATTTTCAAAGCTGCTAATGAGAACCTTGACGACCTTGTACCTAGCCGGTGGACATTCCGGTGGGGTAACCCCCCACCCAGGCAGTGGCAGTGCTGGTAACACTAGCTGCAGTAACCCATGGAGAGGGGGTCACACTCAGACATTCAGAGAGGGGGTATATTATTGTGGCCCTGGTGGCACAAAATCAAACATTGAACTGCATGGAGATGCTTGGGAATATGGTCAATACGGGGGAATGTGTTGTGGGTGTTTCAGGGGAAAGGGGTACATTTGACCTCCATCATCTAGGACGTGACAATGGTTAATAAAATCTCTCCATTTCCACCCATTTTTATGCACAGTCTTGCAGGCCTTCTCATACAGCTGCAACTGTATATGCATTCATAAATCAAGACCCTTCTTGAGTTGGGCTCTGGGGTGGTGCAACTGTTGAGAATGTGAGCCTATGGTTGTGTTGGGGGAAAGGGTTTAGAGTGTGTGGGTGTATGTGCGTGTCCCACAACTGTTGCGAAGGAGTGAAATATGTTAGGGACAAATTAGGATGATTCACAATAATTGTTTGCTAATATAACAATCGCTTGCAATAATGTAATTTTGGTAATGGTGAGACTGGTGAGAGGTAAAATCCTTTGCATAAATTGCCTACATTATTAAAAATATTAATAGCTAATTCAACAATTTTAGATGAAGTTTTGTGGAAAAAGGGGTGATGGTTTTAATTAACAGTAATTTTGATCCAAACGTGCAAATTGTCCAAACAGATCATCAAGGTAGAAGGATTATTTTAAATATGTTATTGGACAATAAACAGATATGGCTTATTAACCTATACGGTCCAAATAATGAAGATCCAAGCTTCTTTGAAAATATATATAAAAATGTATTAACTCCACAAACAACACTAGACTCTATTATTATGGTGGGAGATTTTAATTACGGTCTTAAATACCTCTATGGACCGGAAAGGAAATCACACTACAAACTATCACCCTCAGGCACTTAAGGAAATCATGAATGTCATGGATATATTGGAATTAGTGGATATATGGAGACTTAAATACCCTGACCTAGTGAGATATACATGGCGGAGGCTTAATCAAGCTAGTTGTCTTGACTACTTTCTTATGCCATTC
This sequence comes from Brachymystax lenok tsinlingensis, assembly GCA_030435695.1. NCBI lineage: Eukaryota > Metazoa > Chordata > Actinopteri > Salmoniformes > Salmonidae > Brachymystax > Brachymystax lenok. The sequence goes on from CM059810.1 coordinate 888,091, forward strand.
TCTCTGGCACCAAAAGTTAGTGTTGATAGGGGACAGAATGCGGTTGGATCATCACATAATTGGCATATATATTACTCTTACAGAATTTCCACGTGGCCGAGGATATTGGAAATTTAATCAAAGCCTACTAGATGATAAATTGTTTAGAACTAGGACAGAAGAATTTATAACTGACTTTTTCAGACATAACATAGGTACAGCAGATCCCTTATTGTATGGGCCATTTTTAAATGTGCCTTTGGCGCATACATACAATTCAGTACTCATCTATAAAACAAAAACAATTTAGATCAAAAGAGTCCATATTAACAAAGGAAATTGAAGGACTAACAGTACAGTTAGATAGCAATAAAAACTGTACCATAGAGGCACAGAATAAGTTAGAGGAAAACATTTACCAAATTCTTTCTCAATCTTCAATATAGAAATGCTACCAATTTTTTTTATTGAAACTTGTTACAAATGATGGAGTTACGCATTATTCACTAAATTATATTTTTTTGAAAGAGGAAGTAAAGTACTTTAAGAATATGTTTTTGTTTCCGTCTCCTCCATCTCCACTAACTGAAACTAATTGTATGGATTTTTTTCCTAATAATAATGTAAAATTAACATCTGTACAGAAAGAGTCATGTGAAGGCCAAATTACAGAGGAGGAACTTCTTGATGCAATTAAAGCCTTTAAGTCCGGGAAAACTCCAGGGCTGGATGGCATAACAGTTAAGGTATACCAAACCTTTTTAGATATACTCAGAGGACCATTATTAGCATGTTTTAACCACTCCTATATAAATGGTACATTATCAGACACGCAACAAGAAGGTCTCATTTCATTTCAAAATATCGTTATTTTTTAAACAAGCTTTAGAAAGTTGGTTGCAATTTCAGTTTAATCCACCTGAAAAGACAGAACAAATGATACAACAAATATTGTGGTTAAACTCAAATATACTAATTGATAAAAAAACATATTTTTCGAAAAAATGTAAGGTATAATTTAAAGTGAATGATATCATAAATGGGACTGGTGGAGTTGGAAATGTCTGTTCTACCCAAAAATACAACCAACCAATTGCAGCATTACCACAAAAATGGAAGAGGCAAGTAGAAGGGGGAGAAAAAAGTGAGGAACTTGTATGTCGGCCCTGCATTAAAGAACATAAACGGTTAAAGAAAGGTGTGATAAATAAAAACATATACCAATTTTATTTAAGGACCAAAAAACTGATAGCTGTGCCATATAAATTGCAAAATAGTTGGGAAGAGATTTTCGATGGTTTATGAATTTATACGCAAAACAACGCCGAATTCAAAACTTTGAATTTTTCAATTTAAATTACTATCCAAAATTCTTGCAACCAATAGAATATTACAGCTCTGCAGATTTTGCTGTGAGGAGGCAGAGTCATTAGATAATTTATTTTGGTACTGTCCATATGTAGCTTGTTTTTGGTCACAGGTCCAGGAATGGCTGAAGAATTGCAACATAAATTAATTACTTAAAAATCATACAATTTGATTTTCTGGATTTTTTTTAGATTCCGTCACTCACAGTTGAAGATTACCTATGATAAAAAATTACAGACTTCTACATGCTTAGTAAGTGGGAAAACCTGCAAAATCGGCAGTGTATCAAATACTTGTTCTCCCCACTGTATGTGTGTGTATGTATGTATGTATGTATGTATGTATGCATGTATGTATGTGTATATGTATGCATATGGATATATATATTTACCCCAAAAAAGATATGGGGGATTGGAAATGATGCAGACAATTTCATTGATGGAAGCAACAATCTTTCCGCAATATTAAGCTGATCCACCCCTTAAAAAAAATATATGTGTGTGTGTATATATATATATATATATATTGTTTTTAAATATTAAAAAAACATTTTTTAAATAACAATGATAAAAATACCAGCATGTGAAGTAACTAGCTTGCGAAACAAACTGCACGAAACAAACTGCACTATCAATTTAGGAGTTTCTCACTGAATTCAACATGCAGTTCATCTTTGGCCAGAACTAGTGCAGAGTACATTGCTATGGCAACAACAGCCCTTTCCTGTTGTTCCCCACAGACACACAGGGCACAAAGCGAGGTCATTTTTGAAGGAGAAACTGAGTTGAAAATTTGGTACACTGTTTAGATTGAGCACATTTACAGTACATGACCACCTGCTTGTCAAACATCTCATTCCAAAATCATGGGCATTAATGTGGAGTTCGTCCCCTCTTTGCTGGAAGGCTTTCCACTAGATGTTGGAAGGTTTCTGCGGGGACTTGCTTCCATTCAGCCACAAGAGCATTAGTGATGTCGGGCACTGATGTTGAGTGATTAGGCCTGGCTCGCAGTCAGCGTTCCAATTCATCCCAAATGTGGTTGAGGTCAGGGCTCTGTGCAGGCGATCTCGAAAAACCATTTCTGCATTGACCTCGCTTTGTGCACGGGGGCATTGTCATGCTGAAAGAGGAAAGGGCCTTCCCCAAACTGTTTCCACAAAGTTGGAAGCACAGAATCGTCTAGGTTAGAATGTCATTATCTGATGTAATGTTAGGATTTCCCTTCACTGCAACTAAGAGGCCTAGCCCAAACCATGTAAAACAGCCCCAGACCATTATTTCTCCTCCACCAAACTTTACAGATGGCTCTATGCATTGGGGCAGGTAGCATTTTCCTGGCATCTGCCAAACACATATTCATCCATCGAACTGCCAGATGGTGAAGCATGATTCATCACTCCAAAGAATGTGTTTCCACTGCTCCAGTCCAATGGCGGCGAGCTTTACACCACTCCAGCCGATGCTTGGCATTGCGCATGGTGATCTTAGGCTTGTGTGCAGCTGCTCGGCCATGGAAACCCATTTCATGAAGCTCCTGATGAACAGTTCTTGTGCTGACATTGCTTCCAGAGGCAGTTTGGAACTCTGTGTTGCAACCGAGGACAAACTATTTTTACGCTCTACGCGCTTCAGCACTCTGCGGTTCTGTTCTGTGAGCTTATGTGGCCTACCACTTCCCGTTGTTGCTCCTAAACGTTTCCACTTCACAATAACAACACTTACAGTTGACCAGAGCAGCTCTAGCAGGGCAGACATTTTACGAACTGGCTTGATAGAAAGATGGCATCCTATGACATTGCCACGTTGAAAGTCACTGAGCTCTTCAGTAAGGCCATTTTACTGCCAATATTTGTCTATGGAGATTGCATGGCTGTGTGTACTATGTTATACACCTGTAGCAACGGGTGTGTTTGAAATAGCCGAATGCTCTAATTTGAAGGGATGTCCACATACTTTTGTATATATAGTGTATATACGTTTGTCACGACGATATAAACAGATGGATGTGTTACAGACCACCTGATATTTCAGCCTTTTTCAGTGGGGTATGGTTTTGGCCTGCCTGGTAAATTAGTTAATTGCCCAATAAGAACAAGAGTTCCAAACCTCTCTGACAATAACATCTATTTTTATGTTTTCCCCTCCCCACTCATACCACTCCCCGACAGTCCTGTCAAAATTTGTTAACCATTTTAATTGAAAAAAATCACAGTAAGGTCCCATTGTTACCCAGAAATTATTTGATAGAATGAAAAAGACATCTGCATTGGAGCATTCAGGTTATGAATTGATTTAACTGTTTTTTTTAGAAATCGGAAGAGGTCAAGCAGCCTTTGTCCAAAGCCAATGATGAATCAAAACCAGAGACAGACGGCTCTTCAGGAGGAAACAGAGAAACAACCAAAGGTATTGTCTCCTGTTTTAAAGTTATTCCTATCAGCTCCTGTCATTGCCCTTACTCCTCATGTCTGCTAAATGACTTCAATGTAACTGTTTACCACAACACACTTTCTATGACATATGACACTGTCACAAATGAATTAATAAGCATTTATAAACTATTTAAAGGTTCTAAGTATAGGCTGGTTTACAGTTGGTCTATTAACATGTAACTGTAACAACTGTCTACAGACATCATGAACATTCTAATGTCGCTAGACATCAAAATTGTCGTTGTCATTATGAAACAGTATCAACACAAAAACAACAGTCTGCATGACATCACTAGCCTGGTGATCCAACTAGCATACACTGCTGTATTTTAACACCAATTAAACCCATTTGTTTAAAAATGAATTCAGTATAGTCGTTAGTATGATCAATCTAGCAAGCGAGGCAACTAAAATCTACTTTTTAAACAATGTTTTGGTTCGATACTAACTTAAGATTGTTTGTATTCATTACAGGAAAAAAAACTCCTAACAATATAATTCATTATTTACAAGTTAATGGAATCGTAAAAACTAAGTTGAAGTGCCTCATGGACATGTAAATAGCTGTCATGTACCATCATCATCATTGCTTCCTTGTGGCAAACACTTCTAAAGCGGTTGACTTGAAAACGACAATGCACATTAACTGTCGGTTTGAGCCGCCCTCGTGTCAAGCATGTCCGTTAAGGAAAACACTGTTCACTGCATGGAGCATTGTCCTGCATTGTCCTGCTGGAAAACCAATCCTCAGAGTTGGGGAACATCGTCAGAGCAGAAGGAAGCAAGTTTTCTTCCAGGACAACCTTGTACGTGGCTTGATTCATGCTTGATTCATGACAATGTTCCCCAACTCTGAGGATTGGTTTTTCCAGCAGGACAATGCTTCATGTGTTTTCCATAACTTGTAAATAATGAATTATATTGTTAGACAAGACAAGTCAGTTAAGAACAGCCTACCTGGGAATAGTGGGTTAGCTGCCTTGTTCAGGGGCAGAACGACAATGCTCCATGCAACACAGCCAGGTCAATCAAGGTGTGGATGAAGGACAACTTGATCAAGACCCTGTCATGGCCAGCCCAATCTCCAAATGTAAACCTCTGGAATGTGATCAAGAGGAAGATGGATGTTCACACCATCAAACAAAGCCAAGCTGCTTGAATTTTTTTGCGCCAGGAGTGGCATAAAGTCACCCAACATCAATGTGAAAGACTGGTGGAGGGCATGCCAAGAAGCATGAAAGCTGTGATTGAAAATCAGGGATATTCCAACAAATATTGATTTCTGAACTCTTCCTAAGTTAAACCATTAGTATTGTGTTTAAAAATGAATATGAACTTATTTTCTTTGCATTATTCGAGGACTGACAACACTGCATATAAATGACAATATTTTTATTTGGAATTTGGGAGAAATGTTGTCAGTAGTTTATAGAATAAAACAAAAAAATTAATTTTACCCAAACGCATACAGTTGAAGTCGGAAGTTTACATACACTTAGGTTGGAGTCATTAAAACATCTACTTTGTGCAGGACACAAATAATTTTTCCAACAATTGTGTACAGAGAGATTATTTCACTTATAATTCATTGTATCACAATTCCAGTGGGTCAGAAGTTTACAGACACTAAGTTGACTGTGCCTTTTAAACAGCTTGAACAATTCCAGAAATGTATGTCATGGCTTTAGAAGCTTCTGGTAGGCTAATTGACATAATTTGAGTCAATTGGAGGTGTACCTGTGGATGTATTTCAAGGCCTACCTTCAAAAAATTGTAGACCTCCAAAAGTCTGGTTCATTCCAAACACCTGAAGGTACCACGTTCATCTGTACAAACAATAGTACGCAAGTATAAACACCATGGGACCACGCAGCCGTCATACCGCTCAGGAAGGAGACGCATTCTGTCTCCTAGAGATGAACGTACTTTGGTGCAAAAAGTGCAAATCAATCCCTGAACAACAGCAAAGGACCTTGTGAAGATGCTGGAGGAAACAGGTACAAAAGTATCTATATCCACAGTAAAACGAGTCCTATATCGACATAACCTGAAAGGCCGCTCAGCAAGGAAGAAGCCACTGCTCCAAAACCACCATAAAAAAGACAGACGACGGTTTGCAACTGCACATGGGGACAAAGATCATACTTTTTGGAGAAAAGTCCTCTGGTCTGATGAAACAAAAATATAACTGTTTGGCCATAATGACCATCGTTATGTTTGGAGGAAAAAGGGGGAGGCTTGCAAGCCGAAGAACACCATTCCAACCGTGAAGCACGTGTTGTGGGGGTGCTTTGCTGCAGGAAGGACTGGTGCACTTCACAAAATAGATGGCATCATGAGGGATGAAAATTATGTGGATATATTGAAGCAACATCTCAAGATATCAGTCAGGAAGTTAAAGATTGGTCGCACATGGGTTTTCCAAATGGACAATGACCCCAAGCATACTTCCAGAATTGTGGCAAAATGGCTTCAGGACAACAAAGTAAATGTATTGGAGTGGCTATCACAAAGCCCTGACCTCAATCCTATAGAAAATGTGTGTGTAGAACTGAAAAAGCATTTGCGAGCAAGGAGGCCTACAAACCTGACTCAGTTACACAAGCTCTGTCAGGAGGAATGGGCCAAAATTCACCCAACTAATTGTGGGAAGCTTGTGGAAGGCTACCCGAAACATTTGACCCAAGTTAAACAATTTAAAGGCAATGCTACCGAATACAAATTGAGTGTATGTAAACTTCTGAACCATGTGATGAAAGAAATAAAAGCTGAAATAAATCATTCTCACTACTATTATTCACATTCTTAAAATATAGTGGTGATCCTAACTGACCTAAGACAGGGAATTCTTACGAGGAATAAATGTCAGGAATTGTGAAAAACTGAGTTTAAATATATTTGGCTAAGGTGTATGCAAACTTCCGACTTCAACTGTACCTATAAATAGTGAAACCAGAGAAACTGATAATTTGCAGTGGTCTCGGAAGTTGGCAAGTCAGTTAGGACATCTACTTTGTGCATGACATAAGTAATTTTTCAAACAACTGTTTACGCTACGTGAAACGTTTGACCCAAGTTAAACAATTTAAAGGCAATGCTACCAAATGCTATATATATATATACTGTACACACTACTGGTGAAATGTTTTATAACACCTACTCATTCAAGGGTTTTTCTTTATTTTTACTATGTTCTACATTGTAGAATAATAGTGAAGATTTCAAAACTATGAAATACCACATATGGAATCATGTAGTAACCAAAAAAGTGTTAAACAAATCAAAATCTATATTTTTTACCAAATAGCCACCCTTTGCCTTGATGACAGCTTTGCACACTTGTGGCACTCTCTCAACCAGCTTCATGAGGTAGTCACCTAGAATGCATTTCAATTAACAGGTGTTCCTTGTTAAAAGTTAAATGGTGGAATTTCTTTCCTCCTTCATGTGTTTGAGACAATCAGTTGTGTCGTGACAAGTTAGGGGTGGTATACAGAAGATAGCCATATTTGGTAAAAGACCATTTGGTAAAAGACCATATTTTGTCAGGAACAGCTCAAATAAGCAAAGAGAAACGACAGTCGTTACTTTAAGACATGAAGGTCAGTCAATCCGGAAAATTTCAAGAACTTATTTGAAATGCTTTCCAGGTGACTACCTGGACTTATGGATCATCAATGTAAATGATGCATTACACACAGACCTGCTAGAGCTGCCCCGGTAAACTGTAATTGCTGTTATTGTGAAGTGGAAATGTCTATGAGCAACAACGGCTCAGCCACGATGTGGTAGGCCACACAAGCTCACAGAATGGGACCGCCAAATGTTGTCCTCGGTTGCAACACTCCCTACTGATTTCCAAACTGCCTCTGGAAGCAATGTCAGCACAATAACTGTTTGTCAGGAGCTTCATGAAATGGGTTTCCATGGCTGAGCAGCCGCACACAAGCCTAAGATCACCATGCGCAGTGCCAAGCGTCGGCTGGAGTTGTGTAAAGCTCACCGCCATTGGACTCTTGAGCAATGGAAACGTGTTCTCTGGAATGATGAGTCACGCTTCACCATCTGGCAGTCCGGCGGACAAATCTGGGTTTACCGGATGCCAGGAGATGCTACCTGCCCGAATGAATAGAGACAACTGTAAAGTTCGGTGGAGGAGGAATAATGGCCTGGGGCTGTTGTTCATGGTTCGAGCTAGGCCCCTTAGTTCCAGTTAAGAGAAATCTTAACGCTACAGCAAACAATGATGATTCTGTGCTTCCAACTTTGTGGCAACAGTTTGGGGAAGGCCCTTTCCTGTTTCAGCATGACAATGCCCCTGTGCACAAAGCTAGGTCCATACAGAAATAGTTTGTCGAGATCGGTGTGGAAGAGCTTGACTGCCTGCACAGAGCAATGACCTCAACCCCATCAAACATCTTTGGGATGAATAAGACGGCTGACTGCGAGTCGGGCCTAATCGCCCAAAATCAGTGCCCAACCTCAATAATGCTCTTGTGGCTGAATGGAATCAAGTCCCCACAGCAATGTTCCAACATCTAGTGGAAAGCCTTCCCAGAAGAGTGGAGGCTGTTAAAGCAGCAAAGGGGGGACCAACTCCATATTAATGCCCATGATTTTAGAATGAGATGTTCGACGAGCAGGTGTCCACATAATTTTGGTCATGTAGTGTATGATCCCTTATTGATGTCACTTGTTAAATCCACTTCAATCAGTGTAGATGAAGGGGAGGAGACGGTTTAAGACTTGAGACAATTTCGACATGGATTGTGTATGTGTGCCATTCAGAGGGTGAATGGGTATGACAACAGATTTAAGTGCCTTTGAACAGGGTATTGTAGTAGGTGCCAGGCGCTGCTGGGTTTTTCATGCTCAACCATTTCCCGTGTGTATCGAGAATGGTCCACCACCCAAAGAAGATCCAACCAACTTGACACAACTGTGGGAAGCAATGGAGTCAACATGGGCCAGCATCCCTGCTTTAGACACCTTGTAGAGTCCATGCCCCAAATATTTGAGGCTGCTCTGAGGGCAAAGGGGGGAATGGGGAATGCAGCAATTGCAGATTGCCCCTTTAAGATACAGTATGTGATTTGTTTCAAAGCAGTATTTTAGTATTCAATAAGTATTTAGAACTGAAATATTTCATCACATTCTATGTTAGTATTCTTTTCATAGCCCGTGTCTGCCTTATTCACTCTTTTACCAGTGCTGCCCCCTCCTGGTGATGTCCACTTCCTGTCGCTTACGTCAGACTCTGTGTCTCTGAGCTGGGGTTCTCCTGAGGGACTGACAGGACCACAGAAGTTCAGGGTGACCTGGGGATGTGATGGAGAAGAGAAGAGCCTGAGGGTGGAAGATGGGTGTAATGTTGAAATAGATGGACTCCAGCCTGGTGAAAAGTACCAGTTCAACGTGGCTACAGAGGGAGAAGATGGCAGCCATAGCAGATGGGTCTCAGCATCTGTATATACTGGTACAGTAACTTGATTTTGTCTTTGGTTATTTGCTTCTAGGGATGTTGTTTTTTCATGTGATGTCCAAACAAGACATTAGCTATAGGCCTATCCGATATTTTGTTTCAGCAAACATTTTGTTTTTCGTCCTAGTGGTCCCAGCACCCAGGGACTTACAAATCACCCTGTCAGGAGCGACCTCTGTCAGTGTCAGTTGGCCCAAGGCTGAAGGAATAGAGAAAGTTCCACAGAGCTTCGTCATATCCTACTGCAGCCCGGGAACAAAGCCCCACACAGAAAAAACTGAGGACTGCTATATAACACTGTCGGGCCTGCTACCTGGTAGTCAGTACACCATCAATGTCTCAACTGTGTTGGACAATGGGGAACAGAGTAAACCTGTTTCTACAACCATCTGTACAAGTAAGATATCTGCATCATCTTAAAATCACTTCAGTAGCAGACCTAGAGTCATCTTAATCACTTCAGTAGCAGACCTAGAGACATATTAATCACTTCAGTAGCAGACCTTGAGTCCTCACAGTTCTAAAGTGGTGTATTTATTGTATTTTATGGCGCAAAAACAATTTAACTTAAATATTTTACTCTAACTATTTAACTGAAACACATTCTCTTGTCTGTTCACAACGTGAACTGATACCATCCACTGTTCCACTCACTTTGTGGAGGGAAAACTACATTATTGAAGAATGCAGTTTGTCAGTGTGCTAACAGGAAGAACATAACGGTTATACTCAAGGTAACAACAATGTCTTTCTAATCCATCAGAACTCATTGAGGTCCAGATTGTTCTGGTGGGGATGACTAGAGTTGGAAAGAGTGCAGCAGGAAACACCATCCTGGGGAGGAAAGCTTTCCAGTTAAATTTAGGTTTCAACTCTGTCACATCAGCCTGTGAAAAGGCAGAAGGAGAGGTGGATGGGCAAGGGGTGACTGTTATAGACACTCCAGGTTTACTGATCACCAAGTTGTCCAATGAGGAGGCACTGACAGAAATCAAGAGCTGCATCTCTCTCTCTTCTCCTGGTCCCCATGTATTCCTGTTTGTGATCCAGGTGGGTAGAATCACAAAGGAAAATAACGAAACAGTGAAGATCATTCAGACAACCTTTGGAAAACAGTCAGCAAACTATACAATGGTGCTATTTACCCATGGAGATAATCTGGCGGGAATGTCAATTAAAGACTATGTGGATGATTCTCCAGATCTTCAGCATTTCATTAAACAATGCCACGGGAGATATCATGTCTTCAACAACAGTGAACAGAATCCCTCTCAGGTCACTGAGCTGCTGGACAAGATAAACAAGATGGTGAAAAGAAATGGAGGAAGCTACTACACCAATGAGATGTTAGAAGAAGCTGAGAGAGAGATTGAAGAAGAGGATTTGAGGAGCCTGGAAAAGTGGGGGATGGAAGAGTTTGAAAGAGAGCGTCCAAGGGATAGATTTGGTGTTGAAAGTACAGTTGTGACGGCAGTAGAGGGAATTACAGTGGAAGCTGTAGTAAATAGATGCAGGATACAATGAGAGTCCATAGTTAACAGTGCTGTACATTCTACAAGTTGTTAGACTAGATATTGAATAATGAAGTCAATCTTAGTGTCTCTGCCTTGCCTGTTCCAGTGCTGGAGAACAAGCCACTACACCAATGAGATGTTTTAAGAGGCTGAGAGAGGGAAGTAGTAAAATAAGGGGATGCTGTGTACAATGACTACTGTCTCTGGACACATTCTAATGGTTTACACACATTAGACCAAGTATAAAACAACCTCAACACTTTGATATTAATTGATGAAGAATGACGGTTCTTAAATGACTAAATGTCATATTTTGTTCAGTTTCTTTGTCTATTCACATATAACCATCACTTTGATAAGACAATGATGATGTGTTCAACGTCCTGTTATACTGTATGTAATATTAAGGATATATTATGTATTTGCTTTTCCTTTTTGAGGAGACACATGAACTGTGTTTGGGATTGGCACCACAAATGTTTAGCTGTTTTATTAAACTGTGTTTGGGATTGGCACCATAAACATTTACCTGTTTTATTAAACTATGTTTGGGATTGGCACCATAAACATTTACCTGTTTTATTAAACTATGCTTGGGATTGGCACCATAAACATTTACTTGTTTTATTAAACTGTGTTTGGGATTGGCGCCATAAACATTTACCTGTTTTATTAAACTATGTTTGGGATTGGCACCATAAACATTTACCTGTTTTATTAAACTATGTTTGGGATTGGCACCATAAACATTTACCTGTTTTATTAAACTGTGTTTGGGATTGGCACCACAAACGTTTACCTGTTTGAATATATTTATTATTTCTGCTAGACATGAAACAACTATACAACTACACAGTAAGGGAGAGAAGTGTATTTATTGCATTTTTGTCAAAGATACAAAATGTGAAGACTGACTTCTGATTTAATTTCAAAATGTCTGCATTATTTTATTGTAGAAAAGTGCTGAGTATTTTTCTCTGCTAATACAGTGCTGTAGGTGGGTTAATAGGTGTTATTTCTTGGTATTTTGATTTGATTATTACAATTGTTTTAAATTTTGATTTATCAGGAGGTGTTGACGCTTACTGTACTTCCCGCGGCTTTGTGCGTGAACAAAAAGAGAGAGAATGACAAGTAAAGGGACACAGAGAGGGGGGATAAATGTGTAGAAAGAACAGGTTGAGAGAAAATAAGTTCTCTATTTTGATCTCTGTGACCACTCTCTTTATATCATAAACACAATGATTATTGGGTCTCTGTACCTCTTTGAAAGCATCCTTGAGCTCCTTCACTCCTATCATATCTGCTGTCTCTGACAAGCCGGGGGATTACTACATTCCTTTCAAAATTGAAACAGCGTTTAATGTGCAGTTTAATGTAGTTGTTTTGTCTTGCCAACTTTCTGGGCGACCCTACCACAGTCATAGAAATGTGAGTTATAGATCTGTTATTGTCATTTAAAGCAAGTATAAAATCGGTAGGTCTGTTCTATGTGCAGGATGTATATGCTTCCCATGCTTAAGCTTCTTTTACTTTAGGTTTTGTACACCAGGTACAAACACCTGAAAATGCAATATTTTTGGTTATGGAAAGTATATTTTACACTGGTTTAGATGGTACCGTGATTCTCTACACAATGACTGGTTGTTTTGTCACATAAATTGAAATTAGGTGAAGTATTAGAATTTAACCAACCAGGAAATGCTGGAGTGATTTCTGCATATTAATTGCCGTCTTAAAAAAAAAAAAATTTTAAACGTATGCCCATCTCATTGCATTTTCTGCCTAATGGTAAGTCCGTCAGTGCGCACAGTAAACTTGCCTGAATAACTGGGCATTTGTGAGCATATTTGTGTCCACGTTAATATGACAACTTGGGAGAAGGATGATCCACGACAAATAGCACATGAGTAGGCCATATTGTATGATGGCCTATCCGTTAACGCCGATATATCCTGACAAAATACACCCTAAGACTGGCCTGCTAATATGCCTTTCTGGACCTTGTCCTTGTCGAGAAAAGACCCATTACTGATCCAAATTATTATTATTTAGGCATTCAAAAAGCAGGGCTTTTTAGTGATTATTGAAATGGCATATTCACTGCGGTTTACTTTACTCACTACAAAAATATATATGTTTTTATTGCATTGTTCTGTTATTACCTAAGTATGATCATTGTCTTGTCTCTGATAAATATTATTCGTATTAGTTCTAATATTTAGCTACAGAATATCGGGTTGCATAGGCTTCTAATTTAGGCTACACATCTCTCAAGATTATTTTTGGGCAGTTAAGCACCTGGCCTGTCCCCTGCCTCTTAGCTACAGCTATTCCTCTTAGCTCTTAGAGTCCCAGGAAACGTAGATTACGATAGCTTGTTGTACACTTAAATCGAGCATTATATTTACTACTACTAGCCTATCGATGAGAGATCCCAGCTTGCTCATGCTTGCAGAATGTAAAATAGGGTAGTTTGAAAGGAGAACGAGTGAGCCGTGATGGTGTAATATCTCAGCCCAGCCGCCAAAATAGGTCTAGTATAATGATTGAATTCATCACATATTTCGTGAAAATTCCTAATAATAAATAGTCTGCATAGACTAAAATATCGAAAATCATTAGCTTAAAGATGTTTTAATTCGTATCACACTTGACCATAAACAACAAGGAGCCTAACATTGTATTTGATTTGATATCAATATGATATCACTAATCTCAAGCTAAGGGTTATATTCAAAAAAATGTATTGGGACTCTTAAATGTTTTTAGAATAAGAAAATATGTATTATAATATAACACACATAATTTACCCTGGCCAACCTGAACCTATGTCCTAACTGACGCAGTCGCAGACGAGATTGAAAGTATATTTTATAGCCGTGTCAATTATTTGTTCCAGGCAAGACTACTTGAAATGCAGCAGGAAAATGGTACACATGTTTTATAAAAGTGTCAAGTTAGGATATTTTGAATGGAAAAAATCTTATTCAAAATAGGCGAAACTTTAGGACAAAACGTCGCTGCAATTCCTCTCAGGTAATTTGAACATGTAAAGATCTAATTGCCCAAACTCGCATAGCCTATAGGCAGATTACGCACAAGGAATTTCACTAACATGATTTTACAATTAATATCAGACCTAAGCCTATTATTTGTTCACGAAGCATAGCATACATTGTAATGTTCACGGTTAAAAAACTGCTTGGCAACTGCTATTTTACCCCATTTGTAAAGTGGGACGTGTTAACTAGGCCTATTTGACGGCGTTCGGTGCAAATCGTATTTTTTGCAGACGCGCGAGTCTCAGAAGACTGCTATTTCACATGAATGTGTATCCTGAGATGTTAAATAATTATCCAGGCGTTGTGAGATCTGATAATGCTTGTAGCGCTACTGCAGAAAAATATGATCTGGAACACCATCTTTCTCTCGCTTTAAATCCGTCCATAAAGTTCAACAGAAGATATAAGAAACCGACCTACATTCTTCACAAGATAATACAACATGAAGAGGGAGTTTACAGTGTATTGTGGTTTTTACCAATGTATTTCTCATCAGCCATGCAAGAAGGGCTTTATAAATCAATTTCATTGATTGATTGATTCTTATCAAAGCCCTTATGGGGAATTTCAATAGCATCATGATAAACCTCTGTTCTTATTTAGATAGGCTATGGACAAATACTGTACATTGCTGTTTTCAATACATTTTTTTTAAATTTAGATTTTATTCGTGAACATTTTATTCAGTCTTTTTCATAATTGCATTCGGTACCAAATGCTTTACAGAATGCCATTATAATGTCAATTTAAATCCCCAGCACAGCAGGCCAACACTGGGCCTACTCTGCTTTTGTATTTTAACGTTTTAATATAATGGTATTTACTCTTCTTATTATCAGATTGATATGGGACTAGACCAGTCCTCTTCAGGATTGTGAGACCTCCTCTCTGAGAGTTATAATGAGTTATCATCAGATTGATATGGGACTAGACCAGTCTTCTTCAGGATTTTGAGACCTCCTCTCTGAGAGTTATAATGAGTTATCATCAGATTGATATGGGACTAGACCAGTCCTCTTCAGGAGTGTGAGACCTCCTCTGAGAGTTATAATGAGTTATCATCAGATTGATATGGGACTAGACCAGTCTTCTTCAGGATTTTGAGACCTCCTCTCTGAGAGTTATAATGAGTTATCATCAGATTGATATGGGACTAGACCAGGCCTCTTCAGGATTGTGAGACCTTCTCTCTGAGAGTTATAATGAGTTATCATCAGATTGATATGGGACTAGACCAGTCCTCTTCAGGATTGTGAGGTCTCCTCTCTGAGAGTTATAATGAGTTATCATCACATTGATATGGGACCAGACCAGTCCTCTTCAGGATTTTGAGACCTCCTCTCTGAGAGTTATAATGAGTTATCATCAGATTGATATGGGACCAGACCAGTCTTCTTCAGGATTGTGAGACCTCCTCTCTGAGAGTTATAATGAGTTATCATCAGGGGGCTGAGGGTGGAGCCATCCCTAAAGAAAGACAGAAGGATGGGTCGCCATACAAGGATCTTGATGAGACCATGGACCCTGATATGAAGAGGAGTGCCTGTGTTCTTGTTGAATACTTTTAGATCCTATGCTATAATTATGTAATAGATTCACATGAGGATTTTGACCAAAAATACAACACACCTCTCAAAGATATACTAACATGTTCATATGATTTCTATGAACAATACTGAGTTACTGCATTGTAAATAAAACATTTTATTCTAGACGAAACCTAGTCAGTTGCATAGCTGAATGCATTCAACATGTGCTAAAATGTCTACAAACCTGTTTTTGCTTTGTCATTATGGGGTATTGTGTGTAGATTGATGAGTAAAAAAGTCAAGGGGTCTGAATACTTTCCGAATCCACTGTACAGGGAGTACCAGATCAATGTGGAGCTATATACAGGGAGTATCAGTACCAGATTAATGTGCAGAGGTACGAGGTATTTGAGGTAGATACACTACATGGACAAAAGTACATCTCATTCCAAAATCATGGGCATTAATATGGAGTTGGTCCCCTCTTTGCTTCTATAACAGCCTCCACTCTTAAGGAAAGGCTTTCCACTACATATTGGAACATTGCTACGGGTAATTGCTTACATTCAGCCACATAGAGCATTAGTGAGGTCAGGCACTGATGTTGGGCGATTAGGCCTCGCAGTCGCCATTCCAATTCATCCCAAAGGTGTTCGATGGGGTTTAGGTCAGGGCTCTGCGCAGGCCAGTCAAGTTCTTCCACACCAATCTCGACAAACCGTTTCTGTATGGACCTCGCTTTGTGCACAGAGGCATTGTCATGCTGTCATAGGAAAGGGCCTTCCCCAAACTGTTACCACAAAAGTTGAATCACAGAATCATCTAGAATGTCATTGTATGCTGTAGTGTTAAGATTTCCCATCACTGGAACTAAGAGGCCTAGCCCGAACCATGAAAAACAGCCCCAGACCTCCTCCACTAAACTTTACAGTTGGTACGATGCATTGGGGCAGGTAGGGTTCTCCTGGCATCTGCCAAACCCAGATTCGTCCGTCGGACTGCCAGATGGTGAAGCGTGACTCATCACTCCAGACAACGTGTTTCCACTGCTCCAGAGTCCAATGGCAGCGAGCTTTACACCTCTCCAACTGAAGCTTGACATTGCACATGGTGAACTTAGGCTTGTGTGCGGCTGCTCGGCCATGGAAACCCATTTCATGATACTACCGATGAAGAGTTCTTGTGCTGACGTTGCTTCCAGAGGCAGTTTGGAACTCTTTAGTGAGTGTTGCAACCGAGGACAAACTATTTTTACGCTCTACGCGCTTCAGCACTCGGCGGTTCTGTTCTGTGAGCTTATGTGGCCTACCACTTCCCGTTGTTGCCTATTATGATTATGTTAATGCATGTAGTTGTCTAGAAGAAAATATTAAATTCCCATTGCAGTGATTCAGATAGTTAATATACAATTATTTTATTTATACTTTTCTTTTTTTAATTAAGTGTTGTGTTTTATTATTATTATTATTTATTTTTTTGTGTGTTTAGCATTTAGTGTTTTATTTGTTGTTTTTAGTGTGTTTTGCCTGACTGTCTTGTACTACTAGGGGCTGTCCAGAGAGAGCAGAGTCTATTTCCTCTGGTATTCTATCAATGAAGAGTGGCAAATTCCTGCAACACCCTCTTAATTTCAAAGGAGCAGACTCTTTACGAAACAAAGGGTGAGATTCTCCTTTGCGCCCAGCTGGAAATACAACCATATGTCATAATAATACTAACCTCATGAAATATAAGATCTGTGACTTAATCTAAAACAAAATACACATCATGATAACAGATAGTCAAAGGTAGGCTACCATGTGTAATATTATCAGGCCATTATGTGTTAAACTGAATGAATCAGGTTCTTTTGATCCACGCATTTGATAAATGTTATTTTCCAATTCCCAACCAGGCCAGTAGAGGTACCCTGTGATATCTGCTCTGTTCTGTCAAACCTGCAGTGTGACCCACATCAGACAGCACTATACAGTAGCAGCACTGCAGAGACACACAGTGGTGGATGTGACTGGGGACCTGGTGCAGAAACTCCATCATGAATACAGTCCTCTGGAGGTGTTCTGCAGGACACACCAGATGCTGATCTGCAGTCAGTGTGCAGAGACAAAGCACAAAGGACATGATATGATCTCCCATGAGATGAAGAAAGCTGGAAGACAGGTAGCTCCTGGTTTGTTTTCATTCTCTTCATTGCATGATGTACAGTATTTGCTGGGTAAAGAGGGGTTCATGTGTCAAGAGGAAAATAACATGTTTCAGAGAATGGATTGTCTGTTTCTTTGGTTTTCACAGCATAAGAGTTTTGATGGAGACCAACACACAACGCTGACCTCAGATGATGGTAGGTATATGTGGAAACACAGAATAAACTGACCCAATATTATTACATCTCAATGTAAGAGTATTGATATAGTACGATATCAATTGGTGTCCCTTAACTACTGGGATGAATAATACACATTTGTGTTTGTAATTTTATTGTCACTAAAGTTTGGTTTTATCACCTTCATTATTCATTTACTAGTGCTGCCCCCTCCTGATAACATCAAATCGAATCAAATTTTATTGGTCACATACACATTGTTGTGTCTTTGCTATGCCGGATTAAGTGATATGACAAGCTATTCTATAAAATCATTTCTCTGTAATTAATATTACCTGATTAACTAATCATGTAAATGTAATTAACTAGAAAGTCGGGGCACCACGAAATAATGTTTATAGAGCTGTTATCTTCCAAATAAACTCTTAAAGACCTGGTAATCTTTTACATCAATAGCAGTCAATTATTATTACCTTATTCAGTCTCATTTGAACATTGTAAAATTCTTGGTTATCTTCACGAACCCTGGCTAACAAGTTGAATCAGCAATACAAAATGTGGTTTAATTATTTATTTATTAAATACCTAGATAATCACACAGAATTACATATACACAGAATGGATCATACATTGATTACTAATTATGTCATACATGAAAACGTCCCTGGTGGATGGAACCGATATGACGGCTGGTTACACAAAAGAAAAGGGGTGTTGGGTTTGAGTGACAACGCGGGAAGTCTGAGGAACAAAAGGTTCTGTGTCTCTTATTATAGATATTTTAATGATACTAAGTACATTTTCTGATTACTCGGAAAGACTACACAATTAACCATATGAACATATGAACTCTCTGAAACAGGGCATCAGATAACACATGCACCACTCCTCAGCAGAACACATGCCAAAGGTTGTCTCGGCTAGTGACAAGGCTGCAAAGCTGAGACCCGTAAATACATATGTTAAGAGTCAGACATAGATTCAAGTTACTGGGCCTGTAAAATTAGACAGGCGAACCAGAAACAAAAGGACTTATAAGGAATATAAACATATAGGATAGACATATAGGATAAGGCTTGGGCGCCAGCATGGCTACTAACAAAGCCCAAACAGCTGTCAGATGTGAGCGCCATCAAGCAAGTACTGAGACAGAGAGAATGTGGTGAGGAGAGGTCAAGACAAGTTATTTTCATATACAGAGAACAGTGCATTGAAACCATAAGAAATAATCCTATACATCAAGTAGAGATAGAATACTAATTTAATCCATTAAGGTCTAAAAGATGACAGCAGAATGGCCAATACAAGAAATATACGTACACAATAAATGTATTATTTTTATAACATTGAAGGGCCTGCCACCATATACAGTGAGGAAAAAAAGTATTTGATCCCCTGCTGATTTGGTACGTTTGCCCACTGACAAAGAAATAATCAGTCTATAATTTTAATGGTAGGTTTATTTGAACAGTGAGAGACAGAACAACAACAAAGAAATCCAGAAAAACACATGTTAAAAATGTTATAAATTGATTTGCATTTTAATGAGGGAAATAAGTATTTGACCCTCTCAATCAGAAAGATTTCTGAGCTCCCAGGTGTCTTTTATACAGGTAACGAGCTGAGATTAGGAGCACACTCTTAAAGGGAGTGCTCCTAATCTCAGCTTGTTACCTGTATAAAAGACACCTGTCCACAGAAGCAATCAATCAATCAGATTCCAAACTCTCCACCATGGCCAAGACCAAAGAGCTCTCCAAGGATGTCAGGGAAAGATAGTAGACCTACACAAGGCTGGAATGGGCTACAAGACCATCGCCAAGCAGCTTGGTGAGGTGACAACAGTTGGTGTGATTATTCGCAAATGGAAGAAACACAAAAGAACTGTCAATCTCCCTCGGCCTGAGGCTCCATGCAAGATCTCACCTTGTGGAGTTGCAATGATCATGAGAACGGCGATGAATCAGCCCAGAACTACATGGGAGGATCTTGTCAATGATCTCAAGGCAGCTGGGACCATAGTCACCAAGAAAACAATTGGTAACACACTACGCCATGAAGAACTGAAATCCTGCAGCGCCCGCAAGGTCCCCCTGCTCAAGAAAGCACATATACATGCCCGTATGAAGTTTGCCAATGAACATCTGAATGACTCAGAGGACAACTGGGTGAAAGTGTTGTGGTCAGATGAGACCAAAATGGAGCTCTTTGGCATCAACTCAACTCGCCGTGTTTGGAGGAGGAGGAATGCTGCCTTTGACCCCAAGAACACCATCCCCACCGTCCAAACATGGAGGTGGAAACATTATGCTTTGGGGGTGTTTTTCTGCTAAGGGACAGGACAACTTCACCGCATCAAAGGGACAATGGATGTTGCCATGTACCGTCAAATCTTCCCTCCGCCAGGGCATTGAAAATGGGTCGTGGATGGGTATTCCAGCATGACAATGACCCAAAATACACGGCCAAGGCAACAAAAGAGTGGCTCAAGAAGAAGCACATTAAGGTCCTGGAGTGGCCTAGCCAGTCTCCAGACCTTAATCCCATAGAAAATCTGTGGAGGGAGCTGAAGGTTCGAGTTGCCAAACGTCAGCCAAGAAACCTTAATGACTTTGTGAAGATCTGCAAAGAGGAGTGGTACAAAATCCCTCCTGAGATGTGTGCAAACCTGGTGGCCAACTACAAGAAACGTCTGACCTCTGTGATTGCCAACAAGGGTTTTGCCACCAAGTATTAAGTCATATCTTGCAGAGGGTCAAATACTTATTTCCCTCATTAAAATGCAAATCAATTTATAACATTTTTCACATGCGTTTTTCTGGATTGTTTTGTTGTTATTCTGTCTCTCACTGTTCAAATAAACCTACCATTAAAATTACAGACTGATAATTTCTTTGTCAGTGGGCAAACGTACAAAATCAGCAGGGGATCAAATACTTTTTTCCCTCATTGTAATCTAAACTTGGAACAGATAGGGGTGTTACTGGTCGTGAACAAGCAAGAACTTGGAATGAAAGATGATGGTGACAGATGTAATAGGGAGGAACATTATTTATATATGGGGTGTATCTATATGCTGTAAAGGTATTTAAGATGAGTGCTGGGTTCAGAAAAATAGAAGTTTCATGAAACGGCTCAGCTTTGGTACATTCTGTATTAAAGCTTATTTTGAATTCACAAGTTCTTGTCAGAGTTTTACATTTTTAAAAATGATTTTCCACGACACTCTATAGGACCTTATGAAGCCCTGCTATCGTAAATACAGAATCTTATGCATTCTAAATAACCGCCCATTTGGAAAAGGAAAATTCAATAAATATTTACTCTGAGCTGCGCTTCGATCGGTTGGTCGTAGATGGTAGGCCGGGTTGTCCCTTGAAGAATGTCTGGTGGTAGAACGGATACTTGGTAGTACTGTCGTCGTGTGGTGGAACAGATACTTTGTCCGTCCTTTCCTAGCCCACGTTTATAGCTGCTGCTGCTAACTCAAAGGCTAGGAGGTATCACTTTAGTGAATAAGAGTTCAATGTTCATAACAAGTTGCCATGGTATATGCTCATGCTATATTCTGGCTGATATAGTCGAAATTCATCCTTCGTCACCTTCACATTGAAGGAGATCGTCACCTTCACATTGAAATTCGATGCTAATTTACGTTAGGTTCTTGTCGTTCAACCTGAGCTCACGCTGAGTTTGGCTTCGTTCTGTAGGTGATCTTGTCCTTTAACGGATGCACAGCAAGTCTTCACATCCTTAGAACAGAAAGTTATTTTTCGTCAACGGGCTTATATAGTGGTGAAGAAAAGGGCGTGTTTCATAGTTTGCAACCAATGTCTGTTCACATGGGCGGGCCACTGAGTTGAGCATAGTTCACCCTCTATGAAAACCAGTTCTTTCATTTAGAAGCTAAAATTACATTTAATATTTTCACAAATAGTTTCATATTTAAACGTTTAAATTGCACAACAATTCCATGTGAATCTGATAACTAGAATGTGTAGACTTTCCAAGATACAGTTTACGTCATCCTATCATCAGTAGTAATGTCTCAGACAACAACTGATCTGGCATCATATTCTCTAAGTACCAATGCATATTTTCAGCTGGTTGGATTACCGAAATATGGTTCCTTTCCCCACCCTTTTGATGCTACCAGACTCTCTATGTTAACAAAAGGATTCCAAGAGTCAACTCTATAGAGTAGAGAGAGAGAAGGGGGGGTATTCATGGGGTCAAAAACCTCACCAACAGGCCAACGTCATGACAACATGGTTAGCAGATGTTAATGTGAGTGTAGCGAAATGCTTGTGCTTCTAGTTCCGACCGTGCAGTAATATCTAACAAATAAACTAACAATTTCACAACAACTACCTTATACACACAAGTGTAAAGGAATGATTAAGAATATGTACATGTAAATATATGGATGAGCGATGGCGAGCGGCATAGGCAAGATGCAGTAGATGGTATAGAGTACAGTATATACATATGAGATTAGTAATGTAAACATTATATAAAGTGGCATTGTTAAGTGACTAGGGATAGATTTATTACATCCAATTATTAATTATTAAAGTGGCTAGAGATTAGTGATGGCTGTTTAACAGTCTGATGGCCTTGAGATAGAAGCTGTTTTCAGTTTCTCGGTCCCAGCTTTGATGCACCTGTACTGACCTCGCCTTCTGGATGATAACGGGTGAACAGGCAGTGGCTCAGGTGTTTGTTGTCCTTGATTATCTTTTGGCCTTCCTGTGACATCGGGTGGTGTAGGTGTCCTGGAGGGTAGGTAGTTTGCCCCCGGTGATGCGTTGTGCAAACCGCACTACCCTCTGGAGAGCCTTACGGTTGTGGGCGGAGCAGTTGCCGTACCAGGCGGTGATACAGCCCGACAGGATGCTCTCGATTGTGCATCTGTAAAAGTTTGAGTGTTTTTGGTGACAAGCCAAATTTCTTCAGCCTCCTGAGGTTGAAGAGACACTGTTGCGCCTTCTTCACCACGCTGTCTGTGTGGGTGGACCATTTCAGTTTGTCAGTGATGTGTACGCAGAGGAACTTAAAACTTTCCACCTTCTCCACTACTGTCCCGTCGATGTGGATAGGGGAATTCTTACATATGTATTCCTCTTGTCCAGTTAGGGCAGTGTGCAGTGTGGTTGCAATTGCGCCGTCTGTGGACCTATTGGGGCGGTAAGCAAATTGGAGTGGGTCTAGTGTGTCAGGTAGGGTGGAGGTGATATGATCCTTGACTAGTCTCTCAAAGCACTTCATGATGACAGAAGTGAGTGCTACGGGGCGATAATCATTTAGTTCAGTTATCTTTGCTTTCTTGGGTACAGGAACAATGGTGGCCCCCTTGAAGCATGTGGGAACAGCAGACTGGGATTGATTGAATATGTCCGTAAATACACCAGCCAGCTGGTCTGCGCATGCTCTGAGGACGCGGCTAGGGATACCGTCTGGGCCGGAGCCTTGCGAGGGTTAACACGTTTAAATGTTTTACTCACATTGGCTGCGGTGAGGGAGAGCCCGCATATTTTGGTAGCGAGCCGTGTCGGTGGCACTGTATTGTCCTCCAAGCGAGCAAAGAAGTTGTTTAGTTTGTCTGGGAGCAAGACATCGGTGTCTGCGACTGGGCTGGTTTTCTTTTTTGTAGTCCGTGATTGACTGTAGACCCTGCCACATACGTCTCGTGTCTGAGCCGTTGAATTGCGACTCTACTTTGTCTCCATACTGACGCTCGGCTTGTTTGATTGCCTCCCGTCGCCTTGCCATGATTAAAAGCAGTGGTTCGTGTTTTCAGTTTTGCGCAAATGCTGCCATCAATCCACGGTTTCTGGTTGGGGAATGTTTTAATAGTCACCGTGGGTACCACATCACCGATGCACTTGCTAATAAACTCGCTCACCGAATCAGCGTATACATCAATTTTATTGTCTGATGCTATCTGGAACATATCCCAGTCCACGTGATCGAAGCAATCTTGAAGCGTGTTCCTGGTTGTGATACCAGTGGGTAGAATCACAAAGGAAGAGAAGAACACAGTGGAGATAATCCAGACATTCTTTGGGGAACAGTCAACAAACCATACAATGGTGCTATTTACCCATGGAGATGATCTGTGGGGAACGTCAATTAAAGACTATGTGGATGATTCTCCAGATCTTCAGTGTTTAATAAAACAATGCCATGGGGGATATCATTTCTTCAACAACAGAGATCAGAATCCCTCTCAGGTCACTGAGCTGCTTGAGAAGATAAACAAGATGGTCAAGATGAGGGGAGTAATCTAATACACCAATGAGGTGTTCTAGGAGGCTGAGAGAGATATTAAGGAAGAGAAGATCCTGAGAGAGAATGAAGAAGAGGAAGAGACGATCCTGAGAGAGAATGAAGAGAAGAGACGCAGGAGTGTTGAGAACTTGTTTTCTGGAGGGGCTCTCTACAATAATGGAAAAATAAAAGGGATCAACAACATTGCATTCACTCCATGTTATTGGCTTGTGCGACAAAGTGAATTGAAGGTGTGTTAAAAGAATCCACTCCAAATCATCCATTCTGTTTGCAACAAGGCTGTAAAGTAATACTGAAAGACAACACAGCAATTACATTCACTTCTTGGCCTAATTTAAAAACTACAGGGTTGTCAAATCCAATACAACACAACATAGAATGAAACCCTCTCTATTTTTAAGTATTGTGGTGGCAGCATCATGTTATTGGGAAGGCTTGTCACTGGCAGAGACTGGGAAGTTTGTTAGGATATGAAATGAGCAAAGCCCATGTAAAAAGTTAAAGGAAAACCCGCCTCAGTTTCCTGAAAACCTAACCCTGGGAGAGGGGTTACAAAATAGAACGCCACACAAAATGGAATGCCAAAGACACATCAGAATGGCATTTCAAGAGGTGCTGAGTGTTCCTGAGTGGTGTAGTCTCAGTCCTGACTTAGATTTGCTTGAAAATTGAGACAAGGTTTTAATATTGCTGTCCATCAGTGATTCCTAACCAAATTTTATGAGCTTGATAAATTGACAAAAACAATGGATATATGTTGCCCTTTAAGTTTGTAGAATCTTTAAAAAAATTATTCACAGGTGTAATGGCTGCCAAAGATGATTTCACCAAGTATTAACTCTGGGTGGTGGAGACTTATCCAATTATGGTATTTCAGTTTTTTTATTTGTTCTTTATTTGAAAAATGTTCTTTCACTTTGAAAATGTGGAGTAGATCTGTAGGGGAAAAAAATCTCATTTATAATGTGGTGATGTCCTATTATTGATTTTCTGGAGGGGAAAACTATCTAACTTAAAACATGTTTTACTGAAGATATTTTACTGAAACACATTATCTTGTCTGCTCACACCGTGAACTGATACCATCCCTTGTTCCACTTACTTTGGAGGGAAAACTATTTTACAGAAAAATTATGTTTGTCAATGTGCTAACAGGAAGAACATCAAGGTTATACTCATGTTAAAGGTAACAAGTGTCCTTGTAATCCACATCTGTAAAACTCATTCCACCGAGGGCTGAGGGTCTGCAGGTTTTTGCTCCACCCTTGTACTTGAAAAAAAAAAAAAAATCTAAAACCTGCAGACATTCAGCCCTCCGTGGAATGAGTTTGACACCGATGTTGTAATCCAACAGAACCACGATGAGGTCCAGATTGTGCTGGTGTCGGAAAGAGTGCAGCAGGAAAAACCATCCTGGTGAGGAAAGCTTTTAATCAAATGCATCTCACTATTCTGTCACATCAGTCTGTGAAAAGTCCAAAAGAGAGTAGCTGTTATAGACACTCCAAGTTTACTGAGCACCAAGTTGTCCGATGAGGAGGTACTGACAGAAATCAAGAGATGTATCTCTCTCTTTTCTCCTCGTCCCCATGTGTTCCTGGTTGTGATCTCAGTGGGTTGATTCAGGAAGGAAGAGGAGGACACAGTGAAGATCATTCAGACAACCTTTGGAAAACAGTCAGCAAACTATACAATGGTGCTATTTACCCATGGAGATAATCTGGCGGGAATGTCAATTAAAGACTATGAGGATAATTGTCATCCAGCTCTTCAGGATTTTACTCAGAAATATAAAGGGGAATATCATGTCTTCAACACAGAACATAATCCTTCTCAGGTCACTGAGCTGCTTGAGAAGATAAACAACATAGTCATGATGTATGGAGGAAGATATGACACCAATGAGATGTTAGAAGAGGCTGAGAGAGAGCATGAAGAAGAGGAAGGGAGGATCCTGAGAGAGAGATTGAAGAAGAGGAAGAGGATCCTGAGAGAGATTGAAGAATATGAAGAGAGGATCATGAGAGAGAGATTGAAGAAGAGGAAGAGGATCCTGAGAGAGATTGAAGAAGTGTAAGAGAGGATCCTGAGAGAGAATGAAGAAGAGGAAGAGAGGATCCTGAGAGAGAATTAAGAAGAGGAAGAGAGGATCCTGAGAGAGAATGAAGAAGAGGAAGAGAGGATCCTGAGAGAGATTGAAGAAGAGGAAGAGAGGATCCTGAGAGAGAGATTGAAGAAGAGGATCCTGAGAGAGATTGAAGAAGTGTAAGAGAGGATCCTGAGAGAGAATGAAGAAGAGGAAGAGAGGATCCTGAGAGAGAATTAAGAAGAGGAAGAGAGGATCCTGAGAGAGAATGAAGAAGAGGAAGAGAGGATCCTGAGAGAGATTGAAGAAGAGGAAGAGAGGATCCTGAGAGAGAATGAAGAAGAGGAAGAGAGGATCCTGAGAGAGAATGAAGAAGAGGAAGAGAGGATCCTGAGAGAGATTGAAGAAGAGGAAGAGAGGATCCTGAGAGAGAATGAAGAAAGCGGAAGAGAGGATCCTGAGAGAGATTGAAGAGAGGATCCTGAGAGAGATTGAAGAAGAGGAAGAGAGGATCCTGAGAAAGAGAGGGAGATGAAAAACATTTGAAAGAGAGCATCCAAGGGATAGATTTGGTGTTGAAAGTACAGTTGTGACGGCAGTGGGGTCAGTAGAGGGAACTACAGTGGGGGCACTAGAGGGAACTACAGTGGGGGCACTAGAGGGAACTACAGTGGGGTCAGTGAGGGAACTACAGTGGGGCCACTAAGGGAACTACAGTGGGGTCAGTAGAGGGAACTACAGTGAGGTCAGTAGAGGGAAGTACAGTGGGGTCAGTAGAGGGAAGTGCAGTGGGGTCAGTAGAGGGAAGTACAGTGGGGGCAGTAGAGGGAAGTACAGTGGGGGCAGTAGAGGGAAGTACAGTGGGGGCAGTAGAGGGAACTACAGTGGGGTCAGTAGAGGGAAGTACAGTGGGGGCAGTAGAGGGAAGTACAGTGGGGGCAGTAGAGGGAAGTACAGTGGGGGCAGTAGAGGGAAGTACAGTGGAAGTTGTAGTAATTAGTGTTGTGGAAAATCTTGAGTCAAGTATTTACACAGATATCGGGAACTTGTGAATTCAATTAGACTTTAATACCACGTACTAAAGCCGGGCCCTTCCATGGAAAAGACTGACTTCCTTATCACATAGCTCTGCCTTTATAGTATTCTGTCCCTGCATAGCGTATAGAATCCTCTCCCTCTATACGAAAATAACTCATCTTGACCTTTCTTCACCATTATCTTTCCGTCTCACTTCTTGCTTGTTAACGCCCACATCTGACAGCTGTCTAGGTTATATGTTCCATTTCTTATATAGCCATTCTGTCTCAGTACTTCAAAGTAGACAGTCTAAATACTGTCTGCTAATATTGGAAATGCAATCTTAATCATGGGTTTTTCTACCACAATAGATGCAGGACCCAATTAGAGTCCATAGTTAACAGTGCTGTACATTTTACAAGTTGTTTGACTTCATTACTGGATATCTATAGACTAAATACACTGAGTTTACAAAACATTAAGAACACCTGCTCTTTTCATGACATAGACTGACCAGGTGAATCCAGGTGAAAGCTATGATCCCTTATTGATGTCACCTGTTCAATCCACTTCAATCAGTGTAGATGAAGGGGAGGAGACGGGTTAAAGAAGGATTTTTAAGCCTTGAGACAATTGAGACATGGATTGTGTATGTGTGCCATTCAGAGGGGGAATGGGCAAGACAAAATATTTAAGTGCCTTTGAATAGGGTATGATAGTAGGTGCCAGGCGCACCGGTTTGTTTCAAGTCACCGATCCTCCACCAAATTTCACAGTGGGTGCGAGACACTGGTTTGTAGGCCTCTCCAGGTCTCGCACCCACTGTGGAATTTGGTGGAGGATTGGTGATGATCTGGGGGTGTTTCATCAAGGCTGGAATCGAGCAGATTTGTCTTTGTGAAGGACGCATTAATCAAGCCACGTACAACGTTGTACTGGAAGAAAACTGGCTTCCTTCTGCTCTGACAATGTTCCCCAACTCTGAGGATTGGATTTTCCAGCAGGACAATGCTCCATGCCGCACAGCCAGGTCAATCAAGGTGTGGATGGAGGACCACCAGATCAAGACCCTGTCATGGCCAGCTCAATCTTCAGACCTGAACCCCATTGAAAACCTCTGGAATGTGATCAAGAGGGATGATGGATGGTCACAAGCCATCAAACAAAGCCGAGCTGCTTGAACGTTTGCACCAGGAGTGGCAAAAATTCACCCAACATCAATGTAAAAGACTGGTGGAGAGCATGCCAAGACGCATGAAAGCTGTGATTGAAAGTCAGGGTTATTACACCAAATACTGATTTGTGAACTCTTCCTAAATTAAAACATTAGTATTGTGTTGTTTAATGAATATGAACTTATTTTCTTTGCATTATTCGAGGTCTGACAACACTGCATCTTTTTTGTTATTTTAACCAGTTGTCATTTTCTGCAAATAAATGCTCTAAAAGACAAAATGTTTTATTTGGAATTTGGGAGAAATGTTGTCAGTAGTTTATCGAATTAAACAAAAACGTTCATTTTACCCAAACACATACCTATAAATTGTAAAACCAGAGAAACTGAGAATTTTGCAGCGGTCTCTTAATTTTTCCAGAGCTGTATATATATATATATACATATTGTTCCCTGGACGGCAGATAGATGGCAGTATAGCGCAGCTGTTGAACAGAAAGGCCGAAATAGAATGCTTGCCAAAATATCAGTTTGCTACTAGCTAATTTTGCAGTCTGGTCGACGTGGATCGATTTATTGTAAAAAGAAACATGCATCTATTGACAATAAAAATTAGGGAAGAGTTGGAGAACAATGTGAAAGCTATGAACAAACATCCACCGGAGAACCAGGAAAATCAGGAAGATGGCGGCAGGAAATGCAGCTAGCTAACGTGGCTAACGTGGCTCTGGTGGCTAAGAGAAGGATACGGTCGATTCAAGAAGAACACAGAAAGTTCCAAGAGAAATGGACAGACAAGTATTTTTTTGCATGGTGGGACTAGCTCACTTTGTCTTATTTGCCAGAAGGCAGTCAATTGTTGTAAACGAGCAAATTTAGAGCGACATTTCCAGTCACACCATGCTCACTTAGACACAACATATCCGCCACAAAGCAACCTCAGAAAAATAGTGCAACTCAAAGGACAGCTCAAAGGACAACAAACAAATTGACAGATCTAGCACTATTGCAGAGAAAACAACAGAGGCAACATATGAGATTGCTTGGATACTCGCGAGAAAGAAGAAGGCGCGAAGATTGTCAAATAATATATAGGGACCTCAGCCCGAAATATTGTATGCTGATTTCACAAACAAGGAAGGTATTTTAAAGAAAATTAAGGGACTGTAACTATGACTCGACCATAACAAGACTCATAGAAGACATTGGCGAGGACATCGGTAAGCAACTGATTACTGACATATCCGTTGCGCCGTGTTTTAGTATTGCGCTTGACAAAAGCCCTCTAGAGATCCCTGCGGTTGTGGACGGTGCAGTTGCCGTACCAGGCAGTGATACAGCCTGACAGGATGCTCTCAATTGTGCATCTGTAAAAGTTTGTTAGGGTTTTTCTTCAGCCTCCTGAGGTTGAAGAGGCTGAAGAGGCGCTGTTTCACCACACTGTCTGCAAACTTGATAAATGAGTTAGAGGCATGCATGGCCACGCAATCGTGGGTGAACAGGAAGTACAGGAGGGGGCTGAAAACGCACCCTTGTGGGGCCCCAGTGTTGAGGATCAGCGAAGTGGATATGTTGTTTCCTACCTTCACCACCTAGTGGTGGCCCGTCAGGAAGTCCAGGACCCAATTGCACTGGGTGGGGTTGAGGCCCAGGGCCTCAAGGATAGCAACAACAGACTATACATTTAGAATAAATTCAGTCAGGAAGCAGAAGGTAAATTTTTGTTCATCCAACTACTGAGGTAACCCTTAATATGGGTCTTATATATGTGATGTAGCCTATTTGATGTGTGTATGTATATATTTGTGATGTTCTGTACATCAAATCAATTGCATGTGCTCTATTGCTCTCAATTTATAATTGATAATATTGGAAGAAAAAGTACAACTCATTTAAGACCCTCTGAATGATTGTCTCAACCCAAAGTGGTCCCACAAAATAGTGATTAACACTGCATTTAATAACCAAGCGCTGAAGACACATTCCCACATAATCAAATAAATGTAATGGACAATACATATTTTCTTTTGAGTTTCCGGGGTATGCCAATGCCAACATGTATCAGATGCGTCGTGTTATTTCCAGATGTTTTTAATTAATTTGACCCTGTCAATATTTGACACCACAAAAATGTCAAATATTACAACTCCATATTCTGCCTTTTCGACGTATACCTTTTTTTAAGCGGGAGTTGTTTTGTCGAAGGTCTTTCCTGTAGGAAACTGAAAGTAAATTCGACAACTTTTCTCTCTCTCTGTTTTTCGACTTGCAAGAAAGCAGCAGAAATGGTAGGTTAATATTTGTATTATTAAAGTCAGGTGTAAGATACTTTGGGAGTCAATTCTTATTTAACTCAATGAAACTTGCTTATAATAATGGCCCGATTTTTCAACTTCTTTCTAATAAATGGCAAGTAAAACAATATAGTACCCCACTAGGCCCACCAGCATAATAGAGGAGTGCGCACAAGGAAGACCACGACAAGTGTTCTCTTTTACACAGCTACCAGACACTGAGATTTAAGATATTTAGCAGATAGTAATATATTTATCCTAAAATATGATATACTTATGTAGAAAAAAACAATATACAATCGTTTAATATGTGAATTTTGGAAAATCGAGTATGCTTTAATTTGAGTGACAACACGGGAAGTCTGAGGAACAAAAGGTTCTGTGTCTCTTATTATAGATATTTTAATGATACTAAGTACATTTTCTGATTACTCGGAAAGACTACACAATTAACCATATGAACATATGAACTCTCTGAAACAGGGCATCAGATAACACATGCACCACTCCTCAGCAGAACACATGCCAAAGGTTGTCTCGGCTAGTGACAAGGCTGCAAAGCTGAGACCCGTAAATACATATGTTAAGAGTCAGACATAGATTCAAGTTACTGGGCCTGTAAAATTAGACAGGCGAACCAGAAACAAAAGGACTTATAAGGAATATAAACATATAGGATAGACATATAGGATAAGGCTTGGGCGCCAGCATGGCTACTAACAAAGCCCAAACAGCTGTCAGATGTGAGCGCCATCAAGCAAGTACTGAGACAGAGAGAATGTGGTGAGGAGAGGTCAAGACAAGTTATTTTCATATACAGAGAACAGTGCATTGAAACCATAAGAAATAATCCTATACATCAAGTAGAGATAGAATACTAATTTAATCCATTAAGGTCTAAAAGATGACAGCAGAATGGCCAATACAAGAAATATCATTACACAATAAATGTATTATTTTTATAACATTGAAGGGCCTGCCACCATATACAGTGAGGAAAAAAAGTATTTGATCCCCTGCTGATTTGGTACGTTTGCCCACTGACAAAGAAATAATCAGTCTATAATTTTAATGGTAGGTTTATTTGAACAGTGAGAGACAGAACAACAACAAAGAAATCCAGAAAAACACATGTTAAAAATGTTATAAATTGATTTGCATTTTAATGAGGGAAATAAGTATTTGACCCCCTCTCAATCAGAAAGATTTCTGGCTCCCAGGTGTCTTTTATACAGGTAACGAGCTGAGATTAGGAGCACACTCTTAAAGGGAGTGCTCCTAATCTCAGCTTGTTACCTGTATAAAAGACACCTGTCCACAGAAGCAATCAATCAATCAGATTCCAAACTCTCCACCATGGCCAAGACCAAAGAGCTCTCCAAGGATGTCAGGGAAAAGATAGTAGACCTACACAAGGCTGGAATGGGCTACAAGACCATCGCCAAGCAGCTTGGTGAGGTGACAACAGTTGGTGTGATTATTCGCAAATGGAAGAAACACAAAAGAACTGTCAATCTCCCTCGGCCTGAGGCTCCATGCAAGATCTCACCTTGTGGAGTTGCAATGATCATGAGAACGGCGATGAATCAGCCCAGAACTACATGGGAGGATCTTGTCAATGATCTCAAGGCAGCTGGGACCATAGTCACCAAGAAAACAATTGGTAACACACTACGCCATGAAGAACTGAAATCCTGCAGCGCCCGCAAGGTCCCCCTGCTCAAGAAAGCACATATACATGCCCGTATGAAGTTTGCCAATGAACATCTGAATGACTCAGAGGACAACTGGGTGAAAGTGTTGTGGTCAGATGAGACCAAAATGGAGCTCTTTGGCATCAACTCAACTCGCCGTGTTTGGAGGAGGAGGAATGCTGCCTTTGACCCCAAGAACACCATCCCCACCGTCAAACATGGAGGTGGAAACATTATGCTTTGGGGGTGTTTTTCTGCTAAGGGGACAGGACAACTTCACCGCATCAAAGGGACAATGGATGTTGCCATGTACCGTCAAATCTTCCCTCCGCCAGGGCATTGAAAATGGGTCGTGGATGGGTATTCCAGCATGACAATGACCCAAAATACACGGCCAAGGCAACAAAAGAGTGGCTCAAGAAGAAGCACATTAAGGTCCTGGAGTGGCCTAGCCAGTCTCCAGACCTTAATCCCATAGAAAATCTGTGGAGGGAGCTGAAGGTTCGAGTTGCCAAACGTCAGCCAAGAAACCTTAATGACTTTGTGAAGATCTGCAAAGAGGAGTGGTACAAAATCCCTCCTGAGATGTGTGCAAACCTGGTGGCCAACTACAAGAAACGTCTGACCTCTGTGATTGCCAACAAGGGTTTTGCCACCAAGTATTAAGTCATATCTTGCAGAGGGGTCAAATACTTATTTCCCTCATTAAAATGCAAATCAATTTATAACATTTTTCACATGCGTTTTTCTGGATTGTTTTGTTGTTATTCTGTCTCTCACTGTTCAAATAAACCTACCATTAAAATTACAGACTGATAATTTCTTTGTCAGTGGGCAAACGTACAAAATCAGCAGGGGATCAAATACTTTTTTCCCTCATTGTAATCTAAACTTGGAACAGATAGGGGTGTTACTGGTCGTGAACAAGCAAGAACTTGGAATGAAAGATGATGGTGACAGATGTAATAGGGAGGAACATTATTTATATATGGGGTGTATCTATATGCTGTAAAGGTATTTAAGATGAGTGCTGGGTTCAGAAAAATAGAAGTTTCATGAAACGGCTCAGCTTTGGTACATTCTGTATTAAAGCTTATTTTGAATTCACAAGTTCTTGTCAGAGTTTTACATTTTTAAAAATGATTTTCCACGACACTCTATAGGACCTTATGAAGCCCTGCTATCGTAAATACAGAATCTTATGCATTCTAAATAACCGCCCATTTGGAAAAGGAAAATTCAATAAATATTTACTCTGAGCTGCGCTTCGATCGGTTGGTCGTAGATGGTAGGCCGGGTTGTCCCTTGAAGAATGTCTGGTGGTAGAACGGATACTTGGTAGTACTGTCGTCGTGTGGTGGAACAGATACTTTGTCCGTCCTTTCCTAGCCCACGTTTATAGCTGCTGCTGCTAACTCAAAGGCTAGGAGGTATCACTTTAGTGAATAAGAGTTCAATGTTCATAACAAGTTGCCATGGTATATGCTCATGCTATATTCTGGCTGATATAGTCGAAATTCATCCTTCGTCACCTTCACATTGAAGGAGATCGTCACCTTCACATTGAAATTCGATGCTAATTTCGTTAGGTTCTTGTCGTTCAACCTGAGCTCACGCTGAGTTTGGCTTCGTTCTGTAGGTGATCTTGTCCTTTTAACGGATGCACAGCAAGTCTTCACATCCTTAGAACAGAAAGTTATTTTTCGTCAACGGGCTTATATAGTGGTGAAGAAAAGGGCGTGTTTCATAGTTTGCAACCAATGTCTGTTCACATGGGCGGGCCACTGAGTTGAGCATAGTTCACCCTCTATGAAAACCAGTTCTTTCATTTAGAAGCTAAAATTACATTTAATATTTTCACAAATAGTTTCATATTTAAACGTTTAAATTGCACAACAATTCCATGTGAATCTGATAACTAGAATGTGTAGACTTTCCAAGATACAGTTTACGTCATCCTATCATTAGTAGTAATGTCTCAGACAACAACTGATCTGGCATCATATTCTCTAAGTACCAATGCATATTTTCAGCTGGTTGGATTACCGAAATATGGTTCCTTTCCCCACCCTTTTGATGCTACCAGACTCTCTATGTTAACAAAAAGGATTCCAAGAGTCAACTCTATAGAGTAGAGAGAGAGAAGGGGGTATTCATGGGGTCAAAAACCTCACCAACAGGCCAACGTCATGACAACATGGTTAGCAGATGTTAATGTGAGTGTAGCGAAATGCTTGTGCTTCTAGTTCCGACCGTGCAGTAATATCTAACAAATAAACTAACAATTTCACAACAACTACCTTATACACACAAGTGTAAAGGAATGATTAAGAATATGTACATGTAAATATATGGATGAGCGATGGCCGAACGGCATAGGCAAGATGCAGTAGATGGTATAGAGTACAGTATATACATATGAGATTAGTAATGTAAACATTATATAAAGTGGCATTGTTAAGTGACTAGGGATAGATTTATTACATCCAATTATTAATTATTAAAGTGGCTAGAGATTAGTGATGGCTGTTTAACAGTCTGATGGCCTTGAGATAGAAGCTGTTTTTCAGTTTCTCGGTCCCAGCTTTGATGCACCTGTACTGACCTCGCCTTCTGGATGATAACGGGGTGAACAGGCAGTGGCTCAGGTGTTTGTTGTCCTTGATTATCTTTTTGGCCTTCCTGTGACATCGGGTGGTGTAGGTGTCCTGGAGGGTAGGTAGTTTGCCCCCGGTGATGCGTTGTGCAAACCGCACTACCCTCTGGAGAGCCTTACGGTTGTGGGCGGAGCAGTTGCCGTACCAGGCGGTGATACAGCCCGACAGGATGCTCTCGATTGTGCATCTGTAAAAGTTTGAGTGTTTTTGGTGACAAGCCAAATTTCTTCAGCCTCCTGAGGTTGAAGAGACACTGTTGCGCCTTCTTCACCACGCTGTCTGTGTGGGTGGACCATTTCAGTTTGTCAGTGATGTGTACGCAGAGGAACTTAAAACTTTCCACCTTCTCCACTACTGTCCGTCGATGTGGATAGGGAATTCTTACATATGTATTCCTCTTGTCCAGTTAGGGCAGTGTGCAGTGTGGTTGCAATTGCGCCCGTCTGTGGACCTATTGGGGCGGTAAGCAAATTGGAGTGGGTCTAGTGTGTCAGGTAGGGTGGAGGTGATATGATCCTTGACTAGTCTCTCAAAGCACTTCATGATGACAGAAGTGAGTGCTACGGGCGATAATCATTTAGTTCAGTTATCTTTGCTTTCTTGGGTACAGGAACAATGGTGGCCCCCTTGAAGCATGTGGGAACAGCAGACTGGGATTGATTGAATATGTCCGTAAATACACCAGCCAGCTGGTCTGCGCATGCTCTGAGGACGCGGCTAGGGATACCGTCTGGGCCGGGAGCCTTGCGAGGGTTAACACGTTTAAATGTTTTACTCACATTGGCTGCGGTGAGGGAGAGCCCGCATATTTTGGTAGCGAGCCGTGTCGGTGGCACTGTATTGTCCTCCAAGCGAGCAAAGAAGTTGTTTAGTTTGTCTGGGAGCAAGACATCGGTGTCTGCGACTGGGCTGGTTTTCTTTTTTGTAGTCCGTGATTGACTGTAGACCCTGCCACATACGTCTCGTGTCTGAGCCGTTGAATTGCGACTCTACTTTGTCTCCATACTGACGCTCGGCTTGTTTGATTGCCTCCCGTCGCCTTGCCATGATTAAAAGCAGTGGTTCGTGTTTTCAGTTTTGCGCAAATGCTGCCATCAATCCACGGTTTCTGGTTGGGGAATGTTTTAATAGTCACCGTGGGTACCACATCACCGATGCACTTGCTAATAAACTCGCTCACCCGAATCAGCGTATACATCAATTTTATTGTCTGATGCTATCTGGAACATATCCCAGTCCACGTGATCGAAGCAATCTTGAAGCGTGTTCCTGGTTGTGATACCAGTGGGTAGAATCACAAAGGAAGAGAAGAACACAGTGGAGATAATCCAGACATTCTTTGGGGAACAGTCAACAAACCATACAATGGTGCTATTTACCCATGGAGATGATCTGTGGGGAACGTCAATTAAAGACTATGTGGATGATTCTCCAGATCTTCAGTGTTTAATAAAACAATGCCATGGGGATATCATTTCTTCAACAACAGAGATCAGAATCCCTCTCAGGTCACTGAGCTGCTTGAGAAGATAAACAAGATGGTCAAGATGAGGGGAGTAATCTAATACACCAATGAGGTGTTCTAGGAGGCTGAGAGAGATATTAAGGAAGAGAAGATCCTGAGAGAGAATGAAGAAGAGGAAGAGACGATCCTGAGAGAGAATGAAGAGAAGAGACGCAGGAGTGTTGAGAACTTGTTTTCTGGAGGGGCTCTCTACAATAATGGAAAAATAAAAAGGGATCAACAACATTGCATTCACTCCATGTTATTGGCTTGTACGACAAAGTGAATTGAAGGTGTGTTAAAAGAATCCACTCCAAATCATCCATTCTGTTTGCAACAAGGCTGTAAAGTAATACTGAAAGACAACACAGCAATTACATTCACTTCTTGGCCTAATTTAAAAACTACAGGGTTGTCAAATCCAATACAACACAACATAGAATGAAACCCTCTCTATTTTTAAGTATTGTGGTGGCAGCATCATGTTATTGGGAAGGCTTGTCACTGGCAGAGACTGGGAAGTTTGTTAGGATATGAAATGAGCAAAGCCCATGTAAAAAGTTAAAGGAAAACCCGCCTCAGTTTCCTGAAAACCTAACCCTGGGAGAGGGGTTACAAAATAGAACGCCACACAAAATGGAATGCCAAAGACACATCAGAATGGCATTTCAAGAGGTGCTGAGTGTTCCTGAGTGGTGTAGTCTCAGTCCTGACTTAGATTTGCTTGAAAATTGAGACAAGGTTTTAATATTGCTGTCCATCAGTGATTCCTAACCAAATTTTATGAGCTTGATAAATTGACAAAAACAATGGATATATGTTGCCCTTTAAGTTGGTAGAATCTTTAAAAAAATTATTCACAGGTGTAATGGCTGCCAAAGATGATTTCACCAAGTATTAACTCTGGGTGGTGGAGACTTATCCAATTATGGTATTTCAGTTTTTTTATTTGTTCTTTATTTGAAAAATGTTCTTTCACTTTGAAAATGTGGAGTAGATCTGTAGGGGAAAAAAATCTCATTTATAATGTGGTGATGTCCTATTATTGATTTTCTGGAGGAAAACTATCTAACTTAAAACATGTTTTACTGAAGATATTTTACTGAAACACATTATCTTGTCTGCTCACACCGTGAACTGATACCATCCCTTGTTCCACTTACTTTGGAGGGAAAACTATTTTACAGAAAAATTATGTTTGTCAATGTGCTAACAGGAAGAACATCAAGGTTATACTCATGTTAAAGGTAACAAGTGTCCTTGTAATCCACATCTGTAAAACTCATTCCACCGAGGGCTGAGGGTCTGCAGGTTTTTGCTCCACCCTTGTACTTGAAAAAAAAAAAAAAATCTAAAACCTGCAGACATTCAGCCCTCCGTGGAATGAGTTTGACACCGATGTTGTAATCCAACAGAACCACGATGAGGTCCAGATTGTGCTGGTGTCGGAAAGAGTGCAGCAGGAAAAACCATCCTGGTGAGGAAAGCTTTTTAATCAAATGCATCTCACTATTCTGTCACATCAGTCTGTGAAAAGTCCAAAAGAGAGTAGCTGTTATAGACACTCCAAGTTTACTGAGCACCAAGTTGTCCGATGAGGAGGTACTGACAGAAATCAAGAGATGTATCTCTCTCTTTTCTCCTCGTCCCCATGTGTTCCTGGTTGTGATCTCAGTGGGTTGATTCAGGAAGGAAGAGGAGGACACAGTGAAGATCATTCAGAC
This sequence comes from Brachymystax lenok tsinlingensis, assembly GCA_030435695.1. Classification (NCBI taxonomy): domain Eukaryota; kingdom Metazoa; phylum Chordata; class Actinopteri; order Salmoniformes; family Salmonidae; genus Brachymystax; species Brachymystax lenok. The sequence goes on from CM059810.1 coordinate 926,226, forward strand.
AACCTTTGGAAAACAGTCAGCAAACTATACAATGGTGCTATTTACCCATGGAGATAATCTGGCGGGAATGTCAATTAAAGACTATGAGGATAATTGTCATCCAGCTCTTCAGGATTTTACTCAGAAATATAAAGGGGAATATCATGTCTTCAACACAGAACATAATCCTTCTCAGGTCACTGAGCTGCTTGAGAAGATAAACAACATAGTCATGATGTATGGAGGAAGATATGACACCAATGAGATGTTAGAAGAGGCTGAGAGAGAGCATGAAGAAGAGGAAGGGAGGATCCTGAGAGAGAGATTGAAGAAGAGGAAGAGGATCCTGAGAGAGATTGAAGAATATGAAGAGAGGATCATGAGAGAGAGATTGAAGAAGAGGAAGAGGATCCTGAGAGAGATTGAAGAAGTGTAAGAGAGGATCCTGAGAGAGAATGAAGAAGAGGAAGAGAGGATCCTGAGAGAGAATTAAGAAGAGGAAGAGAGGATCCTGAGAGAGAATGAAGAAGAGGAAGAGAGGATCCTGAGAGAGATTGAAGAAGAGGAAGAGAGGATCCTGAGAGAGAGATTGAAGAAGAGGATCCTGAGAGAGATTGAAGAAGTGTAAGAGAGGATCCTGAGAGAGAATGAAGAAGAGGAAGAGAGGATCCTGAGAGAGAATTAAGAAGAGGAAGAGAGGATCCTGAGAGAGAATGAAGAAGAGGAAGAGAGGATCCTGAGAGAGATTGAAGAAGAGGAAGAGAGGATCCTGAGAGAGAATGAAGAAGAGGAAGAGAGGATCCTGAGAGAGAATGAAGAAGAGGAAGAGAGGATCCTGAGAGAGATTGAAGAAGAGGAAGAGAGGATCCTGAGAGAGAATGAAGAAGCGGAAGAGAGGATCCTGAGAGAGATTGAAGAGAGGATCCTGAGAGAGATTGAAGAAGAGGAAGAGAGGATCCTGAGAAAGAGAGGGAGATGAAAAACATTTGAAAGAGAGCATCCAAGGGATAGATTTGGTGTTGAAAGTACAGTTGTGACGGCAGTGGGGTCAGTAGAGGGAACTACAGTGGGGGCACTAGAGGGAACTACAGTGGGGGCACTAGAGGGAACTACAGTGGGGTCAGTGAGGGAACTACAGTGGGGCCACTAAGGGAACTACAGTGGGGTCAGTAGAGGGAACTACAGTGAGGTCAGTAGAGGGATGTACAGTGGGGTCAGTAGAGGGAAGTGCAGTGGGGTCAGTAGAGGGAAGTACAGTGGGGCAGTAGAGGGAAGTACAGTGGGGGCAGTAGAGGGAAGTACAGTGGGGGCAGTAGAGGGAACTACAGTGGGGTCAGTAGAGGGAAGTACAGTGGGGGCAGTAGAGGGAAGTACAGTGGGGGCAGTAGAGGGAAGTACAGTGGGGGCAGTAGAGGGAAGTACAGTGGAAGTTGTAGTAATTAGTGTTGTGGAAAATCTTGAGTCAAGTATTTACACAGATATCGGGAACTTGTGAATTCAATTAGACTTTAATACCACGTACTAAAGCCGGGCCCTTCCATGGAAAAGACTGACTTCCTTATCACATAGCTCTGCCTTTATAGTATTCTGTCCCTGCATAGCGTATAGAATCCTCTCCCTCTATACGAAAATAACTCATCTTGACCTTTCTTCACCATTATCTTTCCGTCTCACTTCTTGCTTGTTAACGCCCACATCTGACAGCTGTCTAGGTTATATGTTCCATTTCTTATATAGCCATTCTGTCTCAGTACTTCAAAGTAGACAGTCTAAATACTGTCTGCTAATATTGGAAATGCAATCTTAATCATGGGTTTTTCTACCACAATAGATGCAGGACCCAATTAGAGTCCATAGTTAACAGTGCTGTACATTTTACAAGTTGTTTGACTTCATTACTGGATATCTATAGACTAAATACACTGAGTTTACAAAACATTAAGAACACCTGCTCTTTTCATGACATAGACTGACCAGGTGAATCCAGGTGAAAGCTATGATCCCTTATTGATGTCACTCTGTTCAATCCACTTCAATCAGTGTAGATGAAGGGGAGGAGACGGGTTAAAGAAGGATTTTTAAGCCTTGAGACAATTGAGACATGGATTGTGTATGTGTGCCATTCAGAGGGTGAATGGGCAAGACAAAATATTTAAGTGCCTTTGAATAGGGTATGATAGTAGGTGCCAGGCGCACGGTTTGTTTCAAGTCACCGATCCTCCACCAAATTTCACAGTGGAGTGCGAGACACTGGTTTGTAGGCCTCTCCAGGTCTCGCACCCACTGTGGAATTTGGTGGAGGATTGGTGATGATCTGGGGGTGTTTCATCAAGGCTGGAATCGAGCAGATTTGTCTTTGTGAAGGACGCATTAATCAAGCCACGTACAACGTTGTACTGGAAGAAAACTGGCTTCCTTCTGCTCTGACAATGTTCCCCAACTCTGAGGATTGGATTTTCCAGCAGGACAATGCTCCATGCCGCACAGCCAGGTCAATCAAGGTGTGGATGGAGGACCACCAGATCAAGACCCTGTCATGGCCAGCTCAATCTTCAGACCTGAACCCCATTGAAAACCTCTGGAATGTGATCAAGAGGGATGATGGATGGTCACAAGCCATCAAACAAAGCCGAGCTGCTTGAACGCTTTGCACCAGGAGTGGCAAAATTCACCCAACATCAATGTAAAAGACTGGTGGAGAGCATGCCAAGACGCATGAAAGCTGTGATTGAAAGTCAGGGTTATTACACCAAATACTGATTTGTGAACTCTTCCTAAATTAAAACATTAGTATTGTGTTGTTTAATGAATATGAACTTATTTTCTTTGCATTATTCGAGGTCTGACAACACTGCATCTTTTTTGTTATTTTAACCAGTTGTCATTTTCTGCAAATAAATGCTCTAAAAGACAAAATGTTTTATTTGGAATTTGGGAGAAATGTTGTCAGTAGTTTATCGAATTAAACAAAAACGTTCATTTTACCCAAACACATACCTATAAATTGTAAAACCAGAGAAACTGAGAATTTTGCAGCGGTCTCTTAATTTTTCCAGAGCTGTATATATATATATACATATTGTTCCCTGGACGGCAGATAGATGGCAGTATAGCGCAGCTGTTGAACAGAAAGGCCGAAATAGAATGCTTGCCAAAATATCAGTTTGCTACTAGCTAATTTTGCAGTCTGGTCGACGTGGATCGATTTATTGTAAAAAAGAAACATGCATCTATTGACAATAAAAATTAGGGGGAAGAGTTGGAGAACAATGTGAAAGCTATGAACAAACATCCACCGGAGAACCAGGAAAATCAGGAAGATGGCGGCAGGGAAATGCAGCTAGCTAACGTGGCTAACGTGGCTCTGGTGGCTAAGAGAAGGATACGGTCGATTCAAGAAGAACACAGAAAGTTCCAAGAGAAATGGACAGACAAGTATTTTTTTGCATGGTGGGACTAGCTCACTTTGTCTTATTTGCCAGAAGGCAGTCAATTGTTGTAAACGAGCAAATTTAGAGCGACATTTCCAGTCACACCATGCTCACTTAGACACAACATATCCGCCACAAAGCAACCTCAGAAAAATAGTGCAACTCAAAGGACAGCTCAAAGGACAACAAACAAATTGACAGATCTAGCACTATTGCAGAGAAAACAACAGAGGCAACATATGAGATTGCTTGGATACTCGAGAAAGAAGAAGGCGAAGATTGTCAAATAATATATAGGGACCTCAGCCCGAAATATTGTATGCTGATTTCACAAACAAGGAAGGTATTTTAAAGAAAATTAAGGGACTGTAACTATGACTCGACCATAACAAGACTCATAGAAGACATTGGCGAGGACATCGGTAAGCAACTGATTACTGACATATCCGTTGCGCCGTGTTTTAGTATTGCGCTTGACAAAGCCCTCTAGAGATCCCTGCGGTTGTGGACGGTGCAGTTGCCGTACCAGGCAGTGATACAGCCTGACAGGATGCTCTCAATTGTGCATCTGTAAAAGTTTGTTAGGGTTTTTCTTCAGCCTCCTGAGGTTGAAGAGGCTGAAGAGGCGCTGTTTCACCACACTGTCTGCAAACTTGATAAATGAGTTAGAGGCATGCATGGCCACGCAATCGTGGGTGAACAGGAAGTACAGGAGGGGGCTGAAAACGCACCCTTGTGGGGCCCCAGTGTTGAGGATCAGCGAAGTGGATATGTTGTTTCCTACCTTCACCACCTAGTGGTGGCCCGTCAGGAAGTCCAGGACCCAATTGCACTGGGTGGGGTTGAGGCCCAGGGCCTCAAGGATAGCAACAACAGACTATACATTTAGAATAAATTCAGTCAGGAAGCAGAAGGTAAATTTTTGTTCATCCAACTACTGAGGTAACCCTTAATATGGGTCTTATATATGTGATGTAGCCTATTTGATGTGTGTATGTATATATTTGTGATGTTCTGTACATCAAATCAATTGCATGTGCTCTATTGCTCTCAATTTATAATTGATAATATTGGAAGAAAAAGTACAACTCATTTAAGACCCTCTGAATGATTGTCTCAACCCAAAGTGGTCCCACAAAATAGTGATTAACACTGCATTTAATAACCAGGCGCTGAAGACACATTCCCACATAATCAAATAAATGTAATGGACAATACATATTTTCTTTTGAGTTTCCGGGGTATGCCAATGCCAACATGTATCAGATGCGTCGTGTTATTTCCAGATGTTTTTAATTAATTTGACCCTGTCAATATTTGACACCACAAAAATGTCAAATATTACAACTCCATATTCTGCCTTTTCGACGTATACCTTTTTTAAGCGGAGTTGTTTTGTCGAAGGTCTTTCCTGTAGGAAACTGAAAGTAAATTCGACAACTTTTCTCTCTCTCTGTTTTTCGACTTGCAAGAAAGCAGCAGAAATGGTAGGTTAATATTTGTATTATTAAAGTCAGGTGTAAGATACTTTGGGAGTCAATTCTTATTTAACTCAATGAAACTTGCTTATAATAATGGCCTGATTTTTCAACTTCTTTCTAATAAATGGCAAGTAAAACAATATAGTACCCCACTAGGCCCACCAGCATAATAGAGGAGTGCGCACAAGGAAGACCACGACAAGTGTTCTCTTTTACACAGCTACCAGACACTGAGATTTAAGATATTTAGCAGATAGTAATATATTTATCCTAAAATATGATATACTTATGTAGAAAAAAACAATATACAATCGTTTAATATGTGAATTTTGGAAAATCGAGTATGCTTTAATTAAATGCCAGGTTATACTCATTTCGGCTATAATTCGCTGCACACTTCTGAGGAAATAACAGTACGCACTGTACCCAAATGAACGGTGAGTCTAGTATGTTGGTATTTGTTGTAAACAGTACATTTCTAAATAGTATATACTACGATTAGTAGTACTCATGTAGTTTTAGTAAGTATTAGGCAATATGGATTTCGGATTAGGCCTTTGACTTCCTGGTGCAGCCGCTCCCTGTCGAACCATCGTAAAAAGCGTTGGGGCCATAGAGATAGATAGAGGGCTCATTTTTGGATCTGTGCCGTTCATTATACCGTCTGTTCCAGCATGGCTGGCCAAGGACTTGGCTAGAAGGCATATAGCTTTTGTCAAATGAACATTTTAGCTAACCCTTTTTCTAACCGTAACCTAATTATTCTAACCTGCTATGTTAATTCTCTTAACCTGCTACGAAAAGTCAAATCTGATTGTAATTTGACAAAAGCTAGATTGTCTAGCAACGCCATTTATTGGTCACATACACATATTTAGCAGATGTTATTGTGGGTGTAGTGAAATGCTTGTGTTCCTAGCTCCAACAGTGCAGTAATATCTAACAATACACAACAATACACAGAAATGTAAAAGTAAATGAATGGATTTAAGAAATGTTAGGATGAGCAATTAGGTCTGTGTCGAGAATATAAATATATATGGGATGTATTGACATCATGGACAGTATATGGATAGAATATGTAGTATATCATAAGAATAGGTAGGACAGAATAGTGTATATACAGTAATAGTTTAATAGGATGGACTTCACTAGATTACAGTATATACATATGAAATGGGTAAAACAGTATGTAAACATTATTAAAGTGTTCCATGTCTATGTACATCGGGCAGCATAAGTAACCAGGTGGTAGCCGGCTAGTGACAGTGACTAAGTTCAGGGCAGGGTACTGGGTGGAGGAAGGCTAGTGATGGCTGTTTAACAGTCTGATGGCCTTGAGATAGAAGCTATTTTTCAGTCTCTTGGTCCCAGCTTTGATGCACCTGTACTGACCTCTCCTTGATGATCTGCTTGGCCTTCCTGTGACACCAGGTGCTGTAGATGTCCTGAAGGGCAGGTAGTTTATGCCCGGTGATTCGTTGAGCTGACCGCACCACCATCTGGAGATCCCTGCGGTTGCGGACGGTGTAGTTGCCGTACCAGGCGGTGATACAGCCCAACAATGGTGCATCTGTAAAAGTTTGAGGGTCTTAAGGGCCAAGCCTAATTTCTTTAGCCTTTTGCGAATGAAGAGGTGATGTTGCGCCTTCTTCACCACACTGTCTCTGTGGGTGGACCATTTCAGATTGTCCGTGATGTGTACGCCGAGGAACTTGAAGATTTTCAACTTCTGCACTGTGGCCCCGTCAATGTGGATAGGGGCGTGCTACCCCTGCTGTTTCCTGAAGTCCACGATCAGCTCCTTCGTTTTGTTGACGTTGAGGGAGATGTTATTTTTCTGGCACCACTCCGCCCAGGGCCCTCACCTCCTCCCTGTAGGCTGTCTTGTCATTGTTGATAATCAGGCCTACCGCTTTTGTGTCATCTGCAAACTTGATCATTTAGTTGGAGGCACGCTTGGCCACACAGTCATGTGTGAACAGGGTGTTTAGGAGGGGTCTGAGCATGCACCCTTGTGTGCCCCTTGTGTTTAGGATCAGTGTGGTGGAGGTATTGTTGCCTACCTTCACCACCTGGGGTGCAGCCCATCAGTAAATCCAGGACCCAGTTGCACAGGGCAGGATTCAGACACAGGGCCTCAAGCATTATGATGAGCTTGGAGGGTACTATGGTGTTGAAGGCTGAGCTGTAGTCAATTAACAGCATTCTTACATGCAGTGCATTCGGAAAGTATTCAGATCCCTTGACTTTTTCCACATTTTGTTACGTTACAGCCTTATTCTAAAATTGATGAAATCCATTTTTGTCCTCATCGATCTACAAACAATACCACATAATGACAAAGTGAAGGAATTTTTTTTGAAAGTTTTGCACATTTATTAAAAATACAAAACAGAAATATGACATTTACATAAGTATTCAGACTCTTTGCTATGAGATTCGAAATTGAGCTCAGGTGCATCCTGTTTCCATTGGTCATCCTTGATGCTTCTTCAACTTGATTGGAGTTCACCTGTGGTAAATTCAATTGATTGGACATGATTTGGAAAGGCACACACCTGTCTATATACAGTGCATTCGGAAAGTATTCAGACCCCTTCACTTTTTCCACATTTTGTTACGTTACAGCCTTGTTCTAAAATTGATTAAATTGTTGTTTTCCCTTCATCAATCAACACAATATACCACAAAGACGAAGCAAAAACTGGTTTTTAGATTTTTTTTTTACAAATATAAACTGAAATATCACATTTACATAAGTATTCAGACCCTTTACTCAGTACTTTGTTGAAACACCTTTGGCAGCAATTACAGCATTTAGTGTTCTTCTTGGGTATGACGCTACAAGCTTGTCACACCGGTATTTGGGGAGTTTCTCCCATTCTTCTCTGCAGATCCTCTCAAGCTCTGTCAGGTTGGATGGGGAGCGTAGCTGGTCTAGAGTTGTTGAAGGCAATCTCAATGTTGAAGTAGCCAATTGGCTGATGTCATTAGTCACGTGCGCCGAATACAACAAGTGTAGACTTTACAGTGAAATGCTGAATACAACAAGTATAGACCATACAGTGAAATGCTGAATACAACAAGTGTAGACCTTACAGTGAAATACTTACTTACAAGCCCCTAACCAACAATGCAGTTTTAAAATATGAATAAGAAATAAAAGTAACAAGTAATTAAAGAGCAGTGTTAAAATAACAATAGCGAGACTCTATAGGGCGACAGGTAGCCTAGTGGTTAGAGCGTTGGACTTGTAACCGGAGGGTTGCAAGTTCAAATCCCTGAGCTGACAAGGTAAAAATCTGTTGTTCTGCCCCTGAACAAGGCAGTTAACCCACTGTTCCCTGGGCGCTGAAGATGTAGATGTTGATTAAGGCAGGCTAAGGTTAAATGCGGAAGACACATTTCAGTTGAAGGCATTCGGTTGTACAACTGACTAATGACTTTGACTTTATGGGGTACCGGTACAGAGTCAATGTGTGGGGGCACCGCTACATTTAAACTCAGTTTTTCACAGTTCCTGACATTTAATCCTAGTAAAAATTCCTTGTCTTATGTCAGTTAGGATCACCACTTTATTTTAAGAATGTGAAATGTCAGAATAATAGTAGAGAGAATTATTTCTTTCAGCTTTTATTTCTTTCATCACATTCCCAGTGGGTCAGAAGTTTACATACACTCAATTAGTATTTGGTAACATTGCCTTTAAATTGTTTAACTTGGGTCAAACATTTCGGGTAGCCTTCCACAAGCTTCCCACAATAAATTGGGTGAATTTTGGCCCATTCCTCTTCACAGAGGTGGTTTAACTGAGTCAGGTTTGTAGGCCTCCTTGCTCGCACACACTTTTTCAGTTCTGCCCATGCATTTTCTATAGGAATGAGGTCAGGGCTTTGTGATGGCCACTCCAATACCTTGACTTTGTTGTCCTTAAGCCATTTTGCCACAACTTTGGAAGTATGCTTGGGGTCGTTGTCCATTTGGAAGATTGTACATAACGTACACAATGATGGTCATTATGGCCAAACAGTTCTATTTTGTTTCATCAGACCAGAGGACGATCTTTGTCCCCATGTGCAGTTGCAAACCGTAGTCTGGCTTTTTTATGCTGTTTTGGAGCAGTGGCTTCTTCCTTACTGAGCGGCCTTTCAGCTTATGTCAATATAGGACTCGTTTTACTGTGGATATGGATACTTTTGTACCTGTTTCCTCCAGCATCTTCACAAGGTCCTTTGCTGTTGTTCTGTGATTGATTTGCACTTTTTGAACCAAAGTACGTTCATCTCTAGGAGACAGAACCTCCTTCCTGAGCGGTATGACAGCTGCGTGGTCCCATGGTATTTATACTTGCGTACCATTGTTTGTACAGATGAACGTGGTACCTTCAGGCATTTGGAAATTGCTCCCAAGGATGAACCAGACTTGTGGAGGTCTACATTTTTTTTCTGCGGTCTTGGCTGATTTCTTTTGATTTTCCCATGATATCAAGCAAAGAGGCACTGAGTTTGAAGGTAGGCCTTGAAATACATCCACAGGTACACCTCCAATTGACTCAAATTATGTCAATTAGCCTATCAGAAGCTTCTAAAGCCGTGACATAATTTTCTGGAATTTTCCAAGCTGTAAACAATTGTTGGAAAAATAACTTGTCATGCACAAAATAGATGCCCTACCCGTCCTAACCAAACTATAGTTTGTTAACAAGACATTTGTGGAGTGGTTTAAAAACAAGTTTTAATGACTCCAACCCAAGTGTATGTAAACTTCCGACTTCAACTGTAATTAATATTGGGTTTCAGTACCTCTGAAAGCCTCCCTGAGCTCCTTCACCCCTATCATGTCTGCTGTCTCTGACAACAGCTTAGGCTCCAGTGTGTCGCTGCAGTCTAAGGCGCTGCATCTCAGTGCTAGAGGCTTCACTACAGACCCTGGTTTGATTCCAGGCTGTATCACACCGTGATTGGGAGTCCGGGTTTGGGTTTGGCCAGGGTAGGCCGTCATTGTAAATAAATATTTGTTCTTAACTAACTTTCCTAGTTAAATAAAAGGTTAAATTACTTAACATCAGCTCCACAAAGTCATCTGCTGCCACTTTGAGGAACAATGGAGTGATTACAACTGTCACAGGAATGACAAAACAATTATTCAAAAACGGTATAATGTTTATTTTCTGATCCATGATTGTTTGTATTTTAACTGCATTTAACCATGAGCTAAAAACACATTTCCACTTTATCAAATATTTTAATGGACAATAAATATTTTAAATAGAGTTAGAGCCGTATGCTAATGAGGCGTATGTCCTCACAACCGCAAACCACGTGTAACCACGACTGGTTTTCTGATCCAAGCCCTTACCTTTTTGAAAAAGTTATCTCTGACCAACAGCTGCATATCTGTATTCCCAGTCATCTGAAATCCATAGATTAGGGTCTAATGCATTTATTTCAAATGACTGATGACCTTATATGAACTGTAGCTCAGTAAAATCTTTGAAATTGTTGCGTTTATATTTTTATAGGTGCCAGTCAACCCAGACAAAACATGGCTGGGGTAAAGTGCAGTCACTTTGGTTTTGCTTTGTGGCCATAGAGGTAGATAGACAACTCATCTTTGTATCTGTGGTATTATAGCGTCTGACAGAATGAAAAAATGGCATTGAGGCTATCTCAATGTTGAAGTAGTAAATTTTCTTCTTCATGATTGGCGGATCACTCCTGATGACCCGGTTGGACATCCCACCCAGTTGACTACATTAAAATGGTGGAAGCCCTCAATAGCACTATCCTTCTAATGACTATAGGCTAGTAGGCTATGTATGTACCACCCAATATTTTTTTGGGGGGGTCCTGGAGACCGGGGGCTATGCATGTGTCAAGCTGCTCTCCAAATTCACTTTAACACCGCTATTTTGCAGCCCGTTATAAACCTATAGCGGCCCACTAGATTTAGTACCATAACCTGTAGGCTAATCTTACATTACAGTAGGCAAGTAAAACTAAATTATAGGCCTATCCAATGGCTGCGGGAGGAATGAACAATGAAGCAGGGGTTTTACGCAAGTGTCTGTGGGAGGAAAGGCAATTTAAGGACCACTCCTGGATGCTCAAACCACCGAATTACTGTCTCAGACGGGGCTTGAGGAGCAGCTAATATGGAGGAACTTTGAACGTCCGAGAGTTGGCTCAACGCTGAGGCTTGCTCAACACCCTGTACCAGAGCTAGCTAACCAGCTTGTGTATGCAGCGGAACCAGAAATCAAAATAAGTCGTAATTTTTTGTTAAGAAATCCAATGTGAAACGTGATAAAAATAGTGTCCTTAACTAGCCTAGAAAACTAGCTGGCAGGCAGACACTGGAAGGAGAAGTTTCTGAGTGACAGAGTGAGTGCTTTGATGGTATTTTTGGGGGACTGAAATAAATATTGGAACATAAAATAACATTATTAGCCGGTTCCCATGCTTTTAAAATATTGGTTAGGTTTCGGAACACTGGTGATCACTTTCGTTCCGTGTTCTGTTTCCGTTCGTGCAAAATATTTTTGTTATTTCCCGGTTTTCTGTTCTGTTCCCTGAACCGACTCCAACCCCTGGTTCACCATATCACTATCAGAAAGTCCTCAGAAGCTAAAGATGCATTACAAATCAACTCTGTTCACAGTGTCCATGTGCATGAAACAGACTTTCCTACACCCAGCTGTGAGTCTACAAGAACACTGAAGAGTGACGGAGAACTAAGGTGCTTCTCATCATAACTTGTTGTGTGTCTGATCAGTTTTTCTCCGTTACCTCACAATTCAGTTAAATCACATTTCAATGTTTTTTCAATTGTTCACAGGATTTTGAAGAATCTACAGCTAAATACATCTAGTCATAGGTCTATGAGTGACCAGAGTAACCAGTCAGTGAATTCAAGCATAAACCCAAGTGATGATAGAGACCAAAGCATGGATGAAAGGTAAACCAGTATACTCTATGCAGAGTAGTATAGCTGTAGCTGTATGACGTGTATGTAATGTATACTGTATGTTTATATGTTTCTTGCATGTTCAATTGAATTGTGGGATTCTATTTTACTGCTTTCAGGATCCATCTGGAGAGACCAGTGTCACCAGCCCCCAGTTATGTATCCATGAAGAGTGACATGTCAATTGCTACTCCTCCTGGATTCAAGGAGGAAGACTTAACTCAAAAAGAAGAGTGAGATAATACATTTTGTTATTTTATTCAATTTGATGTCACTAATCATTTATTTACTTTGATCCTTGTAGTATATTATATTTGATTATGGGCAGTGGAAAATAGCAGAGTAATCAGTCATTTTGTCAAGAAAAAGGCTGTTGTGAGTTGTATCCGCCCCTAGAGGTCCCCACTCACCTAGTTATGAGGTCACTTCTTGTGTAGGCTCGCACTAGAAAGTTCAGACAGACATTTGAGGCAGTTTAACTGCAAGCAAACTAAAGATAACAAACACATTTACAAAGGACCAAATTAATAAAAAAAATCCAATACTATAGAGCCATTACCATGTCGATCAACACTTGAGTAGAAACGTAGTTCACACCTCAGATTTGGAAGTCAACACAGTCACATTAGTTTTCTTTGCAGCCTCGTTTGAATGTCACGGTTGCCCACATTGTACAGAATATAGTTGTATGTACATATTCTTATCTATACCTTTACACTGTGTATTATTTTTTATTTTACCTTTATTTAACTAGGCAAGTCAGTTAAGAACAAATTCTTATTTACAATGACAGCCTAGGAACAGTGGGTTAACTGCCTTGTTCAGTGGCAGAATTACATATTTTTACCTTGTCAGCTTGGGGATTTGATCTTCCAACCTTTCGGTTACTAGTCCAACGCTCTAACCACTTGGCTACCCTGCTTCCCCGTGTATAAGGTAGTTGTTGGGGAATTGTTAGATTACTTGTTAGATTTTACTGCATGGTCGGAACTAGAAGCACAAGCATTTCGCTACACTCGCATTAACATCTGCTAACCATGTGTATGTGACAAATAAAATTTGATTTGATTTGATTAGCTAACCTAGCAATGGACTGTATGGAGAGACGATGTCTTACCACAAGTTTTGCATAATTTACTGTACTTGCAGGGTCTATCTGGAGAGAGCAGAGTCACCAACCCCGAGTTGTCTATCAATGAAGAGTCACCAGTCAATGGTTATCCCTAGTCTTTTCAAGGAGGAGGCCTCTACTCAAAAAGAGAAGTGAGATTATATCTTCCTGAATCTAGTAAAAAAATTCAAGCGTCAGAATATTGCAATATACTTCACAGGAATTTTAAGGATGTATGACAGAGACAAAGGCCTAAACTTGCTATGTCTATAGCTACCACTGAGGTTAGCCTGTATTTGCGGAAAGGAAATAATTAGGACTGGAAATCGAAATGCAAAAATGTCAGGCTACTCAATCAATCTAACAAGATAAGGTATTTAAAAAAAAAACTGTTTTTAATTGTGCCGTCTTCCACTTAGCATCGGGCCAGGAGAGGCGGTCTGTGATGTCTGTGATGAGGTCAAAGCAGTGAAGTCCTGTCTGACCTGCAACCAGTCCTACTGTGAGACACACGTTAGGAAGCACTACAAAGTACCTAAACTCCAGAGACACACCCTGGTGGACGTGACTGGAGACCTGGAGGAGAGACTCTGTCAGGAACACCACAGAGCTCTGGAGGTGTTCTGCAGGACAGACCAGATTTTTATCTGCTGTGTGTGTGTTGTAAAATATCACAATGGACATGATGTAGTCTATGATGAGATAAAACAAGCAGGAAGACAGGTATTGTTTATGCTTTCTTCTACCCTTTATCACAATAGATGCTAACTTTCCTCTGTTGTCACCAATGTCCAATGCAAAGTAGTATTATTTTTTGGGCCGTACCAAATGTTTGTTTCTCCATAAAATAGCACTTGTTCTGAAAACTATTTCATATTTATAATTTCAAATAAGACATGTTGCTCCTTTGTGATCCTAAAATATGTTTTTCTTCTGTTGTCCTTTTTGATATAAAAGACTGAAGGTGAAGAGCAACATCAAAACCAGGTTTTAAATGAAGGTATGTGTTCACACTTTTAAGGCACAATTCACCGGTACTTTGTCCCCTGTGTTAATGGGTTGAAACATAACATACAGGCTGTGTCCAAAATATTTCTAGCCTGCATACCATGGGTGTTGTGTGATGTTTTGATCTGATTGTCAAACAAATCACTTCAAAAAGTAGGTTACCTGTGCAGTTCGATCCACCATAATAAAGACAATTCTCTTCTTCGATAATGTGCAGCGAGTTCATACTAAGGGCTCTGTTTTGGGCTGGCGTTAAAGCAACGCTATTGTCAAATGCAGGCTCTTTGGCAATTTCCACTTGTAAAAGCCAGCCCTTTTCTTACCATTGTGTCAATTTACCTGTCTAACATCAGCTCGCTTGCACTGAGGTGGAAATATCTGAGGTGTGTCCTTAACTTGTGCCATTGGGCCACTTTCAGGCAGTGCAAATTGGGGAGATTTAAGAACGACCAAAAGCTGTTTGTGTTGCGGGAAGATATTTTGAGTAGGGGGTGCTGAGTCTCCCTTCTAATGAGAGACTCCCTTCTAATGAAGTATTTGCAGGTTAACAATAAAATACAATTCCTAATGTGATGAGTAGCCTAAACATAGGACAAGATTGGGTAACAGTATCATTATATCATATATAATTACTCCTGTCTACACAGAATGAAATAAAACTTCACCAGAGAGCATGACAGCCACAGAGGATCATTAGCTTCTTCTATAGGGGTGGATTGTTTCAAATAACAAGCGTATAGGCCTTATGCCATCTTGGGGAGCCTGCTATTTGAGCAGCATGTATAACAATAGGCCTAGCTGATCATTGAGATGCAGCCGTCAGTGAAAAGCATCTAAAGTACGTGTGAAGATAATGCGTCTTGAGTATCATTTCAAATGTTGATATAAGAAGGGGAGGTGTGTGTGGCGGAGATATTGGCGGTCTTTCTCCAGAATGAGCCGAGCTGTCTACCGCCAGTTCTTCCTCATTCATTGTTTTGTTGTTAATTGTCTGCTCTTTGTTTGTTTCTTTTGTATCAATTCCCCATTACATTAGTCACCAGTAGTACATTTCCCGTTCATCCCCGTCATTAGGTTACATTCATTTATGTTAATGCATTAATTAATTAGGATGTATCTTATTGAATATCATTATCTATGCATAAAATATGCACAAAATCATTGTCCAATTGTAACTTCTACTTATGCCTACACCTATTGTCTCAATGGCATTATCAGTTGTAAATCCAGGCTGGTCACCCGTAATACAAGTCCGTATTCGACATTCATCTGAGTATGTCGGGAGATGACGTGGAAACCGGCTACTAGAGCCAGTAGGGGCAACAGTGAGCGCTGTTAGTAGGTTTTGATTTTGCTAGGGCTTTGTGGTTGGGGATGCCTCTGGTTCCAAAAGTTGAATGTTGGAATCCAGCGATAGAAAGGTGGATTTTGTTTTAATCAAAGCACATTCTGTCTAGTGGTGAGAGCTGTTGAGTTTTGGCCATGTGAGGTATTTATTTTTACCATTCAGCTAACCATCCTAAAATCACTAAAATATAATAAATTAGGTGGAGTTATTTGGTGTAACAATGATGTTATACTATACTGTTATACAAGTGAGTGTACAAAACATTAAGAACACCTTCCTAATATTGAGTTGCAACGTGTGTGTGTGTGTGTTTGTGTGAGAGAGAGATTGTGCCTAATTAAATAATTTAAACTGAGCATAAATGTACAGCTATGCAAATCATCGTGGAGAGAATCACTATCCTCAATCCAGCTTCAGCGGGTGGAAAACACCAGTTTCAGGGCCGCACCCAGCACTGTGTTGCTTGCTTGGATAGTGGGCTAGTAGGCCTACACTTACGTGTTTGACATGGGCAGGAGCAGGCCTGCGAACTGAGGGCTAGAGAATGCCATGTTCCTTATTTGATATTGTTCCCATTCCCTTTTTGGCAAGTTTACCATTGTAAACATTCTGCAAGTTTAGCATTGTAAACAGAAAAAATAGAAGTCGAAAACAGCTGTGTGGGTGCACTCATGTATAACTATCGACAATGCTTATTCACTCCTTAACTAGTGCTGCCCCCTCCTGGTGAGATCCAGTTCTTGTCAGTGACGTCAGATTCTGTGTCTCTGAGCTGGGGTTCTCCTGAGGAACTGAGGGACGACAGAAGTTCAGAGTGACCTGGAAGTGCGACGGGGAAGAGCACAGTCAAAGAGTTAAAGACGTGCTGAATGTTAAAATAAATGGCCTCGAACCTGGTAGAAGATATGAGTTCAATGTGGCTACAGAGGGAGACAATGGCAACCAAAGCAGAACTATACTGGATGTTATACTGAAAATAGGCACATTTGCTTTTCTAGAAAATAAAAGAGAGCCACACACTATAGGAGCTCAGATGAAAAAATGTAGTGTCCAACGTTTCGACAGGCAAGCTGTCTTCATCAGGGTATAATCACAAACACTGCGGGGTGACTCGTTTATATAGTGTCAAAAGACACACACACAGGTGTTTGTAAACATGGCCAAGCGTGGCCTAATATCATTGGTTAATTCTCAAATATTTAAATGACATACAAAGAACAGCATACAAAAACAAATGGATAGCATACGATCATAGATTCAATTTAGGCTATTTAGGCAGATCAAAGTCTACGTTGAGACCGAAGGGAGCAAGGGTCTTTAAATTAAAGATCCAGGTAGCCTCTCGTTTTAACAATAAATGATTGAGGTCACCCCCTCTCCTAGGGAGGCTGACATGTTCAATGCCAATATAATGCAGAGACGAAATTGAGTGGTTTGCTTCCAAAAAGTGTGCCGCAACTGGGTAAGTCGAGTTTTTGCACCTAATGGTGCTACGATGCTCTGAGATACGTACTCCTAATTCGCGCTTTGTTTTACCCACATCTTTTTTACCACAAGGACAAGTTATGAGATAAATAACTGCCTTAGTGGAGCACGTAATAACACCTTTGATTGGGATCTGTTTCCCTGTTTGAAGTATCTACATTTATAAGTGCCATTGCACTGAGCACAGCCATTACACTTGTAATTTCCATCCAGTAGGGGCGCAAATAGACGTTCAGGAATATCTTGGGGTGGTAAATAAGAGTTTACCAATTGGTCTCTGAGACATATGTCCCGCGAGAATAAGACCAAGGGAAGGCCCGAAAACACATTACAGAGACTAACATCGGATTTTAGAATGTACCAATGTTTGTGAATGATTCCCTTAATTTGTTCAGAGCACTTTGAATAGCGGGTAGTTAGAATGCTTCTTTTTGCGAGACTGACCTTGAAAAAGGATCTAAAGTTAACTGGTAGTATCTGGTGTGGCCACCAGCTACATTAAGTACTGCAGTGCATCTCCTCCTCATGGACTGCACCAGATTTCCCGGTTCTTGCTGTGAGATGTTACCCAACTCTTCCACCAAGGCACCTGCAAGTTCCTGGACATTTCTGGGGCGAATGGCCCTAGGCCTCATCCTCCTATCCAACAGGTCCCAGACGTGCCCAATGGGATTGAGATCCAGGCTCTTCGCTGGCCATGGCAGAACACTGACATTCCTGTCTTGCAGGAAATCACGCACAGAACGAGCAGTATGCCTGGTGGCAATGTCATTATGGAGGGTCATGTCAGGATGAGCCTGGTGAGACAAAATCGCGACTCATCAGTGAAGAGCACTTTTTGCCAGTCCTGTCTGGTCCAGCGACAGTGGGTTTGTGCCCATAGGCGACGTTGTTGCCGGTGATGTCTGGTGAGGATCTGCCTTACAACAGGCCTACAAGCCCTCAGTCCAGCCTATCTCAGCCTATTGCAGACAGTCTGAGCACTGATGGAGGGATTGTGCGTTCCTGGTGTAACTTGGGCAGTTGTTGTTGCCATCCTGTACCTGTCCCGCAGGTGTGGTGATCGGATGTACCAATCCTGTGCAGGTGTTGTTACGCGTGGTCTGCCACTGCGAGGACGATCAGCTGTCCGTCCTGTCTCCCTGTAGTGCTGTCTTAGGCGTTTCACAGTATGGACATTGCAATTTATTGCCCTGGCCAAATCTGCAGTCCTCATGCCTCCTTTCAGCCTGCCTAAGGCACATTCATGCAGATGAGCAGAGACCCTGGGCATCCTTCTTTTGGTGTTTTTCAGAGTCAGTAGAATGGCCTCTTTAGTGTCCTAAGTTTTCATAGCTGTTACCTTAATTGCCTACCGTCTGTAAGCTGTTAGTGTCTTAACGACCGTACCACAGGTGCATGTTCATTAATTGTTCATGGTTCATTGAACAAGCATGGTAAACAGTGTTTAAACCCTTTACAATGAAGATCTGTGAAGATATTTGGATTTTTACGAATTATCTTTGAAAGACAGGGTCCTGAAAAAGGGATGTTTCTTTTTTTGCTGAGTTTTATATAACATTATAACGTCTGAATTCCTGCTTTCTTCCATTCCTGTGAGTCATTATGTCAAGGAGTTGATCTGCCTCTGCTTGTTTTAACTTTCAGTCATACAGTGTTAAACACTTGTAATTGTGGAGAGGATTTATGATGACATTCTTTTAATTAATATTTTGTGCCTTCTGTTTTAAGCTTATTTCTTCCCATATTAAAAGGAATTGCAAGCTGGACTTTTCTACTTTTCAACTACTATTCTTCTTTTTATCATGTCATATATTTCTGTATTTAGACTCTAGCACTGACAATAGTGTATATCCCCTTAGTACTTCCTGCTCCAGACCAGCTGACTGTTGACTCAGTGGACACCACATCAGCTGCTGTTAGCTGGAGCCAGCCACCAGGATTGGACCAAACCCAACATCATTACCAGATCTCCTACCGCTGTCCAGGGACAGAACCACACATCACTACCACATCTTCACACAGCATCACTCTCTCTGACCTAAAACCTGATACTGAATACTCAGTCACTGTCTGTACTGTGCTGGAAAATGAGAAGCAAAGTCAACTGGTGTTAACAACATTTACCACAAGTAAGGAAGTATCATATTTAAGTATTATTTATGGTGTGAACGTTTATATAACTTTGACTAGTTATCAAAATGACTCTAATGTAAATTAACTAACCATAATGGATGTGTCAGCATGGGATGTAAAAGTACAGTATCTTCACTGATGCGAAATACACTGAACGCATCATGCAACACGTTCAAAGATTTTACTGAGTTACAGTTCACATCAATAAATTCATTAGGACCAATTTATGGATTTCACATGACTGGGAATACAGATATGCATATCTTAGTCACATATACCTTAAAAAAGAAGGGTCTTGGGTCAGAAAACAAGTGAGTCGATCCAGAGCATCCAGCTTCCAGGTATTGTGTACAGATCCTTGTGACATGGGGCCAAGCATTTATCATGCTGAAACAGGAGGTGATGGCGCCAGATGACAATCGGCCTCAGGATCTCATCACAGTCTCTGTGCATTAAATTGCCATTGATAAAATGCAATTGTGTTCATTGTCCGTAGTTTATGCCTGCCCATACCATAACCCCACAATGGGGCACTCTGTTCACAACATTGACATCAGCAAACTGGTCAAAGTCAAAGTCACCATTATTAGTCAGTTGTACAACCAAATGCCTTCAACTGAAATGTGTTTTCCACATTTAACCCAACCCCTCTGAATCAGAGAGGTGCAGGGGGCTGCCTTAATCAACATCCACGTCTTCAGCACCCAGGGAACAGTGGGTTAACTGCCTTGTTCAGGGGAAGAACAACAGATTTTTACCTTGTCAGCTCGGGGATTCAAACTTGCAACCCTCCGGTTACAAGTCCAACGCTCTAACCACTAGGCTACCTGCCGCCCTAATAATGCTCGCCCACACGACGCCAACACACGCTGTCTGCCAGATGCCAGGTACAGTTGAAACCAGGATTCATCCGTGAAGAGCACACTTCTCCAACGTGCCATTGGCCATCAAAGGTAACCATTTGCCCACTGAAGTCGGTTTTGACGCTGAACTGCAGTCTGGACAAGACCCTGGTGTGGACAACAAGCTTGAGATGAGCTTCCCTGAGACTATTTCTGACAGTTTGTGCAGAAAGTCTTTGATTGTGCAAACCCACAGTTTTATAAGCTGTCCGAGTGGCTGGTCACAGGTGATGCCGCAGGTGAAGAAGCCGAATGTGGAGGTCCTGGGCTGGTTTGGTTACACGTGGTCTGCGGTTGTGAGGCCGTTCGGACGTACTACCAAATTCTCTAAAACGACGTTAGAGGTGGCTTATAGTAGAGAAATTAATATTAAATTATCTGGCAACAGCTCTGGTGGACATTCCTGCAGTCAGCATGCCAATTTCATGCTCCCTCAAAACTTGAGACATCTGTGGCATTGCGTTGTGTGACAAAACTATACATTTTAGATTGGCCTTTTATTGTTCCCAGCACATGGTGCACCCATCTAATGATCATGCTGTTTAATCAGCTTATTGAAATGCCACACCTGTCAGGTGGATGGATTATCTTGGCAAAGGAGAAATTCTCACTAACTGGAATGTAAACAAATTTGTGCACAACATTTTAGAGAAATCAGCATTTTGTGGGTATGGAACATTTCTGGGATCTTTTATTTCAGCTCATGAAACATGGGACCAACACTTTAAATGTTGCATTGATATTTTTGTTCAGTGTGTATAATGGTGAATTCCCCAAATCTCATACTGCAGTTTGGGGGCTGATTTATATATAAACTCAGCAAAAAAAGAAATGCCTTCATGAGACATAAACTGAACAAGTTCCACAGACATGTGACTAACATAAATTGAATAATGTGTCCCTGAACAAAGGAGGGGGGGGGGTCAAAATCTAAAGTAACTGGCAGTATCTGGTGTGGCCACCAGCTACATTTAGTACAGCAGTGCATCTCCTCCTCATGGACTGCACCAGATTTGCCAATTCTTGCTGTGAGATGTTACCCAACTCTTCCACCAAGGCACCTGCAAGTTCCTGGACATTTCTGGGGGGAATGGCCCTAGCCCTCACCTTCCTATCCAACAGGTCCTAGACATGCTCAATGGGATTGAGATCCGGGCTCTTCACTGGCCATGGCAGAACACTGACATTCCTGTCTTGTCATGCTGGAGGGTCATGTCAGGATGAGCCTGCAGGAAGGGTACCACACAAAGGAGGAGGATGTCTTCCCTGTAATGCACAGCGTTGAGATTGCCTGCAATGACAACAAGCTCAGTCCGATGATGCTGTGACACACCACCCCAGACCATGACGGACCCTCCACCTCCAAGTCGATCCCGCTCCAGAGTACAGGCCTCGGTGTAACGCTCATTCCTTTGACGATAAACGCGAATCTGACCATCACCCCTGGTGAGACAAAACCGCGACTCATCAGTGAAGAGCACTTTTTGCCAGTCCTGTCTGGTCCAGCGACAGTGGATTTGTGCCCATAGGCGACGTTGTTGCCGGTGATGTCTGGTGAGAATCTGCCTTACAACAGGCCTACAAGCCCTCAGTCCAGCCTATCTCAGCCTATTGCAGACAGTCTGAGCACTGATGGAGGGATTGTGCGTTCCTGGTGTAACTTGGGCAGTTGTTGTTGCCATCCTGTACCTGTCCCGCAGGTGTGATGTTCGGATGTACCCATCCTGTGCAGGTGTTGTTACGCGTGGTCTGCCACTGCGAGGACGATCAGCTGTCCGTCCTGTCTCCCTGTAGTGCTGTCTTAGGCGTTTCACAGTATGGACATTGCAATTTATTGCCCTGGCCAAATCTGCAGTCCTCATGCCTCCTTTCAGCCTGCCTAAGGCACGTTCATGCAGATGAGCAGGGACCCTGGGCATCCTTCTTTTGGTGTTTTTCAGAGTCAGTAGAAAGGCCTCTTTAGTGTCCTAGGTTTTCATAGCTGTGACCTTAATTGCCTACCGTCTGTAAGCTGTTAGTGTCTTAACGACCGTACCACAGGTGCATGTTCATTAATTGTTCATGGTTCATTGAACAAGCATGGTAAACAGTGTTTAAACCCTTTACAATGAAGATCTGTGAAGATATTTGGATTTTTACGAATTATCTTTGAAAGACAGGGTCCTGAAAAAGGGATGTTTATTTTTTTGCTGAGTTTTATATAACATTATAACGTCTGAATTCCTGCTTTCTTCCATTCATGTGAGTCATTATGTCAAGGAGTTGATTTGCCTCTGCTTGTTTTAACTTTCAGTCATACAGTGTTAAACACTTGTTATTGTGGAGAGGATTTATGATGACATTCTTTTAATTAATATTTTGTGCCTTCTGTTTTAAGCTTATTTCTTCCCATATTAAAAGGAATTGCAAGCTGGACTTTTCTACTTTTCAACTACTATTCTTCTTTTTATCATGTCATATATTTCTGTATTTAGACTCTAGCACTGACAATAGTGTATATCCCCTTAGTACTTCCTGCTCCAGACCAGCTGACTGTTGACTCAGTGGACACCACATCAGCTGCTGTTAGCTGGAGCCAGCCACCAGGATTGGACCAAACCCAACATCATTACCAGATCTCCTACCACTGTCCAGGGACAGAACCACACATCACTACCACATCTTCACACAGCATCACTCTCTCTGACCTGCAAGGTTGTACTCAGTACTCTGTGTCTGTCTGCACTGTGCTGGAAAATGGAAAGCAAAGTCAACTGGTGTCAACAACCCTCACCACAAGTAAGGAAGTACCCTACTTAAGTTCTATGTGTTGTGTCATCAAAATGACTAAACGTAAATGAACTAATCATAATGGATGTGTCAGCATTGGATGTAAAGATACAGTATCTTCCCTGATAAGAAATATATGATGGTGAATTTATAATATCTGAATTCCTGCTTTCTTCCATTCCTGTGAGTCGTTATGTCAAGGAGTTGATCTGCCTCTGCTTGCTTGAACTTTTTCAGTTAAACTCTTGTTATTGTGGAAGGTTTTCATAATCACATCATTATCAGACTCGGCACCAATTATACAGTTGCTAGTCTACACAAACCTTGCAGAGGTCTTCACATTTTACTGCCTTCAAATGTTCTCAAAAGGAATAAATTGCTATTTTTTAACGCAAGCCAGTAAAAAAGATTTTACAGACAAAATACTTTACAATTTACATACATTTAAAACATTAAACTGTTGTGTGTGTGTGTGTGTGTGTGTGTGTGTGTGTATTACCAATCTCGACAATCCATTTCTGTACGGAGCATTGTCATGCTGAAAGGGGAGCATTGCCATGCTAAAACAGGAAAGGGCCTTCCCCAAACTGTTGCCACAAAGTTAGAACGTCTAGAATGTCATTGCATGCTGTACTGTTAAGATTTCCCTTTACTGGAACTAAGGGGCATAGCCCGAACCATGAAAACAGCCCCAGATCATTATTCCTCCTTAACCAAACTGTACAGTTGGCACTATGCATTGGGGCAGGTCGCGTTCTCCTGGCATCTTCCAACCCCAGATTTGTCCGTCTTCACCCCAGATGGTGAAATGTGATTCATCCCTCCAGAGAAGTGTTTCCACTGCTCCAGAGTCCAATGAAGGCGAGCTTTACACCCCTCCAGCTGATGTTGGCATTGCACTTGGTTATCTTAGGCTTGTATGTGGCTGTTCGGCCCTGGAAACCCATTTCATGAAGCTGACTTTGCTTCCAGAGGCAGTTTGGAACTCGGTAGTGAGTGTTGCAACTGAGGCCAGACAGACTATTTTGACACGCTTCAGCACTCGGCGGTCTTGTTCTGTGAGCTTGAGTGGCCTACCACTTCGAGGCTGAGCCGTTGTTGCTCCTAGACTTTTCCACTTCACAGTAACAGCACTTACAGTTGACCGTGGCAGCTATAACAGGGCAGAAATTTGAAGAACTGACTTATTGGAAAGGTGGCATCCTGTGACAGTGCCACGTTGAAAGTCACTGAACTCTTCAGTAAGGCCATTCTACTGCCAATGTTTTCCTATGGAGATTGCATGGCCATGTGCTTGATTTTTATACACGTTTCAGCAACGGGTGTGGCTGAAATAGCCAAATCCACTAATTTGAAGGTGTCCAGATACTTTTGTATACATAGTGTATCAGATACATATACATGTTGCTTGCCTCGAAGTGAGCGTAGAAGGCATTTAGCCTGTCTGGTAGGCTCGCATCACTGGGCAGTTCTTGGCGTTTCCCTTCGTAATCCGTGATAGTTTGCAAGCCCTGCCACATCCGATGAGCGTCAGAATTTGATCAAAGTCCTGTATTGACGCTTTGCCTGTTTGATGGTTTGTTTTAGGGCATAGTGGGATTTCTTATAAGCGTACGGATTAGTGCCCCTCTCCTTGAAAGCGGCAGCTCTAGCCTTTAGCTCAGTACGGATGTTTCCTGTAATCCATGGCTTCTGGTTGGGATATGTACATACGGACATGGTTGGGACGACGTCATCGATGCACTTATTTATGAAGCTGGTGGGTCATGTGGTAAACTCCTCAATGCCATCAGATGAATCCCGGAACATATTCCAGTCTGTACTAGCCAAACAGTCCGGTAGCTTATCATCTGCTTTTTCTCCGTATTGAGAGTGTCACTGGTACACCCTGTTTGAGTTTTTGCTCATAAGAAGGAATCAGGAGGCTAGGGTTATGGTCAGATTTAACAAATGGAGGGTGAGTGAGAGCTTTGTATATGTCTCTGTGTGGAGTAAAGGTGATCTATAGTTTTGTCTCTTCTAGTTGCACAGGTGACATGCTGGTAAAATTAGGTAAAACGGATTTCAGTTTCTCTGCATTAAAATCACTGGCCAATAGGAGTGCCGCCTCTGGATGAGCATTTTCTTGTTTGCTTATGGCCCTATACGGCTCAATAAGTGTGGTCTTAGTGGCAGCATCTGTGGTAGTAAATAGACAGCTACGAAACATCTTGGAAAATTGTGTGGTCTACAGCTTATCATGAGGTATTCTAATTCAGGCAAGCAGAACCTCTAGACTTCCTTAATTGTATAGATTGTTGTTAACAAAGACTCCACCCCCCTTCTCTTTCTCAAACAGGCAATACATTTTCAATTTCATTTCAGAAAATAACAAATAGTACAACAAATATAATAGTTGAACTCAAATGTACTGGTTGATAAAATACCTGTATTTGTGGAAGATGTTTGAGAAAGGTATTTTGTTTTTAAATAGATCTAATGTACAGTTGAAGTCGGAAGTTTTCACAATTCCTGACATTTAATCCTAGTAAAAATTCCCTGTCTTAGGTCATTTAGGATCACCACTTTATTTTGAGAATGTGAAATGTCAGAATAATAGTAGAGAGAATGATTTATTTCAGCTTTGATTTATTTCATCACATTCCCAGTGGGTCAGAAGTTTACATACACTCAATTAGTATTTGGTAGCATTGCCTTTAAATTGTTTAACTTGGGTCAAACGTTTCGGGTAGCCTTCCACAAGCTTCCCACAATAAGTTTGGAAGACCCATTTGTGACCAAGCTTTAACTTCCTGATTGATGTCTTGAGATGTTGCTTCAATATATCCACATAATCTTCCTTCCTCATGATGCCATCTATTTTGTGAAGTGCACCAGTCCCTCCTGCAGCGAAGCACCCCCACAACATGATGCTGCCACCCCCGTGCTTCACAGTTGGGATGGTGTTCTTCGGCTTGCAAGCATCCACCTTTTTCCTCTAAACATAACAATGGTCATTATGGCCAAACAGTTATATTTTTGTTTCATCAGACCAGAGGACATTTCTCCAAAAAGTACGATCTTTGTCCCCATGTGCAGTTGCAAACCGTAGTCTAGCTTTTTATGGCAGTTTTGGAGCAATGGCTTCTTCCTTCCTGAGCGGCCTTTCAGGTTATGACGATATATCACTCGTTTTACTGGGGATATAGATACTTTTGTACCTGTTTCCTCCAGCATCTTCACAAGGTCCTTTGCTGTTGTTCTAGGATTGATTTGCACTTTTCACACCAAAGTACGTTCATCTCTAGGAGACAGAATGCGTCTCCTTCCTGAGCGGTATGACGGCTGTGTGGTCCCATGGTGTATATACTTGCGTACTATTGTTTGTACAGATGAACATGGTACCTTCAGGCGTTTGGAAATTGCTCCCAAGGATGAACCAGACTTGTGGAGGTCTAAAAAAAAAAATCTGAGGTCTTGGCTGATTTCTTTTGATTTTCCCATGATGTCAAGCAAAGGCCTTGAAATACATCCACAGGTACACCTCCAATTGACTCAAATTATGTCAATTAGCCTATCAGAAACTTCTAAAGCCATGATAGCATTTTTTTGAATTTTCCAAGCTTTTTAAAAGCACGGTCAACTTTAGTGTATGTATACTTCTGACACACTGGAATTGTGATGCAGTGAAATAATCTGTCTGTAAACAATTGTTGGAAAAATTACTTGTGTTATGCACAAAGTAGATGTCCTAACTGACTTGCCAAAACTATAGTTTGTTAACAAGACATTTGTGGAGTGGTTGAACAACTAGTTTTAATTACTCCAATCTAAGTGTATGTAAACTTCCGACTTCAACTTTACATATGAGATGAGTAATGCGAGATATGTAAACATTCTTAAAGTGACTAGTGTTCCATTTATTAAAGTGGCCAATTATAACAAGCCTGTAGGTAGGCAGCCGCCTCTCTGTGCTAGTGGTGGCTGTTTAACAATCTGATGGCCTTGAGATTGAAAATAGCTTCTATCTCTCTGTCCCAGCTTTGATGCACCTGTACTGACCTCGCCTTCTGGATGGAAGCGGGGTGAACAGGCTGTGGCTCGGGTGGTTATTGTCCTTGATGATCGTTTTTGCCTTGTTGTGACATCGGGTGTTGTAGGTGTCCTGGAGGGCAGGTAGTTTGCCCCCGGTGATGCGTTGTGCAGACCGTTCCACCCTCTGGAGAGCCCTGCAGTTGTGGGCGGTGCAGTTGCCGTACCAGGCAGTGATACAGCCAGACAGGATGCTCTCAATTGTGCATCTGTAAAAGTTTGTGAGGGTTTTCTGTGACAAGCCACATTTTTTCAGCCTCCCGAGGTTGAAGAGGCGCTGTTGTGCCTTCTCACCACACTGTCTGTGTGCGTGGACCATTTCAGTTTGTTGGTGATATGTACACCGAGGAACTTAAAGCTTTACACTTTCTCCACTGCTGTCCTGTCGATGTGGATAGGGTAGTGCTCCCTTTGATGTTTCCTGATGTCCACGATCATCTCTTTTGTTTTGCTGACATTGAGTGAGAGTTTATTTTCCTGAAACCACACTCCCTCACCTCCTCCCTGTAGTCTGTCTCGTCGTTGTTGGTAATCAAGCCTACCACTGTTGTGTCGTCTGCAAACTTGATGATTGAGTTGGAGGCATGCATGGCCACGCAGTCGTGGGTGAACAGGGAGTACAGGAGGAGGCTGAGAACGCACCCTTGTGGGGCCCCAGTGTTGAGGAACAGCGGAGTGGAGATGTTGTTTCCTACCTTCACCTCTTGGGGGCGGCCCGTCAGTCCTGGGCTAACAATGTAATAAATAATACATAAAAAAATACTGCACAGTTTTCTAACAACTAGAAGCAAAGCTGCCATCTTTATCGTCAGCAGTGAGGCAGTGGAAGGCATAGGAGGGCCAAGCACAGGAAGTTGCTCTTTCAGTGGTTTAGTTGGAGTAGGGTTCAGTAGGCTTCTGGAAGGTTTAGAAGCCATTACTATTTTTGTGATGTGTCGAGAGATGCAGTATTAAACTAGTGTCTCTATTGATCCTAGATCCTGGCAATTCTAATTCTGTGCAGACTCAGGACAACGGAGTTTGAGAAATACGCATATTCAGAGGAGTCCGTAATTTGCTTTCTCATGATCCTGGTCTTTTCATCCTCACTAGGGGAATGCAGTTTTTTTGTTAGATTTTGCGACAGTATCAAAAATACATTCTTCTCAATCAGGTTGGAAAAGTAGGCTGATCGAGCAGCAGTGAGAGCTCTTCGATATTGTACGTTGGAATGCTAGAGTTATTTCTTACATGGAGCTATCGGAAATGTATGGTGAGGTCTGCTCAATCGGAGATTCAAACCAATTGATTACAGCACTACCCCAAAAATGGAGTAGGCAAGTGGAAGGAGGCAGGGAACTGGCAGAGGAATAAAAATTTAATAAATAGGAAAGTATACCAGTTTCATTTGAGCACCAGGATGTTGACAGCTGCACCATACAGATTGCAAAATACCTGGGAAGAGATTTTTGATGTACTGATTCCATGGCATAGGGTGTATGAGCTTATATGTAAAACGACGCAAGATTAAACACTTCGTGCTTTTCAGCTCAAATTATTGTACAGAATTCTTGTCACCAACAAAGTGTTGAATATTTTGGGCATACAACCATCGCAGCTCTGCATATTTTGTTGTGGTATCATCCTGTTCTGATATTACCATCAGGTAGCCTGCTTCTGGTCTCAGGTTCAGGAATGGCTGAAAAAGCATACAATTTGTCAAAAATTTACCAGAGAAATATAGTTGTTGGGAGATTTGTAGAAACCAGGTTAGTCAAGCGATATATATTATACTGATCAAAAATATAAACGCAACCATTTCAAATATTTTACTGAGTTACAGTTCATATGAGGAAATCAGTCAGTTGAAATAAATTCATTAGGCCCTAATCTATAAAGGCTCAAGGCGAGACCCAGATGCAGATGGTTAGAGTCTTTGATATTTATTGATGAATCAAAAGGGGTAGGCAAGAGAATGGTCGTGGACAGGCAAAAGGTCAAAACCAGTTCTGAGTCTAGGAGGTACAGTGTGGCAGGCAGGCTCGAGGTCAGGACAGACAGAATGGTCAGGCAGGCAGGTACAGAGTCCAGAATACAGGCAAGGGTCAGAACCGGGAGGAACTAGCAAAGGAGAAGAGAAAAAACAGGATCATGGGAAAAACACGCTGGTTGACTTGAAACATACAAGACGAACTGGCACAGAGAGACAGGAAACACAGGGATAAATACACTGGGAAAATAAGCAACACCTGGAGGGGATGGAGACAATCACAAGACAGGTGAAACAGATTAGGGTGTGACACTAATCTATGGATTTCACATGACTGGGAATACAGATACCTTAAAAGAAATGGGCCATACATTGGGCCGCAGGATCTCGTCAAGGTATTTCTGTGCATTAAAATTGCCATTGATAAAATGCAATTGTGTTTGTTGTCCGTAGTTTATGCCTGCCCATACCATAACCCCACCGCCACCATGGGGCACTCTGTTCACAACGTTGACATCAGCAAACCACTCGCCCACATGACGGCATACAAGTTGTCTGCGGTTGTGAGGCCAGATGGATGGGCCAGATGGATGTACAGCCACATTTTCAAAAATGATGTTGGAGGCGGCTTATGGTCGAGAAATTAACATTCATTTCTCTGGAAACAGCTCTGGTGGACATTCCTACAGTCAGCATGCCAATTGTACACCCCCTCATATCTTGAGAGATCTGTTGTGTGACAAAACTGCACATTTTAGTGGCCTTTTATTGTCCCCAGCACAAGGTCCACCTGTGTAATGTGCTGTTTAATCAGCTTCTTGATATGCCACACCTGTCAGGTGGATGGATTATCTTGGAAATGAGAAATGCTCATTAACAGGGATGTAAACAAATTTGTGCTCAACATTTGAGAGAAAAAAGCTTTTTGTGGGTATGGCAAATATCTGGGATCTTTTATTTCAGTTCATGAAACAAGGGTCCAACACCTTACATATTGCGTTTATTTTTGTTCAAAGTATTTATCTTCAACTCTCAATCGGTGGATTCTATTCAAATTGTATGTTAAACATCACAGCATAGTTGAAAGATGCACTGAGTGTACAAAACATTAGGAAGATCTTCCTAATACTGAGTTGCACCCCCTTTTGCCCTCAGAACAGCCTCAATTCGTCGGGGCATGGGCTCTACAAGGTGTCAACAACGTTCCACAGGGATGCTGGCACATGTTGACTCCAATGCTTCCCACAGTTGTGTCAAGTTGGCTGGATGTCCTTTGGGTGGTGGACCATTCTTGATACACCGTTGAGTGTGAAAAACCCAGCAGTGTTGCAGTTCTTGACACACTTAAACCAGTGTGCCTGGCACGTACTATCATACCCTGTTCAAAGGCACTCAAATATTTTGTCTTGCCCATTCACCCTCTGAATGGCACACATACACAATCTATGTCTCAATTGTCTCAAGGCTTAAAAATCCACCTTTAACCTGTGAGTCAATCTAAGTTACATAACAAAAAAATCGCATCAAAACCATAAATTTAAGATAAAGATATGTTTTTTCCACCACACCTGTCAGTGTCGCACTTCCTCGTCTGCGATGAAAGGTGGCAGAGCTAAAGTAGAATTTGTCAGACCATGAGACATCACGAAAACCGGTCCTCTCACGTAAATGTCTGAAGCGTCTGAACGGTTTGACCTACAAACTTATATGACCGTCTCTGTAGAAAGAGGAGATTCTCATGAACATGATAGTGTTCTCCCTTGTGCTTGTCCACAATCACAATGGGGTGCAGTCCATGTCCAACTGAGTTTTAGTTTCAACAGCAGCAACTCGACATGCATACTAGAGCAGGAAATCTTCACTCTATTAAGCAAAGGACTATCAGAGCGGCGGAGAGCCATCTAGGCTTCTACTCCCGGTACTTCCTGCTCAATGTGCTGTCTTGCTCTATTCATCAAGGTGACTGGTTCACTTCAGTTGACCTGCAGGATGCTTATTTTCAGGGGTACAACTTTGTTTTTAGAAGTGGGGGGGACAAAATATATTATTACATATTTTAAAAAATTATACAAGTGGATAAAAACTCCAAACAGCCTACCCGACCACTCAGAGGCATTCACATGGTCCTAAAGCACACAGTTGCCTTGTTTTTGTATCACATTCCAATTATAAATCTGAAGGGGAGAAAATGCAATTTCAGAATGTGGGAGTGACATGTCCAAATTTCCTTGACCCTCCTTTTGCCATTGAAATGCTGACTGTGTGATACACATTTCAATATATTTACATACACAGCCCTGATTGGCGGATCGGATCTTCTAGACTCTCTAGAGCCTAGCCCACACCCCTTCATAGTAGGAGGAAACATATGCCAATAAAATATGACTGGTCAGAATAATCAGATTGTGATGTCATGATCTGGGCCAAAAACTCCATCCCACCTGAGCAGGCTGAAATTCCAAGCATTTTTTTTCAAACAGCTCTTACTCAAAAAGGGCATTATCCTAATAAATTTGACTTATAGTGTAGAAATATAATTTTATAAATCATGTTTTGACTGCACCTGGTGCAAATCCAACACAACACATCACAGACACAGCATCATGTTATAGGTATAATTGTCACAGACAGGGACTAGGGAGTTTTAAAATAAATATGAAAGGGGCAAATGCCCATGTAAAGCTTTGAAGAAAGCCTGCTTCTATCTTTTGAACACCGTGATAGTTTTCTTTTTCACTGGGACAATTACACACATTGTAAGACACACCAGAATGGCTTTGCAGTCTCGGTGCTGACATGAACCTGTTAGAAAATCTGAGATAAGACTTGAATATTGCTGTCCATCAATGATCCTCAACCAAATTGACTAAGCTTGAGCAATTTTGGCAAAAACAAATAATATACACACTGTTGGGTACACCCATCTAGTACCGGGTCGGACCCCATTTGCCTCCAGAACAGCCTGAATTAAGGTGTCGGAAACGTTCCACAGGGACGTTGGTCCATGCATGACGTGATGGCATTATGCAGTTGCTGCAGATTGGACGGCGGTACATTCCTGCTGCTAACAGCCCATTCCATTTCATCCCAAATATAAAGTATTGGGTTGATTTCTGAGGACTGTGCAGGTCACTAAAGTAAACTGAACTCATTGTCATGTTCCAGGCAATGTTTTTCCACTCCTCAATTGTCCAGGGTTGGTGATTGCGTGTCCACTGGAGCTGCTTCTTATTTTTATTTTTAGCTGGTAGGAGTGGAACCCAGTGTGGTCATCTGCTGCAATAGCCCATCTGTGACAAGGACCAACGAGATGTGTGTTCTGAGATGCAATTCTTCACACCACTGTTGTACTGCTCCGTTATTTGTCTATTTGTGGTCCGCCTGTTAGCTTGCACAATTATTGCCATTCTCCTTTGACTTCTCCCATCAACGAGCTGTTTTCTCCCACAGGACTGCCGCTAACTGGATGTTTTTTGTTTGTCCTACCATTCTTGGTAAACCTGTGGACACGGTCGTGCATGAAAAGCCCAGGAGGGTGGCCATATCTGAAATACTGGATCCGGCACCCCTGGCACAAACAATCAAACCACGCTCAAAGTTGCTTAGGTCACTAGTTTTGCCTATTCTAATATTCAATCGAACAGTAACAGATTACCTCGATGCATGTCTGCTTGCTTCATACGCAGTTCTTTCCGAAAGTATTCACAACCCTTTACTCTTTCCACATTTTGTTGTGTTGTAGCCTGAATTTTTTAATTGATTCATTTGAGATGTTGTGTCACTGATCTACACACAATACCCCATAATATCAAAGTGGAATTTTGTTTTGTAATGTCTTGAGTCAATAAGTATTCAACCCTTTTGTTATGGCAAGCCTACATAAGTTCAGGAGTAAAAATGTGCTTAGCAAATCACAAGTTGCATGGACTCATTCTGTGTTGAATAATAGTGACTAACATGATTTTTTAAATGACTACCCCATTTCTGTACCCCACACATACAGTTATCTGTAATGTCCCTCAATCGAGTAGTGAATTTTAAGCACATATTCAATGACGAAGACCAGGGAGGTTTTTCAATGCCTCGCAAAGAAGGGCACCGATTGGTAGATGGGTGAAAATATATACAAAGGCAGATGTTGAATATCCCTTTGAGCATGGTGAAGTTATTAATTAAGCTTTGGATGGTGTATCAATACACCCAGTCACTACAAACATACAGGCGTCCTTCCTCACTCAGTTGTCGGAGAGGAAGGAAACTGCTCAGGGATTTCACCATGTGGCCTATGGTGATTTTAAAACAGAGTTTAATGGTTGTGATATGAGAACTGAGGATTGATCTACATCATTGTTACTCCACAATACTAACCTAAATGACAGATTGAAAAGAAGGAAAAAAAGTAATCTAAAACATTCATCTTGTTTGCAAAAGGCACTTAATAACACTGCAAAAAAAAATTGATAAGAAATGCACTTTTTGTCCTGAATACACAACACATCACTGTGTACCACTCTTAATATTTCATGTTATGGGTATGTTATGGGTATGCTTGTCATTGACCAGAACTAGGGTGTGTTTTAGGATAAAAAGAATATAGCTAAGCACAGCCAAAATCCTAGAGGAAAACCTGGTTCAGTCTGCTTTCCAACAGATACTGGGAGACAAATGTACCTGTCAGCAGTAGAACAACTCAAAATACAAGGCCAAATTAAGACTGCAGTTGCTTACCAAAACAATATTGAATGTTCCTGATTGGCCTAGTTACCGTTTTGACTTAAATTGGCGTGAAAATCAATGGACAGAATTGAAAATGGCTTTCTAGAAATGATCAGCAACCAACCTGACAGAGCTTAAGGAATTCTAAAAAGACTGTAATTGCTGCCAAAGGTGTTTCTAGCATGTATTGTCTCAGAGGGGGAATACTTATCTAATCAAGATATTAGTGTTTTAGTTTTCACAAAGTTTTAATAAATGAATAGAATTTTTCTTCCACTTTGACATTAGAGTATTTTGTGTAGTTTTTTGTCAAAAAATTACAGTTAATGACAATTCAATAATTTTGAATCCCACTTTGTAACACAAAAAATTTTGGAAAAAGTCAAGGTGTGTGAATACTTTTGAAGGTACTGTAGAAAAGCACAGCGATGTGACCTGCTGTCTGTAGGAGCAATAACGTTTCGGGAACAGGGTGGTGTACCTAATAAATTGGTCACTTAGTGTACGTTGCTCCAAGAGTTTTGCAAAGTTGGTCAAATCTTATTCAACATGATTCACAGCTGTAACTTCTGCCAAAAGTGCTTCAAGCAAGTAACAATGCTTTTGTGTGAAGATATACATAACCAATATATATTTTTTCATTTTGTATTATTCAGTTTTAGAACATTTATATTATTTAAAATCAGTAGTAGACAAAGTACCCAATTGTCGTACTTGAGTAAAAGTAAAGATGACTTAATAGAAAATGTAAAAGTCACCCAGTAATATACAGTACTACTTGAATAATAGTAATTGGCATTAAATCTACTAAAGTCTCAAAAGTAAGTGTTATTGCTAAAATATACTTAAGTATCAAAAGTAAAAGTATAAGTACAAATAATTTCACATTCTTTATGTTAAGCAAATCAGACTGCGTAATTTTCTTGTTTTATTTTAACTTTGCATAGCCAGGGGCACACTCCAACACTCAGACATAATTTACAAGTGAAGCATGTAAATAGTAAAGTAAAGTACAGATATCCCCAAAAAATAAAGTAGTACTTTCAAGTATTTTCACTTAAGTACTTTACACCACTGTTTAAAATCCATTCCAGTCATTATGTCAAGCAGTTAATCCACCTCTCGGGCCCGGTTCTTCAAGGGGGCTAAAGGGGCCTTAGCCCCCTCAGTTCAAACTTTAGCCCCATCAGTTTTAGTTTTATGTCCCTATATAAAAATTGCTAAAAAGTTTCATAACAGGTTGTTTTTGCAATCAGTGTGATGTGTGTAGTTTCTATGTTTCCCGTTCTGAAGTTTAGTTTTTGCGTCTTTTACTTTCGGGCTTGTACACCAGCTTCAAACAGCTGAATATACAATATTTTTGGTAATGGAAAAGATACTTCACAGCGGTTTAAATGGTACAATGTTTCTCTATACAGTGATTGCTTGTTTTGTTACATAAACCGAAATTAGGCGAACTATTAGAATTTTTGCAACATAGACATTTCTGCATAGTGCTTCTTTATGGGAAAAACTAAAGGAGGGTGATTGGTCGGGGGGTGGATGGATGGGAGTATAATATATTTCACGTTTTGCAAAATCATATCATACAAATTGTCATTCAAATCAAATGTTATTGGTCACATACAAGTGTTTAGCAGATGTTATTGCGGGTGTAGCGAAATGCTTGTGCTTCTAGTTCCGACAGTGCAGTAATATCTAACAAGTAATATCAACCAATTTCACAACAAATACCTAATACACACAAATCTAAGTAAAGGAATGGAGTTAAGAATATATAAATATATGGATGTGCAATGCCATATGAAAATGGATGATGGACATCCATAAACAAATACATACCATATGAAAACATAGCATCAGATACTAAATGGAGTATCACAGAGTTAAGTACAGAATAATACGAAATGCTCTGAGACCAGGTTGCACAATGACACAGCTGCAACTCTTCTGAAAAGGTAAGAAACAATCTAGCTGTTTGGTTTTTATCGAAATCTTGGTGTCATTTCAGCAAAAACCTAGGGTATGGGAAAAGTGACTCCCTTAGCAGCCTAGGTTTTCAAAAGCCTTGCTTAGTATGTAGGGCGCTGTCCATGGCACTGATAGAGCACAGCAGAGATTTTGCTCCAACCTATTACTTATTGGTCAAAAGCACTCAATGTCCTCTGCATTTAAACATTCATGTTTATTGTGGTATAAGCGTGATATAAGCGAATTCAATATAATTCCAATGCATGAACCCAAGCTACATATTGGTGTGTTTCATCATAAATATAGTCTGTAGGTATATTCTATTATGGTTTTCTTGGTAGCCTATGTGCTTATGGTAGGCAGTCACTGCTTAATTGATGGCGTGGGTAGAATTTGATCCACAGAAGTGTATTGTTCCGTTTCACAAGGTGTTGCTGAACTCCAGAGCAGCATGAATATTCCATGTTGAAGCGGGCCTACAGGCCTGTTTAGAAGGCCTGTTTATTTTTCTAAACAGCTGTTCATGGCTGCATCTCACTGTAACAGGCTGTAGGCTATGTTTTGGCTATTTGGATCTCCATTCACCTGTTGTTTACTGTGTTTGTTTACTGTTAATGTAACTAGTCTAAATATAGATTGTGTCATGTCTTTATCCATCTGATATTATGTTAATGTAACTAGTCTAAATATAGATTGTGTCATGTCTTTATCCATCTGATATTATGTTAATGTAACTAGCCTAAATATAGATTGTGTCATGTCTTTATCCATCTGATATTATGTTTACTGTTAATGTAACTAGTCTAAATATAGATTGTGTCATGTCTTTATCCATCTGATATTATGTTAATGTAACTAGTCTAAATATAGATTGTGTCATGTCTTTATCCATCTGATATTATGTTTACTGTTAATGTAACTAGCCTAAATATAGATTGTGTCATGTCTTTATCCATCTGATATTATGTTTACTGTTAATGTAACTAGCCTAAATATAGATTGTGTCATGTCTTTATCCATCTGATATTATGTTAATGTAACTAGTCTAAATATAGATTGTGTCATGTCTTTATCCATCTCACACTATGTTACTAGGCCTACTACTTGTTACCTCTGTTTTGTTCTTTTCACATTCATTCATTCATTCATTTGTTCACATTTGCAGATGTGTCAAAGCCAAACTGCTATTCAGTATTTGTCTTTGCATGCATGAATAACTAGGCTACTACTTTCAGCATTAGTTTGGTAAGACAGCTGTGTGTACGGCTGCATTCACATAGGCTGTTTGTAATAGGTGAATTACCCTATCTATCTTGTTGTCTATCCGGTTGTGATACAGCCTAGAAACAAACCAAGGTCTGTAGTGTTGTGGATTATCTTGAGTCAAATATTTACACAGATACCGGAACTTGTGAATTCAATTATACTTTAATACCATGTAATATTGAATTCTGCTTTTATAATCAAAAGACTGAAATCTCTTATCACAGAGCCCTTCCTTTTTAGTATTATGTCCCTGCTTAACGCATAGAGTCACTCCTTGTATGTTCATGAACTACTCCCATTGGCCCTATAGTTATTACATTATCTTTACATAGCACATATAGTCACTCCTTGTCTATTCATGAACAACTCCCATTGGCCCTACTCTACAATTATCTTCCAGTCTCAGTTCTTTGCTTGTTACCGCCCACATCTGACAGCTGTCTAGGTTATAATGGTAGCTATAATGGTGGCTGTGCCCTGGTCCTATATGTCCCATTCCTTATCTAGCCATTCTGTCTCAGCACTTAAAAGTGGACAGTCTAAATACTGCCTGCTTATATTGGAAATACAATCTTAGTCATGAGTTTTTCTACCACAGTAGTGACGCCTCTAGCACTGAGATGCACTGAGATGCAGTGCCTTAGACCGCTGCGCCAATCTTGTATAGATTCTTTACCAAAACATCATTGCTGTAGGGCGCTGACCGTTGTACTGATACAGCGCAGCAGAGATAGGCTACAGATTTCAAAAGCACACCATGATCTCAAAATCTCAAAATGTTATCTTTGTTTATTGTGGTATAACGTGATTATGAAAGCAGAATTCAATATAATTCCAATGCAAGACCCCCCCCCAAAAAAAAGATGTGCCCCTGGGGTGCAGTGGAAACATGCATATCTAACCTGTTGTGTGACTTCTGCTTTTTTTTTCCCATATCAAAAGGAGTTGCAAGCTGGCCTTTTCCATTTTTCAACTACTATTAAACTTGTTCCTCCTGTAATATATTTCTGGAGTTAAATTGTAACACTGACAATAATGTATTTTCCCTTAGTACTTCCTGCTCCAGACCAGCTGACTGTTGACTCAGTGGACACCACATCAGCTGCTGTTAGCTGGAGCCAGCCACCAGGATTGGACCAAACCCAACATCATTACCAGATCTCCTACCACTGTCCAGGGATAGAACCACACAAAACAACCACATCTTCACACAGCATCACTCTCTCTGACATGCAAGGTGGTACTCAGTACTCTGTCACGTTCTGCACTGTGCTGAAGAATGGAAAGCAAAGTCAACTGGTGTCAACAACCCTCACCACAAGTAAGGAAGTACCCTACTTAACAATAATTTTTTGAATGACTCTAATGTAAATGAACTAATCATAATGGATGTGTCATCATGGGAAGTAAAGGTACAGTATCTTCCCTGATGAGAAATATATGATGGTGAATTCCCCAGATCTCATCATGCAGCATGGTGCTGAAATCAATATCAATTCATGCTTCCCTCCATTCCTGTGAGTCATTATGTCAAGGAGTTGATCTGCCTCTGCTTGCTTTAACTTTATCAGTAGTACAGTGTAAGGATTGATAATCACAACATTCTTTTATTTTATATTTAAGTAATAAGTCATGAGAACCTGTGGATTATAGTGTGAATAACTACTGACTAAGGGCTGTTCTTATGAGTGTGTTATTCATGATAATTCCTGGTCTTGAGGGCTTTATTGCTTTTATAAAACGGTTGCCAACATATTAAAAAAAGATGAACAACATGTTTTCATATTTTTTTTTAATGTAATTAGTAACTTTGTTTTCCTTAATAATTTCACCAGACAATATAGTCCAGGCAATAGACAGTTGTTAGTTACCCTCGCTGCCTCTTCTTGTAAAGTTGGATGTTAAACCACCCTTTTATTACGAGCCCCTCAGGTGTGTCTGGCTCTACTGCTGTTGACTTCATCTTTTCGTAGTCCTGCTCACTGATGGCTGCATGGTGCGTTGCCTTGTCCTGCCCCTGTCTCTGCAGTTGCTTAATGGTGCCCACGAAGATGTTGTTGGATGTTGTGAACTCTGAGTCTTTCATTAGACACCAGGAAAGTCTCAGAGGGGGGGTCGTTATGTAGCAGTTTAACTCAGCACAGAGACCTGTGTAGCTGCTTAGCCTGTACAGTCCACCCTTAATATTCCTCACACTGCCATCAAACTCCCACAGAATAGTATTCAACCCTTCTTTTGTAGTTGTCTCAAAAGAGAAAGTTGTCCCCTTTTCACTTAGCCAGTCCATCAAACATCTCTGCCCAGTTTGCCTGCTTGAATGGGTCTTCATTATGGCGCTTGTCCAGGATCCGGATTCCCAAAACCTTAAGAAGAAATGTCTTAACTGCCAAAGTTGCAAAGTTGCTATTCCTCAATAAAGTTATTGGAAATGTTTAAGGTTTTTCAGATTTAAGAACAGTTTGGGTGCGACCTCAGTACAGTATGTGACCTACTGTGTTCACGTTCAGCAGGAATTTAGCTACAATATGTGGGAATTGCAGTGAGGAACAGAGAATGGTGGCGCTATCAGCTATCTTGATCTACACAGATGAGCTAAATTACTTTTTACAACTCTGTTCCCAGGGCCTGTTTCTGCACATCTGCTAACTGTCACAAAGATAGGATGTACTTTCTTTAAGAGGAGAGAGACAACTCTGTTTCTTTGAGCTTTCAACTCTTAACTACTCTTAGTAATGGTTGATTACTTCATTTTTGCATATCTTATAATATATTGTTGTTTGAAAGAATCTGCAGTCTCTCTTCCTATAGAATTTCTGCAACAATCCTTTTCCGCGGCAGAATACATTCCAAGTAAGGATTTCAGATTAGTCCATTGTTCTGGGTAGTGCTGAGGCTGACCCCCTTAAATAGCTGCCACCGCACTACTGCATCCTCTTCCTTTTCTCAGCTCATTCCAGAGACGATTCGCTTGGTAAGAGCTCTTTTAGAGCTCTATGTTAGAAGAGCAGAAGTATACCCACAGCTATTCAGTAGCTTGGAGTAGGTAGCTACAGTTGAAGTCGTAAGTTTACATACACTTAGGTTGGAGTCATTAAAACTAATTTTTTCAACAACTCCACAAATTTCTTGTTAACAAACTTTCATTTTGGCAAGTCGGTTAGGACATCTACTTTGTGCATGACACAAGTAATTTTTCCAACAATTGTTTACAGACAGATTATTTTACTTATAATTCACTGTATCACAATTCCAGTGGGTCAGAGGTTTACATACACTAAGTTGACAGTGCTTTTAAACAGCTTGGAAAATTCCAGAAAATGATGTCATGGCTTTAGAAGCCTCTGATAGGCTAATTGACATCATTTGAGTCAATTGGAGGTGTACCTGTGGATGTATTTCAAGGCCTACCTTCAAACTCAGTGCCTCTTTGCTTGACATCATGGGAAAATCAAAAGAAATCAGCCAGGACCTCAGAAAAACATTGTAGACCTCCACTAGTCTGGTTCATCATTGGGAGCAATTTCCAAATGCCTGAAGGTACCACGTTCATCTGTACAAACAATAGTACGCAAGTATAAACACCATGGGACCACGCAGCCGTCATACCACTCAGGAAGGAGACATGTTCTGTCTCCTAGAGATGAACGTACTTTGGTGCGAAAAGTGCAAATCAATCCCAGAACAACAGCAAAAGACCATGTGAAGATGTTGGAGGAAGCGGGTACAAAAGTATCTATATCCACAGTAAAACGAGTCCTATATCGACATAACCTGAAAGGCCGCTCAGCAAGGAAGAAGCCACTGCTCCAAAACTGCCATAAAAAAGCCAGACTATGGTTTGCAACTGCACATGGGGACAAAGATCGTACTTTTTGGAGAAATGTCCTCTGGTCCGATTAAACAAAAATATAACTGTTTGGCCATAATGACCATCGTTATGTTTGGAGGAAAAAGGGTGAGGCTTGCAAGCCAAAGAACACCATCCCAACCGTGAAGCACGGGGGTGACAGCATCATGTTGTGGGGGTGCTTCGCTGCAGGAGGGACTGGTGCACTTCACAAAATAGATGGCATCATGAGGCAGTACATTTATGTGGATATATTGAAGCAACATCTCAAGACATCAGACAGGAAGTTAAAGCTTGGTCGCAAATGGGTCTTCCAAATGGACAATGACCCCAAGCATACTCCCAAAGGTGTGGCAAAATGGCTTAAGGGCAACAAAGTCAAGGTATTGGAGTGGCCATCACAAAGCCCTGACCTCAATCCTATAGACAATTTGTGGACAGAACTGAAAAGCGTGTGCGAGCAAGGAGGCCTACAAACCTGACTCATTTTCACCAGCTCTGTTAAGAGGAATGGGCCAAAATTCACCCAAGCTTGTGGAAGGCTACCCGAAACGTTTGACCCAAGTTAAACAATTTAAAGGCAATGCTACCAAATACTAATTGAGTGTATGTAAACATCTAACCCACTGGGAATGTGATAAAAGAAATAAAAGCTGAAATAAATCATTCTCTATACTATTATTCTGACATTTCACATTCTTAAAATAAAGTGGTGATCCTAAATGACCTAAGACAGGGAATTTTTACTAGGATTAAATATCAGGAATTGTGAAAAGCTGTATGTTAACTTCCGACTTCAACTGTAGCTAGTCTTACCATCTGAGTGCTCTGCTGTCCCCCAGTCGGTTTGGCTTGTGCCATCTGGTTTGGGTTTTGTCCCTGTTTTAACTACTTGTGACAGTGTACCAACCTGGGCAATAGTTGGTTTGGTCTACCAGTGTTGCGACGCTGAGGGTTTGTCTTAGTTGTCTGTGTGACTTGTTTGTCAACCCTCCCGGTAATAGCCTTCGGGTTAGGGGACCGCGCCTACCCCGCAAGATCGGGAGACTGTATGTTTCGCTCTGGCAATCTTGCAGCCCTGAAAGTGAGCTAAGTGTTGCGAGGCGCACCACGTTACGTCTCTCACAGGGTGCAGCCATCTTGCATAGACTCTTGTGTGTGTTCCACGTTGAACGAGATATACAAAGTAGCCAGCTTAACGAGAGGGGACCATTGCAGGACCAATCACGGTTATAAACACACTTTCCAGGAAAGGAAGAGCTAGAGTTAGGGAGGAGTGGCTGAGTATGACTTGGCAGGTGGCAGCGTGGTAGGCATAGCTTGTCCCATGAATTAATCACAAAAATTGAGGATTAGCTGATAACTATGAAACAAACATTCTGGATAGTATAGAGAATCTGGAACTATTTATTGATCAGCATTGTGATATGCTCGAAAAAAGAAACGGATACATTGAAGCAAACCAGAGAAGACCTTTCCTTGAGTTCTGAGAGCGACACAGGAGGAAAGTCGCCATCTAAAATTCCAAACTTATCATTGGAGGGGGACGTTTTTATAACTATGTCTCCAGAAGATAGAGCATTGCTTACAAGCATGAGCGAGCAGTTAAAAAAATTTGATCTATTGCCTGGGCTACTGGGGTGGTTGAGGCCTTAAAAACAGGAATGGATTACAGTAATAAATTGAAAGAAATACGAGCGGAAAATAAGATATTGAAAGCTACCGTGGACTCCCTAAAAGAAACTACAGAGTATGATAATAAAACAATAAAAGCTGAATTACTTGATCTAAAGTGCAGAAGTATGAGAAATAATATTGTTATAACGGGAAAAATTGAGGATGAAAACAAAAACTATTAGTATTGAACACCTTGACTTTTTCCTCCGTTGACTAATAGTTTTTGTTTTCATCCTCAATTTTTCCCGTTATAACAATAAAACGTAATCTCAAGATGACGGACGAACAGGTGGAAACAATTGATTTTCAAAGAGCTCATTAAAATAATATTGGATATATGGTAATGCAGAATGAGTATGAAGAATTTATCCTTTTTATATTTAGGCAATATGGAACTTTGGACTATATGGACGTAATATCAGGTTATGATTTAGGGTAAGGCATACCTTTTTTGTCTTTATGTTTTTTTAATGTATTTAAGTTGAAGATTGTACATTACAAATACCAAAGGTAGTTTTAGTTTTTGTTTAATATGATATGTCCTAATTGTAGAGGTTGGGTATATTATGACTTAAAAGCTGTTATATAGTGTGGCCCTTGTTCGCCGATGTGAATCGGAACAATTAGCTTTTAAGATAACTTAATAAATAAGAATAGATTTATTCAGGGCTTGGATAAAGGATTATATAATTAAAAACCTGCCTAGGTTCTCTATTGGAATAGGCCTATACTATCCTACAATATTTGGTATTACCCTTTTATATGTAAAAAATTCATCTCAACATAAAAAAATTAAAGGATGGTTATTCTTCCTATACACACACCGGCAAAATGGATGATTTAGGTATTGTCAACAGGGCTGTTGTCTCTAGTGTGTTTGGGTTGGTTAACACTAGGATAAAGTGATTTAAAACAGCAGAACTAATACAATAATTGGCTTATAGAAGCACTTCTCTAAGCGAGAGAAAGGTATATTATATATTTCTATATAAGCTATTTATGCTACCTTTTATATTCTTGATCCTAATGATATAGGCCTAGGTGTAAAACAGCCGAGGAGATAGAGCAACAACCCTGGAATTAAAAGCATAATGTGTAGGGTGGAGAGAGGGTTGGTTTTACAGGTTTACTCGCTCTGGATTGTCAGTACTGCATGTGTTCTTGGCTGTCGTGCCGTGGCTGTGTCGGAGTCGATTGTGGGTTGAACTTGTGTATACCTTCCCTTAAGGGAGTGCCCGGGGGTTGGCTATTGGTCGGCTCTGGTACAGCCATGGAACGATACAACAGGATATAATGTGATGCCTACAACACATTTTTACTTGCAGCCATTAGTGGCCGTTAGAATCTATGTTCCTTT
This sequence comes from Brachymystax lenok tsinlingensis, assembly GCA_030435695.1. Lineage (NCBI taxonomy): Eukaryota > Metazoa > Chordata > Actinopteri > Salmoniformes > Salmonidae > Brachymystax > Brachymystax lenok. The sequence goes on from CM059810.1 coordinate 969,719, forward strand.
TTCCTTCATTTTTCTTTTTTTTTTCTATCGGAATACATTAGGATATAATGAGGACTACATGAAATATGTCTTGCATGTAATGGACATAAAGAAAGGGGACTGGTCTTGTGATATGTTTAGGTGTTTTTATTTGTATTGTCTTTTTTTACAAGCAATTGAATCCAATGAACTGACCAGGCTGGTCTGACATGCTTATAGCCTTGCTAAGACTTTCAAATATGAGCATGCATTTATAAGATTGTTCTGTTATTATTTATATTAATATTATCTATTATTGTTACTATTATTATATATATATTTTTTTAATTCTGACTGTTTTCCATGTTATTTGGTTAACTTTGCCAAGTTTGTCACGACAAGTTTGTCACGACCAAGTGATTTGGAGTGTCCCTTGACTTTCTTCCAATACACCTGTATGTCGTGTTTGGTGATGAGGTCATCACAAGCTAGAATGAGCTCTTTGTTTTTCACTTTGTTGCCACTTGAAGTAGTCATGTGCTTTTGTTTCCAAAACGGCAAGTGGCATAAGAAGGTGAGTCTGGCGTAGTTTGAGTCGGTGCAGATCGCCAGTTCTGACAATTCGTGTTTCACCACCGTTTGCAGTGTGATAAGCACGTCAGCCACTTCTGCAAACTGCCTGGTCTTGTTGCTTAGCTGAAATTGAAGCGGTTTTCACAGAATGTCATTGTGCCATACCAATCCCACACCAGCTTGCAAGTGTTCTAGATGACGGTAAGAACAGCCATCAACAAATGTCATCGGCATGTGAAGACATATGTTCTCTTTGAAGTAGTGATGGTTCGAAGGCAATGGTGCGGGGGTGGTGCGGAGTCAGTTTCATCGTCAACACAGCGTTGACACACCGCCAACACACAGCCCAAAGGATGTGGTGTACAGCACCCTCACGGATTCGTTGGCTTTTCAGAAATGTCACAGGCTGGCGACATGTTTCTATGATCACCTTTTGTCTGCCGACATAACTGGTGAAGGGTTTGACCGTCCAGACTGTTGACAGCAGCGCTTTTTCTCAGTCTGAGTATTTGTGTTCAGCAGGGTTGAGTGTTTTGCTCCCATAAGCAACCACACGTTTGTCTTGGTCGTATTTTTGATACAACCCAGCACTAAGGCAGTGCTCTGAGAAACCGACTTCCAAAAATAACGTCTTGTCTTTGTTGGGGTATACCAGGCAGGGTGCCTCGCAAAGCAGGTTTTTCAAGGAAGCCACAGCTTCATTGTGAGTGCCATCCCAGACTAATGGGGTGTCTTTCTGAAGAAGACTGGTCGAAGGCTTCGACTTGTCGGCGTAGTTTTCGATGAGTAATTACATACTCCCAAGAAACTGCGCACCTCATGAAGGTTTGTAGGTGTTTTGATGTTGCGGACTGCTTGGATTCTGTTAGACTGTGGCAGGATGCCCTCAGAACCCACCAGAAGCCCAACATAGTTTACTTTGGTCCTGCACCATTGTCCTTTCATTATGGCCAACTTAGCCCCTGCCGTCCCGAGTTGGATAAGAACGTGGTCCATCTCGTTGAGGTGATGTGACCAAGTCTCACTTCTCATGAGAACGTCGTCCACGTAGATTATCGTTCCCCTGGAGGCTGTCTGGCATTGCCTTGTGCAGGAAAATGTTGAACTCTGAGGGGGAGTTTGCATAACTGAACGGGCAACGATTGAATGTGAAGAGCTTGTTCGAGAAAGAGAAAGCCAACTTGTGTTGGCCACAAGGGTCGACTGTCATGGTCCAGAAACCAATCGCCACATCGACGGTGGAGAAGTACTTGGTGTTTGCCACCTTTGGCAACTCTTGGTCGAGCTGTGTCATTGGCCAATGAGACAACGGAACCAGTTTGTTCAGTTGTCTATAGTCAATGGTAAGACGCCATTTACCCGTTGGTTTCAGAACAGGCACACGGGAGCGCTGTGCATACTGTTACATTCCCTGATTATCCGTTTAGCTAATAGGGAGTCAATAATCTCTTGTACCTCTGCATATGCTGGGAGCGGAATTTTGTATTGTCTCACAAATGTAGATTTGTATTTTCCTTTCTTATCAGTCAGGCTACAATCCAGTTGAAATATTATAGTAAATATACATAAAATGATACCTAAGGAAACATACATTTTTATTTATTTGTTTGGAGAAATATGATAGGTATAATTTGAACGCATTCTCTTCACGGTTCCATGGGCGACTCGACGGTGGATTTTATGAACATAACGCGCCAACCAAACTGAGATTTATGGATATAATAAATTACTTTTTCTAACAAAAGAAGCATGAATTGTCTTCGTTGGACACTTGGGAAGCCCTCAGCAGAAGTTCATCAAAGGTAAGCGATTTTATATTATCGATTTTATGCGTTTTGTGAGACCTGCGTTGGTTATGGATTTATGCTAATGCATAAAATATGAGAGGGGCTATCCTCAAACAATCAAATGTTGTGCTTTCGCCGTGAAGCCTTTTTGAAATCTGACAACGCTGTGATATTGCCAAGAATCAGAGCTTTTGACAACACTTGTATATTGATGAATGTTTAATAATTCGAATTTTGGATTTTGAATTTGGTGCCTCACATTTCATCGGGTAGTGTCGGGAGTGGTAGCGCCCCACTGCTCCCTAAGTAGTTAAACAATTCTCTCAACTGATGCCGTTCATTGTCATTGACAAGAGCATCAGCCTCCGACAGTAGATGTACTACCTGTGCATGGAAACCAGGATATGGTTTGGCGACATTGCACAGGTCTTCATCCTGTGGTGACGGCATGTCAATGGTGGGAGAATCATCGGTTGTTTCCTCACAAGAGTGTGCTTCACATGCAGGAGGAGATGCGATATCATCCTCGGTGACGATGGAGTATATTAACATGTTGTTGTCAGAATCGACATCCAGCCTGGACGTCGATGTGTCGTGAAGTGGCAATACGGGAATTATTGCGATTGCTTTTGACGGACAAGTAAACAGAGTACCTCGCTCACCACCTAGGTCTATGGAGGACGGAAGAGGCCCAATCACAGGAACAACCAGTTCAAAATCATGGAAGGAGTAATCAATCAATGTTGCTAGCTGAGTGTGCAGAGGAATGGAAATATCCGCTTGCATCAGATTCTGTACCAGGATGTAAGTGAATCTAGCGGTTAGTTCCAACAGCGGGTTGCCATTGATAGTTAGCTCTACGTCGAATAGTCTCGGAGAGGGTTTGAGGAACGCAGTGGTGCCTTCCATCTGGTATCCGGGCGCCAGGTTCAGTCTTACAGAAACCTCTGTGGTTCTTGCCGGAATCATCATGGCGGACTCAGTTATCACCTTGCAAGGAATAGTGTGCCCGGATGCCATTCGCACTGGTTCGAAAGACGAGGCTTGTTGGTCTGCCTGCGCCAAAGACCAAAGAACTTGGTGTATGGTATCGAGTTTAACACCCAAACTTACCAAAATGTCCACTCCCACATAGACTGTATGTGGGAGGTCTGCGACAACCAGTAGGTAGTGAGATGCTTCCTTGGTTCCAATGCGGATTGATAGCGTACACACCCCTATAGCGGTGAGTGTCGTCTGGGGAGTCGTTCCCAGTGGAAATCTGAACATTTTCGGGAAACAAGGGGATGGAAGTTAGCTGTTTTCAAAATTGCGTTGAATATTTCCAAACTGATTGCGGATTTTTCTGACCAGGTTGCCTGTATGGCATTCTCAACCATAGTGCCGTTTAGGCACACGCCCCCTACCAGAGGAGGGCGGTAAGTGTCGGCTGGAAAATCACCCAAGCCACACAAGGAAAACCTCATGTTCCGTTAAGTTCCAAGTTGAACTTGTCACCTTGTCATTTGCCACCAATGGCGGACTCATGACTAAGTTCACCGGGTTTGCGTCAGATGCTGATATCGAACCCACATCATTGCACAATGTATGGCATGTAGTCTTGGAAGAATGCTGTGAAGTCAACAGAGTTGGCATAGGTAGTTGTAATCAGATTTGGTTGGTTTTCCAATCCATTAGTGGTACCATTAGTGGTCAATTAAATCTATCCCAATCAGCATCCATTCGATGTCAATGCTAGTCACGTACACAGGGTGGATCAGTGACACGCTTTCGAAGTTGAGTTTAAGTAAGAGACACTTGGTTAGGGGCGAGGTAGCTTGAGTGAAACCTTAAAGATTTGTGTCGCTATGTTCCGTTTTCAACCAACGTTTTGCTGGGTTTGCTGCCCTTTTTAGTAATCTGTGTCGATTTCCAAGACAGAACTCACCTACGTGACCCAGTGGGTCCTATATCGGAAAGGGAGAGGAATAATCTGTTGCAACGCTGCTTATCTTGTGCATCTCCACATTTGTATCCAAATCTGTAGACATACAGTTGAGGTTGGAAGTTTACATACACCTTAGCCAAATACATTTAAAGTCAATTTTTCACAATTCTTGACATTTAATCCTAGTAAAACCTCCCTGTTTTAGGTCAGTTAGAATCACCACTTCATTTTAAGAATGTGAAATGTCAGAATAATATTAGAGAGAATGATTTATTTCAGCTTTTATTTCTTTCATCACATTCCTAGTGGGTCAAGTTTACATACAGTCAATTAGTATTTGGTAGCATTGCCTTTAAATTGTTTAACTTGGGTCAAACTTTTCTAGGAGCCTTCCACAAGCTTCCCACAATAAGCTAGGTGAATTTTGGCCCAATCCTCTGGTGTAACTCTGGTGTAATTGAGTCAGGTTTGTAGGCCTCGCTCGCACACGCTTTTTCAGTTCTGCCCACAAATTGTCTATAGGATTGAGGTCAGGGCTTTGTAATGGCCATTCCAATACCTTGACTTTGTTGTCCTTAAGCCATTTTGCCACACCTTTGGGAGTATGCTTGGGGTCATTGTCCATTTGGAAGACCCATTTGCGACCAAGCATTAACTTCCTGACTGATGTCTTGAGATGTTGCTTCAATATATCCATATAATTTTCCTACCTCATGATTCCATTCCATCTTTTGTGAAGTGCACCAGTCCCTCCTGCAGCATAGCTCCCCCCACAACATGATGCTGCCACCCCCGTATATACTTGCGTACTATTGTTTGTACAGATGAACAAGGTACCTTCAGGTGTTTGGAACTTTCTCCCAAGGATGGACCAGACTTGTGGAGGTCTACATTTTCTTTTTCTGAGGTCTTGGCTGATTTCTTTTGATTGTCCTATGATGTCAAGCAAAGAGGCACTGAGTTTGAAGGTAGGCCTTGAAATACATCCACAGGTACACCTCCAATTGTCTAAAATGATGTCAATTAGCCTATCAGAATCTTCTAAAGCCATGACATAATTTTCTGGAATGTTTCAAGCTGTTTAAATGCACAGTCAACTTAGTGTATGTAAACTTCTGACTCACTGGAATTGTGATACAGTGAATTTTAAATGAAATAATCTGTCTGCAAACAATTGTTGGAAAAATTACTTGTGTCATGCACAAAGTAGATGTTCTAACCGACTTGCCAAAACTTTATTTTGTTAACAAGAAGTGTGTGGAGTTGTTGAAAAACAAGTTTTAATGACTCCAACCTAAGTGTATGTAAACTTCTGACTTCAACTGTAACCTGTGGGCTTGTGTCTAGAACGAGCAGTCCCTGGACAGGGATTTGAGTGAGGGCGGGGGTAATGGAAATGTTGACGTCCTCCTGAATTGCATGAGTTTCGACGGACTCGGTCTCCATCAATTTTACGCCTAGTCATGATGACTTATCCTTGTCCTCTTTCTCAAATTTCTTCCGATGCAGTACATCTCTTATCAGAGCTTCTATATCGTTTCAGTTGACGTTTAGATCGTTGTTGAACACTTTGTTGCCCTTGTTACGCTTGTTACCCTTGTGTCCTGACCCTTTGTGAGGGTTAGGTGCAGGGATGTATCGGCGAGAAAAACCGTAGCAAGTTTAGCGTAGTCGTTTTGTCAACGCGATCTGCACTCTCCCGTGGAGAATTGTTGGTCGAATTGCCAAGAGGAAAAGTCAAGCTGTGGTTGTTTTGGCCAGGAGGCGCCATGTCACTGTGGGCCGAATGGCCAAGAGAAAAAGGCTGAAATCTCCTGTCATCTACCTTCCCTCGTTCCCTGAGCTCCGGCTGTGAGCTAGGTTACTTGGTGTGGTTGTTCCGCGACAGCGCGTGACTGTTCTGGAGTTCCTCCAAATGATACCTAAGGGTGGTATTCTGCTGCGTTGCAGAGTCCACCTGGAAGTTGAGGGTGTTTATTTGAGACACGTAGGTGTCGCACTTGCTCCCCTCGGCCTCATACTTATCTGTCATGGTTTGCAGGGAGAGGTCAAGAGTGTGGAGCGAGGGATCAAGTTATGAGATGTCCTCGTTTTGTTTAGAGGTCACATTTTTCAACTTTCTCACCTGGTCTTTCTCATCCTTCATTAAATCAGCGACTTCAAGGAGTTCTGCCATTTTGTCATCCAACTTGGTCATTGTGTTCATTAACTGATCGTCTTTGGTCTGCAGCTTTTGGAGTAGAACATTATTGCTTTGAGTGGTTTCATTCACAACCATTTGCAGGGCATCAAGTTGCTCTCTCCTGTTTCTTGCTAGCTCGTCAGATTCATCTAGTTTTGCGTGTACTTCATCATATATAGTTTTGGCTAAAACAAGTTGTTTTTCTAGAATACGGACTTGGTCAAGAGTTTGTTTGCGTTCTTTGTTATACTTGTTAGCCAGATCTTCCAATTTATCTGTTCTCACACACATTTCCTCGGCTAGCAGTAGCTCATCTTTTTCAGCTTTGGACGCCAACTCCCTGCTTCTCTCCACCTGTGCCTTGAACTCCCCAGATTCCTGCTCGTGCCGCTGCTGGGCACTGAGGTATTGGTGCAATGTCCATCTCTGCTGGTGGGCATTGTTGAGGGCTAAACTGGAAAGAACCTTCACAAGGCTTACGCCTGATGGTCTATTTTGGAGAGCGTCTGTCGCAATGTCTGCATTTTTCTCGCTAATGGCATCGAAATCTAACATTTTCAGCCCCTCGGCATAGTTAGGATTTGCATCGTTGCTGAGGTCAGCGATCAATCTTTCCGTGGGTGAAGGTCCACTGATTAGAGGGGGAATGGGTGGAAACCCATCTGATGACTTGCTCATTGTTATGATTATCAGTTATTTCAATTTCTGTAAAGTTTGGATTTTGAGTTGGATTCATCAAGACTGGGTCCGTAATGTGGAAGTTAGTTATTAATGAACTTGCCAAATCAGATTTAATTGATTAATCAATTTTTATTATAAATCGAACCCGTATAGGCTATTTGGGAATTTAAACTTTAATTAACCTGAAAGAGTTGTTGTATCCAAGTTAACGTGGAAAAGTTTAACAATGTCACACTGGTTGGAACACATTAGTTTGTGTATTATCCCAATAAACGACCTGGAAAGGTAGTATGGCAAATTCATTTATGTATTAAATTGAACGAGACAAGGGTATCCAATCATTTGAGACTGATTAGATACCATCCAGTGAAACCTGAATTATTAAAAAAATAATTATTGCCGATTCTTCACCACCAGAGGTCACTGTTAACACAAGCTAAAATCGACAAGGTACCAGTCAAGGTGGAATTTCACAATGCTGTTAATGTCTCCCTAAACATCGTTGAGCTGGTAAAAACAGATTTAATCGATTAATCAATTTGAATGATTAGTGAACCCTGTGTAGGCTAAAGGAATTAACTTTAATTAACCTGAAATCGTTGCGGGAATTCACTTTGAACAAAGGGGAAAACAAAAATGGCTGCACCCCTTTGTTAGCTTAGCATCCCTTTGTTAGCTTAGCATCTGGCACGGGATTTCCACTTTGCCGCACAAGGCAAGTTCCCTCCAACAAGGAAACAGGTTTACTAGGTGACGTCTCACGTTCAACCCTTAAACTCTTCACGTTACCAAATGCGAGAGGTAGAGAGATAATGACTTCGCTTCGGTCAAACGAATATATCTATATCTACTGGCTGGCTCCTATGTCCTCTGCTCCAGAAATTGCTTATGACCGAGTCTGATCGCTCCTGAAAGTGATAGACAGAAATAACACTACGTTGGGCCCAACTAGTATTATTCTCAGAATGCCTGCATCGGCTGGTATATATGCCCTAGCTCGTAGCATTCAGTAAACCCCCCCACACACTGACTTTCGTCAGATATACCACAGGGGTGGTTCTCTCCCTACCAGTATCTGCGTGAAAAGGAAACCACACACACCCTCTTCTCAACAATAATAAACGTACCTGTTTATAGCAAGAAATAAGCTCTAAACGTGTGTGAGGTAGAAAGTCCTGCCCTTTCACGGTCAGGCAGTTCACACTCCATGTCTCCTTCATTTAGATAGTGTATGAGACAATGGCCGATACTGGGGCCTGTCGTGAAGTTATCGTTAATGTGATGACATGCTATTTATCGAATAATTAACTATGTTTTATAATTACGTGATTCAATTAATCAGGTAACCGTTAACTCAGTATCCTGGGGCACCATGGGAAAAGTTTGTTTCATGAGTTACCGTTTCCCAAATTATATTCATAGCAGTCATTAATTAATTAATTTCATCAGTCTCATTCTGAATATGCACAAATCCAGGTCTCATTAAATCATTCCGTACCACACAAATTTAGTTGATTATTTATTTACTAACAAGCTAATTGGTAATATACGATACACATACACAAACAGTCTAGGTTATTGGTTAGAACTTCATACAATGGCAACAGGTCCCAAGCGGACCAACACAATGTGACACGTGTTACACAAGATGGGAATTTAGAGAAAGAGCGAGGGAGAGAGTGCATGAGAGAAAAGCACACTTGGATACATTTGTAAACTATTCTTAGTTTAGCCATAACACCTTGGCCCGAACTGCCGCTCTTATGGGTCAGAATTATAATGAATGTATGTACTTGTTGGGTATCTCTTCGTGGACCGAGTTCTGCTTAGGATAGGTTTAGCCGACAACTTTCTCCTCTGATGACAGCACCTCCTTCGTTACTGGGTCTCTGATTGTCCACACGGTGTCACACTGTCCTTTCTCTTGGTTGTCTGTTTCCTTGCACAGGTTCTGTGAGAGTAGTCTTTTCAGGAGGCTAATCAGCCATGTAGACAACCGATGATTTGAATAACCGGTTGGTCCTTTTTGAATTCACCTTCTTAGATAAAATACTTAGAGTAGCTACTCCACAATAAACTTGATTGTTCAGAGATTTTCTTTGTTTTCAATCTCGTGTTGAGTTTTGGGATCACAACTAGTCGTAGACCTCAGCTGCAGCGTGCGGTCAACTTAGCCTAGTCACATTAATACTACACTGTTGGCTTCATTTACCACTATTGGGCTGAGTTTATCCTAGCCCCACCATAGTGAGATTTCACTTTTTATTGTGATAGTTTTCTGTTACACTGTTTTACAGTACAGACAGTAACTATCATAGTTTCCCATGGAAAATCACATCTCAGCTTTATTACACTGAGCGTTTCAGTCCCTGTGCCCAAGAACGCCAAGGTAACCTGCCTAAATGACTACCGCCCTGTAGCACTCACATCTGTAGCCATGAAGTGCTTTGAAAGGCTGGTCATGGCTCACATCAAAGCCATCATCCCAGAAACCCTAGACCCACTCCAATTCCGCATACCGCCCCAACAGATCCACAGATGATGCAATCTCTATTGCACTCCACACTGCCCTTTCCCACTTGGACAAAAAGAACACCTACGTGAGAATGCTGTTCATTGACTACAGCTCAGCGGTCAACACCATAGTGCTCTCAAAGCCCATCACGAATCTAAGGACCCCTGGGGCTAAACACCTCACTCTGCAACTGGATCCTGGACTTCCTGACAGGCCGGCCAAGGTGGTGAGGGTAAGCAACAACACATCTGCCACGCTGATCTTCAACACGGGGGCCCCTCAGGGGTGCGTGCTTAGTCCCCTCCTGTACTCCCTTTTCACCCACGACTGCGTGGCCAAGCATGACTCCAACACCATCACTAAGTTTGCCGATGGGGGTCGACAAAAGCAATGTCGCAAGCAAAAACATTGCGACATGTGTAATGTAAACAACAGCTATAGGAGAAATGTTTTGAAGATCGGCAACTTTTTATTTGTTCGACAGGTTGATTTTTCTTTTGTCTAACTTTCTTTACAAAAAAAAAGCTAATATACACTGTGTTTTTCAGAAAAAACTATGATTGCAGAATAATTTTGAAGGGGCACATTATCTCATTGCGTAATTATAAAGCTCCACTCCACATTTAATCCTAAAAAACCTACTGCTTGCTAAATACATTTTTCAACTACAGTATAACAATATAACAGTATAACAGTATAACAATAAAATGTTGCAGGACAAGGATTGTCTTGACTTTCAAAAATGTCTGAATTGTTTCACCTTGCTTTTCGGGTGGGCCGGTTGCAAGTTTCAACATCCAATTATTTCAGATCAACGCTACAGGAGTTTCACCCATATCAATCCTATTAAATTACTAGTACTACTATTACTATTCCTATTCTATGGTTTCACCATAGAATATGGCAAATGTTAGTCAATTCTTGCACTATCGATGCTGGCTTTAGCGGGCTACCTGAGACATTAAAGAGATAGGTCAAAATGGAATACAATTCTTGATAAGCTAGCTAATGTTGCTAATAATAAAGTTAGCTATATGCTTAACATTGACAGTATGGTCAAACTAGCTACATTATCCTACATTTGGCTCACAAGCGGCGCAGCGGTCTAAGGCACTGCATCTCAGTGCTTGAGGTGTCGCTACAGACACAGTTTCCGTGATAAGTGTTTTGTTGTTGTGCACTATCCTCAAATAATAGCATGGTATTTTTTGTTGTTGTAATATCTACTGTAAATTGGACACTGCAGTTAGATTAACAATAATTTAAGTTTTCTGCCCATATAAGACATGTCTATGTCCTGGAATTGGCTGTTTACAACGTCATTCTAGTCAGATTATCGCATATTGAGAAACATCTTGGAACCTTGGAGTTGAAATGAACATATGTTTTATCCATAGAGCTTTCTATTGGTTTATTCGGATACTTCCAAAGTGGGAAGCTCTGTATCATCTTTCTGCAATGAGTTAGCAAGTCGGAAATGTCAGAGTTTGTAGTTCCAACTACCACGTGAACTGCTATCAATCAGCATCCAGAATCCAAAACAGTTTTATAATTATTTATTTTTGTTGTGGTGGCAACAATTTAGCAGTGGCGCAAATACTATTGCTAAATGAACATAGCAGAATCCCTTCATTTCAAATACAACTTATGTTGTGTGACTTTCTTACTTCTTCCCATATCAAAAGGAATTGCATGGTCTTTTCTACTTCATGACTACTATTCTACTTTTCCTCCTGTAGTATATTTCTGGAGTTAAAACTATAGTTCTAACAATAATGTATTTTCCCTCAGTACTTCCTGCTCCAGACCAGCTGACTGTTGACTCAGTGGACACCACATCAGCTGCTGTTAGCTGGAGCCAGCCACCAGGATTGGACCAAACCCAACATCATTACCAGATTTCCTACCACTGTCCAGGGACAGAACCACACATCACTACCACATCTTCACCCAGCATCACTCTCTCTGACCTGCAATGTGGTACTCAGTACTCCGTCACTGTCTGCACTGTGCTGGAAAATGGAAAGCAAAGTCAACTGGTGTCAACAACCCTCACCACAAGTAAGGAAGTACCCTACTTAAGTATTGTCTGGGCACAAACTGGTTTAATCAACAATGTTTCAACGTAATTTGTCAACATGTTGTGGCATGGAATCTACTTGGAAAATACATTGGATTTGAATCAACATAAACTGTTGTTTTGATGAGAAAAATTCTACCACATTATTATGTCATCATGGGAACCAAATTTCAACATAGAAAAACCTTTTGTAAAATTAAAACAACGTCAGATTTTCAATGTAATATCCATGATTAGAATAAATAAACATTTGGCTGGGCAGCAACTCCTATTGGAGAATTTATCTACCCTTTTGTCTCCCAGGGTTTTAATTAGCTATGATATTTGTCACTGACCAAAACGGGAATGAAAGCCAGACAGTGGCACAGATGGAACTATCCAGGCAGAAGATAAATCACCTTAAAATGTTCCTATTTGATTGCGTTGACAACCAAACGCAATTCAACATCCCTTTTGAAATACAGTAAATAGCCTATTAACTGGACGTCTCTAACTCAACCAAAAACTAAAGTTAAAGGATGGGATTAAGCCAGTTGTTCAGATGGAACTATCCAAGCAGTACTTACATCTCCTTTAAAGCAAGAATCCTTAATTGAAACAATAACAAAGCAGTGCACTCAGTTTTGGTAAAAAGCTGAGGGATGGGCCTGGAGAAATGTAACCACTCAAAAGCAGACAGAGCTATGGATGCAAGGCCTAATCATTCATGATGTCAACATTATAGACATGTTTTGAGGCTATACAGTGTTTGTTTGCATTTAAATTGTTTACAAACACTGGAGTAAAACAAGCTTATATTTTGGGTTCTGATGGGGTACGACAGTTTAACTAAGCTCATGAGGCTTTTATAATGTGTATTCTTCAAGAATCAATGGGCATATATATTTAAGTAAAAAAATGTATGTTTCAACTAAGGATTCTAGATTTAAGTTTTGATATTTGGTTGCATTGTCAACCAAACACAATTCAATATTACTTTTGTAATACAGTAAATGGCCTACAGTAAACCTTATCTTAATGCAACGTTCATACTCCATGGCCACATGTTGAGGTTACTGTAACTATACATTTCTTCTTATGTAATCATATAAAGTCTGCATGTTCAAGATAGCATGCGAAGGTTGTCACAGGTATGTGGATCTTTACAATAGCTGTAATAATCTGGCAGAATCTTGAATGACATTGATCACTTGCAGTACTTTTAATGTAACCTCAACTGCTATCCAGGTCATTTTGTTCTGCTTTAGATGAAGCACCGTGATAAGTAACACAATAATGTGTTGAATATATAAACAAAATATCTGACATTGTATTCCCATTGGAATTTGGTTGTGCTTTTAGATGATTGAAAGCATAGTGATAACACATTGGGAATTTATCTACATTTTGGCTGTCTTTTTGAATGGGTGAATATAGGTTGTAATCTCATTAATCACCGTCTCAACAAAATACTACCCAATTATCCACATTGAAATGTGGTGTGCCCAGTGGGTAGTTATAAAAATGACTCTATAAACAAATCATAATGGATGTGTCAGTATGAGATGTGAAGGTACAGTATCTTCCCTGATGAGAAATGTGTGATGTAGAATTCTCCAGATCTTTCCTATTTCCTGATCTTCCTTTCTATTTCCAGAACCCTGTCTCAAGGAGCTGTTGTCAAAGACTGGACTAGAAGATCATTATGAAAACAAGCTGACGTTAAGTACTGTCCTTGAGATAAATGCTAATACTACATCAGATGAACCTCTTTCCACTATGCAGTCACTTCCAGGGGCCTTCCTTAAGAAATTAATGATGGCTAATGTGAATGCTTGGAGTGTGACACTAAAAAGTGACTCTGATGAAAGTGACTCTGATAACAGTTATGCGATTAATCCATTGGACCTGAGTACTGCCCTGTTTCTGTGTTCAGATGGGTTTTTACAGCAGGAGATGGCCCTTAAAATGTCAATGTGCCAGTTTGCTGTTCCTCTTCTGCTGCCCAACTGTGACACAGAACAAAGCACTTTGATGCTGTGGGCCTTGAGAGACATAGTGAAGAAGTTTAGACTCTCTTCACAAGTAGACACAAAGTCCTTCATAGAGGAGAGAATTGTACTCTCTGATATTCCTATGGTATCCTTTGTTAGGCTAGGAGAGAGCAACTTGTCCAAGTCTAATATGTTGAACAAACTGCTAAGTAATCCTGACACATTTGTCCATCGTGATATGGACTGTGGTGATGTACCTCGGAAGATTTCAGATGGTCTGGTTGAAATCAGCTGGTACCTCCCATGCGGGAAAAGAAACATAGACAGGTTCACTAAGCCTGTGGCTTTTGCCAATCTCAGAGGAGACATCAGGTCCTTTAAAACACAGTTTTCGTTTCTGTGTCAAACATCAGCAGCAATTTACATGTTTAGTGATGAATTAGAGGCAAATTCTGAGGTTTTGAAAGACATAAACACAGAGTTATTTCTGGTTGTTAACTCTAAGAGAAAAACATTGACAGGAGACAAAGTAACACATGTAATAGAAAAGAAGGGGAACGAAGCAGCATTTGTAAAAACCCTGCAGTCATCTGTTGGTGACATCATTGAAAAATGCCAAAACAAATTGCCAATTGAAAAAATGGATGGTATTGCTCGTCAGATGGGGTTTCTGGTTGATGAAGACCGTAATGAGTGTCAGAGTGCCAGGAAGATGGCAGATAAAATCACCAGCAACATCACAGACACAATTAAATTAAAAGACAAACAACTACCCTTACAAGGGCAAGTCTGGAAAGAGATTTCCCAGTTGGAGAAAGAGAGATGTAGACTGAGAAAAGCAGGAGGTAAAGAAATTGAACAATACAAGAGCTCTCTGAAGAAAATGGAAAAAGAACTGAGAGAGAAGCAACAAAGGTTTGATATGACAGATGCAATGACAAAGTTCACAACCAGCATGTCAAATTCAGAAGTGGAGCGACCCTATTTCCTCAAATGGATGCAGATATATTTGGATAGTCTGTCACGACAGAACCTGTCTGGTTTGCGGGAGAGGTACAAAGAGCTTTGCCAAAATCCTCCAAAAGACATTGCAGATTTGGATAGGCAATTGTCTGATTGTTCCTTGGGACTTGAACACTTCCTTCGTGAGTTGGGTCAGCTGTATGAAGCTTCCTGCTCCCTCTGTGAAGACAGCCCTCAAAGGAAACAGATGGAGCACCTCCCTGGATTGTGTGCTCAGATGCTGTTGGATGGTTTCCCCATTGAGCTTGTGGATGGAGAGGCATCAAATATCCCTCTGAAATGGATATCAGCTGTACTGACTCAGCTTCATACTCTTGTGAACTCTAACAGCAAGATCCGGGTGGTCTCAGTTTTAGGAGTCCAAAGCACTGGAAAGTCCACTCTCCTCAACACCATGTTTGGGGTCCAGTTTGCTGTCAGCAGTGGAAGATGCACCAGAGGGGCCTTCATGCTACTGATTAAAGTCAACAAAGACCTCAAGAAGGAGCTGAAATGTGACTTCATCATGATCATTGACACAGAGGGGTTGAAATCACCAGAACTGGCTCAACTAGATGATAGCCATGAACATGACAATGAACTGGCAACACTGGTGATAGGTCTCAGTGATGTCACTATCATCAACATATCCATGGAGAACTCCACAGAGATGACAGACATTCTGCAGATTGTTGTTCATGCTTTTATCAGGATGAAGGAAGTGGGGAAGAAGCCAGTATGTCATTTTGTGCACCAGAATGTGTCAGACATGTCTGCTCATGACAACAACATGAGGGACAGGAAGAAGTTGTTGGAACAGTTGAATGAAATGACCCAGGCAGCAGCCAGAATGGAGAAGAAGGAGAATATCACCAAGTTCACAGACTTGATGGAGTATGATCCAGACACAAGCAGCTGGTACATTCCAGGACTCTGGCATGGGACTCCACCTATGTCTCCAGTCAATGCTGGATACAGTGAGGCTGTGTATGATTTAAAAAAGAGCTTGATACAAGACTTAATGAAATGCCAGACTAATGATGACATGACACATTTCCTGAAGTGGACACAAAGCTTGTGGGAGGCAGTGAAATATGAGAAATTCATCTTTAGTTTCAGAAACAGTTTGGTTGCAGATGCATACTCCAGATTATGCTCTGAGTACAATGGTTGGGAATGGGCCTTCCAGAAGGAGATGTATAAATGGATGGTGGGTGCTGAAACCAAAATGTCAAATTTTGGCATAACAGATCAAAATCCCCAAATGAGCATAAGAGATGTGCTGAAGAACCAGATGAAGGAAGCAGCAAAGAAGCTGGAATCAGAAGAAAAGGAAATCCAAGACAATCTAGTGAACTACTTTGAAAAGCAAGATGGCCATGTCAATCTGGTGGAAAATTACAGGGAAGGCTTTGTGGCCAGTGCCAAAACACTGAGACGAGAAACCGAAAACACAGTGAGTAACACTCTACATGGAGCTGTTGAAATCAGAGAGGGAATGGACAAACTGGATGAAATCAAGAGTTCACAGGCAAATACAATGGAGAAGAAGGTGCTGGCTTTGCTGAAAGACTGTAGACAGAACAAATCTGTTCTATCAGATGAGGCCCTCAGAGAAGAGTTTGAAAGAATGTGGAAGAAAACTCTAAATGAAATCAAATTCAGAGGACTCCCAAGAAGAGATGTGGCTCAGGATGCCTTCCTCGTGTTACAAGATCAGTTATCTACTAGGCCAGGTTATGTCAATAGTATGTTGGTTGAAAACAGTTTGGTGAATTGTGGTAGAAACCCCTTTGTTGTGAAGTCAGAGTATTGGTGGGGTACGGCTAATCGTTTTCCAAAGCACTGGGTTCCAGACCATCAAAGGACAAAAATGCAACAGTTGTTTGACGACATCATAACACAGTGTCAGGACTTTATAACCCTGAAGGTGGAAAACAAAACAGATTACCATGATACTTACATCAAAGAGCTGCTGAACAAGATTGATGAAACATTGCAACAACACACGAAAGTTAACGTCAGTGAGGAATGTGAGGTTTCTCTGAAGCTACACATCTGTGGCAGAGCAGCCAGAGAGTTCCAGAAGATGCATGATGATTTTATTGAAGTCAATGACCCAAGGAAGTGTCTAGAGCTGTCCAAACACAACTACTATACTGACTTCATACTTTTGTTCCATGACCGAGACCAGTGCCAAAAGAAAGCTGAGGATTTCACAAAGCTGTATATTCAGCCAGCTGTAAAGGACTATGTGACCAAATTTCTTGGTCCTGATGTGGTTGATTACATGAAGACAGGTAAAGGGTCAGAGGATTACAGCACACGGAAGGCCTTCCAGTTCTCCATTTTGAAACAGCTTCTGACTGACGGAGAATATAAGAAATTTAAAGGGTACATACGCAATTATGAAAGCTTTGTGAAAGACTGGCTGTTTGACCAAATTGTCGAACAACTCTCAAAGAAAAGCAGTCGGGAGAAATTGGAGAAAAAACATCTTAAAGAGATAGTCAGGATAATTACTGATGTAATTTCAAACATCAGATATACAACTCACACTGTAACTGACATGAAGACGTTCATTCAGAACATATACAGTGCCCTTAGAGAGAAGCTTGTTTTTCCAAAGGATGCTCTGAATTCCATCATGACGCTGAACTACTCTGCTAACCCAGCACAGTTTGCTGACTACCTCACAGCTTTTGTGGGAGAAATGGAACAGTCACTGGCAGCTGA
Organism: Brachymystax lenok tsinlingensis; assembly: GCA_030435695.1. Taxonomy (NCBI): domain Eukaryota; kingdom Metazoa; phylum Chordata; class Actinopteri; order Salmoniformes; family Salmonidae; genus Brachymystax; species Brachymystax lenok. The sequence goes on from CM059810.1 coordinate 987,133, forward strand.
GTACGATAAGGGAGGAGACATCAAAGAGAGACTCAGATCTCTGCCATTCAAGCCTCAGGACAAGATGTTCACTACTCTTTTTGGCTGTGGGAAAACATGTCCTTTCTGTGGTGTACCCTGTGAAGCAGGGGGGAAGCAGCACAACAAACACTTTTCCTCCATTCACCGTTCAGAAGGTATCCGTGGTTGGAGGAGTACGTTTTCACAGAAATTAATTATTGACATATGTTCATCTCTTGTGGTTAGCAACCAAAGCTTCTTTGTACAGGAGACAGCTGCAGGACGGCAATATCACCCCTACAAGGACTACCAGAAATATTATCCTGACTGGAACATACATGGAGATAGCAGCATGGAGGCTGCAGACTACTGGAAGTATGTGATGGCTACATTCAATGAGACAATTGCTCAAGAGGATAGTGCACTTCCTGCTGATATCCCATGTGACTGGAAGGCATTAACACCTAAAGATGCATTGAAGAGCTTGAAAATGTCATTCAACATGAGATAAAGTGAAAGACTATAACATCACTCTTCTTGACAAACATAAAATAGGCCAATTAAAAATGTCAGACATGACAACCAGAAGTAACTCACCTATGAATAAGACGACAAAACATAATCAAAAAGTCAAAAGCCAAGCCAGTCACTTCTACAAAGAACTGTTGAAATCAATTACAAATACCTTAATTCCAAAATAATTTCCCCATGACCAAATAACCAAAACTCATCAGGGCAAAATGTGACGTTTGATGCTCAGGCACTTTTACCTTTGACATGCCTTGATTGGTTTGTTAACCCTTCCTTTGTGTTCTGGGTCGATTTGACCCGAAACAGAGTTTGAAATCACTAAAATACAAATTCATGTAATTTCTCCACCATGACCTTTCATCTACTTTCCTAACTTGTAAAACACCTAATAAAAAATAAATTAAGAAGATTAGACCTGATACTGTAATAGTGACATCCATGGTGTTCTGGGTCAATTTGAACCCCGCAATATGACCTTGACCTGGGTCTACATAACTTTTGAGCGGTTTTCCCTAGAACCAAGCTGCTTTCTGCACAGGAATGGTGTCCCTATGATTCTGAGGGTCTGAGCAACATTGATCTGAAGTCAATTGACCTTGACCTTTGTGCTAGAGACACATGGTCTTCTGTGCAGTAAAGATTTATCCATTATGATCATGAGATAATAAGCATAAAATCCTATTAAATTACTTATGGGGCTATGTCATGAACCCTAAAAGTTCCAGAATGGGGTGAAAAAGGCAGACATATTGGTTAGGGAGAAATCCATACCAGTCTAATTGGAATGAATGGCAGTAGACGCATAATCCTGATTTGACTTATGCAGGAAAATAAAAGTAAGGCATGTGATATAACAGAAATTGTGTAATAGAATTATTTCTAACCTAAAATATTGTCATATAATTATATATACAGATTATATGGGTTTTACACCAATTTTCTGTATAAATATATGTAAACAGACCATACATTTAAATATATATATATATATTGGAAAGCTGTGAGTGCTACTATAGTATATGACACAATATCAGTACTTGTTGCATTTACAAGTTGTCTAAGTCCTATCATCAACTGATTTCAGCCAGTGTATTTCTGTGGATTGACTACATTGTTGGAATGGAATGTTGCCATATTGGCAGTTAATCTGGCTAGCTAGCTAACAAACATACAGTGCAGATAAATTCTTCAAATTAAAACAAGGGGGGAAAAAAATCGACATCAGCCAACACTTTGCAGTTTCACACAACCTTCATCGGGGCCTTGCAGCAAGGCTAGGGTTTGAGATGACATCACTGACTGATAGCTACCTGCGATATAGGAAGGAAGGTGGAGTTATACCATACTGTAGACTGACAGATACCTGCAGTATAGGAAGAAAGGTGGAGTTATACCATACTGTAGACTGACAGATAACTGCAGTATAGGAAGGAAGGTGGAGTTATACCATACATACTCAATCAATCAAATGTATTTATAAAGCCATTTTTCATCAGCAGATAATTATACACAAACCCAGCCTAAAAGCCCAAACAGCAAGCAATGCAGACGTAGAGTCACCGTGGCTAGAAAAAACTCCCTAGAAAGTCAGGAACCTGGGAAGAAACCAGGCTCTGAGGGGTGGCCAGTACTCTTCTGGCTGTACCTGGTAGAGATTATAATCATACTGTTGACTACTAGTTGACTTGGACTGGAGTATGAAGACTAATCTCAACATTAGAAAAATATATTCACACACTTTGAATGAATAACTTGATTAGAATTGAATGTAGATAATGTTCATTGTGATGAATATAATGAAACACGGATATAGGTACAAGAGAGAAGTGTAAGTTAATTATTCTATTGTTTGTTTGTTTATTTGTCTCAGATTTGTCAAATGTAAAGAATGTATACACATCTGATTTCATAAAAAAAAATATCTTAATTATTTTACTTTAGAAAAACGACTTAACATCAAATGTACAACATTTATAATTGAAGTACTTTTTATATACCTCTGATTTAATTTCATAATCTCAGCATTATTTTATTGTAGAAAAATGCATGTATCATATCCTATGATTAATCTGCTTATCATCATACTAACAACGATGTATACCACTTATCATTGAAATTACATTTATTTTATTTACTTCATCCCCTCATAGATATATTTTAAGTTAATAAAAATATTAGAATTAACATTTTAAAACTCTTGAAATATTTGTATTATATAGTAGGATGAATAATCATACCATGGACCTTTACTCTGTTTACAGACTGTTCAATTATTACAAAAGTATTTTACAATTAAATAATTAATCAATATTTGTTAATTGACAATATGGTGTAGCGCTATCAACAAAATGCATGAAAAGTGTTTTACAAATAAATGTATTATTAGAATGTAAGTTATGCAATTAAAACATACATTAAGTATCGTTAGGGATTGTTTCTATAGCAATGAAAGTAAGTAAGAACAAATACACCTACAAATGTTTGAAAGTGAGTGAGAGAAGAGAAGGAGAAGAATAGCAGGTTGAGAGAGGAAATAAGTGAATTGTTTTGATATTAGGTGATTCTACACTATCAACAGATTTAAACAGTCATGTTGACTCCATACCTCTGAAAACAGCCATTCACTCCTATCCAAGTCTGCTGTTCCCACATGCTTCAAGAGGGCCACCATTGTTCCTGTTCCCATGAAAGCTAAGGTAACTGAGCTAAACGACTCACCCCGTAGCACTCACTTCTGTCATCATGAAGTGCTTTGAGAGACTAGTCAAGGATCATATCACCTCCACCCTACCTGACACCCCTAGACCCACTCCAATTTGCTTACCAGTCAAATTGGTCCACAGACGACGCAATCGCAATCACACTGCACACTACCCTAACCCATCTGGACAAGAGGAATACCTATTTAAGAATGTTGTTTATCAACTACAGCTCAGCATTTAACACCATAGTACCCTCCAAACTTGTCATTAAGCTTGAGACCCTGGGTCTCGACCCCGCCCTGTGTAACTGGACTTTCTGAAGGAACGCCCCCAGGTGGAGAGGGTAGGAAACAACACCGCTGATCCTCAACACTGGGGCCCCACAAGAGTGCGTTCTCAGCCCTCTCCTGTACTCCCTGTTCACCCATGACTGCGTGGCCATGCAAGCCTCCAACTCAATCATCAAGTTTGCAGACGACACTACAGTGGTAGGCTTGATTACCAACAACGACGAGATGGCCTACAGGGATGAGGTGAGGGCCCTCGGAGTGTGGTGTCAGGAAAATAAACTCACACTCAACGTCAACAAAACAAAGGAGATGATCGTGGACTTCAGGAAAAAGCAGAGGGAGCACCCAGCTATCCACATCGACGGGACAGTGGGTGAGAAGGTGGAAAGTTTTAATTTCCTCGGCGTACACATCATGGACAAACTGAAATGGTCCACCCACACAGACAGCGTTGTGAAGAAGGCGCAACAGCACCTCTTCGCCGAGGAACTTAAAACTTTCCACCTTCTCACTCACTGTCCCGTCGATGTGGATAACTGGGTGCTCACCCAGCTATCCACATCGACGGGACAGTGGGTGAGAAGGTGGAAAGTTTTAAGTTCCTCGGCGTACACATCATGGACAAACTGAAATGGTCCACCCACACAGACAGCGTTGTGAAGAAGGCGCAACAGCACCTCTTCAACCTCAGGAGGCTGAGGAAATTTGTCTTGTCACCAAAAACACTCACAAACGTCTACAGATGCACAATCGAGAGCATCCTGTCGGGCTGTATCACCGCCTGGTTCGGCAACTGCTCCGCCCACAACCGTAAGGCTTTCCAGAGGGTCTCCGGGGGTAAACTACCTGCCCTCCAGGACACCTACACCACCCGATGTCACAGGAAGGTCAAAAAGATCATCAAGGACAACAACCACCCGAGCCACTGCCTGTTCACCCTGCTATCATCCAGAAGGCGAGGTCAGTACAGGTGCATCCATGCTGGGACCAAGAGACTGAAAAACAGCTTCTATCTCAAGGCCATCAGACTGTTAAACAGCTATCACTAACGTTGAGTGGCTGCTGCCAACATACAGACTCAATCTCTAGCCGCTTTAATAATTAATAATTGGATGTAATAAATGTATCACTAGTCACTTAAACAATGCCACTTTATATAATGTTTACATACCCTACATTACTCATCTCATATGTATATACTGTACTCTATACCATCTACTGCATCTTGCCTATGCCGTTCGGCCATCGCTCATCCATATATTCATATGTACATATTCTTAATCATTCCTTTACACTTGTGTGTATAAGGTAGTTGTTGTGAAATTGTTAGTTTATTTGTTAGATATTACTGCACGGTCGGAACTAGAAGCACAAGCATTTCGCTACACTCACATTAACATCTGCTAACCATGTTGTCATGACGTTGGCCTGTTGGTGAGGTTTTTGACCCCATGAATACCCCCTTCTCTCTCTCTACTCTATAGAGTTGACTCTTGGAATCCTTTTGTTAACATAGAGAGTCTGGTAGCATCAAAAGGGTGGGGAAAGGAACCATATTTCGGTAATCCAACCAGCTGAAAATATGCATTGGTACTTAGAGAATATGATGCCAGATCAGTTGTTGTCTGAGACATTACTACTAATGATAGGATGACGTAAACTGTATCTTGGAAAGTCTACACATTCTAGTTATCAGATTCACATGGAATTGTTGTGCAATTTAAACGTTTAAATATGAAACTATTTGTGAAAATATTAAATGTAATTTTAGCTTCTAAATGAAAGAACTGGTTTTCATAGAGGGTGAACTATGCTATATACTATGTGTATAAGGTAGTTGTTTTGAAATTGTTAGATTACTTGTTAGATATTACTGCACGGTCAGAACTAAAAGCACAAGCATTTCGCTACACTCGCATTAACCTCTGCTAACCATGTGTATGTGACCAATAAAATTTGATTTGATTTTAGCATGTAAATCTTGGTTAGGCAAAAAAAAGAAAATAAAGTGGGATGCATGCCAGCAAAGACACTACACAACACACCACTGAATAATACTTTAGTTGCACTATAACGGTGACAAACGGTGCCCACAAACTGTTAGGGCCTACATAAAGCTGTCCCTTCATCTTACCACTGCTACACCTGGCGATCAGCGGAGCCTTGTCTGGCAGCAGTTCATTCAGCCTCATTTACTGCCTTTTAAAAAAACATAGCTTATAAGGCTGACTTGCTTAAACAAATGTGGTTTCTACTGACATTTGAGATGATCAAACTATGGCATAAGGGGACAGCGAGCGGATAAGAGGCAATTTCGATTAAGACATTAATGAGCGAGCTAGGATGGACGTAGTCAATATAACTATTTGTTTAGCACTTTTGAAATGTACAGCGACAGAATTCAAAACATAGGCCGTTCTTACAGTGTTGGACATGTACTCCAAGTCAGAACCGTAGGATAAATAAAGGAGGCATATAAGCAGACAATGAAAGCAAAATTTGATGATTACATTTCTCTAAAACAGGTTACAGGCTACATGTGCACCACCAAGTCAGAACAGTAGGTGAAATGAAGAGGGGTAAATAGACCAAATTATTAGGGTGAGGCACATGGGCTAGTAACATCTTACTACACAACATACACTTAGTAATTGTAACGGTCCTGTGTGAAGCTGTGTAGAGAGTCAGGCGCAGGACAGCAGAATAGAGTAATCAACGTAATTTACTCAATATACAAAATAACAACGGTAAACTCACGAGCCCACAAAGACGGACTGAGTTACAACAAACAATCAATCACAAAGACATGGGGGGAACAGCGGGTTAAATAAGGAACAAGTAATTAAGTGATTGGAAACCAGGTGTGGGTGATAAAAACAAAACAAACGGAAAAATGAAAAGTGGATCGGTGGTTGCTAGAAGACCGGTGACGTCGACCGCCGAAACCCTCCAGAACAAGGAGAGGGACCAACTTCGGTGGAAGTCATAACAGTAATACTTTCTTAGCTACAGTATACATATCTCCCTGGCATATTAAATCATTTATGCAGCAGCATACAAGTCATTTTTGGACTCACCTTGTTGTGCCGTGCTCACTTGAACAGGAAGGTGGCACGGCGGTCCATCGTTGGCAAATTTTGTCATCAAAGTGGCATTCTCTGGATTTCTGGTGCTTTCAAGACTGGGAACTCTGAAAAAAAAACAAGGTCAAATCATGATGACGTCATTGATCTTCAGGTCGTAGCTCTAGAAAGAGGCCCGAGTTCCCGACTTACAATTCCGAGTTGGATGACGTATTTCCCAGTCGGAGCTCATTTTTTCAGGAATTCCGAGTAGTCTTGAACTCACTGAAGTCAAGTTTTCGCAGTTCCGAGTTAACAGTTGTTTCACTGCTTCATTGACCACAAGGCCAATATTGAATGTTTATCATTTTAAACTTGGAAAAGAGACACTTAATCCCAGATTTGGGACCACACAGCCACTCCACTGAATAGCAGGCTAGTGATTGCTTTGCAATGCTTGCAGTTAGCCACTGTCACTGATTCCTTCCAAACCACTCATTGTTGAATTTCCAACTTGTTGTGTAATTTTTATGTCCAATGGCCGATGAGCGCCAATACGTTTTATCTATAATTTCTCTTCGTTATTCATCTTCATATGACAAGGATTAAAAAGGATTTGCCTGTAGATTGTTGACTTGATTCATGATGATGACTGCTAGCTAAGATTTTGAAAGTATGATGTTAACATGATCAGTCCAATCAAAGCTAATGTAGATAAAACATTGGTTGACATAATTTTATCTGTGGCCAATGACCTTGAGCATTCTTGGTGGGCACTTATAATGTAACTCTATGGCAGCACCCAAGGGGCTTGAATTTTCGAGGTCTACCCTTAGACTTGGTGGTGACGTACTGTCCCCGCGAGTGACAGAACACTGAGCTAATCAAGGCGCAACTAGAGAACATTACCAACACCTACGCTCTGTATTTTCTGCTGGCTGCCCGACCACCACAGAAAGCACTGAGCTAGGCTGAAACACCTGCATTTTGGAGCTGCCTTACTCAAGAAAGCAAAAAAAAGACAATGTTTGTATGCGGCTTTATTCACTCATTGATTTTTATTTATTTTTTACATTGTTTGCAAACTGATATGTGACAAGTATTAATGCCAAAATAACATGCAAAACAGGTAAGCCCCCCCCAAAAAAATGTGGGGCTCAAAATGATGGGTCGCCACTGCTCCTAACATGTCTGCTGTATCTGCCAACATCTTAAGTCTGACCTATCAGCTCCACAAAGTCCACAAAGGTCACTCTGCTGCCACCTGTAGAGAAAATGCCATTGACTGGAAGCAGAGCTGTACATAGCCCATCTGTAAATAGCCCATCCCATCTACCTACCTCATCCCCATATTGTTTTTATTTACTTTTCTGCTCTTTTGCACACCAGTATTTCTACTTGCACATCATCATCTGCACATCTATCACTCCAGTGTTAATTTGCTAAATTGTAATTACTTCGCTACTATGGCTTATTTATTGCCTTACCCCCTCACGCCATTTGCACACACTGTATAAAGACTTAATTTTTTTCTATTGTGTTATTGACTGTACGCTTGTTTACTCCATGTGTAACTCTGTGTTGTTGTATGTGTCGAACTGCTTTGCTTTATCTTGGCCAGGTCTCAGTTGTAAATGAGAACTTGTTCTCAACTTGCCTACCTGGTTAAATAAAGGGGAAATAAAAAATAAATAAAAAACTTAATCTCTCTCTCTCCCTTACCCTCTCCCCGTTCATCTCTCCCTCACCCTCCCTCTGCCTCTTCCCCATCCTCCCCCTCTCTCACATTCGAAGTTCACCAAACTGTCCCCTTTTCTCGTTGAAAGCATCTCTAAGCTCCTTCACTCCTATCGTGTCTGCTTTCTCTGCCAACATCTTAGAACCCATCAGCTCCACAAAGTCCTCTCTCCCGCCACCTAGAGGAATATTCACTTGACTGCGGTCTGAAAGGGATTAGTAGAGATTGGTGATGGAGGAGAATGAGTCAACCATTAACAGATAACTTTTATGGTGGTACAAAGTGTCACAAACCAAACCTGTTTTGAAGGAACACATTTAATACTCTACAGTTTCTAGATCTCTGTTTACAGTCAATGTTAGCAGAGAACTGGCATGGAAAGTCCATCTAGTCGGTTAAGAGGAAGGGGCAGCGGTTGGGCTTCTCCCAGGTATGTATGTGATCAATCATTTGACATTAACATGACCTATATGTAGTTGATTAAAGTGATTGTTACATGTACCACTAAGACTTCCTGAAAGGTATTTCAGCTTATTTATTGTTTCTAAAATGTTTCTACTACGTGTTTTGTAATTAGAAAATGTTTTACTGTTGTTGATCAAACTAACGTGTCATTGAAAGTGACTCTCAGTCTACCGTCAAAACGGTGCCAGAAAAAATGGCAGATTGTTAAAAGATAAAAACTACTGTGCATGTAAACAATTCAACTTGACAATATTAATGTAACATTAATATGTTCTAGTAATTATTTATTTTATATATATACAGTGAGGGGGAAAAGTATTTGATCCCCTGCTGATTTTGTACGTTTTCCCACTGACAAAGAAATGATCAGTCTATAATTTTAATGGTAGATTTATTTGAACAGTGAGAGACAGAATAACAACAAAAAAATCCAGAAAAATGCATGTGAAAAATGTTATAAATTGATTTACATTTTAATGAGGGAAATAAGTATTTGACCCCCCCTCAATCAGAAAGAGTTCTGGCTCCCAGGTGTCTTTTATACAGGTAACAAGCTGAGATTAGGAGCACACTCTTAAAGGGATTCACACATCTCCAGAAGTTGCATTGCATGCGCGCCATGGACGCTGTCACCATGAACCCAGGAAGATGAATCGTTCTAATAAGTTTGCTTGTTTTTATTTAATTTATTAAAACCAATATGTTTTTTTTAATAAATGTCAACAACAATAAATACATGTAAAATAGAATTATTTAATAAAATTTTTTATTATTTAATAAAAAGACAAAGCATTGCTGTTGAACCAGCCTTCGTTATACTAGGCCTAGGGTAAGGTTAGGCTACGGTAGAGTGAAGGACTACAACATGACTCTTCTTGACCAAAACAGAGAATTGGCCATTCAAAGATTTCAGACAAGACAACCATAAATAACTCACCTAGTATAAATTATGACATCACATAATCAAAAAGTCAGAAGCCAAGCCAGTCACTTCAACAATGAACTTGTGAAATACATTTCAAATCTTGCAATTCCAATATAATTTCACCAAGAGCCATTGGCTTTATAATTTCAATATCCAGTATAATATAATTGAATCAAAAACTGCTTACTTGGGGTATAGTCTTGTGTTAATGTTAGACAAATATGAGGATACATTTTCCATCAACATCTTGATTAGGAGATTAAGAACATATTAGAACATCTGGAATGAAGTCTATTTTCATTGATATTGTTTATTATTATCTTATTCATTTGTTTACAGTTGTGTGTATAAGGTAGTTGTTGTGAAATTGTTAGATGACTTGTTAGATATTACTGCATGGTCGGAACTAGAAGCACAAGCATTTCGCTACACTCGCATTAACACCTAACCATGTGTATGTGACCAATAGAATTTGATTTGATTTGATCTTGTATGTCATTCATTTAGTCTTTGAAGGACCAGCCCAAAACCTCATGGGTCTCCCAGTCACGGCCAGCTGTGACACAGCCTGGGATCGAACCCGGGTCTGTGGTGACGCCTCAAGCACTGTGATGCAGGGCCTTAGACCGCCTCACCACTCGGTAGGCCCCTGCAAATTGATTTTAACAAACAATTGGTCCCCCCAAAAAATGCAGCCCTCCGTTGAATTTCAGAATCCCGATGTGGCCCTCGAGCCAAAAAGGTTTTCCCACCCCTGCTGTAGATACAACTATTTGTTCATATTTTAACTTAATAAAACTATTAGAATTAATATTTATTTTAACTCTTGAAATATTTTAACTACACAGTAGGAGGTGTATAAGTACAACACCATTATAGGTGTATAAGTACAACACCGTTATAGGTGTATAAGTACAACACCGTTATAGGTGTATAAGTACAACACCGTTATAGGTGTATAAGTACAACACGTTATAGGTGTACAGCGTACATTAGGTCGGACATAAGCAACTACAGGTAACTTCCAGAATAAAGGAAACCCCTACATAGTGTCTTAATAGTGCGTTGTGCCACCAGAAGCCACCAGAACAGCTTCAATGCGCCTTGACATTCCATCATTTGGTGTTTTGTTGATGGTGGTGGAAAATGCTCCAGAATCTCTCTTAAGTGTTCAACTGGGTTGAGCTCTGGGGCCTCTGGGGCCTCATTTATCAACCTACATTTCTCACAAAATTCTCACAAAAAAATATATATATATATATATTTATAGTGAGTGCCAAACACGGGCAGCGCATTCTGCAAGATTGATTGTTTATTGAATCATTTAAAAGTAAATGCTGCCTACAGCCCACATTAATATGCAAAATATGAATTGTTGATATTTCATTCATCAATACATTATTGTGTTTCTATCTCCTGCCTTGGTATAGGCTCTGAGATGAATTGGCTATTATAAACTGGGTGGTTCGGGACCTGAATGCTGATTGGCTGACAGCAGTGGGATATCAAACTGTATACAAGGGGTATGACAAAACATTACTTTTTACTGCTCTAATTATGTTGGCCACCAGTTTATAATAGCAATAAGGCACCTCAAGGGGGTTGTGGTATATAGCCAATATACCACGTCTAAGGGCTGTATCTGGGCATTCAGCATTGTGTCGTACATAAGAACAGCCGTTATCCATGGTACATTATATTGGCCGTATATCACACCCCATCGGGCCTTAATGCTTAATTATGTCATGTTCATCGCACAGCAATATTGTAGCCTACCCATACTGTCAGACTAAATGTCTATTTACATTTGAGCATGGTTAGCTATATAATGAGCGATTGATAAATGGTAGTTGTGATGGAGAAGTCCACCACTAGCTGCGGGCAGCATTTGGTAAGAGAACACAAAATCACACACTCATCTCCCCCTGCCCGCTCCGTGTTCAGCTCCGTTAGCAATGTGGGTCGACACAAGTTAAGCAAGCGATCTCAGTTCATACATTACACAGATTACCATGTCAATAGCGATGGGGTTATGTAGCCTCGGGCTATTCGTGTCTCCGCATCTGTATTCACAGGTAAAGAGTTTGCTTTTACTCTTGTTGTACTTACATACTTTGTGTTTTAAGAGAGATATTGTTATGGACTCATCTGTCCAAGTGAAAATATTCTTAAAACAAATATTCCATCCAACATTTGGGAGAGACGTCCTTCACTCTCTGCTGGGCCAAGACTGAAGGAATGGAGAAAGTCCCACAACGCTTCCTCATATCATACTGTAGACCATGAACAGAGACCAGCGCAGCCAATACTGAGGACTGCCACAAAACTCTCTCAAACCTGCAACTTGGCACCAAGTACACTGTCAGTGTCTCAACGGTCCTGAAGAGAGTGAACCAGTCTCCACAACCATCATCACTAGTAAGAGATCGCCCTCACCTTATTACAGCTCATCATCTCTTTACCAGTAACCAGAACAGACGTTTTGTTAGATATTGAATTGGTATGTGTCCTCTCCTCACCGACTTGGTTCTCTCTTCCAGCAGTCAGGTTGGAGTCTCTTCTGCTCCTCTGGTTCGTTGGCTTCAATGGTGTACATCCTCCTCTCATCTTCTTCAACTTCTCCCTGAAGACCACAAGGAGGCATTGGTGTGTCATGTTAATCACACTGTATTGTTGATCTACTAGTGGTGTCATGTTAATCACACTGTATTATTGATCTACTAGTGGTGTGTCATGTTAATCACACTGTATTAATGATCTACTAGTGGTGTGTCATGTTAATCACACTGTATTGTTGATCTACTAGTGGTGTGTCATGTTAATCACACTGTATTAATGATCTACTAGTGGTGTGTCATGTTAATCACACTGTATTGTTGATCTACTAGTGGTGTGTCATGTTAATCACACTGTATTGTTGATCTACTAGTGGTGTGTCATGTTAATCACACTGTATTATTGATCTACTAGTGGTGTGTCATGTTAATCACACTATTATTGATCTACTAGTGGTGTGTCATGTTAATCACACTGTATTATTGATCTACTAGTGGTGTGTCATGTTAATCACACTGTATTGTTGATCTACTAGTGGTGTGTCATGTTAATCACACTGTATTATTGATCTACTAGTGGTGTGTCATGTTAATCACACTGTATTATTGATCGACTAGTGGTGTGTCATGTTAATCACACTGTATTATTAATCTACTAGTGGTGTGTCATGTTAATCACACTGTATTATTGATCTACTAGTGGTGTGTCATGTTAATCACACTGTATTATTGATCTACTAGTGGTGTGTCATGTTAATCACACTGTATTATTGATCTACTAGTGGTGTGTCATGTTAATCACACTGTATTGTTGATCTACTAGTGGTGTGTCATGTTAATCACACTGTATTATTGATCTACTAGTGGTGTGTCATGTTAATCACACTGTAGTATTGATCTACTAGTGGTGTGTCATGTTAATCACACTGTATTATTGATCTACTAGTGGTGTGTCTTGTTAATCACACTGTATTATTGATCTACTAGTGGTGTCATGTTAATCACACTGTATTATTGATCTACTAGTGGTGTGTCATGTTAATCATACTGTAATATTCATCTACTAGTGGTGTGTCATGTTAATCACACTGTATTATTGATCTACTAGTGGTGTGTCATGTTAATCACACTGTATTGTTGATCTACTAGTAGTGTGTCATGTTAATCACACTGTATTATTCATCTACTAGTGGTGTGTCATGTTAATCACACTGTATTATTCATCTACTAGTGGTGTGTCATGTTAATCACACTGTATTATTCATCTACTAGTGGTGTCATGTTAATCACACTGTATTATTGATCTACTAGTGGTGTGTCATGTTAATCACACTGTATTATTCATCTACTAGTGGTGTGTCATGTTAATCACACTGTATTGAATTATTTTACCTCAAAGTTCTAGTGTTGCTCCGGTCTTGTAGCTGTCATAATATGGATATGATATATTTTACAATGTTAATGACAATGGATTACTGATCTACTTCAAAACATCTTTAACTGCAAAAGTTTCAACTTCATATTCATCATCTCTATCACCACCATCAATATCTGTGAAAATGGCACGTTTCTGTTTTGTATTAAAAAACAGAGGGAGATAAGTGTTTCCAATGACATCATCATGTGATTTTAACCAATTATGAGTAGGCATTCCCTTCTAATTGGTTGACGATGTCATTGAAAACGCTTATCTTCTATCTTGTTTACTCCAAAACATTTTCACATATGTTGATGTTGGGGTGGTGCTGGAGATGATGAATATGAAGTTGAACATTTATTTATTTCCCTTTAAGCATAACATGGGAATGTTATTGTATGCAATAGTAATCACACTGGATGAATTATCTACTAGTGGCACAACAAAAAGTCTACCAGCCATGTTACAGTGATTGTTTTTTTTTACACAGGTTCTTCAATAATCACTGTAATTTAGTTAATAATTATAAAGATAAAGAATGTGGGGATAGACCAAGTAAATGTAGCTATTGAACACTTTTTAATATTGATAATATCAAGCTCACTTAGATCTTGCTGTGAAGCTGTGTGTGTACTGTGTTTGTATGTTATGACTGTAACAGATCTTGCTTTCACAATTTAACATTTGCTAACACAACACCCCCGATAAACTAGCCTCACTTTACCCCGATATCAAAGTCATTTTAAATAAGGCCAACAATTTTAGAAACGATTTGGTATAACTTTGATTATGGAAGATTGAGTAAGTGTGCTTCAAATGTTTTGCTTGGAATGAATGCTTTGTAGCTATGATATTTATCTGTGCATGAGAGAGCATCCGACTCAGTTTTCCTAACAGAAATGCATCTGGTCAGTTTTCCTAACAGAAATGCATCTGGTCAGTTTTCCTAACAGAACTGCATCTGACTCAGTTTTCCTACCAGAACTGCATCTGACTCAGTTGTCCTACCAGAAATGCATCTGACTCAGTTTTCCTAACAGAAATGCATCTGGTCAGTTTTCCTACCAGAAATGCATCCGACTCAGTTTCCCTACCAGAAAACACGCTATACCATAAAGCAGTGGTCACCAATTGATCAACTGGTCGATCTTCACGTCATTCTTAGTTGTTCATCGAACATTTCTTTAGAAATGCCAACTATGAAGGCTTGCGCTCCCTTTGTGTTTGTTGGTGTTGCGCAGTAGGTGGTAGGACCACTTGATTCTGAAGCCCTGCGCACCAGGTAGGCAAAGTGTTCCCAATATGAACCGTTTCATATTTCTGAAAAGACAAACTCCGCCTTACTTCCACTTGCGCTGCAGCTGCAATGAATGAGCAGCCAAGTGTATCGATAGCCCTGCGCTTTTGAGTTATTATTAGCAGCCCAGTCTATTTTGATATCGAGGAGTATTTCACTTTCTCTCGTCATAGGAACAACATGCATGTGTGCAATGAGGCAGATGTGGATGCCGTGCGACTAGTGGAGACGGTGTCCTCTCTCTCAGTCTCACCGGAGGAAAGGAAGAAGAGAGCAGGGACCATGAGAGGTGGACCCTCTGCTGCCATCTCCCTCCGCTGAGACTAATGCCGTGTTCAATTTCTAAAATGATTAGGCTAATAGGCGTTTGTTTTAATTAATCATATTTGACCATATACAAAGTAGCCTAAACTTGTCTTTGATATACATTTTATATCATATGAGCTATGCAAAATATATTGAGTTTCTTTGAAAATGTTTTATAATATAACATATATAAATGAATTTTTAATATAATATATATAAATGATTCTGGCCATGCTATATATTTCCTGAATGACGCAGTTGCGGGCGAAATTGAAAATAGGCTATTGTCATAGAGTTAGATAGAGGACTCATTTCATTTTTCCACCTTTATTTAACTAGGCAAGTCAGTTGAGAACAAACTCTTATTTACAATGACGGCCTAGGGACAGTGGATTAACTGCCTTGTTCAGGGACAGAAAGACAGATTTTTACCTTGTCAGCTCGGGGATTCAATCTAGCAACCTTTCGGTTACTGGCCCAACGCTCTAACCACCACCTGCCACCCCCTCATCAAGGATATAACCCATTATAGCATGTATATTGCCATTGAGGGCTTCCACCATTTTAAAGTAGTCAATTAGGTGGGGATTCCTATAGGTTGTAGCCTCAGTGGCGATGCCCATGATGTCACAAACGCTATGATGGCACAGATATAAATATAAGTCCTCTATCTATCTCTATGGCTACAGTCTTTGGGCTCCAACCTGCACTAAAGCGAAGGGACACAACTCTGCCGTTTCACGCTGGGTTCATAGCCAACAAGTGTCCCAGTGTTCATGAACATTTTATCTGAGGATAATGTTTATCCACTCATACAGGAGTAATAAAGGCTTTTATTTTTATTTAATTTTGATTTAGCAGGGGGTGCTGCACCTCCCTCAGCACCTCTACAAATTTGTTTCCATCCCTGTTAGTGAGCATTTCTCCTTTGCCAAGATAACCCATCCACCTGACAGGTGTGGCATATCAAGAAGCTGATTAAACAGCATGATCATAACACAGGTTCACCTTGTGCTGGGGACAATAAATGGCCACTCTAAAATGTGCAGTTTTGTCACAACACAATGCCATAGATGTCTCATTTTGAGGGAGTGTGCAATTGGCATGCTGACAGCAGGAATGTCCACCAGAGCTGTTGCCAGAGAATTTAATGTTTATTTCTCTACCATAAGCTGCCTCCAATGTCGTTTTAGAGAATTTGGCAGTACGTACAACAGGCCTCACAATCACAGACCAAGTGTAACCACACCAGCCCAGGACCTCCACATCTGGCTTCTTCACCTGTGGGATCGTCGTAGGGTAGGGTGCTGAGGAGTATTTCTGTCTGTAATAAAGCCCATTTGTGGGCAAAAACTCATTCTGATTGTCTGGTCCTGGCTCCCCAGTGGGTGGGTCTGGCTGCCAAGTGAGTGGGCCTATGCCCTCCCAGGCCCAACCATGGCTGCACACCTGGCCAGCCATGTGATATCCATAGGTTAGGGCCTAATGAATTTATTTCAATTGACTGATTTCCATATATGAACTGTAACTCAGTAAAATTGTTGAAATTGTTGCATGTTGCGTTTATATTTTCAGTATAAATGGGAGAATTGCAGGCTATTACCAAGTGCCATGTCCTCAGGTAGAAGCCACATTAGCATAGCCATTAGCCCAAACCAAGAAAAACATGTTTCAGCGTTGATACATGTGCATCCAGGTATAATTATGTGGGTGAGTCAACATATTTCAAATGATTTAATGCATGTTATTAACAAAGTGTCCTCCATTTTGAAGTAGACATTGAAAATACACTATTAGTTTAAACAAAATGTTGAATCATTTTGAGACTACAGGAAATAGGTTGACTGCTATGTTAAACAACTGCAGTCATGGATTGCCTTAGTTGTCAACAGCCTTGTGGCTATTGTTGTCTTTTCACTGTAGAGAAACAGTCCACTCGAGTGGACTTGTCACGACTTCCGCCGAAGTCGGTGCCTCTCCTTGTTCGGGCGGCGTTCGGCAGTCGGCGTCACCGGTCTTCTAGCCATCATCGATCCATTTTTCATTTTCCATTTGTTTTGTCTTGTCTTCCCACACACCTAGTTTCAATTCCATTCATTACATGTTTTGTATTTAACCCTCTGTTTCCCACATGTCCTTGTCCGGGAATTGTTTGTATTGTTAGTTTGTTGCCCGTCATGTTACTGGTGCGCTACGGGTATTTTGTGGCCATTTATTCTCGTGTTGTTTTTGTACCGTTTATTTGGTCTTATTAAAACAACCACGTTTCTGTACTAAGTTGCTCTCCTGCGCCTGACTTCAGTGCCACCAGTACGGAACCGTAACAGGACTACTTATTGCACCTCCGTGTGGAGGGGGTCCCCCAGGGAGAGACTTCTCACTGGCAAATTCTTTCTGGTCGGGGCAGTGTGGGTGGGGGGAGCATGATGTGACAATAAGTAGACCAGAGCCAGCTGTTCACTGTCTCGCGTGAGTATGACAGATATTATGGAGGAACCGTGAGCTCACGCAGGGAAAGCACGCTCACCATATTTGCTACAGTTGTCCCATGTGATGCATGAGCAGATGCTCCTCCCCCTCGCCTCCTGCCTGTCTTTCACACCTCACCTCTGGAACAGTTCCTTAGGTTTCAACCCTTTTATTATAACCTGTCAGTACATGATCCAGGATACTCTGAATGCAGCAGGAACATGGTAAGTCAACATGATTTATAAAAGTGTAGTGGTGGCAAAAGAACTCAAATGTCATACTTCAGTAAAAGTAAAGATACCTTAATAGAAAATGACTCAAGTAAAGGTGAGTCACCTAGTAAAATACTACTGGAGTAAAAGTCTAAAGGTATTTGGTTTAAATATACTTAAGTATCAAAAGTAAAAGTACAACAATAAACCATTTCAAATTCCTTATATTACGAAAACCAGACAGCACAATTTTATTTTTTTTAATTTATTGGCGGATAGCCTGGGGGCACACTCCAACACTCAGACATAATTTACAAACGAGAGCATTTGTGTTTAGTGAGTCCGCCTGATCAGAGGCAGTAGGGATGACCAGGGATGTTCTCTCGATAACTGTGTGAATTGGACCATTTTCCTGTCAAAATGTAACAAGTACTTTTGGGTGTCAGGGAAAATGTATGGAGTAAAAAGTACATTGTTTTCTTTAGGAATGTAGTGAAGTAAAAGTTGGCAAAAATATTAATAGTAAAGTACAGATACTCAAAAAAACGACTTTAAGTAGTACTATAAAGTATTTTTACTTAAGTACTTTACACCGCTGTAAGTGTCAGGTTAAGATATGTTTTGATGACTGGCAGGTAGGCTAATTCTTATTCAAACTGGGGAAGACTTTAGAACTCACAATGTTGTAAAAATAGAAATTCCTCTCAAGTAAAAATCAAATGGCCCAGATCTCGCATAATGACAGATTGTAAGGAAGTTCACAAAAAGGGTTTTATTTGATCTTAGCATACATGAAACAATTGTAAATCTTTCATGTAATTTTTGTTAAATACTTGCAAACTGTCTGGCAGCGTTCCAGGTACTTTTTGGGGGAGTTGCACTGCGAGTCTCAGAAGATTGTAATATGATATGTCACATGAATGGGTTTCCTGACGTGATGCATACTTCTCCAGGCATTGTGAAAAAGACAATCTGGAGCGCCATCTTTCTCTCAATGCAGTTAGTTGTAGGCATCATCCCCTCAAATTCAAATCTGGACTTCTAAACCAGTTCCACTGTTTTTCTAAAATTCTTACTCCCTAATCAGGGACTGATTTAGACCTGGGTCACCAGGTGGCTGCCATCAATTATCAGGTTGAACAGAAAACCAGCAGTAGTCTTCATAAGGTAAAATGTGAATACCCCCTGGCCCAATTGTTATGGCTACATGTGTGATTAACAGCTGTGCACATAATCCTAATAGGCCTACCTCTTCATGGACTACATTTGAAAAAAAAAATATTTTAGGGCAGGGGTATTCAAATCTTGAAATGGGGCTGTTTTCTCTTCTACCTGATCATTTGATTGCACCCACCTGGTGTCCCAGGTCTAAATCAGTCCCTGCGAGAGGGGAAGAATTGGGGCGATAAGCAGTGGAACTGGCTTTGAGGTCCAGATTTGAATTTGAGGGTTTTAGGGCATAAACTGGTATGGTCAGATTGAATTAAAACATAGTTATTTTAACAATGCTGGTAGTGCATCTTGTTGACATTCATCCAACGACACCTTGACTTGCTTTACACACCCTCACTGCAGAAAACTTTTCTCATGAAATCATGTGACTGACAGTTAGAACGATTCCTGTAACCACACCCCGCTACAAGCAGGTAACAAGTTATGGACAAACCAGAAATATGACCTATCTGTTTGGTAGCAGCTCTCGGTGTTGACTGTGAACTGACATATTTTTGGCTAACCACACTGGAACATTCTAATCTTTTAGGACATTTACTGGCAGAACTGGTTTAAGCAAAGTATAGTGCCATTGTTTTGAAGAAGGTGTATCCATGCTGATAGGAGCGACAGGAGGCAGAGAAAGAGCAAGGCAGGCACCTGAGGACGATATTCACTGTTCTGTCAGATAAATATGGCCTACAATGGCGGAGTGGTAGACTGTCTATAAAAAAATGTGCTCTACATTTGTTAACTATAATTTCATGAAGAATGACTGACATGAAAAGGATCAACTAAATCACATGATGATGGTACACCTTTACAAGTAGTCTATCCTAAATCAACTGATTTATCACACTAGACTAGTACAGCAGCCATCAGCAATATATTATCAGAGTATTGAGGCAGGGCTGGACAGATACATTGATTTGTTAAGACACTCTTATGTGTGTACTGTAGTCTACAGTGATCATTACACTAGTCCAGTCCATGTTTTAATTATACTGATAACTACTCTAGTGTAGCCTACTACAGAACATTACTGGCAGTCCAGTCCATGGTTTCATTATACTGATAACTACTGCAGTGTAGCCTACTAGTGAACATTACTGGCAGTCCAGTCCATGTTTTCATTATACTGATAACTACTGTAGTGTAGCCTACTACAGAACATTACTGGCAGTCCAGTCCATGTTTTCATTATACTGATAACTACTGTAGTGTAACCTACTACAGAACATTACTGGCAGTCCAGTCCATGGTTTCATTATACTGATAACTACTGTAGTGTAGCCTACTAGTGAACATTACTGGCGTTCCAGTCCATGGTTTCATTATACTGATAACTACTGTAGTGTAGCCTACTACAGAACATTACTGGCAGTCCAGTCCATGGTTTCATTATACTGATAACTACTGCAGTGTAGCCTACTAGTGAACATTACTGGCAGTCCAGTCCATGTTTTCATTATACTGATAACTACTGTAGTGTAGCCTACTACAGAACATTACTGGCAGTCCAGTCCATGTTTTCATTATACTGATAACTACTGTAGTGTAGCCTACTACAGAACATTACTGGCAGTCCAGTCCATGGTTTCATTATACTGATAACTACTGTAGTGTAGCCTACTAGTGAACATTACTGGCGTTCCAGTCCATGTTTTCATTATACTGATAACTACTGTAGTGTAGCCTACTACAGAACATTACTGGCAGTCCAGTCCATGGTTTCATTATACTGATAACTACTGTAGTGTAGCCTACTAGTGAACATTACTGGCAGTCTGTAGTGTAGTGTAGCCTACTAGTGAACATTACTGGCAGTCCAGTCCATGGTTTCATTATACTGATAACTGATGCACTCAGGATTCCATTCCATGCTTTATTAATGCACTAGTTAGGTACAGGTGTAGTGAACAATGATGGGAGATTCTCAATTAGAAAAAGTCTGTCCTGTCCTCGACTCCTCATCTTCCTTTCCACCATAACCTGGAAACCGATAAGCGGTCAGTGGTCGAGGAAAGTGTAAATTGGTAGGTGAATGGAGGAGTTTCCTTAAGATTGAACCTTGTTTGCTGCATTTCTATACAATAATAAACAGCGTTAAAACGTTATTTGCAGAACAGCATGAACAATTAAAAATGACCCCAGCCATTATCACCTTAGCTGCTGTACGTTCATTCACCTTAATCGATCTACAAACACATAGCTTAGCTATACAACTGTAACGTTATACCCCTGAAAGAGGGGAGATATGTGAAATGATTCACACTGACACGTAGCACCAGCGACAGAACAAAACCATATGACATGTTTAAAACCGCATTGGTTGCATTTTGATCACATTTTGATCAGGAATCAAGGTAAGACCCAGATGCAGACTGTCGAAGTAACAAAGTTTATTATAGCAACAGGGGCAGGCAACGACAAGTCAAGGCAGGCAGGGGTCTATAATCCAGAGTAAAGGGGCAAAGGTACAGGACGGCAGGCAGGGGCAGGGGCAGGCAAGCGTAAAAACCAGGAGGGCGAGAAAAAGGGAGACTTGGGAAAAGCAGGAGCTGAAAAAAACACTGGTTGACTTGACAAACAAGTCGAACTGGCAACAGACAAACAGAGAACACAGGTGTAAATACACAGGGGATCATGGGGAAGATGGGACACACCTGGAGGGGGTGGAGACAATCACAAAGACAGGTGAAACAGATCAGTTGTTGACAATTTAAATGTAGGCCTATGGGGATGATAGGCCATGTTGAGATGTTCATATTGAAACATCTTATTTTTTTTGTAACTTGTTTGAAAAGATTAGTACAGATTTTCTCCGGGGACCCCACATGGGGCCCAACCCCAAGTTTGGGAACCACTGTACTAACCTCTGTCTCCTCTGCTTCCTCCTGCATGCAGCCTCAACACTGAGCACCACATAACTCTGTCTCAGTAGCCTACTCTCTGTAAAGTTATTATGAGAACTTAGTAGTGTATTTTTTTCTCCTGCTGAGATAGGCTCTGTTTAACGTCAGCTTCTTACTTCATACTTCTAACTGGCTAAGTAATATTATCCAGAGCCCTTCAACGTTCCTGTAATAGAAGTCTCTGCCGGCATCTAGCCACCTGACTGACATATCTATAAAGTAACTATTTACCAGTCGGCTTTTGTTTGAGTGATGTCCGTAGTCACGGCAGGGGTAGCGGGAATGTTTTAAAATTGCCTTTTGTCCGGCATCTCGCAAACATTACGATAGCTTGTTGTACACTTAATTCAAGCATTTTATTTACCACTACTAGCCTATCGAGGAGAGATTCCACCTTCCTCTTGCTTGCTGAATGTAAAATAGGGGAGTTTGAAAGGAGAGTGAGAGAGCCGTAATCAAAATATCCTACACCGTATGAGTAGCCTGCTAATTTACCTGTTTGGATCTTGTAAACTGTAGAGAATAAACCCATAACTCATCCAAATGGTTGCATAATCAGGCCTAGGCTGTAAGCAGTTATTTGGGCATGATCATCAAAACAGGACGTTTGAGCGGTTATTCAAACTAGCCTATATCACTACAGTTTACAGCCCTAGACAATAAGTATGTACTCACATGATAACAATAATTAATTCCTTATTGCACAGTGTTGTAGCTTAGGTACAATAATTGTCATGATTAAAAACGTAGGCCTAATCAATTGTGTAGTTCTGTGTGTCCGGAACTGCAGAGCGCATCAGGAGGAACGCCCAGATCAGCCATTTCATAATCTGCTAACTTTTTTTTTTTATCGCACTTTAACAGTTTAAACATTTATAGCCCCTACTATTTAGTTAATGAATGGCCTAATATCTAGCTAATATTTAGCTTCTTAATTAGGCTACACATCTCTAACCTCTCTCTTCCTGCTGTTCCCGTGCGCAATAGGCGAGTCTACGCAAGCCTCTCGGCTAGTCGTCTTCACGTGAAATCCCAGGAAAACATATAGGCTACAAAAGCAATACGACATTTATATAAAAAAATATATATAATAGACCTGATAGCCTTTTTGTGGAGAGAAGCAGGCTTTCTCTTGACAAACTCAGCAAAAAAAGAAACGGCTCTTTTTCAGGACCCTGTCTTTGAAAGACAGGACCGGTACATCCGAACATCACACCTGCGGGACAGGTACAGGAAGGCAACAACAACTGCCCGAGTTACACCAGGAACACACAATCCCTCCATCAGTGCTCAGACTTTCCGCAATAGGCTGAGAGAGGCTGGAGTGGGGGCTTGTAGGCCTGTTGAAGGCAGATCGATTTGGAGGTGGAGGGTCCGTCATGGTCTAGGGCGGTGTGTTACAGCATCATCGGACTGAGCTTGTTGTCATTGCAGGCAATCTCAACGCTGTGCGTTACAGGGAAGACATCCTCCTCCCTCATGTGGTACCCTTTTTGCAGGCTCATCCTGACATGACGATCCAGCATGACAATGCCACCAGCCATACTGCTCATTCTGTGCGTGATTTCCTGCAAGACAGGAATGTCAGTGTTCTGTCATGGCCACCGAAGAGCCCAGATCTCAATCCCATTGAGCACGTCTGGGACCTGTTGGATCGGAGGGTGAGGGCTAGGGCCATTCCCCCCAGAAATGTCCGGGAACTTGCAGGTGCCTTGGTGGAAGAGTGGGGTAACATCTCACAGCAAGAACTGGCTAATCTGGTGCAGTCCATGAGGAGGACATGCACTGCAGTACTTAATGCACTGCAGTACTTAATCCCCTTTGTTCAAGGACACATTATTCCATTTCTGTTAGTCACGTCTGTAGAACTTGAATCATAATGTTCATGCTGAAAATAAACGCAGTTGACAGTGAGAGGATGTTTCTTTTTTTAAGTTGATAAATGTAAAATAGGCCTATAGGCCAGATGAACTGTCGAACAGGACAGACAGAGAGATGAGCACAGCGAAAAAGAAGATACAAAGGAGTTGATAATCATTCGCAAAATGGAAATCACTTGCAAATCAATTGAGCAACGAGGCAAGCAATGACATAATGTAAAAGATGCCCAGGCTAAACAGTGTTTGTTGTTGAAGTGGTACAATTAAATATGATTTTCCTTACATGTTCATTGAAGTATTATTTGCAGTTGTCACTATGAAAATGAACACACCTTGAAGTATTGGGTTACTGAACCGTCTGTGATAGCGCCTAATTAACAGGCCTACAACGTGCAGTAGGATGCGTTGATCAGTTGATTGACAGGTGTACTATAGAAAGATTAACGGCCCCGCTGGTGTGGATGCTCGCCAATTTATGTATAATTTATCGTTATCGTTACAGTTATCGTCCTTGGTGTAGATGTCCTTTAATCTGACTTTCAAAACTATGGTAGGCTGGGCATGTTTTTCACTAGTCTACAAGGACGCTAAAAATCTAATTTAACATCTTTATTGGTTTCCAAAGGAAAGCGTGAATTTAATCTGGCCAGTTGTTGTGGTTTTGTCAGTGATTTATTGACTGATTATAATGTTTTTACCGCATGCCATAATAAATTCGTCTATCGCTCATTTCTATATAACTGCTTACACAACCAAAATAGGTATAATATAATGATTGAATTCATGACATGTTTTCTGCAAATTCCTTATCATAAATAGAGCCTGCATAGACCCAAATTAGGAAAATCATTAGGCTAATTCATATCACACTTGACCATAAACACTAAGGAGCCTAAAATTGTCTTTGATTTGATATCAATTTGATATCACTAAACCCAAGCTATGGGTTATATGCAAAAATGTATTGGGAATCTTATAAAATGTTTTTAGAGTAAGAAAACATGGAAAAGTCGTTTTGTCCTGAATTTATATTATAATGTAACAAGTATAATTTACCCTGGCCAACCTGAACCTATTACTCAACTGACGCAGGCGAGATTGAAAGTACATTTTAGGTTTCCACCCATTTTATAGCCGTATTAATTATTTGTTCCAGGCAAGAAGGGACTGGAGGCAGACTAAGAGCAAGAGCAGGGCAGCCACCTGAGGACACTATTCACAATTGGTGACTATGTTACAGGCTTTGGTGTTTCCATTTACATTTTGAGGTTGGACTTCAGCACATAGGATGCACTGATTGGTGTCACCTTGTTATTCAGTATGTGTTATACCTGTGCTCGTTGCCATCTCGTTAGTGGGATGGTGTTTAACCTGTGTTGGGCCAGGTGATATTTAAGAGTGTCTGGCCCAGTGTTCCAGTTGTGTTGAGAGATGTGGAGGGTCAACACCTTTAGTTGGTGCGCCCTATTTGATTTCTAGAAAACATGCCTTTGTCTGATCTTCCCAGTTTTTTGTTTCGCTCCACTTCTTGTTTTTAAGTTTGTGGGGTTTTATTTTGTTAGCCTGTTCTTGGAAAAATGTAGTCTTCGCTCATGGTGGGTGTCTTTTAGGTCCCAGTTGTTGTTTCTAGTCAACTCCCAGTGGACACCCCCATCTTTCAGAACCCCTCCTAAAACCCCACCTGTTTCGTTTTGGTTGTTGGTCAGTGACTCTTTGTTAGTTCCCACTTCTGTTAGAGATACATTTTTGGATTTCTTGCTGGAGAACTATAATTTAATAAAAAATTGACAAGAAATGGATAAACTAAATCACATGATGGTGGTGCACCTTTACAAGTAGGTAGGCTAGGCTATCCTTAAACAGACATTTACCCTGCCCACATCTAACAATGGACATTTACCCTGCCCCCATCCCCCAATGGACATTTACCCTGCCCCCATCTAACAATGGACAGTTACCCTGCCCCCATCTAACAATGGACAGTTACCCTGCCCCCATCTAACAATGGACATTTACCCTGCCCCCATCTAACAATGGACATTTACCCTGCCCCCATCTAACAATGGACATTTACCCTGCCCCCATCTAACAATGGACATTTACCCTGCCCCCATCTAACAATGGACAGTTACCCTGCCCCCATCCCCCAATGGACATTTACCCTGCCCCCATCTAACAATGGACAGTTACCCTGCCCCCATCTAACAATGGACAGTTACCCTGCCCCCATCTAACAATGGACAGTTACCCTGCCCCCATCTAACAATGGACATTTACCCTGCCCCCATCTAACAATGGACATTTACCCTGCCCCATCTAACAATGGACATTTACCCTGCCCCCATCTAACAATGGACATTTACCCTGCCCCCATCTAACAATGGACATTTACCCTGCCCCCATCCCCCAATGGACATTTACCCTGCCCCCATCTAACAATGGACATTTACATGTATCATTGTTACAGTTGTAAATATGTTTATATTATTATTATTTGTATTATTGTTTCATTCACTTTTCTTTGACCTGCACTGTTGGAGCTCGTACCTTAAGAATTTCACTGTACCCTGCAATTACATCTGTGACCCTGTGCATGTGATTAACAAACCTAATCTAATGGAAGTCCAGTCCATGTTTTCATTATACTGATGCACTCAATACTCCATTCCATGTTTTATTTATGCACTAGTTGAACTAAAGAGCTAGTGAAAAACAATGTATATAAGTATCCCCACAATGGTTTCAGTCAAGTTCAACAAAAGATAAAAACCCAAAGTTTTTACGTTTTATTCAGCCTATAGTGCTTTTCATAATTGAACTCGGTACCAAATGCTTTACAGAATGTCATTATAATGTCAATTTAAGTCCCCAGTACAGCAGGCCAACAGTAGGCCTACTCTGCTTTTGTGTTTAAACATTTTAATATAATGGTGTTTACTCTTCTTATTTACAGATTGATATGGGACTAGACCAGTCCTCTCCAGGATTGTGAGACCTCCTCTCTGAGAGTTATAATGAGTTATCATCAGGGGGCTGAGGGTGGAGCCATCCCTAAAGAAAGACGTAAAGATGGGTCACCATACAAGGATCTTGATGAGACCATGGACCCTGATATGAAGAGGTGGGTGTGTCTGTGTGTGTGTTTGTCTGTGCGCGCACACTAGTGCTCGTTGAAGACTTAGATCTGTTTCCTATTTTATAATAATGTATTTTTAGAAGGATACAGATTTACTGCACAGTTCATTTACCTGAAAAAATAAAAGATTTGGTTAGCGTAAATGACTGAGGACAAACCAAGGGCCAAAGGTAGTTCACGTCTGTAATGCTGCATGTGATTGTAGTATTTACTAAATGTGCCTGTCTGTCTTGTATTATTAGCAGTGTCCATCCAGAGATAGCTGAGTCTGTTTCCTCTGGTTGTTTATCAATGAAGAGTGGTGAATCAATGGATCCCCCTCTTCATTTCAAAGGGGGAGCCTCTTCACAAAGAAAAGGGTGAGTTTCTACATGTTACCAGGAAATAGAACAGTGATGTAATACATGTAATTGTCTAGAAGAGGAGAAATGAGGAGAGGAGAGTTTCTACATGTTACCAGGAAATAGAACAGATATGTAATACATGTAGTTGTCTAGAAGAGGAGAAGAAACGAGGAGAGGAGAGTTTCTACATGTTACCAGGAAATAGAACAGATATCTAATACATGTAGATGTCTAGAAGAGGAGAAGAGATGAGAAGAGGAGAGTTTCTATATGTTACCATGAAATAGAACAGATATCTAATACATGTAGATGTCTAGAAGAGATGAGGAGAGGAGAGTTTCTACATGTTACCAGGAAATAGAACAGTGATGTAATACATGTAGTTGTCTAGAAGAGGAGAAGAGATGAGGAGAGGTGAGTTTCTACATGTTACCAGGAAATAGAACAGTGATGTAATACATGTAGTTGTCTAGAAGAGGAGAAGAGATTAGGAGAGGAGAGTTTCTACATGTTACCAGGAAATAGAACAGTGATGTAATACATGTAGTTGTCTAGAAGAGGAGAAGAGATGAGGAGAGGAGAGTTTCTATATGTTACCAGGAAATAGAACAGTTATCTAATACATGTAGTTGTCTAGAAGAGGAGAAGAGATGAGGAGAGGTGAGTTTCTACATGTTACCAGGAAATAGAACAGTGATGTAATACATGTAGTTGTCTAGAAGAGGAGAAGAGATGAGGAGAGGTGAGTTTCTACATGTTACCAGGAAATAGAACAGATATCTAATACATGTAGTTGTCTAGAAGAGGAGAAGAGATGAGGAGAGGAGAGTTTCTATATGTTACCAGGAAATAGAACAGTTATCTAATACATGTAGTTGTCTAGAAGAGGAGAAGAGATGAGGAGAGGAGAGTTTCTACATGTTACCAGGAAATAGAACAGTTATCTAATACATGTAGTTGTCTAGAAGAGGAGA
Organism: Brachymystax lenok tsinlingensis; assembly: GCA_030435695.1. NCBI lineage: Eukaryota > Metazoa > Chordata > Actinopteri > Salmoniformes > Salmonidae > Brachymystax > Brachymystax lenok. The sequence continues at coordinate 1,015,563 of CM059810.1, forward strand.
AGAGATGAGGAGAGGTGAGTTTCTACATGTTACCAGGAAATAGAACAGTGATGTAATACATGTAGTTGTCTAGAAGAGGAGAATCTGCAATTCACATTACGGATAATATTTTATTTAGAACCCTCTCTTTAATTAAGTGATAATGCCCGATAAGCCGGTGTTTGGAGGATATATTGGCATGAATGTGGTTAGGCCGAACACCGGCTTCGAGGGCATTATCACTTTTATACATTGGGTTACTAACATATTCAAATAATGATTTACATATTTTCATGAAAAACTTTATTTTGATGAATTTATTGATATTATTTCATTATTCCACAAAATATATTCCCGACACAAATCTAGTGTTGCTACCCAAGCCAGCTGGTCGTTCGTTCTATTTGTTCGGTTGCCAGAGACGTGACCCAGTCGTTCGTTCGAAATGTTCCATTGCCATACTGGCTGGTAACGCTCTCATCCCATGCTTTCCAGCTAGCCAACTATGGCTAATTTATGGTTACGTCAAACAGTGCAGCCAGAATAACAACAGTAGCTGCATTTGCATTTGGTTAAGCTGTTTTATAGTGACAATTATTTGTATACATCCATAGCAATGAGCTAATGAGGAGCGATTTCGCCTGGCATAGAAAATGGGCTCTCTCGTCAGGACACTGTTGTTCAGAGGACCTAGCCAACAACACAGCTAACACAATCACTTCAAATTGAAGCTGGAAAGACTGTAAACTAGCTGCACTTTGTTTCGTTTTACCTTTTTTCAATTGACATTTCTTTGTATTTGTCCATAAAAATTTTGCCAGCTGATTCATGATTTTGACTGGCTGAGAAACGCTGCCTGCCTGTCTCATCCTGGCCCCTACTTGTTCATTACTATGGGACAGCAGGATTTCGAATTTCAATATTGTAACAATCATGCAAATGTCGGAGAGACAGACAACAAGGTTTATACAAATCTCCGCTGTTGAGAACTAAATGTTAGTCTAAAAGAAATATGAGATAATGTCTAGATGCTTTTCATAGTGGAGATCAAGTTTATAAATTGCCTGGCTGGGTTGATGAGACAGTGGATTGCGCAGTCAGATGGAACTAAGTAAATAGGCATTTTAACGTCATAGATTTAGCTGGTGGTAACTTGTGGAATAGACATCGACTGGAATGCGGTTGTAACCAATCAGCATTCAGGATTAGAACCAACCGTTGTATAATTTAGTAATAACCACCTAGAAGTGTAATTCTTTAGTTATCACATGTTTGAGTGTTTCATCTTAATGTTGATATTAGTATTAACCACCTATAAGTGTAATTCTTCAGTTATTACATGGTTGACTTATTCATCTTAATGTTGATATTAGCAATAACCACCTATAGTGTAATTCTTCAGTTATCACATGGTTGACTTATTCATCTTAATGTTGATATTAGTAATAACCACCTATAAGTGTAAATCTTCAGTTATTACATGTTTGACTTATTCATATTAATGTTGATATTAGTAATAACCACCTATAAGTGTAATTCTTCAGTTATCACATTGACTTATTCATCTTAATGTTGATATTAGTAATAACCACCTATAAGTGTAATTCTTCAGTTATCACATGGTTGACTTATTCATCTTAATGTTGATATTAGTAATAACCACCTATAAGTGTAATTCTTCAGTTATCACATGGTTGACTTATTCATCTTAATGTTGATATTAGTAATAACCACCTATCAGTGTAATTCTTCAGTTATTACATGGTTGACTTATTCATCTTAATGTTGATATTAGTAATAACCACCTATAAGTGTAATTCTTCAGTTATCACATGGTTGACTTATTCATCTTAATGTTGATATTTGTAATAACCACCTATAAGTGTAATTCTTAAGTTATTATTTGGTTGACTAATTCATCTTAATGTTGATATTAGTAATAACCACCTATACGTGTAATTCTTCAGTTATCACATTGATTTATTCATCTTAATGTTGATATTAGTAATAACCACCTATAAGTGTAATTCTTCAGTTATCACATGGTTGACTTATTCATCTTAATGTTGATGTTAGTAATAACCACCTATAAGTGTAATTCTTCAGTTATCACATGGTTGACTTATTCATCTTAATGTTGATATTAGTAATAACCACCTATAAGTGTAATTCTTCAGTTATCACATGGTTGACTTATTCATCTTAATGTTGATGTTAGTCAACACCACCTATACGTGTAATTCTTCAGTTATCACATGGTTGACTTATTCATCTTAATGTTGATATTAGTAATAACCACCTATAAGTGTAATTATTCAGTTATCACATGGTTGACTTATTCATCTTAATGTTGATATTAGTAATAACCATCGATAAGTGTAATTCTTCAGTTATTTATTAAAAAAAATCTTAATTATTTGTGACTGAAGGTCAGACAAACCTGCACATAAGATATGATGAGTAGGTTACCATGTGTTATATTATCATGATAACATATAGTTATAGGTAGGTTACCATGTGTTATATTATCATGATAACAGATAGTTATAGGTAGGTTACCATGTATTATATTATCATGATAACAGATAGTTATAGGTAGGTTACCATGTGTTATATTATCAGGCCATTATGTATTAAACTGAATGGGTCAGGTTCTTTTGATCACTGTATTTGATAACTGTTATTTTTCAATTCCCACCAGGACAGTAGAGGTACCCTGTGATATCTGCTCTGAGGTCCAAGCTGTGAAGTTCTGTCTGACCTGCACTCAGTCCTACTGTGAGACCCACATTAGGAAGCACTACACAGTACCTAAACTCCAGAGACACACGCTGGTGGAGGTGACTGGAGACCTGGAGGAGAGACTCTGTCAGGAACACCACAGAGCTCTGGAGATGTTCTGCAGGACAGACCAGAAGCTGATCTGCTTGGAGTGTTCAGTGACAAAGCACAAAGGTCATGACACGATCATTGAAGAGATAAAACAAGCTGGAAAACAGGTAGTTGATTTTCCCCCTTATTATACCTGAAAATACACTACATTACCAAAAGTATGTGGACACCCCTTCAAATTTGTGTATTTGGCTATTTCAGCCACACCCATTGCTGACAGGTGTATAAAATCGAGCACACAGCCATAAAAATCACCATAGACTAACATTGGCAGTAGAATGGCCTTAGTGAAGAGCTCAGTGACCGTCATAGGATGCCACCTTTCCAACAAGTCAGTTCGTCAAATTTCTGCCCTGCTAGAGCTGCCCGGTCAACTGTAAGTGCTGTTATTGTGAAGTGTAAACGTCTAGGAGCAACAACGGCTCAACCGCGAAGTGACCACAGAGTTCTGAAGCGCGTGTCCTCAGTTGCAACACTCACTACCGAGTTCCAAACTGCCTCTGGAAGTAACGTCAGCACACTAAATGTTCATCGGGAGCTTCATGAAATTAGTTTCCATGGCCGATCAGCCACACACAAGCCTAAGATCACTATGTGCAATGCCAAGCGTTGGCTGGAGTGGTGTAAAGCTCGGCACCATTGGACTCTGGACAGTACCAACTGTCAATACATAAATGGTTTGTCGAGATCTGTGTGGAAGAACGTGACTGGCCTGCACAGAGCCCTGACCTCAACCCCATCGAACACCTTCGAGATGAATTGGAACACCGACTGCGAGCCAGGCCTAATCGCCCAACATCAGTGCCTGACCTCACTAATGCCCTTGTGGCTGAATGGAAGCAAGTCCCCTCAGCAATGTTCCAACATCTAATGGAAACTCCATATTAATACCCATGATATTGGAATGAGATGTTTGATGAGCAGGTGTCCACATACTGTTGGAAATGTAGTGTACTTATTACAGAAGACTTGCTAATACTGTTTATGCAAGTTCATGCTACAAGCTTTGTCATTGCTTGTTTTGAAACATAAACATTTAGTTTTTTCAATTAAAAGATTTCTTACTCTGTTTCCACTGCTCAAGACTTTTGATGGAGAGCAACGCCTAAGGCCAGAGTCAGTCGACGGTAAGTGCATGTACAATCAATAATTAACTGACCCAAAGTTCTTTGAGATCATTAGTGATTATGTGTATACAATTATGCATATACCATTTTTTTTATTATTGTTTAAGATATAATTTGTTACTTCTTAAATTCTGATAAAGTAGTATGCATTTGTGGTTCCAATTTTTTTTTCTCCTGTCATGTCTTTACCAGTGCTGCCCCCTCCTGGGAAGATCCAGGTCCTGTCAGTGACATCAGACTCTGTGTCTCTGAGCTGGGGTTCTCCTGAGGGGCTGAAGGGGCCACACCAGTTCAGAGTGACCTGGGGGAGTGACCTGGGGGAAACAGACTCATCAAAAGTGAAAGGCGGGTATCATCTTAAAATCAGCAGTCTCCAACCTGGTGAGAAGTACCAGTTCAGTGTGGCCACAGAGGGAGAAGATGGCAGACAAAGCAGATGGGTCTCAGAATCCCTATCCACAGGTAAAGAGTTTGGTTTTAGTCATGTTTGACTGACATACTTTGTGTTTTAAGAGATATTGTTATGGATCTTCTTAACATAAAAATATTTTTGTTCCAGTGGTCCCACCCAGAGACTTAAAGGTAGACCATTTGAAAGATACCTCCTTCACTCTCCACTGGTCCAAGGCTGAAGGAATGGAGAAAGTCCCACAACGTTTTCTCATAGCCTACCACAGCCCAGGAACAGACCTCCGCGCAGAGAATACTAAAGACTGCCACAACACATTCTCAAACCTGCAGCCTGGTACTGAGTACACTGTCAGTGTCTCAACTGTGCTGAAGAATGGGGAAGAGAGTGAACCAGTCTCTACAACCATCTGTACTAGTAAGAGATCTACCTCACCTTGTTACAGCTGATCATCTCTTTACCAGTAACCAGAACAGACATTTTGTTATATTATAAATCAACTACTGTTGTGACTTCTGTTTTTAACTTATTGCTTCCCACATTAAAAGCAATTGCAGACATGTTTATCCCTGGAACTGTTCTTCTTTTCCTCCTGTAGTATATTTCTGGAGTTAAACTGTAGCTGTACTAACAATAATGTATTTTCCCTTAGTACTTCCTGCTCCAGACCAGCTGACTGTTGACTCAGTGGACACCACATCAGCTGCTGTTAGCTGGAGCCAGCCACCAGGATTGGACCAAACCCAACATCATTACCAGATCTCCTACCGCTGTCCAGGGACAGAACCACACATCACTACCACATCTTCACACAGCATCACTCTCTCTGACCTGCAAGGTGGTACTCAGTACTCTGTCACTGTCTGCACTGCGCTGGAAAATGGAATGCAAAGTCAACTGGTGTCAACAACCCTCACCACTAGTAAGGAATTACCCTACTTAAGTATTATCTCTGGTGTCAATGTGTATTAAACCCTAACTAGTTATTAAAATGACTATAATCAGAATGATTGTGTCAGCATGGGATGTAAAGATACAGTATCTTCCCTGATGAGAAATATATGATTGTGAATTCCCCAGATCTCATCATGGAGTTTGGTGCTGAAATCAATACACGTTTTTATAGTGTCTGAATTCTTGCTTGCTTCCCATTAGTGTGAGTCATTATGTCACGGAGTTAATCTGCCTCTGCTTGCTTTAACTTTATCAGTATTACAATGTAAAACAATGTTGTTATTCTGGAGAGGATTTAGAATTACAGCATTCTTTTAATTTAACCTCTACGGGATCAGAGTCCCCCCACCCACGGGACGGTTGAGCTAACGTAGGCTAATGCGATTAGTATGAGGTTGTAAGTAACAAGAACATTTCCCAGGACATAGACATTTCTGATATTGGCAGAAAGCTTAAATTCTTGTTAATCTAACTGTACTGTCCAATTTACAGTAGCTATTACGGTGAAAACATACCATGCTATTGTTGGAGGAGAGTACACAGTTATGTACTTGAAAATGTATATATTGACCAATTAGGCACATTTGGGCAGACTTGATACAACATTTTGAACAGATATGTAATGGTTCATCGGATCAGTTTAAAACGTTGCACATACACTGCTGCCATCTAGTGGCCAACATCTACATTGCGCCTAAACTGGAATAATACATTGTGGCCTTTCTCTTGCATTTCAAAGCTGATAATTATTTATGTTTTTAATCATTTTTTTCTTTGTATTATCTTTTACAAGCTCTAATGTGTTATATTCTCCTACATTAATTTCACATTTCCACAAACCTCAGTGTTTCCTCCCAACTGGTATCAATAATATGCATATCCTTGCTTCAGGTACTGAGCTACAGGCAATTAGATTTGGGTATGTCATTTTAGGCGAAAATTGAAGAAAAGGGTCCGATCCTTTTAAGAGGTACAACAATTGGTGTGGCAGCAACAATTTAGCAGTGGTGCAGAGCCATTGCTAAATGTATAGAAGCAGAAGCCCTTCATTTTTGTTATTTTACTAATCCAACTTTTGTTGTGTGACTTGTGTTTTAAGCTTATTTCTTGCCATACCTAAAGGAATTGCAAGCCCGCCTTTAATACTTTTTCGACTACTATTCAACTTTTTCAATTTTAATGTATTTTTCCTTAGTACTTCATCCATCTGATATTATGTTTACTGTTAATGTAACTAGCCTAAATATAGATTGTGTCATGTCTTTATCCATCTGATATTATGTTAATGTAACTAGTCTAAATATAGATTGTGTCATGTCTTTATCCATCTGTCACGATCTTCATTGTCGGACCAAGGCGCAGCGTACCGGGTTGAGTTAACCATATTTATTGTTACTCACTCAAAACAAAAACAATGAACGAAGATCAAATAGATGTCGCACCAACAGCATACACACAATAACAGCATCAACCTCCCACAAAGCTGGAGGGAAAAATAGCTGCTTAAGTGTGGTTCCCAATCAGAGACAACGATAGACAGCTGTCCCTGATTGAGAGCCACACTCAGCCAAAACAAAGAAATACAAAAACTATAACATAGAATGCCCACCCCAAATCACACCCTGACCAAACCAAAATGAGACATAAAAAGGCTCCAACAGGTCAGGGTGTGACACCATCTGATATTATGTTTACTGTTAATGTAACTAGCCTAAATATAGATTGTGTCATGTCTTTATCCATCTGATATTATGTTAATGTAACTAGCCTAAATATAGATTGTGTCATGTCTTTATCCATCTGATATTATGTTAATGTAACTAGCCTAAATATAGATTGTGTCATGTCTTTATCCATCTGATATTATGTTTACTGTTAATGTAACTAGTCTAAATATAGATTGTGTCATGTCTTTATCCATCTGATATTATGTTTTACTGTTAATGTAACTAGCCTAAATATAGATTGTGTCATGTCTTTTATCCATCTGATATTATGTTAATGTAACTAGCCTAAATATAGATTGTGTCATGTCTTTATCCATCTGATATTATGTTAATGTAACTAGCCTAAATATAGATTGTGTCATGTCTTTATCCATCTGATATTATGTTTACTGTTAATGTAACTAGTCTAAATATAGATTGTGTCATGTCTTTATCCATCTGATATTATGTTTACTGTTAATGTAACTAGCCTAAATATAGATTGTGTCATGTCTTTATCCATCTGATATTATGTTAATGTAACTAGCCTAAATATAGATTGTGTCATGTCTTTATCCATCTGATATTATGTTAATGTAACTAGTCTAAATATATATTGTGTCATGTCTTTATCCATCTGATATTATGTTTACTGTTAATGTAACTAGCCTAAATATAGATTGTGTCATGTCTTTATCCATCTGATATTATGTTTACTGTTAATGTAACTAGCCTAAATATAGATTGTGTCATGTGTTTATCCATCTGATATTATGTTTACTGTTAATGTAACTAGCCTAAATATAGATTGTGTCATGTCTTTATCCATCTGATATTATGTTTACTGTTAATGTAACTAGCCTAAATATAGATTGTGTCATGTCTTTATCCATCTGATATTATGTTAATGTAACTAGCCTAAATATAGATTGTGTCATGTCTTTATCCATCTGATATTATGTTAATGTAACTAGTCTAAATATATATTGTGTCATGTCTTTATCCATCTGATATTATGTTTACTGTTAATGTAACTAGCCTAAATATAGATTGTGTCATGTCTTTATCCATCTGATATTATGTTTACTGTTAATGTAACTAGCCTAAATATAGATTGTGTCATGTGTTTATCCATCTGATATTATGTTTACTGTTAATGTAACTAGCCTAAATATAGATTGTGTCATGTCTTTATCCATCTGATATTATGTTAATTTAAATCTACATTTAAGTAAATTTAGTCAAATATCAATTGTTGTCCCTCAACTGCTGGGATGAATAATACACTTTGTTTTTGTAATTTTATTTTCAATAAAGTCAGTTTTTCTCTCTCATTATTCCTTCACCAGTGCTGCCCCCTCCTGGTGACATCCAGGTCCTGTTGCTAACGTCAGCTTCCGTGTCTCTGAACTGGAGTTCCCCTCAGGGGGTTAAAGGACCCCACAAGTTCAGGGTCACCTGGGAATGTGATGGGGAAACAAGCTCATCAAGAGTGAAAGGCGGGTATCATCTTAAAATAAGCAGTCTCCAACCTGGTGAGAAGTATCAGTTCAGTGTGGCCACAGAGGGAGAAGATGGCAGACAAAGCAGATGGGTCTCTGCATCTGTATTCACAGGTAAAGAGTTTGGTTTTAGTAGTTTTACTGACATAATTTGTTGTTTTTTAAGAGATATTGTTATGGATCTTCTTAAAACATCATGATTTTTGTTCCAGTGGTCCCACCCAGAGACTTAAAGGTAGAGCATGTGAAAGAGACCTCCTTCACTGTCCACTGGTCCAAGGCTGAAGGAATGGAGAAAGTCCCACAACGTTTCCTCATATCCTACTGCAGCCCAGGAACAGACCTCCATGCAGAGAATACTAAAGACTGCCACACAACATTCTCAAACCTGCAGCCTGGTACTGAGTACACTGTCAGTGTCTCAACTGTGCTGAACAATGGGGAAGAGAGTGAACCAGTCTCTACAACCATCTGTACTAGTAAGAGATCTCCCCTCACCTTGTTACAGCTCATCATCTCTTTACCAGTAACCAGAACAGACATTTTGTTATATTATAAATCAACTACTGTTGTGACTTCTGTTTTTAACTTATTTCTTCCCATATCAAAAGCAATTGCAGACATGTTTATCCCTGGAACTGTTCTACTTTTCCTCCTGTAGTATATTTCTGGAGTTAAACTGTAGCTGTACTAACAATAATGTATTTTCCCTAAGTACTTCCTGCTCCAGACCATCTGACTGTTGACTCAGTGTACACCACATCAGCTGCTGTTAGCTGGAGCCAGCCACCAGGATTGGACCAAACCCAACATCATTACCAGATCTCCTACCACTGTCCAGGGACAGAACCACACATCACTACCACGTCTTCACCCAGCATCACTCTCTCTGACCTGCAATGTGGTACTCAGTACTCTGTCACTGTCTGCACTGTGCTGGAAAATGGAACACAAAGTCAACTGGTGTCAACAACCCTCACCACAAGTAAGGAAGTACACAACTTAAGTATTATGTCTGGTTACTAAAATGACTATATGTGAATTCCCCAGATCTCAAAATGCAGTTTGGTGTTAAAATCAATAAACATTTTAATAATATATGATATTCATGCTTTCTTCCATTCCTGTGATTCATTATGTCAAGGAGTTGATCTGCCTCTGCTTGCTTTAACTTTATCAGTAGTACAGTATTAAACACTTGTTATTGTGGAGAGGATTTAGAAGCACAGCATTCTTTTCATTTATATTAATTAATTAATATGGCAGAAACACTTCATTTTTGTTATATTACATATCTAACCCTGGTTGTGTGACTTCTGTTTTAGCTTATTTCTTCCCATATCAAAAGGAATTACAATATGGCCTTTTCTATTTTTCAACTACTATTCCACTTGTCCTCCTGTAGTATATTTCTGGAGTTAAACTATAGTTCTAACAATAATGTATTTTCTCTTAGTACCTCCTGCTCCAGACCAGCTGACTGTTGACTCAGTGGACACCACATCAGCTGCTGTTAGCTGGAGCCAGCCACCAGGATTGGACCAAACCCAACATCATTACCAGATCTCCTACCACTGTCCAGGGACAGAACCACACATCACTACCACATCTTCACACAGCATCAATCTTTCTGACCTGCAAGGTGGTACTCAGTACTCTGTCACTGTCTGCACTGCGCTGGAAAATGGAACGCAAAGTCAACTGGTGTCAACAACCCTCACCACAAGTAAGGAAGTACCCTACTATAACTGGTGTCAAGTATTAAAAGTGTAGGCCTTGTTTCACAAATAATTCCACTTATTCATAAAGTCATCGTTAATTTACACAAAGTTTATATTCTACTGACCATAACTGTTAGTCGTTGCAGCCAAGAAGCAGTGTTCAACTGAAAAAGCACTTATTGTATTGGTTAGCATGCTGGTACAAGCAAGGGAACCTCTACTAAAATGAGTGTGATGTTTCCGTTTAATCGTTTTCCCTCCACAAAATGAAAGAATGGGACAGAACTAACATCAACTACAATAGAACTCTGAGGACTCAAGGCTGCCTGAGTTCTTTCATGGGTGATGTTGTCCATTTATCCATTGACTTTGTGGATGGAAAATTATTTGAAAGAAAAATTGTTTGTCAATGTGCTGACAGGAAGAACATAAAGCTTAAAATTATGTCAAAGGTAACAACATTGTCCTTCTAATCTAACAGAACATGAGGTCCGGATTGTTCTGGTGGGGAAGACTGGAGCTGGAAAGAGTGCATCAGGAAACACCATCCTGGGGAGTAAAGTTTTCCTATCAAAGTTTTCCTCTATTTCTCTGACAAAAGACTGTAAAAAGGCAAAGCGGAAGGTGGGTGAGCAAAGTGTAGCTGTTATTAACACCCCAGTGTTGTTTGATACTACATTGTCCAATGAGGAGGTATTGAGAAACATCGCTCTGTGCATCTCTCTCTCTGCTCCTGGTCCCCATGTGTTCCTGGTTGTGATAAAGCTGGGAAGATTCACTGAAGAGGAGCAGAAAACTGTGGAGATGATTCAGAGATTCTTTGGTGATGAAGCATCGAAATACACCATGGTTCTCTTCACACATAGTGACCTTCTTGATGATGGTGTAACAATTGAAGACGTCCTGCGTGAAAATCCAAGTCTGGAAAGTTTAATTGCCAAATGTAAAGGGGGATATCATGTCTTTAACAACAGAGATCAGAATCCCTCTCAGGTCACTGAGCTGCTTGAGAAGATAAACAAGATGGTCATGAGGAATGGAGGAAGCTGCTATACCAATGAGATGTTCCATGAGGCAGAGAGAGCGATTCATGAGGAGAAAGAGAGAATAAAAAGAGACAGTTTGAAAATAAAGTAAAAGAAAGTGAGTGCCGTGTACAATGAGGGTCTGTAACATTGCCATCTGTCATTGTTTGACTGGTTGGTTGCTGGGTTGCTGGTTGGTTGTTTGATTTAACGAATGGTTTTTTGACAGTCTAACGAATGTCTAATTCTGATGGTTTACACACGTTGTTAGACATGAAGCATACACCAGCCTTAACATTTGCATATTAATTGATGACAAATGATGATTCCTATATTTCCTAAATTACTAAACGCCATATTTGTTCAGTGTCTTGTCGTGTCTATTCATGTACAACCATCTCTTTGATATGATGATTTCTCTGTGTGGAACATAGTGTTATATCTAGATAACATAATGTCTTTATTATCCCAGTAACATAGTGTTATATCTAGATAACATAATGTCTTTATTATCCCAGTAACATAGTGTTATATCTAGATAACATAATGTCTTTATTATCCCAGTAACATAGTGTTATATCTAGATAACAGAATGTCTTTATTATCCCAGTAACATAGTGTTATATCTAGATAACATAATGTCTTTATTATCCCAGTAACATAGTGTTATATCTAGATAACATAATGTCTTTATTATCCCAGTAACATAGTGTTATATCTAGATAACATAATGTCTTTATCATCCCAGTAACATAGTGTTATATCTAGATAACAGAATGGCTTTATTATCCCAGTGACATAGTGTTATATCTAGATAACAGAATGGCTTTATTATCCCAGTAACATAGTGTTATATCTAGATAACTTAAATTGAATAGCCTGGGTGTTTATTTGCTTAAATCCCTGGACACAACAGGAGCTTATTAGAGACAGGTTTCTATTTGAGCCAGGTGTCTATTTCCTTTATGCACACACCTTTTACTCATTTGCATAGTTAATTGTTTCATTCCAGCATTTTATTCAATTTCTTCATTTCCTGCACTGTTATTTACACACTGTTTCACGTTTAGTATGCCTCTATTTCGAGAAGGAAAAATAACTTCCTTGACAGAATAAATAATCTTGTTTTTTCTTACTTTTGCCACTAGAGGGTTTTCAGACAATTTCTTGTGGTCTGTACTCCCTAAATGTTATTTTTGTGCTTGCCATTTAGCTAGCAGTTCTCAGCTGTTAGCTAGCAGTTTCTTGCTGGCGGTAAAAACTGATGATTTCCATCGTTTGTTAGTCATTACTTTATTATTTATTGTAACAAATTCATGGTAACATCAAACACCATCATTTCTTCCTGTGGGAGAATAATATTAAAAACAACACAGACTATAGAGGGTTTACGCACATTCAAACGTTTAACAGTAGCTGGACAAAGATCCAATATAAATAGAAAGGGAGAATGTCCAGTCACCTTTATACTGCTTCCAAATGTGTTTTATGAACATAACCGGAACCATTTTACAGATCAGATCGCATTCACACATCTCCAGAAGTTGCATTGCATGCGCGCCATGGACGCTGTCACCATAAACCCAGGAAGGTGAATCGTTCTAGTAATTTTGCTTGTTTTTATTTAATTTATTAAAACCAATCCGTTTTTTTTTATAAATGTCAACAACAATAAATACATGTAAAATATAATTATTTAATAAAATTGGCCAGGATAAAAAAGACAAAGCATTTCTGTTGAACCAGCCTTCGTTATACTAGGCCTAGGGTAAGGTTAGGCTACGGTAAAGTGAAGGACTACAACATGACTCTTCTTTACCAAAACAGAGAATTGGCCATTCAAAGATTTCAACTCACCTAGTATAAATTATGACATCACATAATCAAAAAGTCAGAAGCCAAGCCAGTCACTTCATCAATGAACTTGTGAAATACATTTAAGATCTTGCAATTCCAATATAATTTCACCAAGAGCCATTGGCTTTATAATTTCAATATCCAGTATAATATAATTTAATCAAAAACTGCTTACTTGGGGTATAGTCTTGTGTTAATGTTAGACAAATATGAGGATACATTTTCCATCAACATCTTGATTAGGAGATTAAGAACATATTAGAACATCTGGAATGAAGTCTATTTTCATTGATATTGTTTATTATTATCTTATTCATTTGTTTACAGTTGTGTGTATAAGGTAGTTGTTGTGAAATTGTTAGATGACTTGTTAGATATTACTGCATGGTCGGAACTAGAAGCACAAGCATTTCGCTACACTCGCATTAACACCTAACCATGTGTATGTGACCAATAGAATTTGATTTGATTTGATCTTGTAACCTCATGGGTCTCCCAGTCACGGCCAGCTGTGACACAGCCTGGGATCGAACCCGGGTCTGTGGTGACGCCTCAAACACTGTGATGCAGGGCCTTAGACCGCCTCACCACTCGGTAGGCCCCTGCAAATTGATTTTAACAAACAATTGGTCCCCCACAAAAAATGCGGCCCTCCATTGAATTTCAGAATCCCGATGTGGCCCTCGAGCCAAAAAGGTTTGCCCACCCCTGCTGTAGATACAACTATTTGTTCATATTTTAAGTTTATAAAACTATTAGAATTAATATTTATTTTAACTCTTGAAATATTTTAACTACACAGTAGGAGGTGTATAAGTACAACACCGTTATAGGTGTATAAGTACAACACCGTTATAGGTGTATAAGCACAGCACGTTATAGGTGTACAGCGTACATTAGGTCGGACATAAGCAACTACAGGTAACTTCCAGAATAAAGGAAACCCCTACATAGTGTCTTAATAGTGCGTTGGGCCACCAGAAGCCACCAGAACAGCTTCAATGCGCCTTGACATTCCATCATTTGATGTTTTGTTGATGGTGGTGGAAAATGCTCCAGAATCTCTCTTAAGTGTTAACTGGGTTGAGCTCTGGGGCCTCTGGGGCCTCATTTATCAACCTACATCAACCTACATTTCTCACAAAATTCTCACAAAAAAAAAAATATATATATATTTATAGTGAGTGCCAAACACGGGCAGCGTATTCTGCAAGATTGATTGTTTATTGAATCATTTAAAAGTAAATGCTGCCTACAGCCCACATTAATATGCAAAATATGAATTGTTGATATTTCATTCATCAATACATTATTGTGTTTATATCTCCTGCCTTGGTATAGGCTCTGAGATGAATTGGCTATTATAAACTGGGTGGTTCGGGACCTGAATGCTGATTGGCTGACAGCAGTGGGATATCAAACTGTATACAAGGGGTATGACAAAACATTACTTTTTACTGCTCTAATTATGTTGGCCACAAGTTTATAATAGCAATAAGGCACCTCAAGGGGGTTGTGGTATATAGCCAATATACCACGTCTAAGGGCTGTATCTGGGCATTCAGCATTGTGTCGTACATAAGAACAGCCGTTATCCATGGTACATTATATTGGCCGTATATCACACCCCATCGGGCCTTAATGCTTAATTATGTCATGTTCATCGCACAGCAATATTGTAGCCTACCCATACTGTCAGACTAAATGTCTATTTACATTTGAGCATGGTTAGCTATATAATGAGCGATTGATAAATGGTAGTTGTGATGGAGAAGTCCACCACTAGCTGCGGGCAGCATTTGGTAAGAGAACACAAAATCACACACTCATCTCCCCCTGCCCGCTCCGTGTTCAGCTCCGTTAGCAATGTGGGTCGACACAAGTTAAGCAAGCGATCTCAGTTCATACATTACACAGATTACCATGTCAATAGCGATGGGGTTATGTAGCCTCGGGCTATTCGTGTCTCCGCATCTGTATTCACAGGTAAAGAGTTTGCTTTTACTCTTGTTGTACTTACATACTTTGTGTTTTAAGAGAGATATTGTTATGGACTCATCTGTCCAAGTGAAAATATTCTTAAAACAAATATTCCATCCAACATTTGGGAGAGACGTCCTTCACTCTCTGCTGGGCCAAGACTGAAGGAATGGAGAAAGTCCCACAACGCTTCCTCATATCATACTGTAGACCATGAACAGAGACCAGCGCAGCCAATACTGAGGACTGCCACAAAACTCTCTCAAACCTGCAACTTGGCACCAAGTACACTGTCAGTGTCTCAACGGTCCTGAAGAGAGTGAACCAGTCTCCACAACCATCATCACTAGTAAGAGATCGCCCTCACCTTATTACAGCTCATCATCTCTTTACCAGTAACCAGAACAGACATTTTGTTAGATATTGAATTGGTATGTGTCCTCTCCTCACCGACTTGGTTCTCTCTTCCAGCAGTCAGGTTGGAGTCTCTTCTGCTCCTCTGGTTCGTTGGCTTCAATGGTGTACATCCTCCTCTCATCTTCTTCAACTTCTCCCTGAAGACCACAAGGAGGCATTGGTGTGTCATGTTAATCACACTGTATTGTTGATCTACTAGTGGTGTCATGTTAATCACACTGTATTATTGATCTACTAGTGGTGTGTCATGTTAATCACACTGTATTATTGATCTACTAGTGGTGTGTCATGTTAATCACACTGTATTATTGATCTACTAGTGGTGTGTCATGTTAATCACACTGTATTAATGATCTACTAGTGGTGTGTCATGTTAATCACACTGTATTGTTGATCTAGTGGTGTGTCATGTTAATCACACTGTATTAATGATCTACTAGTGGTGTGTCATGTTAATCACACTGTATTGTTGATCTACTAGTGGTGTGTCATGTTAATCACACTGTATTGTTGATCTACTAGTGGTGTGTCATGTTAATCACACTGTATTATTGATCTACTAGTGGTGTGTCATGTTAATCACACTATTATTGATCTACTAGTGGTGTGTCATGTTAATCACACTGTATTATTGATCTACTAGTGGTGTGTCATGTTAATCACACTGTATTGTTGATCTACTAGTGGTGTGTCATGTTAATCACACTGTATTATTGATCTACTAGTGGTGTGTCATGTTAATCACACTGTATTATTGATCGACTAGTGGTGTGTCATGTTAATCACACTGTATTATTAATCTACTAGTGGTGTGTCATGTTAATCACACTGTATTATTGATCTACTAGTGGTGTGTCATGTTAATCACACTGTATTATTGATCTACTAGTGGTGTGTCATGTTAATCACACTGTATTATTGATCTACTAGTGGTGTGTCATGTTAATCACACTGTATTGTTGATCTACTAGTGGTGTGTCATGTTAATCACACTGTAGTATTGATCTACTAGTGGTGTGTCATGTTAATCACACTGTATTATTGATCTACTAGTGGTGTGTCATGTTAATCACACTGTATTAGTGATCTACTAGTGGTGTGTCATGTTAATCACACTGTATTATTGATCTACTAGTGGTGTCATGTTAATCACACTGTATTATTGATCTACTAGTGGTGTGTCTTGTTAATCACACTGTATTATTGATCTACTAGTGGTGTCATGTTAATCACACTGTATTATTGATCTACTAGTGGTGTGTCATGTTAATCATACTGTAATATTCATCTACTAGTGGTGTGTCATGTTAATCACACTGTATTATTGATCTACTAGTGGTGTGTCATGTTAATCACACTGTATTGTTGATCTACTAGTAGTGTGTCATGTTAATCACACTGTATTATTCATCTACTAGTGGTGTCATGTTAATCACACTGTATTATTGATCTACTAGTGGTGTGTCATGTTAATCACACTGTATTATTCATCTACTAGTGGTGTCATGTTAATCACACTGTATTATTGATCTACTAGTGGTGTGTCATGTTAATCACACTGTATTATTCATCTACTAGTGGTGTCATGTTAATCACACTGTATTATTGATCTACTAGTGGTGTGTCATGTTAATCACACTGTAGTATTGATCTACTAGTGGTGTGTCATGTTAATCACACTGTATTGTTGATCTACTAGTGGTGTGTCATGTTAATCACACTGTAGTATTGATCTACTAGTGGTGTGTCATGTTAATCACACTGTATTGTTGATCTACTAGTGGTGTGTCATGTTAATCACACTGTAGTATTGATCTACTAGTGGTGTGTCATGTTAATCACACTGTATTATTGATCTACTAGTGGTGTGTCATGTTAATCACACTGTATTGAATTATTTTACCTCAAAGTTCTAGTGTTGCTCCGGTCTTGTAGCTGTCATAATATGGATATGATATATTTTACAATGTTAATGACAATGGATTACTGATCTACTTCAAAACATCTTTAACTGCAAAAGTTTCAACTTCATATTCATCATCTCTATCACCACCATCAATATCTGTGAAAATGGCACGTTTCTGTTTTGTATTAAAAAACAGAGGGAGATAAGTGTTTCCAATGACATCATCATGTGATTTTAACCAATTATGAGTAGGCATTCCCTTCTAATTGGTTGACGATGTCATTGGAAACGCTTATCTTCTATCTTGTTTACTCCAAAACATTTTCACATATGTTGATGTTGGGGTGGTGCTGGAGATGATGAATATGAAGTTGAACATTTATTTATTTCCCTTTAAGCATAACATGGGAATGTTATTGTATGCAATAGTAATCACACTGGATGAATTATCTACTAGTGGCACAACAAAAAGTCTACCAGCCATGTTACAGTGATTGTTTTTTTTTACACAGGTTCTTCAA
The DNA here is from genome assembly GCA_030435695.1 of Brachymystax lenok tsinlingensis. Lineage (NCBI taxonomy): Eukaryota > Metazoa > Chordata > Actinopteri > Salmoniformes > Salmonidae > Brachymystax > Brachymystax lenok. The sequence continues at coordinate 1,033,559 of CM059810.1, forward strand.
TAATCACTGTAATTTAGTTAATAATTATAAAGATAAAGAATGTGGGGATAGACCAAGTAAATGTAGCTATTGAACACTTTTTAATATTGATAATATCAAGCTCACTTAGATCTTGCTGTGTGTGTGTGTGTGTGTGTGTGTGTGTGTGTGTGTGTGTGTGTGTGTGTGTGTGTGTGTGTGTGTACTGTGTTTGTATGTTATGACTGTAACAGATCTTGTTTCACAATTTAACATTTGCTAACACAACACCCCCGATAAACTAGCCTCACTTTACCCCAATATCAAAGTCATTTTAAATAAGGCCAAAAATTTAATAAACGATTTGGTATAACTGTGATTATGGAAGATTGAGTAAGTGTGCTTCAAATGTTTTGCTTGGAATGAATGCTTTGTAGCTATGATCTTTATCTGTGCATGAGAGAGCATCCGACTCAGTTTTCCTAACAGAAATGCATCTGGTCAGTTTTCCTAACAGAACTGCATCTGACTCAGTTTTCCTACCAGAAATGCATCTAACTCAGTTTTCCTAACAGAAATGCATCTGGTCAGTTTTCCTAACAGATATGCATCTAACTCAGTTTTCCTACCAGAAATGCATCCGACTCAGTTACCCTACCAGAAAACACGCTATACCATAAAGCAGTGGTCACCAATAGATCAACTGGTCGATCTTCACGGCATTCTTAGTTGTTCATCGAACATTTCTTTAGAAATGCCAACTATGAAGGCTTGCGCTCCTTTTGTGTTTGTTGGTGTTGCGCAGATTCTGAAGCCCTGCGCACCAGGTAGGCAAAGTGTTCCCAATATGAACCGTTTCATTTTTCTGAAAAGACAAACTCCGCCTTACTTCCACTTGCGCTGCAGCTGCAATGAATGAGCAGCCAAGTGTATCGCTAGCCCTGCGCGTTTGAGTTATTATTAGCAGCCCAGTCTATTTTGATATCGAGGAGTACTTCACTTTCTCTCGTCATAGGAACAACATGCATGTGTGCAATGAGGCAGATGTGGATGCCGTGCGACTAGTGGAGACGGTGTCCTCTCTCTCTGGTCAGTCTCACCGGAGGAAAGGAAGGAGAGAGCAGGGACCGTGAGAGGTGGACCCTCTGCTGCCTTCTCCCTCCGCTGAGACTAATGCCGTGTTCAATTGCTAAAATGATTAGGCTAATAGGCGTTTGTTTTAATTCATCATATTTGACCATATTCAAAGTAGCCTAAACTTGTCTTTGATATCAATTTGATATCATACGAGCTATACAAAATAGATTGAGTCTCTTTGATAATGTTTTAGAAAAACAGAGGGAAAGTTGTTTGTCCTGAATTTATAATATAATATACACTGCTCAAAAAAATATAGGGAACACTTAAACAACACAATGTAACTCCAAGTCAATCACACTTCTGTGAAATCAAACTGTCCACTTAGGAAGCAACACTGATTGACAATAAATTTCACATGCTGTTGTGCAAATGGAATAGACAACAGGTGTAAATTATAGGCAATTAGCAAGACACCCCCAATAAAGGAGTGGTTCTGAAGGTGGTGACCACAGACCACTTCTCAGTTCCTATGCTTCCTGGCTGATGTTTTGGTCACTTTTGAATGCTGGCGGTGCTTTCACTCTAGTGGTAGCATGAGACGGAGTCTACAACCCACACAAGTGGCTCCAGGTAGTGCAGCTCATCCAGGATGACACATCAATGCGAGCTGTGGCAAGAAGGTTTGCTGTGTCTGTCAGCGTAGTGTCCAGAGCATGGAGGCGCTACCAGGAGACAGGCCAGTACATCAGGAGACGTGGAGGAGGCCGTAGAAGGGACACAACCCAGCAGCAGGACCACTACCTCCGCCTTTGTGCAAGGAGGAGCACTGCCAGAGCCCTGCAAAATGACCTCCAGCAGGCCACAAATGTGCATGTGTCTGCTCAAACGGTCAGAAACAGACTCCATGAGGGTGGTATGAGGGCCCAACGTCCACAGGTGGGGTTGTGCTTACAGCCCAACACCGTGCAGGACGTTTGGCATTTGCCAGAGAACACCAAGATTGGCAAATTCGCCACTGGCGCCCTGTGCTCTTCACAGATGAAAGCAGGTTCACACTGAGCACATGTGACAGACGTGACAGAGTCTGGAGACGCCGTGGAGAACGTTCTGCTGCCTGCAACATCCTCCAGCATGACCGGTTTGGCGGTGGGTCAGTCATGGTGTGGGGTGGCATTTCTTTGGGGGGCCTGGAGTGTGTCAGCAGTTCCTGCAAGAGGAAGGCATTGATGCTAAGGACTGGCCCGCCCGTTCCCCAGACCTGAATCACATCTGGGACATCATGTCTCGCTCCATCCACCAATGCCACGTTGCACCACAGACTGTCCAGGAGTTGGCGGATGCTTTAGTCCAGGTCTGGGAGGAGATCCCTCAGGAGACCATCCGCCACCTCATCAGGAGCATGCCCAGGCGTTGTAGGGAGGTCATTCAGGCACGTGGAGGCCACACACACTACTGAGCCTCATTTTGACTTGTTTTAAGGACATTACATCAAAGTTGGATTAGGCTGTAGTGTGGTTTTCCACTTTAATTTTGAGTGTGACTCCAAATCCAGACCTCCATGGGTTGATAAATTTGATTTCCATTGATAATTTTTGTGTGATTTTGTTGTCAGCACATTCAACTATGTAAAGAAAAAAGTATTTAATAAGATTATTTCATTCATTCAGATCTATGATGTGTTATTTTAGTGTTCCCTTTATTTTTTTGAGCAGTGTATATATAAATAATTCTGGGTATGCTAAATATATTTCCTGAATGACGCATTTGCGGGCGAAATTGAAAATAGGCTATAGTCATAGAGTTAGTTAGAGCACTCATTTTAGTTTTTCACCTTTATTTAACTAGGCAAGTCAGCTAAGAACAAACTCTTATTTACAATGACGGCCTAGGGACAGTGGGTTAACTGCCTTGTTCAGGGGCAGAACGAAAGATTTTTACCTTGTCAGCTCGGTTAGGGCCTAATGAATTTATTTCAATTGACTGATTTCCTTATATGAACTGTAACTCAGTAAAATTTAGAAATTGTTGCATGTTACGTTTATATTTTTGTTCAGTATACATGTGTGGGTGGACGGACCAAACTGAAATGATCCGTCCACCCACACAGACAGCGTGGTGAGGAAGATGCAACAGCACCTCTTCAACCTCAGGAGGCTAAAGTTATTTGGCTTGTCACCAAAAATACTCACAAACTTTTACAGATGCACAATCGAGAGCATCCTGTCGGGCTGTATCACCGCCTGATACGGCCCACAACCGTAAGCCTCTCCAGAGGGTAGTGAGGTCCGCACAACGCATCACAAGGGGGTAAACTACCTGCCCTCCAGGACACCTACACCACCCGATGTCACATGAAGGCCAAAAAGATCATCAAGGACAACAACCACCCGAGCCACTGCCTGTTCACCTCGCTATCATCCAGAAGGTGAGGTCAGTACAGGTGGCTGCTGCCAACATACTGACTCAAATCTCTAGCCACTTTAATAATAAAAAAATTGGATGTAATAAATGTTTCACTAGCCACTTAAAACAATGCCACTTTATATAATGTTTACATACCCTACATTACTCATCTCATATGTATATACTGTACTCCATACCATCTAATGCATCTTGCCTATGCTGTTCGGCCATCGCTCATCCATATATTTATATGTACATATTCTTATTCATTCCTTTACACTTGTGTGGGTGGGTCGAGCAGGATGTGACAGTAAGTAAACCAGACTCAGCTGTTCACTCTCTCGCGTGAGCATGCCAGATATTATGGAGGAACCGTGAGCTCACGCGGGGGAAAGCATGCTCATCATCTTTGCTAAAGTTGTCCCAAGTGATCTATAAGCAGATGCTCCTCCCCTTCCTCTCCTTACCTCTAGAACAGCTCCTTAGGTTTCAATCCTTTTATCACAACCGTGTCAGTACTTGCTCCAGGCTAGGCTACTCTGAATGCAGCAGGAATATGGTAAGTCAACATATTTTTATAAAAGTGCAGTGGTGGAATTATTACTCAATTGTCATACTTGAGTAAAAGTAAAGATACCTCAATAGAAAATGAGTAAAAGTCAAAGTATTTGGTTTTAAATATACTTAATTATCAAAAGTAAATAGAATTGCTGAAATGTACAAGTATGAACCATTTAAAATTCCTTATAAACCAGACGGTACAATTTATTTATTGGCGGATAGCCAGGGGAATACTCAGACATAATTAACAAACAAAGCATTTGTGTTTAGTGAGTCCGCCAGATTAGAGGCAGTAGGGGGGACCAGGGATGTTCTCTTGATAAGTGCGTGAATTAGATCATTTTCCTGTCAAAATGTAACAAGTACTTGTCACGTTGGTATAAAGGGTCGGGAGACAGGCGCAGGAATGAGTAATATGGGTTTTTATTATGCCCATATTACGGCGTGCCGTGTATAGACACGGGGACGAAGATGAAACCAACACATATACAAAAACACAGGGTTGAAACCCAAAACAGAGCAAGGAGAACCTGGAATAAATACAGACGCGCACAATGATTAATACACAGGACGAGGCCCGGAATCATCTGCGCAATCCACAATGGCACGAAAGCCCAAACACACAGCACAGGTACTCACATGCACCAACGGACATAGAACAACAATCGACAGCCCAATGGAGAACCAAAGGACATATATATATACAAACACTAATGACTGGTAATTGTGGCCAGGTGTGCGCAATGACAGTTCCGGAGGGATCCGTGACAGTACTTTTGGGTGTCAGGGAAAATGTATGGAGTATAAAGTACATTGTTTTCTTTAGGAACGAAGTGAAGTAAAAGTAGGCAAAAATATTAATAGTAAAGTAAAGTACAAATACCCCCAAAAATAACTTCAGTAGTACTTTAAAGTATTTTTACTTAAGTACTTTACACCCTGTAAGTGTCAGGTTAAGATATGTTTTGATGACTGGCAGGTATGCTAATTCTTATTCAAACTGGGGAAGACTTTAGAACTCACAATGTTGTAAAAATTACATTTCCTCGCAGGTAATTTGAACAGGTAAATATCAAATGGCCCAGATCTCGCATAATGACAGATTGAGTCTCAGAAGATTGCAATATGATATGTCACATGAATGGGTTTCCTGACATGATACATACTTCTCCAGATGTTGTGAGATGTGATAATGTTTGTATGCTGAAAAAGATGATCTGGAGCATAGTTATTTAGTTAGTAGTTACATAGTTATTTTAACAATGCTGATTGGTTATGCATCTTGTTGACATTCATCCAATGACACCTTGACTTGCTTTACATACCCCTTACTGCAGAAAACTTTGTGGACAACGAGTGGACAAACCAGAAATATGACATATCTGTTTGATAGTAACCCAGGATGATGAATGTGTGAACTGTCATTATTTTGGCTAATCACATTGGAACATTCTAATCTTCAAGGACATGAACTGGCAGAACAGGTTTAAAGCAATGTATAGTGCTATGGTTTTCAGGAAGGTGTATCCATGCTGATAGGAGCGACAGGAGGCAGACTAAGGGCAGGGCAGCTACCTGAGGACAATATTTACTGTTCTGTGTAAGATAAATATGATCTACAATGGCGGAGTGGTAGACTGTCTAAAAAAAAAATGTGCTCTACAATTGTTAACTATAATTTCATAAAGAATGACTGACAAGAAAAGGATCAACTGAAGTACATGATGATGGTGCACCTTTACTAGTCTATCCTAAATCAACTGATTTATCACACTAGACTCATACAGCAGCCATCAGCATTATATTATCAGAGTATTGAGGCAGTGCTGGACAGATACCTTGATTTGTTAAGACACTCTTATTTATGTGTGTCCTGTAGTCTACAGTGATCATTACACTAGTCCAGTCCATGTTTTAATTATACTGATAACTACTGTAGCGTAGCCTACTAGTGAACATTACTGGCAGTCCAGTCCATGGTTTCATTATACTGATAACTGATGCACTTAGTATTCCATTCCATGCTTTATTAATGCACTAGTTAGGTACAGGTGTAGTGAACAATGATGGGAGATTCTCAATTAGAAAAAGTCTGTCCTGTCCTCGACTCCTCATCTTCCTTTCCACCATAACCTGGAAACCGATAAGTGGTCAGTGGTCGAGGAAAGTGTTAATTGGTAGGTGAATGGAGGAGTTTCCCCCTTAAGATTGAACCTTGTTTGCTGCATTTCTATACAATAAAAAACAGTGTTAAAACGTTATTTGCAGAACAGCATGAACAAGTAAAAATGCCCCCAGCCATTATCACCTTAGCTGCTGTACGTTCATTCACGTTAATCGATCTACAAACACATAGCTTAGCTATACAACTGTAACATTATACCCCTGAAAGAGGGGAGATATATGAAATGATTCACACTGACATGTAGCACCAGCGACAGAACAAAACCATATGACATGTTTAAAACCGCATTGGTTGCATTTTGATCACATTTTGATCAGGAATCAAGGTAAGACCCAGATGCAGACTGTCGAAGTAACAAAGTTTATTATAGCAACAGGGGCAGGCAACGACAGGTCAAGGCAGGCAGGGGTTGATAATCGAGAGTAAAGGGGCAAAGGTACAGGACGGCAGGCAGCCTCAGGGCCAGGTCAGGCAGAGGTCGGGAATCCAGAGGTGGGGCAAAGGTACAGGACGGCAGGCAGGGTCAGGGTCAGGCAAGGGTAAAAACCAGGAGGGCGAGAAAAAGAGAGACTTGGGAAGAGCAGGAGCTGAGAAAACCTCTGGTTGACTTGACAAACAAGTCGAACTGGCAACAGACAAACAGAGAACACATGTATAAATACACAGGGGAAAATCTAGCTAATATTTAGCTTCTTACTTTGGCTACACATCTCTAACCTCTCTCTTCCAGCTGCTCCCGTAACCTCTCTCTTCCAGCTGTTCCCGTGCGCAATAGGCTAGTTTACGCAAGCCTCTCGGCTAGTCGTCTTCACGTGAAATCCCAGGAAAACATAAGCAATATGACATTTATATTAAAAAATATATATAATAGAACTGATAGCCTTTTTGTTGAGAGAAGCAGGCTTAATCTTGCTAAACTCAGCAAAAAAAATAAACGTCAGGGCCCTGTCTTTGAAAGTTAATTCATAAAAATCCAAATAACTTCACTGATCTTCATTGTAAAGGGTTTAAACACTGTTTCCCATGCTTGTTCAATGAACCATAAACAATTAATGAACATGCACCTGTGGAACGGTCGTTAAGACACTAACAGCTTACAGATGGTAGGCAATTAAGTTCACAGTTATGAAAACTTAGGACACTGAAGAGGCCTTTCTACTGACTCTGAAAAACACCAAAAGAAAGATGGCCAGGGTCCCTGCTCATCTGTGTGAACGTGCCTTAGGCGTCCTGCAAGGAGGCATGAGGACTGCAGATGTGGCCAGGGCAATAAATTGCAATGTCCGTACTGTGAGACGCCTAAGACAGCGCTACATGGAGACAGGACGAACAGGTGATCGTCCTCGCAGTGGCAGACCACGTGTAACAACACCTGCACAGGACCGGTACATCCGAAACATCACACCTGCGGGACAGGTACAGGAAGGCAACAACAACTGCCCGAGTTACACCAGGAACGCACAATCCCTCCATCAGGCTGAGAGAGGCTGGACTGGGGGCTTCTAGGCCTGTTGCAAGGCAGGTCCTCACAAGACATCATCGGCAACAACGTCGCCTATATGCACAATCACACCGTCGCTGGACCAGACAGGACTGGCAAAAACTGTTCTTCACTGACGAGTCGCGGTTTTGTCTCACCAGGGGTGATGGTCGGATTCATGTTTATCGTCGAAGGAATGAGGCCTGTACCCTGGAGCGGGATCGATTTGGAGGTGGAGGGTCCGTCATGGTCTAGGGCGGTGTGTTACAGCATCATCGGACTGAGCTTGTTGTCATTGCAGGCAATCTCAACGCTGTGCGTTACAGGGAAGACATCCTCCTCCCTCATGTGGTACCCTTTTTGCAGGCTCATCCTGACATGACAATCCAGCATGACAATGCCACCAGCCATACTGCTTGTTCTGTGCGTGATTTCCTGCAAGACAGGAATGTCAATGTTCTGTCATGGCCACCGAAGAGCCCAGATCTCAATCCCATTGAGCACGTCTGGGACCTGTTGGATCGGATGGTGAGGGCTAGGGCCATTCCCCCCAGAAATGCCCGGGAACTTGCAGGTGCCTTGGTGGAAGAGTGGGGTAACATCTCACAGCAAGAACTGGCTAATCTGGTGCAGTCCATGAGGAGGAGATGCACTGCAGTACTTAATGCAGCTGGTGGCCACACCAGATACTGACTGATACTTTTGATTTTGACCCCCCCCCCCGCCCCCGTTTCTTTTTTCTGAGCTTAGTTGATAAATGTAAAATAGGCCTATAGGCCAAATGAACTGTCGAACAGGACAGACAGAGAGATGAGCACAGCGAAAAAGAAGATACAAAGGAATTGATAATGGTTCGCAAAATGGAAATCACTTGCAAACCATTTGAGCAACGAGGCAAGCAATGACATAATGTAAAAGATGCCCAGGCTAAACAGCGCTTGTTGTTGAAGTGCTACAATTACATTTTCCTTACATCTTCATTGAAGTATTATTTGCAGTTGTCACTATGAAAATGAACACACCTTAAAGTATTGGGTTACTAAACCGTCTGTGTTAGCGCCTACATAATAGGCCTACAACGTGCAGTAGGATGCGTTGATCAGTTGATTGACAGGTGTACTATAGAAAGATAAACGGCCCGCTGGTGTGGATGCTCGCTAACGTTTATGTATAATTTATCGTTATCACTACAGTTATCGTCCTTGGTGTAGATGTCCTTTAATCTGACTTTCAAAACTATGGTAGGCTGGGCATGTTTTTCACTAGTCTACAAGGATGCTAAAAATCTAATTGAACATCTTTACTGGTTTCCAAAGGAAAGCGTGAATTTAATCTGGCCAGTTGTTGTGGTTTTGTCAGTGACTTATTGACTGATTATAATGTTTTTACCGCATGCCATAAAATTATAGATTAGACTATCGCTCATTTCTCTGCAATTGCCTACACAACCAAAATAGGTCTAATATAATGATTGAATTCATGACATGTTTTGCGCAAATTCCTTATCATAAATAGAACCTGCATAGACCCAAATTAGGAAAATCAGGCTAATTCATATCTGTAACGTCCAGGCCTGAGTGTTCAGGCTGGAGTGTTTAGTTTTGTTTTGGTGTAGGGTTTCTTCTGTTCTAGGGTGTGTATTTCTATGTTGGGATAATGGTTCCCAATTAGAGGCAGCTGAGTCTCGTTACCTCTAATTGGGAACCATATATATGTTTGGGGTTTTGCACTAAGGTTTGTGGGTTATTGATGATTGTGAATGATTGTAGTCGGGGCTTGCCACGGGGCTAGTTTAGGATTTAGCGTTTGTTTAGGTTATGCCATAGTGTTTAGGTTTATGCTACAGTGTTTGTTTCATAGCTTATTTAGATTCTCTAGTTCGGTTCCACGTCATGATCCTTGTTCTTTGTTTTGTTCCGTCAAGTCACGTTCGTCAATAAAATATGTATTCTGGATACCTCGCTGCGCATTGGTCTGTCCCAAGAGGAAATCTTGACAATATCACACTTGACCATAAACACTAAGGAGCCTAAAATTGTCTTTGATTTGATATCAATTTGATATCACTAAACCCAAGCTATGGGCTAAATGCAAAAATGTATTGGGAATCTTATAAAATGTTTTTAGAGTAAGAAAACATGGAAAAGTCGTTTTGTCCTGAATTTATGTTATAATATAACAAATATAATTTACCCTGGCCAACCTGAACCTACAGCATTACCCAACTGACGCAGACGAGATTGAAAGTACATTTTAGGCTTCCACCCATTTTATAGCCGTATTAATTATTTGTTCCAGGCAAGGAGGGACAGGAGGCAGACTAAGAGCAAGAGCAGGGCAGCCACCTGAGGATACTATTCACAATTGGTGACTATGTTACAGGCTTTGGTGTTTCCATTTACGTTTTGAGGTTGGACTTTAGCACGTAGGATGCACCGATTGGTGTCACCTTGTTATTCAGTATATGTTATACCTGTGCTGGTTGCCATCTCGTTAGTGGGATGGTGTTTAAACTGTGCTGCCCAAGGTGATATTTAAGTGTCTGGCCCAGTGCTCCAGTTGTGTTGAGAGATGTGGAGGGTCAACACCTTTAGTTGGTGCGCCCTATTTGATTTCTAGAAAAAAAATCCTTTGTCTGATCTTCCCTGTTTTTTTGTTTCGCTCCACTTCTTGTTTTTAACTTTGTGGGTTTTTATTTTGTTTGCCTGTTCTTGGCAAATTTAGTGCTTGCTCATGATGGGTGTCTTTTAGGTCCCAGTTGTTGTTACTAGTCAACTCCCAGTGGACACCCCCATGAGCATCTTTCAGAACCCCTCCTAAAATCCACCTGTTCCGTTTTGGTTGTTGGTCAGTGACTCTTTGTTAGTTCCCACTTCTGTTTGAGATACATTTTATGATTTTTTTTCTGAGGAACTATAATTTAATAGAAAATTGACAAGAAATGGATCAACTAAATCACATGATGATGGTGCACCTTTACAAGTAGGTAGGCTAGGCTATCCTTAAACAGACATTTACCCTGCCCCCATCTAACAATGGACATTTACCCTGCCCCCATCTAACAATGGACATTTACCCTGCCCCCATCCCCCAATGGACATTTACCCTGCCCCCATCCCCCAATGGACATTTACCCTGCCCCCATCCCCCAATGGACATTTACCCTGCCCCCATCCCCAATGGACATTTACCCTGCCCCCATCCCCAATGGACATTTACCCTGCCCCATCTAACAATGGACATTTACCCTGCCCCATCTAACAATGGACATTTACCCTGCCCCCATCTAACAATGGACATTTACCCTGCCCCATCTAACAATGGACATTTACCCTGCCCCATCTAACAATGGACATTTACCCTGCCCCCATCCCCCAATGGACATTTACCCTGCCCCCATCCCCCAATGGACATTTACCCTGCCCCCATCTAACAATGGACATTTACCCTGCCCCCATCTAACAACGGACATTTACCCTGCCCCCATCTAACAATGGACATTTACCCTGCCCCCATCTAACAATGGACATTTACCCTGCCCCCATCTAACAATGGACATTTACCCTGCCCCCATCTAACAATGGACATTTACCCTGCCCCCATCTAACAATGGACATTTACCCTGCCCCCATCCCACAATGGACATTTACATGTATCATTGTTACAGTTGTAAATATGTTTATATTATTATTATTTGTATTATTGTTTCATTCACTTTTCTTTGACCTGCACTGTTGGAGATTGTACCTTAAGAATTTAACTGTACCATGCAATTACATCTGCGACCCTGTGCATGTGATTAACAAACCTAATCTAATCTAATGGAAGTCCAGTCCATGTTTTCATTATACTGATGCACTCAATACTCCATTCCATGTTTTATTTATGCACTAGTTGAACTAAAGAGCTAGTGAAAAACAATGTATATATGTATCCCCACAATGGTTTCAGTCAATTTCAACAAAAGATATAAGAAACACTGACCTACATTCTTCATAAGATAATACAACATGAAGAGAGAGGTTACAGTGTATTGTAGTTTTTACCAGTTCATTTGTCACTAAGTGGTTTTGACTACAAAACACCAGCATAACCCCCCCAGAGCAGGGAAGCAGTATTTTTATGTCTAAAAGGTTTCTTCAATATCTGATACACATCTTATCAAAACCCTTATAGGGAATTTCAATATCACCATGATAAACCATGTCTGTTCTTATTTAGATACGCTATGGAAAAATACTGTACATTGCTGTTTTCATAATTGCATTCGGTACCAAATGCTTTACAGAATGTCACTATAATCAATTTAAGTCCCCAGTACAGCAGGCCAACAGTAGGCCTACTCTGCTTTTGTATTTAAACATTTTAATATAATGGCATTTACTCTTATTTACAGATTGATATGGGACCAGACCAGTCCTCTTCAGGATTGTGAGACCTCCTCTCTGAGAGTTATAATGAGTTATCATCAGGGGGCTGAGGGTGGAGCCATCCCTAAAGAAAGACAGAAGGATGGATCACCAAACATGGATCTTGATGAGACCATGGACCCTGATATGAGGAGGTGGGTGTGTCCAATTAAGCATGTGTAGCACTTGTCATGATGTCTGTTTCCATTGCAGTTGTCAGGATGAAAGTTTATTATAAAGTAATTACTGGCATTATAAGCAAGGTATAGTAATAGATACCATTTTTATATTATAGGTTTCAATTCCAACTGTATGCATTCTTCAGTGATAACGGGTTGGAACTCAGTTTCCCCAAATTTAACCCCTTCAGTATGCCAATACACTGCAGTATTTTATTTCCATCAAACTAAAACTCAGTGTTCCCCATATCACTATCAGAAAGTTCTCAACAGCTAAAGCTTAAATCTGCTCTGTTCACATTGTCCATGTATATAAAACGGACTGTCCTACACCCAGCTGGGAGTCCACTAGAACACTGGAGAGTGACGGGGAACTAAGGTTTTATAATTAGTTGTGTATCTTATTTTCTTGATTACCTCACAATTCACATTTAAGCCGCAGTTCAATGTTTTTTTTTTTAATTGTTGTAATAACAAGAATTGGGAATACATTTAATTGCTTTATACTGAAATACACTTACAGTAATTCCTTAATTAGTAATAATATAATCCTAGTGAGTATATTATATAATAAGTAATCAATTACTATCTATTATGAACTGTTAACCAGTACAACACGTGCAATGTTGTATGACCCATGTGTATAACATAGATATCACATATGTTTCTTGTCAGTTTGAATATACAGTCTTTTACTGCTTGCAGGGTGAATATAGAGTCACCAGCCCCCAGTTACCTATCAATGTTGACTGACCAGTCTATGGATATACCTGTTTATTTCAAGGAAGGAGACTTTACTCAAAAAGAGGGGTAAGAAGTTTTTTATGGAACTTTATAAATGTTGATCTCAAAATGAATTCTTTTGTTGACTTTTCCACCAGACATATGTTAGGTTCATTAACAATGATACCATGGCGTTAGAACTTTTAGAACTAATCCTTTGGTTCCATTACATGGGACAAACTGAATTAAGTGCAGGCAGCTCAAATATTTGAAGTATTTGACAATGTTTTTTATTCATGTCTGACTTCCACTCCTCAACGTTTTGCATTAGTGTAACTTGTAGGGTCCATCTGGAGAGAGCAGAGTCACCAACTCAGAGTTTTGTTTCAGCGAAGACTCACCAGTCAATAGATCCCCCTGGCTCTTTAAAGGAGGAGACCTCTACTCAACTAGAAGAGTGAGATCCTACACTCCACATTCTTATCCAGTAGTTGTGAGGATGACTAATAGAACAATCTGAATATTATGTTGTGATATAGCTACTACTCATTTAATACTTCTCATTTCATTATTTGTTGAGGCAGGAACTGATACTGAATCACATGTTTAATATAAACTCAGGAAATCTAGGAAGATACTGTAGTATTATGTAATTATGTTGTTTCTTCATCTTCCACTGAACAGCATCCGACTAGGAGAGGTGGTCTGTGATATATGTGAACTCAAAGCTGTGAAGTGCTGTCAGACCTGCACTCAGTCCTACTGTGAGACCCACGTTAGGAAGCACTACACACTACCTAAACTACAGAGACACACACTGGTGGAGGTGACTGGAGACCTGTTCAGAGACGTGACTGGAGACGCCCTGTATAGAGGAGACGCCCTGTATAGAGGAGACGCACTGTATAGAGAAGACACCCTGTATAGGGGAGACTCCCTGTATAGAGAAGACCTGCAGCAGAAACTCTGTCAGGAGCACTACAGAGCTCTGGAGGTGTTCTGCAGAACAAACCAGAAGCTGATCTGCAGTCTGTGTGTAGTAACAGAACACAAAGGACATGATACAGTCTATGATGAGATAAAACAAGCAGGAAGACAGGTATGTTCTGTTCTCTTGAAATCTCGTGCTGATCTCGTGTAGTCACATTGTCAGAGTATCAAGTTTCTCTTCCAAAGTCAGTGTTTTAGAATGAAAACTTGTCATGTAAACTATGTGCAAGGACATTAGTTACGTTTTCTTACTGATTCTTGTTATAATCTGATACCAGGTACCAGACGAAGAACACAACCAGAGACTGACTTTAATTGATGGTATGTTCAAACGTTTACTGTATCAGCATACGGTTTCATTGTTGATAAAAAACAAATGACGCACCAAAGTTATTGACATTTGTCAAAGTTGTTAAAGGGGCAATCTGCAGTTCAAACAATAACAAAGGGTCACCCCATCACTGTTTATGTCAAAGACTGTGGGATGGGCCTGGAGACAGAGCTTCGTGTGCAAGGATTGACCATTCATGATATCAAAATTGTAGTTCTAACCTTGTTTTGAGGCTGAAGTGTTTGTTTACAATTTATATTGTTTACAAAAAAATTGCGTAAAATACAGGTTCTGGATAGGGCAGTGCCAATAGAGACCTGAACCCGGTACTGGATCATGGACACACCACACAGATACAAAAATATAACTACTTTTATTACAATAATATATGAAAATGCATACAATAAGGCTCAGGGCAACACTGCTCTCAGAGTGCAATGCACAAAATGGCAGCTTTAGCATTGCAGGACTTACAGCAGGAGACCAATACCACTCAATAGTTAGTCCCTGGAGGCAAAGCAAACCACTCAATAGTTAGTCCCTGGAGGCACAGCAAACCACTCAATAGTTAGTCAATGGAGGCACAGCAAACCACTCAATAGTTGGTCAATGGAGGCACAGCAAACCACTCAATAGTTAGTACCTGGAGGCACAGCAAACCACTCAATAGTTAGTCCCTGGAGGCACAGCAAACCACTCAATAGTTAGTCCCTGGAGGCACAGCAAACCACTCAATAGTTAGTCCCTGGAGGCACAGCAAACCACTCAATAGTTAGTCCCTGGAGGCACAGCAAACCACTCAATAGTTAGTCCCTGGAGGCACAGCAAACCACTCAATAGTTAGTCCCCGGAGGCACAGCAAACCACTCAATAGTTAGTCCCTGGAGGCACAGCAAACCACTCAAGTAAAGCACAGCAAACTTAGGTTCAAAGGCCGTGTTTAGACAGGCAGCCCAATTTAGAGGAAGACAAATGAAGACAAATGTTGCTGTTTTGTCACTAATTGCTCTTTTGACCAATCACATCAGATCTTTTCACATCAGCTCTTTTTCAGAGCTGATCTGATTGGTCGAAAGAGCAATTAGTGACAAAACAGCAACATTTGTCTTCCTGTCTAAATAATGCCAAAGTGATTTACATTGCAAACTTGGTTTCATTGTGAGATACACAGCAAAGGTAGGTTATGAACTGAAAGACTACTCTTTACCACCAAAGTTCAGCTAAATGCCAAGCTCTTTAAAGCAATAAAGACAAACAGATTTACAAGGTCCAATGCAGCCATTTCTATCTCAATTTCAAATCATTTCTGGGTAACAATTAGGTGCCTTACTGTGATTGTTTTCAATTCAGTTATTATTATTCTTAGCAAAGAGCAATTTCTCAAGCAAGAGTTTTGCTAGGACTTTCTGGGAGTGGTTAGAGTGGGGAGGGGAAAACTGAAAACTAGCTGCTATTGGCAGAGAGGTTTGGAACTCTTATTGGTCTATTGACTAGTAATGTTACGTTTTATACCGGAGCTCCGAGGCATGCGTTGAAATCGCTAAGCAGTGTGCCAATGCCTGTATCACTTTATCAGATGCACGTGTATAATGATGTCAAAAGCTTTGTTTCGTCGAATGACCACCTGATTGGTTGAACAGAAGATCCAAAAGACTACGCTGCACGTGCGATACGGCGTGTGAGACGTCATCTATAATAATTTGGCTGTTCTAAATTATTTTCACCAGCAGGTGCCAGTAGTGTACACTGTGTTGATCAAAGCTTCGAGTAAAGAACCTATTTGACACAATAGTCTGGAAAGCCTCAATGCTTTAAGAAGCTTTGTTTCCCCATCACTACTATTAACTCATTTGCCATAACTAATTTAAGGTAAAAATATGTCGTTCTGCCCCTGAGCAAGGCAGTTAACCTGTTGTTCCCCGGGCGCCGAAGACGTGGATGTCGATTAAGGCAGCCCTCCGAACCTCTCTGATTCCTCTCTGATTTCCCTTTTCCCCTTCCGCCTTTTCCCTAATTTGCCATAGTGGGCACATTCGCTATATAGCGCAATCTGTTTTGTGACAAAACCATTAGTAGAGTAGAAAATGTGATGGAAAATTTGTGATGGAAAATTTGTTAAATGGGAATATAACAGCAAAAGTAATTATGTTTTTATGCTGATTTTAGGATATTCGGATGAAAATCTGTTTCCAATTGGATAGAAACCTAGCTAGTTAGAATATAAAAAATAGATGTGACAATTGACTGCTATGGTGTGTTTCCACTGATCTGTCTTGTGTCGATAAAAACAGTTAGACGTAATGATGTCACACAAAAAAAAACATTACAAAAACAAACTAGAGTTGAATGTATTTCCATTATCCATTTATGGTAATTTCACATTTATAAATTGGTGACAGCCTGTATGCTCTCCCACCCATCTGTTTCATGTCTCCGGTAGCCTGCAAAAGCACGCATGGATAGAATGCAAGAATTGACAAATATTTGCCATATTCTAATAATTCTCATGTGACAACGTATCGCCAAGGTCCGTGCCATGGTGAAACTTGCACTCCTGTAGCCTAGATCTGAAACTTGCATCCAGCCAACCAGAAAAGCAAGGCGAAGCAATTTAAGCATTCTTGAAAGTCAACCCTACAACCCTTGTCCTGCAAAGAAACAATTTTTATTGTTGAAGAATAGATTTAGAAAGCAGTAGGCATTTAGAATTAAATTTGGAGTGGAGCTTTATAGTTACAAGATGACATCACGTACCCTGTACCTTCAAAATTATTGGGCAATCATCATATATAAATAATTTTTTGCAATAAAGAACGTTTTAAAAAAAAATCTTTAGAACATTTCTTCTAGAGCTGTCGTTTCCATGACATATGTCACAATGTTGTTGTTGTTTGTGACATTGCTTTTGTTGAATAAACCTGGGTCAATGGCAACCTGCCTACTCTTCTTCTTCTTGTTCTTCTTCTTGTTCTTCTTCTTGTTCTTCTTCTTGTTCTTCTTCTTCTATGGCATAATGGTGGTCCTTATTAACCTCTTATGGATCCAAACCCGTGAACGGATTCGATTTTGCCAACATCCGGTGAAATGCAGAGATAAAAGCTTCAAACCTTTTTCCAAAGACTGGTGACATCTAGTGGGAGCCATAGGAACTGCAATCTGGGAGCTATTCCCCTATAAGCTACTAATTATATGCATATTCTATCTTATGGGCCTGAGTAACAGGCAGTTTACTTTGGGCACGTTTTTCATCCGAACTTCAAAATACTGGCCCATAGCTCAAACAGGAAAAACAAATGTTTAAGGTGCATGCTGTGCTGGAGTGTACGATCAATCATGGTTTGCCTAATTCTGTACTAAGAAAAGAAAAAAAAAAACAAACACCTACTAACTTATGATTTTATATCTCTGGGCCCCTAGCCTCTCTCTGCCCCTGGCATCATGGATAGTGTGACCCCAGAAATGATTCCCCTCAACTTAGCATCAGCTCCAGGGATATGGATTTTATAACTTCAACAGGGTCACCAGGAGGGATCAACCAATGAAGTTAGAAGTCCCACCCAGTTGATCACATTCCCTATGGTAATTGCCATTGGCCACTAAAGGCCTCTATCATTCTCTATGGTAATTTCTGTTTGAGCGGACATATGCAGTGTTTACCATGAATGCATTCTCCCGCGAACGCTATAGATTGGGAGTGTTGAGCCAATGATCAGAGCATTGTGTTCTTCAAATACAGTGCTATGTTTTTTTAAATGGATATATCACCATAATAAAGTGGCCACAAATCAAATCAAATTTTATTGGTCACATACACATGGTTAGCAGATGTTAATGCGAGTGTAGCGAAATGCTTGTGCTTCTAGTTCCGACCATGCAGTAGTATCTAACAAGTAATCTAACAAATTCACAACAACTACCTTATACACACAAGAGTAAAGGAATGAATACGAGAATGTACATATAAATATATGGATGAGCGATGGCTGACCAGCATAGGCAAGATGCAGTAGATGGTATGGAGTACAGTATATACATATGAGATGAGTAATGTAGGATATTTAAACATTGTATAAATGGCATCGTTTAAAGTGGCTAGTGATACATTTATTTCATCCAATTATAATTATTAAAGTGGCTAGAGATTTGGGTCGATGGCCGAATGGCATAGACAAGATTCAGTAGATGGTTTAGAGTACAGTGTATACATTTGATATGAGTAATGTCGGATATGTAAACATTATATACAAAATTGTTTAAAGTGGCTAGTGATACATTTGTTACATCCAATTCCTATTTTTAAGTGGCTAGAGATTTAAGTTAGTATGTTGGCAGCAGCCACTCAATGTTAGTGATGGCTGTTTAACAGTCTGATGGCCTTGAGATAGAAACTGTTTTTCAGTCCCTCGGTCCCAGCTTTGATGCACCTGTACTGACCTCGCCTTCTGGATGATAGCGGGGTGAACAGGCAGTGGCTCGGGTGGTTGTTGTCCTTGATGATCTTTTTGGCCTTCCTGTGACATCGGGTGGTGTAGGTGTCCTTAAGGGCAGGTAGTTTACCCCCGGTGATGCGCTGTGCAGTCCTCACTACCCTCTGGAGAGCCTTACGGTTGTGGGTGGAGCAGTTGCCATACCAGGCGGTGATACAGCCCAACAGGATGCTCTTGATTGTGCATCTGTAGACGTTTGTGAGTGATTTTGGTGACAAGCCGAATTTCTTCAGCCTCCTGAGGTTGAAGAGGCGCTGTTGCGCCTTCTTCACCACGCTGTCTGTGTGGGTGGACCAATTCAGTTTGTCCGTGATGTGTACGCCGAGGAACTTAAAACTTTCCACCTTCTCCACTACTGTCCCATCGATGTGGATAGGGGGGTGCTCCCTCTCCTGTTTCCTGGAGTCCACAATCATCTCCTTTGTTTTGTTGACATTGAGTGAGAGGTTATTTTCCTGACACCACACTCCGAGGGCCCTCACCTCCTCCCTGTAGGCCGTCTCGTCGTTGTTGGTAATCAAGCCTACCACTGTAGTGTCTTCTGCAAACTAATGATTGAGTTGGAGGCGTGCTTGGCCACGCAGTCCTGGGTAAACAGGGAGTACAGGAGAGGGCTGAGAACGCACCCTTGTGGGATGTTGTTTCCTACCCTCACCACCTGGGGCCGGCCCGTCAGGAAGTCCAGGACCCAGTTGCACAGGGCTGGGTCAAGACCTAGGGTCTCGAGCTTAATGACGAGCTTGGAGGGAACTATGGTGTTAAATGCTGAGCTGTAGTCAATGAACAGCATTCTTACATAAGTATTCCTCTTGTCCAGATGGGTTAGGGCAGTATGCAGTGTGACCTATTGGGACGGTAAGCAAATTGGAGTGGGTCCAGGGTGTCTGGCAGGATGGAGGTGATATGATCCTTGACTTATCTCTCAAAGCACTTCATGATGACGGAAGTGAGTGCTACAGGGCGATAGTCATTTAGCTCAGTTACCTTAGCTTTCTTGGGAACAGGAACAATGGTGGCCCTCTTGAAGCATGTGGGAACAGCAGACTGGGATAGGGACTGATTGAATATGTCCGTAAACACACAAGCCAGCTGGTCTGCGCATGCTCTGAGGACACGGCCAGGATGCCATCTGGGCCAGCAGCCTTGCGAGGGTTAACACATTTAAATGTTTTTCTCACGTTGGCTGCGGTGAAGGAGAGCCCGCATGTTTTGGTAGCGGGTCGTGTCTGTGGCACTGTATTATCCTCAAATCGAGCAAAGAAGTTGTTTAGTTAGTCTGGGAGTAGGACGTCATGGTCCGCAACGGGGCTGGTTTTCTTTTTGTAGTCCGTGATTGACTGTAGACACTGCCACATTCCTCTCGTGTCTGAGCCGTTGAATTGTGACCCTACTTTGTCTCTATATTGACGCTTAGCTTGTTTGATTGCCTTGCGGAGGGAATAGCTACACTGTTTGTATTCAGTCATGTTTCTGGTAGCCTTACCCTGGTTAAAAGCAGTGGTTCGCGCTTTCAGTTTTGTGCGAATGCTGCCATCAATCCACGGTTTCTGGTTGGGGAAGGTTTTTATATTTGCTATGGGTACAACATCACCAATGCACTTGCTAATCAACTCGCTCACCGAATCAACGTATACATCAATGTTGTTGTCCGACGCTATCCGGAACATATCCCAGTCCACGTGCTCGAAGCAATCTTGCAGCATGGAATCAGATTGGTCGGACCAGCGTTGAACAGACCTGAGAACGGGCGTTTCCTGTTTTAGTTTCTGTTTGTAGGCTGGGAGCAACAAAATGGAGTCATGGTCAGTTTTGCCGAAAGGAGGGCGGAGAATAGCCTTGTATGCATCACGGAAGTTAGAATAACAATGATCCAGGATTTTACCAGCCTGGGTGGCACATTCGATATGGTGGTAAAATTTCGGGAGCCTTGTTTTCAAATTAGCCTTATTAAAATCCCCAGCCACAATAAATGCAGCCTCAGGATATGTGGTTTCCAATTTACCTAGAGTCCAATGAATTTCTTTCAGTGCCGTCGATGTGTCAGCTTGAGGGGGGATGTACACGGCTGTGATTATAATCGAGGAGAATTCTCTTGGTAGATAATGCGGTCGGCATTTGATTGTAAGGAATTCTATGTCAGGTGAACAAATGAAGGACACACAAGATTTGGTTCAGGACTCCAGCACTGCAGGTGGCTTTGAATTACCAATATTAGCTTGACACTTTTACAAACACCAAAGAAGAAAAGTGACAACGTTAAAATGAAGATGGCCTCAATGGCGTAGGTCATGCTGTCACACACGCCATAATGGCACAGATACAAAGATGATACCTCTTTCAATCTCTATGGTGTTAACTTAGCCTTAAGTATTAATAAGAATTTATAAACTATTAAAAAGGTTTTACAAATGTTTTACATGGGTGCACTGTTTCAGCCTTTATACACACATAATCATTATACGTTTTTGTAAATTGTAAGCATGGGTAATTATTAGGTGTCCTTGCACCGTAGGCGGCAGGTAGCCTAGTGGTAGAGCATTGGGCCAGTAACCGAAATGTTGCTAGATCAAATCCTTGAACTGACAAGGTAAAAATCTGTCGTTCTGCCCCTGAACAAGCCAGTTAACCCACTGTTCCTAGGCCGTCATTGTAAGTAGAGGTTTGTTCTTAACTGACTTGCCTAGGTAAAAAAAAGTTGAAATAAAAGGTGAATTCAGATGAACTGTAAATCCCTTGAGCTATTCAACTCCAAAGGGAATT
Organism: Brachymystax lenok tsinlingensis; assembly: GCA_030435695.1. Classification (NCBI taxonomy): domain Eukaryota; kingdom Metazoa; phylum Chordata; class Actinopteri; order Salmoniformes; family Salmonidae; genus Brachymystax; species Brachymystax lenok. Next base: position 1,055,105 of record CM059810.1, read on the forward strand.
ATTATGAGATCAGATATGGTAGGTATATGGTATGTTTTGGTTGGTTAAATTAGGAGGAATCAGTGGCACTTTACATTACAGCATGACTTTTTCTATTAAATATGACCTATTATTAATTACAATATGAGGGACATAGTTTTCCCTCAAATCTTTTAATTAAGTATTTTAAAAAAACGTTTAAATTAATTTTTCATTTTTCACATTATTACATTAAGATGTTATGCGAGAACATACAGGTAACTGCCAAAATAATGGAAACACTATTGAGATTCAAAACATACATTCTACACCTGTCACGTTGGTATAAAGGGTCGGGAGACAGGCGCAGGAATGAGTAATATGGGTTTTTATTATGCCCGTATTACGGCGTGCCGTGTATAGACACGGGGACGAAGATGAAACCAACACATAAACAAAAAACACAGGGTTGAAACCCAAAACAAAAGAGCAAGGAGTACCTGGAATAAATACAGACGCGCACAATGATTAATACACAGGACGAGGCACGGAATCATCTGCGCAATCCACAATGGCACGAAAGCCCAAACACACAGCACAGGTATTCACATGCACCAACAGACATAGTACAACAATCGACAGCCCAATGGAGAACCAAAGGGCACATATATACAAACACTAATGACTGGTAATTGGGGCCAGGTGTGTGCAATGACAGTTCCGGAGGGATCCGTGACAACACCAGAGTGGAGCTGCTCTGAACACCCAAAACCCTCCTGTTGTCCCCTCCCTCCTGTTGTTTTTAGAATATGAACTTTTAAAAGTCAGATTTTCACTGGACAGTTACTTTAAAGCTCTTCATACCCGTTCCTTTCATTGCCCTTACACTCACGTCTAATCAATGACTTAAATGTACATTTTTTAAATGTCAAAACTCAGAAAAATATTCAAGTTGACACAGTAATGGAAATATACCAAACACGTATCTTCATTATATAATTGTAGTCTTCACAAGCGCTTTGAGCCATGCTACAGGGCTTCATGTTGAATCAACAGCAGTCAATGCAAGCAATGTAGGAGCAGGTTAGCCAGCTGCAGGAGGAGGTACAGAAAGGCATGACAGATAAACATTGTGCTGTGACCCCTCTGCCAGCAGATGATCCAGTTACCCCGACTACACAAGTGACTCCCTTCCCTGGGAAGTTGACCCAGGAAAGGTTGCAGCGTTTTCAGTGTAAGGTTTTATTACTACGTTTGGCGACTTACCCTTCAGTGCATTTCACATTACTCTTGCATATGTATTTTAGTAGCTGCCTAGAAATGTGTTATTAAAAGGGTCTTACAACAAACCCAGACACTTTCAGAAGACAAGTCCCTCGTCCCCATGTGAATGGTTCATAAAAATAATAGACCCCTATAAGGGTTTTTCACCTATTGCAGATTACAGCTTTAAAGTACTTTCCAGTGTTTCCAGTTTTCTATGAAATATGACCAATAATTAATTACAATATGAGGGACATAATTAAACATTTTTGGAGGGAAAAGTAACTATTTAAAAAAAAAAAACTTATCTGCAGTTTTTTTCACATTATTACATTAAGATGTAATGCGAGAACATACAGGTAACTGCCAAAATAATGGAAACACTATTGAGATTCAAAAACATACATTCTACACCAGAGTGGAGCTGCTCTGAACAGCCAAAACCCTCCTGTTGTCTCCCAAGTTTTTAGAATATGAACTTTTAAAAGTCAGATTTTCACTGGACAGTTACTTTAAAGCTCTTCATACCAGTTCCTTTCATTGCCCTTACACTCACGTCTAATCAATGACTTAAATGTAAAAAAAATTAAATGTCAAAACTCCGAAAAATATTCAAATTGACACAGTAATGGAAATATACCAAACACGTATCTTCATTATATAATTGTAGTCTTCACGAGTATGTGTTTAACTGGGTGTGTGGGTGATATAACGGTGGTGGATTATACATTTTATACACATAAAAATGTTTTTACTGTATCTGATCTCACTGTATCTCCCTTCTGCATCTGAGATTCTGACCTTATTAAAGTACTATATCTCACCCTTAATTCCAGGCCCACCCGAGGTGTTAGGTCAACACGTTGTCAAGAAGGAGGAGGCAGAAAGGGTAATAGACATATTTATGTGATTTCTATCCTCAGTGCTGATCATGTTCCTATAATATGATATGTTTCATTTCAAGGTCAAAGCTAAATGTCTCTGTTTAAGGTTATGCTGTGTACAGATGTAGCATCTTAATTTGTCCTATATTGCCACAGCAAAAATAATCCTGCATCAACAGGATTTAACATTTAGTCCATAATGTTGCTTGATTGGTGGTTAGGCTATTAGCTGGCCAAAAGTAGGCTACATGAAAAGTGCAATTCTATTAAAAGTGTTGGTGTGGGTTTTCAGTACATTTATTTCAATCAGAAAGCTCCTTTGCAGGACATTTCTCAGCAACAAAGATTGATAAAATTAAGACCCTACATCTGTATGTACATTTTCAACCAAAATAATGTAAATTGAATTACAGTCAAATATATACTGTAACTGTGCAGCTCTAGTGAAATCACTGTTTTGTGGATGTATTATTTACCGAAAGCCCCATCCAGAGATTTTAGCCCCATCCTTTTCCAAACCAGAGAAGGGCTTGAGAGAAAAGACTCATCAGGGAAAACATGGAGAACAAAGGTGGGTAATGACTAGGATTGTGCTGAGTTGGCTACTCTGAAAAAATGTACTTCCATAAAATCCAAGATAGCAGCCACCCACTTTTGTTGTGCTATCACATTGTGTGATCTTGCTCTAATGAAGTCTAGTGGGTGAGATCTTTATAACTTTTTTAGAGGTTCACTGAGAAAAATGTAGAATAGTTTATCGTGGACGATTTGGCAATGTTTTGGCTGCCGCTTTAACAGGGCTATACTGGACCTTCAAATATGATTTAATGCCTGTGTTAAAATGGGAAGATACGTGACATATTCATGTTAAAAGTATAGTCACTTTCCTTTTTCCAAACATATTGCCTATCCTGATGCAACATTGCCAATATCAGTAACATAGGCATCACAACTACAGCCGTAGTATGAATTCAGCCCCAACATGGCATGCCAGACTAGGCATTAATGTGCCATTATTCTAAAGGGAAGCTATTGTGCTTCATCGTCAAAAGACCAGAATTCTAGATTCAATGTCATAGTATGTTAAACATGTTAATAACCTATGAATTCAACTTTTTATAGGAATTAGAAGAGAAAGAGCCAGTGCCAAAAGCCAGAGAGTCTAAACCAAAGAAGGAGGGTTCCTCAGGAGAAACAACCCAAGGTACCATGAAACTTCACTTTCAATGACATAGGATTTGGTAACGCTTTGTGCAACAAAAAATATTAATAAGCATTTACAAACTATTACAAAGGTTTACGTATGTTTTGCATGTGGTGGACAACATGTAAGAGCTGTTGATAAGTAGTTGATAGTAATCTGATTTTTCCCCCCACATTATTACAATAAGACATAATGCGGGAAGCTACAGGTAACTGACAAAATAATGGAAATACTTGAGTAAATGAGGGATACAAAATATATTGAAAGCATGTGCTTCCAAACAGGTGTGGTTCTTAAGTTAATTAGGCAATTAACATCCCTTCATGCTTAAGGTCATGTATAAAAATGCTAGGCAGGCCATTATTTTGGCTACCAAGGCAAACCCCCACTGGATGAAAATGCCCCATCCACATGGCACAAGTGATCACTGAATGATTTAAGCATGAAACCTCCTCACAGCACTGGCACTCCTGATGGGATGGCAGCGCTTTGAGCCATGCTACAGGGCTTCATGTTGAATCAACAGCAGTCAATGCAAGCAATGTAGGAGCAGGTTAGCCAGCTGCAGGAGGAGGTACAGAAAGGCATGACAGATAAACATTGTGCTGTGACCCCTCTGCCAGCAGATGATCCAGTTACCCCGACTACACAAGTGCCTCCCTCCCCTGGGAAGTTGGACCAGGAAAGGTTGCAGCGTTTTCAGTGTAAGGATTTATTACTACGTTTGGCGACTTACCCTTCAGTGCATTTTACATTACTCTTCTATATGTATTTTAGTATCTGCCTAGAAATGTGTTATTAAAAGGGTCTTACAACAAACCCAGGCACTTTCAGAAGACAAGTGCCTCGTCCCCATGTGAATGGTTCATAAAAATAATGGCCCCCTTTAAGGGTTTTTCACCTATTGTGGATTACAGCTTTAAAGTACTTTCCAGTGTTTCCAGTTTTCTATGAAATATGACCAATAATTAATTACAATTTGAGGGACATAATTAAACATTTCTTGGAGGGAAAACAAAGTATTTAAAAAACTATTATCTGCAGTTTTTCACATTATTACATTAAGATGTAATGCGAGAACATACAGGTAACTGCCAAAATAATGGAAACACTATTGAGATTCAAAAACATACATTCTACACCAGAGTGGAGCTGCTCGAACAGCCAAAACCCTCCTGTTGTCTCCCACGTTTTAGAATATTAACTTTTAAAAGTCAGATTTTCACTGGACAGTTACTATAAAGCTCTTCATACCAGTTCCTTTCATTGCCCTTACACTCACGTCTAATCAATGACTTAAATGTAAAAAAAATTAAATGTCAAAACTCAGAAAAATATTCAAATTGACACAGTAATGGAAATATACCAAACACGTATCTTCATTATATAATTGTAGTCTTCACGAGTATGTGTTTCACTGGGTGTGTGGGTGATATAACGGTGGTGGATTATACATTTTATACACATAAAAATGTTTTTACTGTATCTGATCTCACTGTATCTCCCTTCTGCATCTGAGATTCTGACCTTATTAAAGTACTATATCTCACCCTTAATTCCAGGCCCACCCGAGGTGTTAGGTCAACACGTTGTCAAGAAGGAGGAGGCAGAGAGGGTAATAGACATATTTACGTGATTTCTATCCTCAGTGGTCATGCTGATCATGTTCCTATAATATGATATGTTTCATTTCAAGGTCAAAGCTAAATGTCTCTGTTTAAGGTTATGCTGTGTACAGATGTAGCATCTTAATTTGTCCTATATTGCCACAGCAAAAATAATCCTGCATCAACAGGATTTAACATTTAGTCCATAATGTTGCTTGATTGGTGGTTAGGCTATTAGCTGGCCAAAAGTAGGCTACATGAAAAGTGCAATTCTATTAAAAGTGTTGGTGTGGGTTTTCAGTACATTTATTTCAATCAGAAAGCTCCTTTGCAGGACATTTCTCAGCAACAAAAGATTGATAAAATTAAGACCCTACATCTGTATGTACATTTTCAACCAAAATAATGTAAATTGAATTACAGTCAAATATATACTGTAACTGTGCAGCTCTAGTGAAATCACTGTTTTGTGGATGTATTATTTACCGAAAGCCCCATCCAGAGATTTTAGCCCCATCCCTTTCCAAACCAGAGAAGGGCTTGAGAGAAAAGACTCATCAGGGAAAACATGGAGAACAAAAGGTGGGTAATGACTAGGATTGTGCTGAGTTGGCTACTCTGAAAAATGTACTTCCATAAAATCCAAGATAGCAGCCACCCACTTTTGTTGTGCTATCACATTGTGTGATCTTGCTCTAATGAAGTCTAGTGGGTGAGATCTTTATAACTTTTTTAGAGGTTCACTGAGAAAAATGTAGGATAGTTTATCGTGGACGGTTTGGCAATGTTTTGGCTGCCGCTTTAACAGGGCTATACTGAACCTTCAAATATGATTTAATGCCTGTGTTAAAATGGGAAGATACGTGACATATTCATGTTAAAAGTATATCACTTTCCTTTTTCCAAACATATTGCCTATCCTGATGTAACATTGCCAATATCAGTAACATAGGCATCACAACTACAGCCGTAGTATGAATTCAGCCCCAACATGGCATGCCAGACTAGGCATTAATGTGCCATTATTCTAAAGGGAAGCTATTGTGCTTCATCGTCAAAAGACCAGAATTCTAGATTCAATGTCATAGTATGTTAAACATGTTAATAACCTATGAATTCAACTTTTTATAGGAATTAGAAGAGAAAGAGCCAGTGCCAAAAGCCAGAGAGTCTAAACCAAAGAAGGAGGGTTCCTCAGGAGAAACAACCCAAGGTACCATGAAACTTCACTTTCAATGACATAGGATTTGGTAACGCTTTGTGCAACAAAAAAATATTAATAAGCATTTACAAACTATTACAAAGGTTTACGTATGTTTTGCATGTGGTGGACAACATGTAAGAGCTGTTGATAAGTAGTTGATAGTAATCTGATTTTCCCCACATTATTACAATAAGACATAATGCGGAAGCTACAGGTAACTGACAAAATAATGGAAATACTTGAGTAAATGAGGATACAAAATATATTGAAAGCATGTGCTTCCAAACAGGTGTGGTTCTTAAGTTAATTAGGCAATTAACATCCCTTCATGCTTAAGGTCATGTATAAAAATGCTAGGCAGGCCATTATTTTGGCTACCAAGGCAAACCCCCACTGGATGAAAATGCCCCATCCACATGGCACAAGTGATCACTGAATGATTTAAGCATGAAACCTCCTCACAGCACTGGCACTCCTGATGGGATGGCAGCGCTTTGAGCCATGCTACAGGGCTTCATGTTGAATCAACAGCAGTCAATGCAAGCAATGTAGGAGCAGGTTAGCCAGCTGCAGGAGGAGGTACAGAAAGGCATGACAGATAAACATTGTGCTGTGACCCTCTGCCAGCAGATGATCCAGTTACCCCGACTACACAAGTGCCTCCCTCCCCTGGGAAGTTGGACCAGGAAAGGTTGCAGCGTTTTCAGTGTAAGGATTTATTACTACGTTTGGCGACTTACCCTTCAGTGCATTTTACATTACTCTTCTATATGTATTTTAGTATCTGCCTAGAAATGTGTTATTAAAAGGGTCTTACAACAAACCCAGGCACTTTCAGAAGACAAGTGCCTCGTCCCCATGTGAATGGTTCATAAAAATAATGGCCCCCTTTAAGGGTTTTTCACCTATTGTGGATTACAGCTTTAAAGTACTTTCCAGTGTTTCCAGTTTTCTATGAAATATGACCAATAATTAATTACAATTTGAGGGACATAATTAAACATTTCTTGGAGGGAAAACAAAGTATTTAAAAAAAAAAACTATTATCTGCAGTTTTTTTCACATTATTACATTAAGATGTAATGCGAGAACATACAGGTAACTGCCAAAATAATGGAAACACTATTGAGATTCAAAAACATACATTCTACACCAGAGTGGAGCTGCTCCGAACAGCCAAAACCCTCCTGTTGTCTCCCACGTTTTTAGAATATTAACTTTTAAAAGTCAGATTTTCACTGGACAGTTACTATAAAGCTCTTCATACCAGTTCCTTTCATTGCCCTTACACTCACGTCTAATCAATGACTTAAATGTAAAAAAAATTAAATGTCAAAACTCAGAAAAATATTCAAATTGACACAGTAATGGAAATATACCAAACACGTATCTTCATTATATAATTGTAGTCTTCACGAGTATGTGTTTCACTGGGTGTGTGGGTGATATAACGGTGGTGGATTATACATTTTATACACATAAAAATGTTTTTACTGTATCTGATCTCACTGTATCTCCCTTCTGCATCTGAGATTCTGACCTTATTAAAGTACTATATCTCACCCTTAATTCCAGGCCCACCCGAGGTGTTAGGTCAACACGTTGTCAAGAAGGAGGAGGCAGAGAGGGTAATAGACATATTTACGTGATTTCTATCCTCAGTGGTCATGCTGATCATGTTCCTATAATATGATATGTTTCATTTCAAGGTCAAAGCTAAATGTCTCTGTTTAAGGTTATGCTGTGTACAGATGTAGCATCTTAATTTGTCCTATATTGCCACAGCAAAAATAATCCTGCATCAACAGGATTTAACATTTAGTCCATAATGTTGCTTGATTGGTGGTTAGGCTATTAGCTGGCCAAAAGTAGGCTACATGAAAAGTGCAATTCTATTAAAAGTGTTGGTGTGGGTTTTCAGTACATTTATTTCAATCAGAAAGCTCCTTTGCAGGACATTTCTCAGCAACAAAAGATTGATAAAATTAAGACCCTACATCTGTATGTACATTTTCAACCAAAATAATGTAAATTGAATTACAGTCAAATATATACTGTAACTGTGCAGCTCTAGTGAAATCACTGTTTTGTGGATGTATTATTTACCGAAAGCCCCATCCAGAGATTTTAGCCCCATCCCTTTCCAAACCAGAGAAGGGCTTGAGAGAAAAGACTCATCAGGGAAAACATGGAGAACAAAAGGTGGGTAATGACTAGGATTGTGCTGAGTTGGCTACTCTGAAAAAATGTACTTCCATAAAATCCAAGATAGCAGCCACCCACTTTTGTTGTGCTATCACATTGTGTGATCTTGCTCTAATGAAGTCTAGTGGGTGAGATCTTTATAACTTTTTTAGAGGTTCACTGAGAAAAATGTAGGATAGTTTATCGTGGACGGTTTGGCAATGTTTTGGCTGCCGCTTTAACAGGGCTATACTGAACCTTCAAATATGATTTAATGCCTGTGTTAAAATGGGAAGATACGTGACATATTCATGTTAAAAGTATATCACTTTCCTTTTTCCAAACATATTGCCTATCCTGATGCAACATTGCCAATATCAGTAAGATAGGCATCACAACTACAGCCGTAGTATGAATTCAGCCCCAACATGGCATGCCAGACTAGGCATTAATGTGCCATTATTCTAAAGGGAAGCTATTGTGCTTCATTGTCAAAAGACCAGAATTCTAGATTCAATGTCATAATATGTTAAACATGTTAATAACCTATGAATTCAACTTTTTATAGGAATTAGAAGAGAAAGAGCCAGTGCCAAAAGCCAGAGAGTCTAAACCAAAGAAGGAGGGTTCCTCAGGACAAACAACCCAAGGTACCATGAAACTTCACTTTCAATGACATAGGATTTGGTAACGCTTTGTGCAAAAAAAAAAATATTAATAAGCATTTATAAACTATTACAAAGGTTTACGTATGTTTTGCATGTGGTGGACAACATGTAAGAGCTGTTGATAAGTAGTTGATAGTAATCTGATTTTTCCCCCCCCACATTATTACAATAAGACATAATGCGGGAAGCTACAGGTAACTGACAAAATAATGGAAATACTTGAGTAAATGAGGGATACAAAATATATTGAAAGCATGTGCTTCCAAACAGGTGTGGTTCTTAAGTTAATTAGGCAATTAACATCCCTTCATGCTTAAGGTCATGTATAAAAATGCTAGGCAGGCCATTATTTTGGCTACCAAGGCTATCCCCCACTGGATGAAAATGCCCCATCCACATGGCACAAGTGATCACTGAATGATTTTAGCATGAAACCTCCTCACAGCACTGGCACTCCTGATGGGATGGCAGCGCTTTGAGGCATGCTACAGGGCTTCATGTTGAATCAACAGCAGTCAATGCAAGCAATGTAGGAGCAGGTTAGCCAGCTGCAGGAGGAGGTACAGAAAGGCATGACAGATAAACATTGTGCTGTGACCTCTCTGCCAGAAGAAGATCCAGTTACCCCGACTACACAAGTGACTCCCTCTCCTGGGAAGTTGGCCCAGGAAAGGTTGCAGCGTTTTTAGGGTAAATACTTATTTGGCGATTTACCCTTCAGTGCATTTTACATTACTCTTCCATATGTATTTTAGTAGCTGCCTAGAAATGTGTTATTAAAAGGGTCTTACAACATACCCAGACACTTTGAGAAGACAAGTGTCTCAGTCCTGTTCAATAGAAATATGCTATTGCAACCTCTTTGCAATAAGTAATTGAGACCAAAAGCTCAAGAGAAGTTTTAAGTGTTTAATACCAAGGAGACAGTCAGCTGAGTGCATCCATTTAGAAAGATCACAACACTCCAGTCCATGCAGAGCGGTAAAGTCCCTGGGCCTGATGGCATCCCTATTGAATTCTATAAAGCATTCTCCTCTAAATTATCCCTTATCCTCAGCTCAATGTACAACGAAATACTTTCTAGTCAGAAACATCCACAGACACTTACCCAGTCGACTATTTTGGTTTTGCTTAAAAAAGACAAGAATCCCATAGACTGTGGCTCATACCGCCCTATTTTGTGCTGCGATTATACAATTCTCACTAAGGTCCTCTCACTCCGTTTAGAGACAGTGTTGGCTAATATAATTAACTCTGACCAAACCGGATTTATCTCAGGTAGGCAATCTTTCTATAATATGCGCTGGCTATTTAATGTTGTTTATTCTGATCACTCAACTCTAGAGCCAGAAGTTGACGTCTCTCTTGATGGTGAAAAGGCTTTCGACTGGGTTGATTGGAAATATCTATTTACAGTACTAGAGAGGTTTGGATTTGGTCCGTCATTCCTTTCCTGGATTAAGATTTTGTACTCGTCCACAGTGGCTTCTGTTCGCACAAACAATGTTAACTCCAGCTACTTCCCTCTCCACAGGGGGGCCAAGCAGGAAGGGTTGATGTTTATCCCCTTTCCTATTTGATATGGCTATTGAGCCTCTTGCTATCGCCCTGCGGGTGGAGGAGAGGATAAGGGAATATTAAGGGGCAACATAACTCACAAGGTGTCTGTAACAAACGAGACTCCCGCGGTTCCTCCTGCTCACCACCAGAGGGAACCCTCTCCTGAATATTAAGCCCTGGACTACAACTCCCACATACCTGGTTCCAATCACCGTTGCACCTGTCTCCCATTAATAGACTATTTAGGCTCTCTCCCTTTCTCTCCTTGCAAGTCTTGTATTCCCTGGTGATCAATTCTGAGCGTTTTCTCCCGTGTCTGTCATATCGTGGTTATACTCTGGACTGTTTTCCCGTTTTGATTCTTGCTGCCTGCCCTGGACTATATTCTTTACTGGACTGATTTTTGTAAGCTTGCTGCCTGCCCTGACCTCATGCCTGTACCTGGATTACGATTTGCCTTATCCCTGCTGTTGTGTTTGCTGGCGATTGACCCTGTTCGTACGACCAAGATTGTAATAAAACTGCAAATGGATCCTCACTCTCAGGGTGCTTTATTACAGAAGACTTCGCCACTTCGCGATCCAGCAGCTCTGGTCCAAATGTCCACGGAGATCTCCACTCAAGCAAACCAGCTCGCCGTTCATCAACAGCAGCTAACCCATCTAACTACGGTAACGGAGGAACTCGTCCGGACGCTACAGAGGTTACAGATGTCGCTTCGAACTCAGCCCCTCCTCAGCCGAACGCAGGTATGGGCACCTCTCCACCACCGGCACCCACAGTTAACCCACGTCTGGCTCTCCCTGATAAATTCGACGGTAACCCCACTAAGAGTAAGGGATTTCTACTGCAATGTTCATTATTCATTGATCAACAACCAGCGATGTATGTCACTGACACTAGCAAGATTTCTGGTATGTTCTCTCCTCACTGGCAGAGCGTTAGAGTGGGTAACAGCGGTTTGGAGAGAAGGATGGCACGGCTTTTCCCTCGTTCGGTGCCTTTCTACAACGCTTCCGGGAGGTATTTGAACACCGGAGGGAGGCATGAGAGCTGGTGACCGACTACTCGCATTGAACCAGGGCGGAAATACTGCAGCAGAATATGCCTTGACATTTCGCACTCTGGCAGCTCAAACCGACTGGGTTGAGAGCACGCTTAAACTGCTCTTTACGCAAGGGACTCAGCTTGGAATTACAGTCTGAACTGGCCTGCCGAGATGAGGGAGATCGCTGAATCAATTCATCGAACTCACCATACAGCTTGACAATCTGATTCGATCACGGCGCCCACTCAGAACGGGACCCACCAGCACACAATGTCCCGTGACTCTGCCTCCAACCGAACCCATGCAGCTCGGATATACTCACCTGACTCCGGAGGAACGCGTGAACGCCGCATACGTCAACATCTCTGCCTCTATTGTGGTCAACCTGGCCATCTAAGGGCGTTCTGCCCCACTAGACCGCCTCCTCGTAATCCCTCTTCGGTGAGTCCGTGCATCCAAGCACACCACTCCAGTTCTTGTATCAAAGTGCCGATTGTATTATCTCTAGAGGACAATCATATAACCACATCAGCACTATTAGACTCCGGAGCAGCCGGCAACTTTATGTCTCATGAATTTGCCCAACAACAACAAATTCCATTAATCACCTGTGACTCTCAATTGGCAGTGGAGGCGCTAGATGGACGACCTCTCGGCGATGGGAGGGTCCTGCACACCACCGTGGACCTCCGACTCCAGACCGGGACCCGCCACACGGAGGTAATTCGCTTCTACGTCATCACATCACCCCATAACCCGGTAATCCTTGGGCTTCCTGGCTACGGCAACATAACCCGCTCATCTCATGGAGGAGGGTCGTATCATCAAATGGGACCCGTCATGCCACTCCAACTGCTTAACGGGCAGCTCTTCACTCTCCATTCAGGCCGTTACGGTAAAGGACGAGCCAGCTCTTTCCCCACTCTACCCATTGAATACTCTGACCTCATCGAAGCTTTCAGCAAGACCAAGGCGATGGAACTACCCTCACCGATCAAGCGACTGTGCCATCGAGCTGCTACCAGGTACAAAGCCACCCAAGGGCCGAATCTTTCCCTATCTCAACCCGAATCAGAAGCCATGAAGAACTACATCGAGGAAGAACTATCGAAGGGGTTCATTAGAGCATCGACATCACCTGCAGCCGCGGGCTTCTTCTTTGTTAAAAAGAAAGACGGTGGTTTACGCCCCTGTATCGACTACCGGGTCTCAACGACATCACTGTCAAGTTTCGATATCCGTTACCGCTGGTTCCAGCTGCCCTAGAACAACTCCGCCAAGCCAAGTACTTCTCCAAACTGGACCTCCATGGCGCCTACAACCTCATTCGCATCCGGGACGGTGATGAATGGATGACAGCCTTTTCTACCAGCACTGGGCACTATGAGTATCTGGTTATGCCTTTCGGGCTGTCTAATAGTCCCTCCGTGTTTCAATCATTTATCAATGACGTCTTCGGGACATGCTGAACCGCTGGGTAATTGTGTACATTGATGACATTCTCATCTATTCCCACACCTATGAAGAACATGTGCAACATGTGAGAACAGTATTGCAACGACTCATAGATCACCAGCTATACGCCAAAGCAGAGAAGTGCGAATTTCACCAGACTTCCACATCCTTTTTGGGCTACATCATCAGCCAGGAGGAGTCGCCATGGACGAGAAGAAGGTCAAGGCCGTTCTAGACTGGCCCCTGCCAGTAACCTTAAAGGAGTTACAGCGCTTCTTGGGATTTGCTAACTTTTACCGGCGCTTCATCAGGAATTTCCAGCTCGGTAGCCGCTCCTTAACCTCTATGACTAAAAGAAACTCATCACACCTCACCTGGTCAACTACAGCACAGGAGGCTTTCGCAGAACTCAAGGCACGTTTCACATCGGCTCCCATCCTCCACCACCCTAATCCTGAACTCCCGTTTACAGTTGAGGTAGACGCATCTAATACGGGCATTGAGCTATTCTTTCACAGCGGCACGGATCCCCACTCAAGCTCTATCCGTGCGCCTATTATTCCGCAAACTTAGTCCAGCCGAGCAGAACTACGACGTCGGAAACCGGGAACTGTTGGCCATGAAAGCAGCTATGGAGGAGTGGCGTCATTGGCTGGAGGAGCTAAACATCCCTTCGTGATTCTAACGGACCACAAGAACCTGGAATACTTGAGGTCTGCCAAGAGACTGAACCCCAGACAAGCGAGGTGGGCACTCTTCTTCACACGATTTGACTTCACTGTTACCTATCGTCCCGGTTCCAAGAACACCAAGGCAGACGCATTATCACGCCAACACGACGGTATAGCGCCCACTGAACCCAAGGAAACCCTGCTTCCTGAATCGTTAATCGTGGCCCGATTCAGTGGGACATCATGACAGAGCTCACCCAAGCCAACTCACAAAGGACCCCTCCGCCCGAATGCCCTCCTAACAAAACGTTTGTACCTCAGGACCTCTGTCAGAAAGTGCTAAAGCAAGTTCACTCCGCACTCAGCTCCGGTCATCCGGGAATCGCGGCCACGGTTCACCTGCTTCAGAACAGCTTCTGGTGGCCAACCTTGCGGGCAGACGCAATAAAGTTCATTAACGACTGCACCATCTGTAACACAAATAAACATCTCAGACAACTACCATCGGGCCTACTGCAACCTCTACCAGTTCCCCACCGACCATGGTCCCATCTCGCCATAGACTTCATTACCGATCTCCCCAAGTCCAATGGGAATACCACAATACTCACTGTCATAGATCGCTTCTCCAAGGCTTGCCGGTTGATTCCACTCCCAAACTGCCTACAGCATTGAAACTGCCGAACTCATGTGCAACCTGGTGTTCCGCTTCTATGGTCTGCCAGAGGACATCGTGTCGGACCGGGGCCCCAATTCACATCCAGAGTATGGTCAGCATTCTTCCAACAACTCAACATCAACATTAGCCTCACTTCTGGGTATCACCCACAATCTAACGGTCAAACAGAACGCCTCAATCAAGAAATCACCCGGTTTCTCAGATCCTACTGTCATCAGAACCAAGCAGACTGAGTCGATTCCTCATGTGGGCGGAGTATGCACAGAACTCACTCCAGAAACCCTCCACCGGTTTAACCCCATTCCAGTGTGTAATGGGCTTCCAACCTCCCTGTTTCCCTGGTCAGGGGAACCCACCGAGGTACCCTCTGTCAATGACTGGCTCCAGAGAAGCGAGGACATCTGGAGTCAGGCCCATACCCACTTACTACATGCAGTCAGGAGACAGAGGGTGCAGGCCAATCGCCACCGCCGCCCAACCCGAATATACTCCAGGTCAATGGGTTTGGCTATCCACTCGAGACCTACGCCTCAAACTCCCTGCAAGAAACTCAGTCCCAGGTATGTGGGTCCTTTCCAAATAGTCAAACAAATCACACCAGTTTCCTTCCGTTTGGCATTACCGCTAATTACCGTATCTCTCCTACTTTCCATGTATCTCTTCTCAAACCCGCTGGTGGTCCGAGAGCGGAGGAGGAGGAGCAGACCAGTGAGCAGGGCCCCCACCCATCCTGGTGGGCGGCGAGGAGGTATATCGGCTTCGAGATCTACTCGATTCCAGACGCCGGGGCAGGCTCCTCCAATATCTGGTAGATTGGGAGGGTGCGGACCGGAGGAGCGATCCTGGGTTAATGCAGAGGACATACTCAACCCCGCACTCATGACTGAGTTCCATAGGGCGCACCCGGAGAAACCGGCCCCCGACCTCGAGGAAGACCCGGCGTCGTTCGCCTCTTGGCGTCAGGAGCAGCTCACAGGGGGCTCTGTAACAAACGAGACTCCCGGTTCCTCCTGCTCACCACCAGAGGGAACCCTCTCCTGAATATTAAGCCCTGGACTACAACTCCCACATACCTGGTTCCAATCACCGTTGCACCTGTCTCCCATTAATAGACTATTTAGGCTCTCTCTCCCTTTCTCTCCTTGCGAAGTCTTGTATTCCCTGGTGATCAATTCTGAGCGTTTTCTCCCGTGTCTGTCATATCGTGGTTATACTCTGGACTGTTTTCCCGTTTTGATTCTTGCTGCCTGCCCTGGACTATATTCTTTACTGGACTGATTTTTGTAAGCTTGCTGCCTGCCCTGACCTCATGCCTGTACCTGGATTACGATTTGCCTTATCCCTGCTGTTGTGTTTGCTGGCGATTGACCCTGTTCGTACGACCAAGATTGTAATAAAACTGCAAATGGATCCTCACTCTCAGGGTGCTTTATTACAGTGTCTCTGGATATAAGTTAAACCTAACAAAAAGTGTACTCCTCCCCATTAATCAGTTAGCAGAAGGAATTGGGTAAGACAATTTCCCATTTAAAGTGGAGCATCAGGTCTTTACTTATTTGGGGATGAAGGTCACACGCTCATTTAAGGCTCTGTTTAAACATAACTTCAAAACACTACTGGAGCGCACTAAGCAGGATTTCATTAGCAGGTCACATTAATTATGTTAAGACGACTATACTACCTATGTTTTTGTACTTATTCCAAATGATTCCCATTTTCCTGCCAAAGTCGATGTTCAAACAACTGAGCAGCTACATTTCCAACTTCATTTGGAATAAGGCAAATCCACGAATGATAAAGGTATATCTAGAGACCTAAGCCCGCAGGCAGGCTGGGCCTTCCCAGTTTTTTACACTACTACTGGTCAGCAAATATGTCTAAATGTTTTTATTGGGTTTATACATTTGAAAACAAGGATGATCCAATTTGGGCCATCATGGAGCTACAGTCAAGCCTTCCAACTTCTCCGGTATCGCTCCTGTGCTCCCCAATGCCCATGAACCTTGGCACTCATGTTTTGAACCCCATTGTTTTGAACCCTTAACATCTGGTCACTTTAGCCTTAAACAAGCAAGCGGCTTCTCCCCATTAACATCTAATCATCTCTTCCCAGCGTCACAGATTGACACGGAATTCCAGTTCTGGCATAGGAACAGTCTGGTGTTTTTTTGTGACCTATTTGTTGATAACACATTCGTCTCATTCCATACTCTGAGGGTTGACAATAATATTCCCAATACCCACTTTTTTAGATACCTACAAACTCACAGCTTTGCCAAAAAACATTTCCCTTCATTTCCACTCGAGCCTACTAAGTGTCCTGTTGAGAGGTGCTTAGATTTTAACCCTTATCTGAAGGGCACAATCTCCAGATTGTACGACATAATACAGAACATTAATCCGCCTTCCTTTGCAAATACAAAATCTCCATGGGAGCAAGACATAGGTGGCGAGCTACCCAATGATATATGGCAACAAAGTATTGAGCGTATCCACACATCATCATTTTGCATAAGGCATGGGCTTATTCAGTTTAAGGTTTTGCACCGACTCCATTACTCAAATGACAGATTGGCGAAAATATACACAACTGTTGACCCCAAGTGTCCAGCGACTGTGGGACACATGTTTTGGTCATGCCAATCTTTCAGTGGCCTCTGGGACCCCATTCTTTAGGCATTTTCACATATGTGTAATACAACGGTTAGCCCAAAACTTCCTTTTGACCAGAATGCTACCATGCATCAGGTAAAGGATGCGTGGTAGTCTGGAAAGCCGCAATCCTTTATGCAGTGGGTTAAGGAGGTGATGTCATCTTTGCCTCTGGAGAATGGGTCCCGACAAAAGTTGGACTTAACCTGGTGGTTGTTTTGGAGGTTGGGAGTGGATGGAGGGAGGGAGGGAGGGAGGTTGGAGTTGTACTGTTTTTGTTGTTATTTCTGAAAATCTATAAAGTAAAACAAAATAAAGAAAGTCCACAACACATTTTATACTCTTCCCTTGTAGGTGTCACCTCCCCAGCAATACATTTTATAACCCCAATGATTTTCCCTCCTTTCCCCTGTGGAATGTCCAAGGTCCTCTCTTTGTTTAGCTAGATATCAGAATCACAACCAGTCCATCTTCATTGTCCTAGGCCTGACCCTGCTCTCTGATCCTAGGCAATTTCCTCTTGTCTGATTAGGTCAACCTCTCTCACTTAGCATACACACAGTTTCATGGCCTAAACTCCATTAATA
The DNA here is from genome assembly GCA_030435695.1 of Brachymystax lenok tsinlingensis. Classification (NCBI taxonomy): domain Eukaryota; kingdom Metazoa; phylum Chordata; class Actinopteri; order Salmoniformes; family Salmonidae; genus Brachymystax; species Brachymystax lenok. The sequence continues at coordinate 1,072,729 of CM059810.1, forward strand.
CTCACAGTAATCATTCACTAAACAGGATACAAACAAACTACAGTTTAACTTGAAACATGTTACATTTTAACAGAATCCATCAGTCCCCATTGTAAATTGTTCATAAAAAGGATGGACCCCTTTAAGGGTTTTTCACCTATTGTGGATTACAGCTTTAATTAAAGTAACTTTTTCTATTAAATATGTTTTCTATTAATTATGACCTATAATTAATTACCATATTAGGGACATAATTAAAATTTTTGGGAGGGAAAACGTAAGTATATATAAAAAAAAGAATTGCATTTTTTTTTCACATTATTACATTAAGATGTAATGCGGGAACATACAGGTAACTGCCAAAATAATGGAAACACTATTGAGATTCAGAAACATACATTCTACACCGCAGTGAAGCTGCTCTGAACACCCAAAACTCTCCGTTAGTCCCCCGAGTTAACAGAATATGAACTTTGAAAATTGAGTGCTTCATACCAGCTCCTTTCATTGCCCTTACACTTCACGTCTGATAAATGACATAAATGTGGTTTCTGAGTTAATTAAGCAATTAACATCTGTTCATGTTTAAGGTCATATAAAATGCTAGGCAGGCCATTATTTAGTCTATTATTCTGGCTACCAAGGCTATGCCCCCATAGGATGGCAATGCCCCCACCCACAGGGCATAAGTGATCACTGAATGGTTTGAGTGTGAAAGCGATGTAAACCATATGCCATGGCTAACTCTGTCACCAGATCTCAACTCAATTTATAGGAAATTCTGGAGCCCTGCCTGAAACAGCATTTTTCACCACCATTAACAAAACACCACATTATTATATTTCTTATGGAAGAATGGTGTCCCATCCCTCCAAGGCAGGTAGCCTAGTGGTTAGAGCATTGGACTTGTAACTGTTGTTCTACCCCTGAACAAGGCAGTTAACCCACTGTTCCTAGGCTGTCATTGACAACAAGAATTTGTTCTTAACTGACTTGCCTAGTTAAAATAAAGGTAAAATAAAAAAAATTGTTCCAGAAACGTGTAGAATCCATTCCAAGGTACATTGAAGCTTTTCTGACTCATGGTGGCGCAGCCCCCTATTAAGATACTTTATGATGGTGTTCCCTTTATTTTGATGGTGTTCCCTTTACCAAAATTCACAAGTTGATTTTAAACCTGTGATTAAACCCTTTCTCATGGTTGGTGTCTTGATGGATTCAGTAAAAATTGTGTGACAATAAACACTGCTTTTCTTTCCTTGCATTTATGGCAACATTTATGTTTATAGTTAAATCATATAGTAAATATTTAAGTTAGTTTAGACATTAAACTTGAAGAATCCTGTTGGTAATTTTTTGGATGCAGATCTCTGAAATGCACTGTAACTAAGTAACTTTTTGTGTCTTCTTACATTATGTTGTGAAAACAGTTTTCACTGGCACACAAATCCAAAGTAATTTCAGTTTGCAAAATTGAATGTTTCTAATTGAACAGTCACCTTGATTCATTTATGTGGTTCTTCAATAATTACTTCCCTGGAGTTTAGGAGCTCGATGGATTTTCTGATAATATCTGAAATCACAATGCTTGCTTGCATTTTTGTGAGTTGTTGTGTCACAGAGTTGAGCTGCCTCTGCTTGCTTTAACTTCATCCAAAGTACAGTATAAAACACCTGTTAGTGTGCTTTTCTGATACACGTTGAAGAGGATTTGTAATCATGGCTTTCTTTTCATTTCTATTTACAGGATCCTGTCTCAGGGAGCTGTTGTCAAAGACTGGACTAGAAGATCATTATGAAAACAAGCTGACGTTAAGTACTGTCCTTGAGATTAATGCTAAAACTACATCAGATGAACCTCTTACCACTATGCAGTCACTTCCAGGGGCCTTCCTTAAGAAATTAATGATGGCAAATGTGAATGCTAGGAGTGTGAAATGTCTGACCACTGACCAAGAGGTTCCATATTATGGAGTAGACAATCTTGACGCCGACTCTGATACCAGTAATGTCATTAATCCACTGGACCTGATTACAGCCCTGTTTCTGTGTTCAGACAGTTTCCTGCAGCAGGAGATGGTCCAGAAAATGTCAACATGTCAGTTTGCTGTTCCTCTTCTGCTGCCCAACTGTGACACAAAAAATAGCACTTTGATGCTGTGGGCCTTGAGAGACATAGTGAGGAAGTTCAGGTCGTCAGCACAAAAGGCTTTTGTGGAGGAGAGAATTGTTGTCTCTGATATTCCTATGGTGTCCTTTGTTAGGCTAGGAGAGAGCAGCTTGTCCAAGTCTCAGATTTTGAACAAGTTGCTTAGTAACCCTCAACAGTACCATGACACATTTGTTCATCATGATATGGAATGTGGGGATGCATCTCGACAAATCTCAGATGGCCTCGTTGAAATAATTTGGTACCTTCCAGGTGGGAACATAAACATAGACATTTTGACAGAGCCTGTGGCTGTTGCCAATCTCAGAGGAGATATCAGGTCATTTGAAACAGAGTTCTCCTTTCTGTGTCAAACATCAGCGGCAGTTTATATTTTCACTGATGACTTAAAGGCAGATTTCTTCAAGATCTTGAAAAGCAAAAAAACAAAGGCAGAGTTATTTCTGGTTGTCAACGCTCAAAGTAAAATGTTCAGAGTAGACATATTGAAAAAAATTATCAGAAACTGCAGTATCAAAGAAAAAAACGTGATTGTGAAAAATAAGCAGAATGATGCAGAGTTTGTCAAAACCCTGCAGTCATCTGTGGGTGACATCATCAAAAAAAGTCCAAACCGATTGACAATTGAAAACATGGTTGACGTGGCTCATCAGATGGAGATTTGGGTTGATGAAGACTGTGATGAGTGTCAGAGTGCCAGGAAGATGGCAGATGAAATCACCAGGAACATCACCGACACAGTTAAATTCAAAAATGAAAAGCTACCTTTACAAGGCCAAATCTGGAAAGAGCTTTCCCAGTTGGAGAAAGAGAGATGTAGACTGAGAAAAGCAGGGGGTGAAGACATTGAACACTACAAGAGCTCTCTGAAGGTAAAGGAGGAAGAGTTGAGAGAAGAGCAACATACATTTGACATGTCAGATGCAATGGCAAGCTTCATTTCAGGATTGTCAGGTTCAGGAGTGGAGCGATCCTATTTCCTCAAATGGATGCGGATAAACCTGGACAATCTGTCACGGCAAAACATGTCTGTCTTAAGGGGCCTGTACAAAGATCTTTGCCAAAATTCTCCTGAGAAAAAAGATGACATTAAAGATTTGGATAAGCAATTATCTGACTGTTCCCTGGGACTTGAACACTTCCTGCGTGAGTTGGGCCAGTTTTATGAAGTTTCCTGCTCCCCCCCCGAAAGTAGCCAACAAAGGAAACAGATGCAGCATCTCCCTGGATTGTGTGCTCAGATGCTGTTGGATGGTTTCCCCATTGAGCTTGTGGATGGAGATGCATCAAATATACCTCTGAAATGGATATCAGCTGTTCTGACTCAGCTTCATACTCTGGTCCAATCCAACAGCGAGATCCGGGTTGTGACAGTTTTAGGGGTTCAAAGCACTGGGAAGTCCACTCTCCTCAACACCATGTTTGGGGTCCAGTTTGCTGTCAGCAGTGGAAGATGCACCAGAGGGGCCTTCATGCTACTGATTAAAGTCAACAAAGACCTCAAGGAGGAGCTGAAATGTGACTTCATCATGATCATTGACACAGAGGGGTTGAAATCACCAAAGTTGACTCAACTAGATGATAGCTATGAACATGACAATGAATTGGCCACACTGGTGATAGGACTCAGTGATGTCACTATCATCAACATGGCCATGGAGAACTCCACAGAGATGAAAGACATTCTGCAGATTGTTGTACATGCTTTTATCAGGATGAAGGAAGTAGGGAAGAAGCCGTTATGTCATTTTGTGCACCAGAATGTGCCTGACATGTCTGCTCATGACAACAACATGAGGGACAGGAAGGAGTTATTGGAACAGTTGAATGAAATGACCCAGGCAGCAGCCAGAATGGAGAAGAAGGAGAATATCACCAAGTTCACTGATGTTATGGAGTATGATCCAAACACAAGCAGCTGCTACATTCCAGGACTTTGGCATGGGACTCCCCCTATGGCTCCAGTCAATGCTGGCTACAGTGAGGCTGTGTATGATTTCAAAAAGAGCTTGATGGAGGATTTCAGACAATGTCAGAGTAATGATGACATGACACATTTCCTGGAGTCGACACAAAGCTTGTGGGAGTCTGTGAAATTTGAGAAATTCATCTTCAGTTTCAGAAACAGCTTGGTTGCAGATGCATACTCCAAATTATGCTCTGAGTACAATGGTTGGGAATGGGCCTTCCAGAAGGAGATGTATTCCTGGATTGTGAATTCTGAAACCAAAATTTCAAATTTTGGCATAACAGATACAAATCCCCAAAAGAGCATTAGAAATGTGCTGAATGACTTGTTGAAGGAAGCATCTAAGAAGCTGACACTTGTAGAAAAGGACATCCAAGACAATTTAGTGAAATACTTTGAAAAGCGAGATGGCCATGTCAATCTGGTGGAAAAATACAAGGAGGACTTTGTGTCCAGTGCCAAAACACTGAGACGAGAGACAGAAAACACAGTGAAGAACACTCTACTGGGAGCTGTTGAAGTCAAAGAGGGAATGGCCAAACTGGATGACATCAAGAGTTCACAGGCAAAAACAATGGAGAAGAAGGTACTGGCTTTGCTGCAGACCTGTAGACAGAAAAAAACAGATTTATCAGATCAGGCCCTCAGAGAAGAGTTTGAAAGTATGTGGGAAGAAACTCTGTCTGACATCAACTTTAGTGGACTGCCAGAGAGAGATGTGGCTCAGGATGCCTTCCTCATGTTAAGTGGAAATCTAGCAACAAGGGGCGGTCATGTCAATAAAATGTTGGTTAGAAACAGTTTGGTGGATTGTGGGAAGACAGCCTTTGTTGTGGAATCAGGGGGTTTGCACTGGGATCCAGACCATCACAGGGAAAAACATCAAGACTTCTGTGATGACATCATAAAACAGTGTCAGGAGTTTATAACCCAGAAGGTGGAAAGCAAAACAGGCTATCATGATACTTACATCAAAGAACTGCTGAAAATGATTGAAACATTGCAACAACAAAAACATTGTAACGTTAGTGAAGAATGTGAGGTCCGTCTAAAGCTCCACATCTGTGGCATAGCAGCCAGAGAGTTTCAGAAGATGAATAGTAATTTCATTGCATTTAATGACCCTCGAATGTGTCTGGAGCGGTATAAGAGCAAGTATCTTACGGAGTTCAAAGACTTATTTCATAACCAAGACCAGTGTCAAAAGAAAGCTGAAGAGTTCACAAAGCTCTTACAGCAAGCTGTAAAAGACTATGTGACCAAAATGATTGGTGCTGATGTGGTTGATGAAATGAAGACAGGTGAAGGGTCAAAGGATTACAGAACAAGAGGGGATTTCCAATTCTCCATTTTAAAACATCTCCTGTTGGATGGAGAATATGAGAAATATAGAGAATACATAAACCATTATGAAAGGTTTGTGAAGGACAGGCTGTTTGACCGAATTGCCAAACAACTCTCAAAGGACAGCAGGCTGGAGAAATTGGAGAAGAAACACCTTTCAGAGATGGTCAAGATGATCACTGAAGCAATTTCAAAGATTAGAAGCACAACTAGCACTGTAAAAGATATCAAGACGTTCATTCAGAATATGTGCTGTGCCCTTGAAGAAAAGCTTGTCTTTCCAAAGGATGCTTTGTATTCCATCATGACTCTGAACTACTCTGCTAACATAACACAGTTTGCTGACGACCTCACAGAGTTTGTGGGAAAAATGGAACAGTCACTGGCAGCTGAGTACGATGAGGGAGGAGACATTGAAAAAAGACTCAGATCTTTGCCATTCAAGCCTCAGGACAAGATGTTCACCAGTCTGTTTGGGTGTGGGGAACAATGTCCATTCTGCTGTGCACCCTGTGAAGTAGGAGGTAAGGACCATACCAAACACTTCACCTCTATTCACCTTCCACAAGGTGTCACGGGTTGGATGAATTTAAACACAAGGGTGTTAAGAACTGACATATGTTCATCCTCTGTGATTAGTGACAGAAAGTTCAGCACAAACCTGACAGAAGGCAAACCTCACCCCTACAAGGACTACCAGACATATTACCCTGACTGGACCATAATTGGTGATTCCAGCATCAAGGCTTCAGACTACTGGAAGTACGTGATGGCCACATTCAATGAGAGAATTGCTAAAGACACAAATGCACGACCTGCTGATATCCCAGAGGACTGGAAGGCATTAACAAGAATTGATGCATTGAAGAGCTTGAAAAATGCATTCAATGTGAAATAAAGTGGAAAACGATAGCATGACTCTTCTTGACCCAAACATAGAATTGGCCTATCAAAGATATCAGACACGAAAATCAGAAATAACTCACCAAGCATGAATGTTCCTTATCAAAAAGCCAGAACCAAGAACTTGTGAAATAATCTCTCAATTCCAATACAATTTCACCATCGCACAGCTGATCGGATACTTTTAACCTTTCCCTTACCTTGATTGGTTTGTTGAAGGAAGCAACTGTTGATCAAAAGGTACCACCTTTCACAATCATGAAAAAACTAGAAAGATGTTAGGCTAAACTAGGATACTGACCATCCAAAAGATACCATGGAACTCTTACCAGATAGTTGCAGATAAAAAGCCTTTATTATATTGGCATATGAGTGTAGAAACACATGTGGCTACTGCCAACACCTTCATCAGGGCCTTGTAGCAAGGGTAGTGCTTGAGTGGACATAACTGACTAACAGGTACCTGCAGTATAGGAAGGAAGGTGGAGTTATACCATACATACTGTAGACTGACAGATACCTGCAGTATAGGAAGGAAGGTGGAGTTATACCATACATGCTGTAGACTGACAGATACCTGCAGTATAGGAAGGAAGGTGGAGTTATACCATACATACTGTAGACTGACAGATACCTGCAGTATAGGAAGGAAGGTGGAGTTATACCATACTGTAGACTGACAGATACCTGCAGTATAGGAAGGAAGGAAGAGTTATACCATGCATACTGTTGACTGACAGATACCTGCAGTATAGGAAGGAAGGTGGAGTTATACCATACATACTGTAGACTGACAGATACCTGCAGTATAGGAAGGAAGGAAGAGTTATACCATACATACTGTAGACTGACAGATACCTGCAGTATAGGAAGGAAGGTGGAGTTATACCATACATACTGTAGACTGACAGATACCTGCAGTATAGGAAGGAAGGTGGAGTTATACCATACATACTGTAGACTGACAGATACCTGCAGTATAGGAAGGAAGGTGGAGTTATACCATACATACTGTAGACTGACAGATACCTGCAGTATTGGAAGGAAGGTGGAGTTATACCATACATACTGTAGACTGACAGATACCTGCAGTATAGGAAGGAAGGTGGAGTTATACCATACATACTGTAGACTGACAGATACTTGCAGTTTAGGAAGGAAGGAAGAGTTATACCATACATACTGTAGACTGACAGATACCTGCAGTATAGAAAGGAAGGTGGAGTTATACCATACTGTAGACTGACAGATACCTGCAGTATAGGAAGGAAGGTGGAGTTATACCATACATACTGTAGACTGACAGATACCTGCAGTATAGAAAGGAAGGTGGAGTTATACCATACTGTAGACTGACAGATACCTGCAGTTTAGGAAGGAAGGTGGAGTTATACCATACATACACAATCAATCAAATGTATTTAATAAATCCCTTTTTACATCAGCAGATTCTAATTATACATGAAACCCCAAACAGTAAGCAATTGATTAGAAGTCAATGTAGATAATGTTGTGATTACAACAAGTATATCAGTGGAAGATAGACGTGTAACTCTGTAAAAATGAAGTAAAGGTAATTTTTTGGGTTGATCTTTGGTATTGTATATTGTCTTTGGTTTGATTTAGTTTGATTTTATTTGTCATTCATTTAGTCTTTGAAAGGGATCTAAACTGAAAGGGATCCTAATACAGAATGTATATCATGTTATTGTGAATGGTCAATTAGAGGTTTATACATATAAAGATGTGATTATTTTTAGATTACCATGACAACAAGCCTCTGAAACAGATGCATACATACTGTACATTGGAAAAGGCTTTTAAAGTCCAGGTCTTCGTCTTTTACAACTGAGATGTATTGTATTAAGGGCTACTGTAGTTGCATGCATGCTAAAAGATTATGTAACAAGTTCATTATTCTTTTGTTTATTTTTGTCAGTTTTGTCAAAAGTAAAGAATGTGTATATCTCTGATTTAATAAAAAATTGCAGCATTATTTTACTCTACAAAAATGCATGTAACATTATATGATTCCTCTCCCAAACATCAAACTAACAAGGATGTATAGTTCAACATTTATTGTAAAAATGTGTTGTTCATTGACACAAAGTTATTTTTAATTCATTCCCTTGTAGGAAATTAAATACATAAATAATAAAATGTATGAAACTACTTGAATTAACATTTATTGTAATTCCAGTGAATTACATCACTATTATATAATCAGACAGTTTCACTGTTCTTAGTATCTAATTAATAATCTGAAAAGAATTTGTCAATAAATCAGTATTTGTTAAAGATGCAGTCCGGAATCTACTTCAGGATTGGTGGGTCCCCTGCGGGATGGTTGAGCTGACGTAGGCAAATTCCCCAGGACATAGACATATCTGATATTGGCAGAAAGCTTACATTCTTGTTAATCTAACTGCAATGTCCAATTTACAGTAGCTATTACAGTGAAAGAATATCATGCTATTGTTTGAGGAGAGTACACAATTTTGAACATGAAAAGTTATTAATAAACAAATTAGGCATATTTGGGCAGTCTTGATACAAAATGTTGAACAGAAATACAATGGTTCATTGGGTCAGTCTGAAACTTTGCACATACACTGCGGTCAAAATCTAAATTGCAGTTGTGCTGGAATAATACATTATGGCCTTTCTCTTGCATTTCAAAGATGATGGTGTAAATAAAATTACAATAAACTGTTGTTTTTTTCTTTGTATTATCTTTTACCAGATCTAATGTGTTTATTCTCCTACATTCCACAAACTTGTGTTTCCTCTGTAATGGTACCAGGAATATGCATATCCCAGCTTCAGGGTATGTCATTTTAGGCGAAATTTTTAAAAAAAGGGGGCGATCCTTAAGAGGAGCACCTCCAATTCGTAATATATATGTATATGTGTATATATATATACATATATGGATATATATGGATATTTTGTAGGACATAACATGTCCTACAAAATGGATGCTGTAGTACACATTAAAAGGGACCCGTTTTGGCTCGTGAGCACTACTTTCAAAACTACTGGCTGAAACTATACAAAAGCATCACTAACTGATAACATAATGTAGCACTTTGAACATAGTGCATGAAAAGGACTTTACACATATTATTATTATTACAATGTTACAGTTATACAACAAAAACATACAGTATTAGGAGGAATTGTTGCTATAGCAATGAAAATAAGTAAGAACAAATACCCTAAACACAACATGAAATATTTGTACATCAATAATACTGTACATGTACAACAACATACTGAGGACTGGTCCATAACATCTAACAGAGGATGTTTTGTTGTTTACTAGTCTCTTAAAGTAACGTCATCATGGTCTTCTGGCCAGGAGAGTCAGCGAGACATCATCCTGACAAACTCTGTAGAAAGAACACAACATATGAGCTATAGTTTTATTAGTATAGTGACAACATGGTGAGTATTAGTATAGTGACAACAGGGTGGGTTTTAGTATAGTGACAACATGGTGAGTATTACTATAGTGACAACATGGTGAGTATTAGTATAGTGACAACAGGGTGAGTATTAGTTTAGCGACAACATGGTGAGTATTACTATAGTGACAACACGGTGAGTATTAGTACAGTGACACCATGGTGAGTATTAGTATAGTGACAACATGGTGAGTATTAGTATAGTGACAACATGGTGAGTATTAGTATAGTGACAACAGGGTGAGTATTAGTTTAGCGACAACATGGTGATTATTAGTCTGGTGAAACAGGGTGAGTATTAGTATAGTGACAACATGGTGAGTATTAGTATAGTGACAACAGGGTGAGTATTTTAATAGTGACAACAGGGTGAGTATTAGTATAGTGACAACATGGTGAGTATTACTATAGTGATAACATGGTGAGTATTAGTACAGTGACAACATGGTGAGTATTAGTATAGTGACAACAGGGTGAGTATTAGTATAGTGACAACAGGGTGAGTATTACTATAGTGACAACATGGTGAGTATTAGTATAGTGACAACAGGGTGAGTATTAGTATAGTGAGAACAGGGTGAGTATTAGTTTAGCGACAACATGGTGAGTATTACTATAGTGACAACATGGTGAGTATTAGTATAGTGACAACATGGTGAGTATTAGTATAGTGAGAACAGGGTGAGTATTACTATAGTGACAACATGGTGAGTATTAGTATAGTGACAACACGGTGAGTATTAGTTTAGCGACAACATGGTGAGTATTAGTATAGTGACAACATGGTGAGTATTAGTATAGTGACAACATGGTGAGTATTAGTATAGTGACACCATGGTGAGTATTACTATAGTGACAACATGGTGAGTATTACTATAGTGACAACATGGTGAGTATTAGTATAGTGACAACAGGGTGAGTATTAGTATAGTGACAACATGGTGAATATTACTATAGTGACAACATGGTGAGTATTAGTATAGTGCCAACCGGGTGAGTATTAGTTTAGCGACAACATGGTGAGCATTACTATAGTGACAACATGGTGAGTATTAGTATAGTGACAACAGGGCGAGTATTAGTTTAGCGACAACATGGTGAGTATTACTATAGTGACAACACGGTGAGTATTAGTATAGTGACACCATGGTGAGTATTAGTATAGTGACAGCATGGTGAGTATTAGTATAGTGACAACATGGTGAGTATTAGTATAGTGACAACATGGTGAGTATTAGTATAGTGACAACAGGGTGAGTATTACTATAGTGACAACAGGGTGAGTATTACTATAGTGACAACACGGTGAGTATTACTATAGTGACAACACGGTGAGTATTAGTATAGTTACACCATGGTGAGTATTAGTATAGTGACAACATGGTGAGTATTAGTATAGTGACAACATGGTGAGTATTACTATAGTGACAACATGGTGAGTATTAGTATAGTGACAACATGGTGAGTATTACTATAGTGACAACATGGTGAGTATTAGTATAGTGACAACATGGTGAGTATTAGTATAGTGGCAACATGGTGAGCATTACTATAGTGGCAACATGGTGAGTATTAGTATAGTGACAACATGGTGAGTATTACTATAGTGACAACATGGTGAGTATTAGTATAGTGACAACATGGTGAGTATTACTATAGTGACAACATGGTGAGTATTAGTATAGTGACAACATGGTGAGTAGTCTGGTGAAACAGGGTGAACATAGTGTTGTAGTAGAGAGCAACCTTCATCATATCTCAATATCACATTTTCCTCTCTGATCCATTAGTTCTACCCTCATCCCCTCTCTCTCCTCCTCCTCTCTATTAGTTTCTTTCTACTTCTCTCCACACCCTTTCCTCCCGCTCCCTTCCATCCCCCTTTCTCCCCTCCTCACTCTCCCCTTTTAAGTTCACCAAATCATCTCCTTTTCTCGTCCCCTTCCTCCTCTCACCCTCCTAATCCCCTCTCTCTCATCCCCCCGCCCCCTCAAAGTCCACCAAACTGTCCCCTTTTCTCCTCCCACACTCCCTCACCTTCTCCCCCTCATCCCCCTCTCTCCCCTCACCCTCGAAGTCGAGCAGCCCGTCCCCGTTGAGGTCGACGTCTCGGAGGATCTCGTCGATCTCTGGTTGGTTGAGCTGCTCCAGCTTTTTCATGGCCTCCTTCAGTTCAGCCAGGCTTATCTGACCGTCCCCGTTAGAGTCAAACTGAAGAAGAAGAAGAAGAAGAAGAAGAAGAAGAAGAAGAAGGAGGATCACAGGAGGAAGTAAAGTGAGGTGAGAGAGAGCGAGAGGGACAGAAAAAGAGTGTAGTAGAAAGGGAGGGGAGAGGAGAGATTAAATGTATAGAAAGAGCAGTTTAAGAGAAAATAACTTCACATTTAATTTGTGGTTTTATATTATAAACAGATACAATAAGATAAATATTGGCTCTCCGTACTTCTTTGAAAGCATCTCTGAGCTCCTTCACTCCTATCATGTCTGCTGTCTCTGCCAACATTTTAGGACCCATCAGCTCCACAAAGTCTTCAAAGTCCACTCTGCCGCCACCTGGTAGGAAATGAGTCATTACAGAAATGGTCACAGGGGTGATGAAGAGCTGAAGAGCTTCAATTACTATACACAGAGGGCATGCCCTCGCTTTCTCTGGTTAATGTGTGTGTGTGCTGCATGCGTGCGTGCACACTCACAATGTGTGCATGTACAGTTGAAGTTGGAAGTTTAAATACACTTAGTTTGGAGTCATTAAAACTCATTTTTTCAACCAGTCCACAAATGTCTTGTTAACAAACTATAGTTCTGGAAAGTGCATGACACAAGTAATTTTTCCAGCAATTGTTTACAGACCGATTATTTCACTTATAACTCACTGTATCACAATTCCAGTGGGTCAGAATTTTACATACACTAAGTTGACTGTGCCTTTAAACAACTTGGAAAATTCCAGAAAATGATGTCATGGCTTTAGAAGCTTCTGATTGGCTAATTGACATCATTTGAGTCAATTGGAGGTGTACCTGTGGATGTATTTCAAGGCCTACCTTCAAACTCAGTGCCTCTTTGCTTGACATCATGGGAAAATCAAAAGAAATCAGCCAAGACCTCAGAAAAACATGGTAGACCTCCACAAGTCTGGTTCATCCCAGGGAGCAATTTCCAAATGCCTGAACGACCACGTTCATCTGTACAAACAATAATATGTAAGTATAAACACCATGGGACCACGCAGCCGTCATACCGCTCAGGAAGGAGACACGTTCTGTCTCCTAGAGATGAACGTACTTTGGTGCGAAAAGTGCAAATAAATCCCAGAACAATAGCAAAGGACCTTGTGAAGATGCTGGAGGAAACAGGTACAAAAGTATCTATATCCACAGTAAAATGAGTCCTATATCGACATAACCTGAAAGGCCGCTCAGCAAGGAAGAAGCCACTGCTTCAAAACTGCCATAAAAAGCCAGACTACGGTTTGCAACTGCACATGGGGACACAGATTGTACTTTTTGGAGAAATGTCCTCTGGTCTTATGAAACAAAAATAGAACTGTTTGGCCATAATGACAATCGTTATGTTTGGAGGAAAAAGGGGGAGGCTTGCAAGCCCGAAGAACACCATCCCAACCGTGAAGCATGGGGGTGGCAGCATCATGCTGTGGGGGTGCTATGCTGCAGGAGGGACTGGTGCACTTCACAAAATAGATGGCATCACGAGGCAGGAAAATGATGTGGATATATTGAAGCAACATCTCAAGACATCAGTTAGGAAGTTAAAGCTTGGTCGCAAATCTCTAGCCACTTTAATAATAAAAAATGTGATGAAATGTATCACTAGCCACTTTAAACGATGCCATTTATATAATGTTTACATATCCTACATTACTCATCTCATATGTATATACTGTACTCTATACCATCTACTGCATCTTGCCTATGCCGGTCAGCCATCGCTCATCCATATATTTATATGTACATACTTATTCATTTCTTTACTCTTGTGTGTATAAGGTAGTTGTTGTGAATTTGTTAGATTACTTGTTAGATAATACTGCATGGTCGAAACTAGAAGCACAAGCATTTCGCTACAATTGCATTAAATATCTGATAACCATGTGTATGTGACAAATAAAATTTGATTTGAAATGGGTCTTCCAAATGGACAATGACCACAAGCATACTTTCAAAGTTGTGGCAAAATGGCTTAAGGACAACAAAGTCAAGGTATTGGAGTGGCCATCACAAAGCCCTGACCTCAATCCTATAGAAAATTTGTGGGCAGAACTGAAAAAGCTTGTGCGAGCAAGGAGGCCTACAAACTTGACTCAGTTACACCAGCTCTGTCAGGAGGAAGGGGCCAAAATTCACCCAACTTATTGTGGGAAGCTTGTGGAAGGCTACCCGAAACATTTGACCCAAGTTAAACAAGTTAAAGGCAATTCTACCAAATACTAATTGAGTGTTTGTAAACTTGACCCACTGGGAATGTCATGAAAGAAATAAAAGCTGAAATAAATCATTCTCTCTACTATTATTCTGACATTTCACATTCTTAAAATAAAGTGGTGATCCTAACTGACCTAAGGGATTTTTTACTAGGATTAAATGTCAGGAATTGTGAAAAAATGAGTTTAAATGTATTTGGCTAAGGTGTATGTAATCTTCCGACTTCAACTGTATGTCTTTACATCCGTGCGTGCGTGTGTGTGTGTGACTCACAGATGTTCTGGCTGAGTTCGATGAGCTCCATCTCAGTGGGCATGTAGCCCATAGTCCTCATGCACTCTCCCAGTTCCTTACAGCTGATGTAGCCATCTTTATCCGTATCAAACTCCCCGAACGCCTCCTTCAGCTCTGCACAGGGAGGAGGGGGATGGGGGAGAGGAGAGAGGGTTGAGGGGTAGAAAAGGGTGAGGAGAGATGGATGGGGGAGAGGAGAGCGGGGGGATGGGGTGGTGTTGAATAGAAATGAGAAAAATAGACATTGTTTCTTACATTCATTTTAGACTCTTTGACGACAGGCCACACCCATAGCTGCAGGAAGTAAGAGTGATGAGGGTGCTGCAGCCCCCCAAACACTTTTTTGTATACAATTGAGAACAAGGGCTCTATTACTCCTGTATGAGCGGTGGAAAAACCTGCAGCCACATCAAAGTATCTTTAAGTTTGAGGGAGGACAACACTGTAGAGCCAGAACAATGGGATTTATTGTTGTTGTCTGGGACTAAATATAGTATGTTAAAAATGTGAGTATGTATGGAAAAGACAGGAAGCTGGAGAGAGAAACAGGGTAAGGGAGGATGGTGGTGTTGACTGAGGGGAAACAGGGAGTGGGAGGATGACGGTGTTGACTGGGGGAAACGGAGAGAGGGTGGATGACGGTGTAGACTGAGAGAAACAGGGAAAGAGAGGGAAGATGACGGTGTTGACTGAGAGAAACAGGGAGATAGGGAAGATGACGGTGTAGACTGAGAGAAACAGGGAGATAGGGAAGATGACGGTGTCGACTGAGAGAAACAGGGAGATAGGGAAGATGATGGTGTTGACTGAGAGAAACAGGGAGAGAGGGAAGATGACGGTGTTGACTGAGAGAAACGGAGATAGAGAAGATGATGGTGTTCACTGAGAGAAACAGGGGAGATAGGGAAGATGTCTCTGTGTAATGTCTCTTATCTGTACCTTCAATCTCTTCTGGCCGTAGGTCTCTGTCCTTCAGGGTTTCAGATTGGAGGGGGACACACACAGAGTGACAGACACAGTGTGTTAGCTCGCACGGACACAGACACACACACAAAGATAAGGACACTGAACATACTGTAGTGTAGATGAACAGAAATACACACACATTTTATGAGAAACATCCTCATAAAAACAAAGAACTGCACTTCTTTGATTTAGCTCCATCTGAATGTTGCGGACTGAACTGGACAGGTAGTAAAGCATTTGATATGGACTAATTTGATATGGACTCATTTGCTATGAACTTATTTGATATGGACTCATTTGATATGAACTCATTTGATATGGACTCATTTGATATGGACTCATTTGATATGAACTCATTTGATATGAACTCATTTGATATGAACTCATTTGATAGGGAATTGTTTGAGAGATGGCATAAACCTAAATACAGAGGATTCATTCACTTCTCTCTCACACACAAGTTCTCTCTGCACATCATTTCACTCTCTCCCCTCACTGCCTCCCTCCCTCTCTCCCTCCCTCCCTCTCTCCCTCTCTCCCTCATCTCTAAAACCCCATCAATTCATGTTACGCAGCCAGACCGGCGATTTGTTACAGGATTACACAGCATGTGATCCGACTGGCTTTAGTAACCCCTCAGTTCGCTCAACACAGTCCTATTTCGTCCCCTGTGATTGGCTGCACTGCTCTGTCTGTCAGTGGTAGGCGACATCGAAGTGGTTATGTCCCGAATGGCACCCTATTCCATGTATAGTGCACTACTTTTGACCAGGGGCCATCAATCAAAAGCAGTGTACTATACGGGAATAGGGTACCATTTGGGATGCAGTCAGTGTGGGCTAGACCCAGGCAGCGTGTTAGAGGGGATCAGTTTGTTGCAAGGGGATTTGTAAAGTAATCAGTGATGTTGTGCAATCTGACTGAAATGTAGTCAGTCTCAAACACTCAGTGGGTTCCGCCAGTGACCGTGCACCGGGTAAGCATTTCACTGTTAGTCTACACCTGTTGTTTACTAAGCATGTGACAAATAACATTTCATTTGATCTGAATTGATTTCTTCTATTTATTTTATTTTGGGTAGTGTATGACACGCAGCCAGGGTCATAGGTCAAAACAGATTCCAGGGCCAGAGTTGCCATGCAGCCAGGGTCATAGGTCAAAACAGATTACAGGGCCAGAGTTGCCATGCAGCCAGGGTCATAGGTCAAAACAGATTCCAGGGCCAGAGTTGCCATGCAGCCAGGGTCATAGGTCAAAACAGATTACAGGGCCAGAGTTGCCAGGCAACAAATGGAGATGAGGAGATTTGGGGTGTTTAGTACGAGTGAGGAACACGTGCACATACGCGTGTACGCACTCAGAAAACATGTTTTAATAGCACCAGGCCTGTAGATCCTCAGTCCTAAACCAGAGATACTTCTATAGGATACATTTTGCAGTAATGTTTAGAGTTTGGATGGTGGAGGATAGTCACAACACTTCAACTGATGCTGAGGTGATGACGCAGCCATGATGAGCAACATCTGCTTAATAAAAGTAAAGGCGCAAATCTCTCATTCATAAATTCAAGGCCCATCATGTATCTCAATGATATCAAAAGCTTTGTCCTTCTTTGTCACGCAAACAAGCATTTCGCTACACCCGCAATAACATCTGCTAAACACGTGTTTGTGACAAATAAAATGTGATTTGATTGAGTGGATGACCCGAAACGTCAGTGTTTGTACTGTAATGTAATCTAAATGCGCATTGGATTCTAATTCACAGCAATTGAGAGTTTAGCTCGACTTTTGTTGAAACAATTTGACTAAGCGCACCCATTTTCTCCCGGCCATGTGCTTTCTAGGGTGGCTGGAGAGTTTGGAATGATTCCCAATGGCCTTGTTTCACACGTGTTCTGTCTTCTGCTCTGTTCTGTGATTGACAGCCAGTGACATCACAATCACATCACCAGGAATAGTAATACAGGATTGGATTAGAGCGAACAGGAGAGAGATTATATGTACAGTGAGGGAAAAAAGTATTTGATCCCCTGCTGATTTTGTACGTTTGCCCACTGACAAAGAAATGATCAGTCTATAATTTTAATGGTAGGTTTATTTGAACAATGACAGAATAACAACAAAAAAATCCAGAAAAACGCATGTGAAAAATGTTATAAATTGATTTGCATTTTAATTATGGACATAAGTATGTGCTTCTTCTTGAGCCACTCCTTTGTTTCATTGGCTGTGTGTTTTGGGTCATTGTCATGCTGGAATACCCATCCACGACTCATTTTCAATGCCCTGGCTGAGGGAAGGAGGTTCTCACCCAAGATTTGACGGTACATGGCCCTGTCCATCGTCCCTTTGATGCGGTGAAGTTGTCCTGTCCCCTTAGCAGATGTTTTAACATAATGTTTCCACCTCCATGTTTGACGGTGGGGATGGTGTTCTTGGGGTCATAGGCAGCATTCCTCCTCCTCCAAACACAGCGAGTTGAGTTGATGCCAAAGAGCTCCATTTTGGTCTCATCTGACCACAACACTTTCACCCAGATGTCCTCTGAATCATTCAGATGTTCATTGGCAAACTTCAGACGGGCATGTATATGTGCTTTCTTGAGCAGGGGGACCTTGCGGGCGCTGCAGGATTTCAGTCCTTCACGGCGTAGTGTGTTACCAATTGTTTTCTTGGTGACTATGGTCCCAGCTGCCTTGAGATCATTGACAAGATCCTCCCGTGTAGTTCTGGGCTGATTCCTCACCATTCTCATGATCATTGCAACTCCACGATGTGAGATCTTGCATGGAGCCCCAGGCCGAGGGAGATTGACAGTTCTTTTGTGTTTCTTCCATTTGCGAAAAATCGCACCAACTGTTGTTACCTTCTCACCAATCTGCTTGGTGATGGTCTTGTAGCCCATTCCAGCCTTGTGTAGGTCTACAATCTTGTCCCTGACCTCCTTGGAGCGCCCTTTGGTCTTGGCCATGGTGGAGAGTTTGGAATCTGATTGATTGATTGCTTCTGTGGACAGGTGTCTTTTATACAGGTATCAAGCTGAGATTAGGAGCACTCCCTTTAAGAGTGTGCTCCTAATCTAAGCTCGTTACCTGTATAAAAGACACAGACTCATTTTCGGCGCGTGAGACCGTGAGTGCGCCCCTCTTTATTTTCCTTTTCTATCGGTTAGGATATCATCCGTGTAAAATATAATTGTTAATATACATAAAAGGATACCTAAGGATACATTATAAATGATGTTTGATTTGTTTGGACAAAGTTGAGGTATCATTTGAATGCTTTCTCTTCATGGTTCAATGGGCGACTCGACGGTGGATTTACTGGACATAACACGCCAACCAAATGGAGATTTATGGATATAATAAATGACTTTTTCTAACAAAAGCATTGGATGTCTTGCTTGGACACTTTGGGTCGCCCTCAGCAGAAGATCATCAAAGGTAAGCAATTTATTTTAGCTCTTATGTGTTTTGTGAGACCCGCAATGGTTATGGAATTATGCTCATGCATAAATATGAGGTGCTATCCTCAAACAATCAAATGTTGTGCTTTCGCCGTAAAGCCTTTCTGAAATCTGACAACGCTGTGATATTGCCAAGACTCAGAGCTTTTGATGACTATGAAGGACTTGTATATTGATGCATGTTTAACAATTCAACTTTTGGATTTTGAATTTGGAGCCTCGCATTTCCCCGGGTAGTGTCGGGAATGGGGCGCTAGCGCCCAAATGATCCCTAAATAACACAAGACTTGGAAAGAAACAAAAAACACAAAACACAACAGTATTAACATCTTAGGGAGCGGCTCCCAAGGTGACGGTTTTGGAGAGTCTGGCGTGCCCAAAGTAAAATGCCTCCCACTCAGGCCCAGAAAATAGGATATGCACATAATTAGTACTATTGGATAGGAAAAACTCTAAGTTTCTAAGAGTGTTAAAATATTGTCTGTGAGAAAAAACCATCCGGAAATCAGTTTCTGGTGACCTTTGGCTCTCTTAGACACACTCCCTATTGAATCCATTTGTTACCAGGACTGAGACTGCAGTACCTATGGCTTCCACTAGATGTCAACAGTCTATATATAAAGCCTCAGAGATTGGAGTAAGCAGGAAGAATAGGTACAGGAAATGGCCAAGGTAGCTCAGATGTCAACAAGTTTTCTCGTACGCGAGTCTGGCTGCGCGCCCCACTTTATTTTACCTCTATAACGTTTAGGTGACCATCCGAGTGAAATATTATTGCTAATATTCATAAAAGGATAGCTAAGGATGCATTTTAACTGGTATTTGATTTGTTTAGGAAGACTTTATAGGTATATTTGAACACGTTCTCTTCACGTTTCAATTCGACGTTGGATTTTCTGAACATAACGCACCAACCAAACAGAGATTTATGGATATAATAAATGACTTTTTCTAACAAAAGAACCATGGATTGTCTTTGTTGGACACTTGGGAAGCCCTCAGTAGAAGTTCTTCAAAAGGTAAGGGATTTGTTTTCGCTGTGAAATGTGTTTTGTGTGAACCGTGATGGTTTATGAATTTATGCTAATTTCCTCCAGACACTTTCCAGAGACTGTTGACATCCAGTGGAAGCCATAAGTACTGCAACCTGTGTCCTATTCCCCATTGATTTATATTACCAGGCCTTCAAAGTGAGAGGAGGGCAACAGAAAAAGGAATTCCGGACAGAAATTTCTCGGGTTTTTGCCTGCTATATCTGTTCTGGTATACTCACAGACTATATCTTAATCAAATCAAATCAAATCAAATTTATTTATAAAGCCCCCCTTACATCAGCTGATGTCACAGAGTGCTGTACAGAAACCCAGCCTAAAACCCCAAACAGCAAGCAATGCAGGTGTAAAAGCACGGTTTTAGACACTTCAGTGTTTCCTATCCAATAGTACTAATTATGTGAATATCCTAGTTTCTGGCCCTGAGTGGCGGGCATTTAACTTTGGGCATGTCAGACAGGCGAAAATTCGGAAAATGGGACCCTAGCTGTAACAGGTTAACAATGTGGTAAGTTATGTGTGTGTATATATATGTATGAAAACCAAAGTCTGAAATCCTGACAATTCCCACTCTCTCTTCACCTGACTCTATGCCTCCAGGATACTTTTCTGCTGGAATAAAGGCCCTAAAAAACCTGTCATTTTCACTTTTTCCCCCATCTCCTTCATTGCCACTTGATAGGCACATCACCTGATAGGCAAGTGCATATCCCCTGATCAATACTACATCCTCTTGAGGTAACTTAGCACTGTATATGCCCTCACATTGATGCCTTCAACATGTTGTTTAGAGTACAATTACCCCAACATCTATCATTTTTTTATATGATGCATAACCAATAAAACAGCTAACCCAACTATGATGTTAAAGTAGCTCCTAGACCCAACCCATCTGCATGTATGTCTACAGTGGAATCTAGTCTCTCTCTCTTTATCTCCACTTCCTCTGTCATGGTGTCTCCAAGCTCACCCATTATGCAGCTGGACCTTACTTCTCGTGAGAACTATGCTCCCACCGAAGAGAGACATGACATTCTTTATCGCTGCAGGTGCTGTAAGGGGTACTGTGTGTGGACCAGACCAACGCTGTCCGAACACCCCAAGCCTGATGTATCTTGATGTACACTCAATCTCCAGGATTCAGCCCATGTACTTGGTTATCTCTGGCTCCTTATGTGCTGCTTTCACACTGCATCACATGTGTCATCTCCTGACAACATAGACTCTCTTCTTATGGCAAGATCACTAATTTGTAATATTTAAATAACAGCCCTATGTAAACATTCGGTTTCAAACACCTTGCGTCCTGCTACAGATACATTTACACATAACTATAGCCTAATTACGGTCCCTACAGCAACTGCCTTAACTTCTTACGGAGTGGAGGGGCGCTAGCTCCCGACACTACCCGGTGAAATGTAAGGCGCCAAATTCAAAATCCAAAAGTTGAATTATTAAACATGCATCAATATACAAGTGTTTCATAGTCATCAAAAGCTCTGCTTCTTGGCAATATCACATCGTTGTCAGATTTCAAAAAGTCTTTACGGCGAAAGCACCACATTTGATTGTTTGAGGATAGCACTTCACATATTCTTCCCATTACCATAAATTCATAAGCCTTCACGGTTCACAGCGACAACATTTCACAGCAAAAACAAATCAATTACCTTTTGAAGAACTTCTGCTGAGGGCTGCCCAAGTGTCCAACGAAGACAATCCATGGTTCTTTTGTTAGAAACAGTAATGTATTATATCCATAAATCTCCGTTTGGTTGGCGCGTTATAATAAGAAAATACAGCGTTGACTCGTCCATTGAAACGTGAAGAGAACTCGTTCAACTTATACCTATAAACTTGTCCAAGAACAATCAAACATAATTGTAAATGTATCCTTAGGAACACTTTTATGTATAAATAGTATAATATTTCAACCGGAATATAAACTGGGCGATAAGAAAGGAAAATACCACAAAGCGCGCCAGCCGGGAACGCGCATTTTCTTCTATTGATATCTGTGTGGCCACTTCCTTATTCGTCTTCTTCTATGCTCTAAAAGCATCTAAAAAGAATCAGAACACTTTCTCGAGACTGTTGACATCCAGAGGAAGCGATAGGTACTGCATTCATATGCCCTTATATGGGCATTTTCATAAGGGAGGGGTTCCAAATGAGCCAATGTGTTAAAACCACTTATTCCAGGAAATTCAGAAATTCCTCAGGTTTTTGCCTGCCGTATACGTTCTGTTATACTCACAGACAAAATGTTAACACTTTTAGAAAATTCAGAGTGTTTCCTATCCAATGGTACTAAATATGTGCATATCCTATTTTCTGGGCCTGAATGGGAGGCATTTTACTTTGGGCACGCCAGGCTCTCCAAAACGGTCACCTCGTGCGCTGCTCCCAAAGAAGTTAAACAACTGCAGTCATGGATTGCCTTAGTTGTCAGTCTTGTGGCTGTTGTAGTCTTTTCACTGTAGAAAAACAAGGATATCTAAACTCAGATGGTAGAAAAAGCGAGACACCTCACTCCCTCATTTATTTGGATAAGGGAGGGGCCACGCGAGGGGGTCCCAAGTGATGCATGAGCAGATGCTCGTCCCCTCGCCTCCTGCCTGTCTTCCTCATCTTACCTCTGGAACAGCACCTTAGGCTTCCACCTTTTATTATGACGGTGTCAGTACATGCTCCAGGCTACTCTGAATGCAGCAGGAAAATGGTAAGTCAACATGATGTATAAAAGTGTCAAGTTAAGATATGTTTTGATGACTGGCAGGTAGGCTGATTCTTATTCAATCTGGGAAATGTCATAACAATTGCAATTCCTCTCAGGTATTTTGTACAGTTAAAAATCAAATGGCCCAGATCTTGCATAATGACAGATTGCGCACAAGGAAGTTCACAAAAAGGGTTTCATTTGTTCTTAGCATACATTAAACAATTGTCAAATTCATGTTTTTTATTTTTGCTACATGCAACAGCAAAAAGCTGGCAGCGTTCCAGGTAGTATTTTTTGCAGTTGCGCTCTCAGAAGTCTCAGAAGATTGCAATATAGTAATGTCACATAAATGGGTTTCCTGACGTGATGCATACTTCTCCAAATGTTGTGAGATCTGATAATTTAACTTTCTCTCAGTATAGTTGTAGGTCTAATCCCCTCAAATTCAAATCTGGACCTCTAAGCCAGTTACACTGCTTGTTTTTAATTCTTCCACTCTAATCAAGGACTGATTTGACCTGGGTCACCAGGTGGCTGCCATCAATAATCAGGTAGAACAGAAAACCAGCAGTAGTTCAGTCCTTGTGGGGTAACGTTTGAATACCCCTGGCCCCTAATCAATTTCTATAGCTACACATGAGTTTAATAGCTGTGCACATAATCCTATTAGGCCTACGTCTTCATGGACTACATTTGAAAATGTTCTTATTTTGGGCCAGGGGTATTCAAATCTTGAAATGGTGCTGGTGTTGTTCTACCTGATAACTGATTGCACCCACCTGGTGTCCCAGGTCTAAATCGGTCCCTGATAGAAGGGGGGAAAAGCAGTGGAACAGGAACTGGCCAGATTTTAATTTTGGGGTTTTAGGGCATGAACTGGTATGGTCGGATTTAGCTAAAACATAGTTATTTGCTGGTTAAACATCTTGTTGACATTTCATCCAAGCACACCTTGACTTGCTTTACACACCTTTACTGCAGAAACATTTTCTCATGAAATCATGTGACTTATAGTTAGAGAAAAGGATTCCTGTTACCGCGCTCTGCTACAAGCAGAAAACAAATTATGGACGGACCAAAAATATGACATCTGTTCGCATTCAATTATGAGAGTATTTTGTCAGTGCTGGACAGATACCTTGATTTAATAAGACACTCTTATTTATATGTACTGTAGCCTATATTGGTCAATAAGTCCAGTCCATGTACAAGCTGGACGACAGGTAGCTGATTTCCCCCTCATTTTATTGAGTGCATAACTGAATATACTTATTACAGAAGATTATGCATTTGCTAATACTGTTTATGTAAGTTCATGTTACAAGCTTTGTCATTGCTTGTTTTGCAACAAGCATTTTGTTTTTTCAATGAAAATATTGTTTCTTACTCTGTTTCCACTGCTCAAGACTTTTGATGGAGAGCAACGCCTAAGGCCAGAGACAGACGACGGTAAGTGCATGTACAATCAATAATTAACTGACCCAAAAGTAGTGTTTTGAGACCTTTAGTGATAGCTTATAACGTGAACAATGATGAACATACAATAAAAAAATGATTTGTTGAGATATAATTTGTTACTCCTTATTCTGAAATGCATTTGTGTTCGTAAATACAGTTCCAATTGTCTGTTTTTTCTCTCCTGTCATGTCTTCACCAGTGCTGCCCCCTCCTGGTGATATCCAGATCCT
Source organism: Brachymystax lenok tsinlingensis (assembly GCA_030435695.1). Classification (NCBI taxonomy): domain Eukaryota; kingdom Metazoa; phylum Chordata; class Actinopteri; order Salmoniformes; family Salmonidae; genus Brachymystax; species Brachymystax lenok. The sequence continues at coordinate 1,097,193 of CM059810.1, forward strand.
TTTGCTGACATCAGACTCTGTCTGAGCTGGGGTTCTCCTGAGGGGGTTGAAGGACCACACAAGTTTAGAATGAACTGAGAATGTGACTGAGAAACAAGCTCATCAAGAATGAAAGATGTGTATCAGCTTGAAATAAGCAGTCTCCAACCTGGTGAGAAGTACCAGTTCAGTGTGGCCACAGAGAGAGAAGATGGAAGACAAAGCAGATGGGTCTCAGCATCTGTAACCACAGGTAAATAGTTTGGTTGTAGTTTTTACTTACATACTTAGTTGGGTTTTAGTAGAGATTGTTATGGACTCAACTGTGCTGATCAATGGTGAACAGAGTGAACCAGTCTCTACAACCATCTGCACTAGTAGGAGATCTACCTCACCTTGTTACAGCTCATCATCTCTTTACCAGTAACCAGAACAGACATTTTGTTACATTATAAATCAACTACTGTTGTGACTTCTGTTTTTAGCTTATTTCTTCCCACATTATCCCTGGACTTATTCTACTTTTCCTCCTGTGGTATATTTCTGGAGTTAAACTGCAGCCCTGACAAAAATATATTTTCCCTTAGTACTTCCTGCTCCAGACCAGCTGACTGTTGACTCAGTGTACACCACATCAGCTGCTGTTAGCTGGAGCCAGCCACCAGGATTGGACCAAACCCAACACCTTTACCAGATCTCCTACCACTGTCCAGGGACAGAACCACACATCATTACCACATCTTCACCCAGCATCACTCTCTCTGACCTGCAACGTGGCTCTAAATACTCAGTCACTATCTGTGCTGGGTTGGACGATGGGTGTGTATCTCCCTCCTATGTGACAGACTGTATAAAGGTAAAAGGTTAGGTGGATGGACAATTGGTCACTGTTTACGACAAGCCAAATAATGTCAATCACCTTGACCACAAGTAAGGACCAACTTTAGAAAAAAATTATGTCATGCAATTTCCAGTCAGATCATTCTGTTTTACATACAAACACCTTCCTTTTTTTGTTTACAATTTATTTTAGAAGTCCCAGCACCAGGAGACTCGGCTATAAAGAATCTGAAATCTACCTCCCTCTCTGTAAGATGGACCAAGACTCTCAGACTGGACCAAAACCCTCAACGCCTCCTCATATCTTACTGCAGCCCAAGAACAGAGCCCATGGCAGCATACACTGACGACTGTCACAAGACACTCTCAGACCTACGGCATGGCACTCAGTACACCATCAGTGTCTCTACTGTGCTGAACAATGGGGAACAGAGTGAACCTGTCTCTACAACCATCTGCATTAGTAAGGCCTGCGCTTGCCGACTTGTTGTAAAATTGTTTCAAAAACGAATATCGGAACCTAGTACCAATTCTCACATATGATAGATAGCAAGCTACTCAGTTTACAACTGGGGGTGGAAGTGGAACAATTTGAACTGGGGGAAATGTTCCACTTCAAGCCCCGCCTTGTTTTGTCAAAAGAATCAGTGAGTATTAATTGAAAGTGTAGGCCTCCTTGTTTCTTAAATGTTTCCACTGATTCATTAAGTCATCGTTAACTTGCTTGAAGTGTATAGTCTATAGACCATCAATGTTAGTCGCTGGAGTCCAGAAGCTCTAAACTAAAAATGTAGCTTATTGTATTGACGTATAGAGGAAGAGAACCTCTGCAAAATTGACAAATCTTGATAAATGTTTCAGTAAAATACTTTTCCTTCAAGAAAATGAAAGCCTACTGACATGGGTGATGCCGTCCATTCTTCCTCTCACATTGTGGAAGGAAAATTATTTTATTCAAAACACTTTGTCAATGTGCTAACATAAGATCAGGTGTCAAAGATAACAAGAGTGTCCTCGTAATCCAACAGAACTCCATGATGAGGTCCGGATTGTGCTGGTGGGGAAGACTGGAGTTGGAAAGAGTGCAGCAGGAAACACCATCCTGGGGAGAAAAGCTTTTAAGTCTAAATTATCTCCCTCCTATGTGACAGACTGTATAAAGGTCAAAGGTGAGGTGGATGGACAATTGGTCACTGTTATCGAGACTCCAGGTGTTTGACACCAACTGTACCAAAGGGGAGGCAATGATAAAGATAGCAAAGTGCATCTGTCTCTCTGCTCCTGGTCCCCATGTGTTCCTGATTGTGACCCAGCTGGGTAGATTCACACCTGAGCAGAAGGAAATACTGAAGATCATTCAGACAACCTTTGGAGAACGGGCTGCAAACTATACAATGGTCCTATTTACCATGGAGATTATCTCAAGGGAACATCAATTAAAGAATATCTGGATGATTCTCCAGATCTTCAACGTTTCATTAAACAATGCCATGGGGGATATCATGTCTTCAACAACAGAGATCAGAATCCCTCTCAGGTCACTGAGCTGCTTGAGAAGATAAACAAGATGGTGAAAAGAAATGGAGGAAGATACTGCACCACTGAGATGTTCCAAGAGGCTGTGAGAAAGATTGAAGAAAATAAACCGTGGCTCCTGAGAGAGAACAAAGAGAAAAGACGCAGAGAGATGGAAGAACTGAAGGAACAGCCTGAAGGAGAGCGTCTAATGGAAGAAGAAGAGCTGAAGGAAAAACATGAAAGAGAAGCTACAGAGCTGAAACATATGCATCACCTTCGAGCTGGATTGGTGCTATAACTGAAACAGTTGTTGGAACAGCTGTTGGACCAAAGGTCGAGTCGGTGTGGGGCAAGTATTGGAGCTAGAGTAGTAGATAGATGCAGGACTCAATGAAAGTCCATAGCTAACAGTGCTGTACATTGTACAAGTTGTTTGACTTTTAGTTTCATATATTCATATATCAGTCAATGTTCTGACTTTACTTAGTGTCTCTGCCTTGCCTGTTCCTGTTTACTGCTGGAGAACTACACCAATGCCACTACACCAAAGAGATGTTTCAAGCGACAGAGTGGGAAGTAGTAAAACAAGGGGATTCGGACTTCATTATTTGATATCTAGTCTACATTAATATGTCAATCAATGCTTAGTGTCTCTGCCTTGCCTGTTCCAGTGCTGTAGAACAAGCCACTACACCGAAGAGATGTTCCAAGAGGCTGAGAGAGAGAAGTAGTAAAACAAGAGGATGCTGTGAGTCTAACATTATCGTCAGTCATTGTTCAGACTGGATGGTTGGTTGATTTCAGAAAAAGATCTCAGCATTCTTTTACATAAATGCATGTAACATATCTCTTAATTCATCTGCTAAACATCAAACAAAGATGTACATGATTTATCATTTATAGTATTTTTTACATAATTGTTTATAAGAAAATCAATTATTGAATACATGTTGTTAAATTCTGGTGATTGTTGCTATATCAATCAAAATAAGTATGGACAAATAGAGTGAAGTAAAGGGACAGATGGAGGGAGAGATGAGGAGAGAGGGAGAAAAGTGTACAAAGAGCAGGTTAAAAGAAAATATGTGCTGTAATTTAATCTCTGTGACCACTCTCTTTATATCATAAACACATAATATAATTAATATTGGGTTTCTGTACCCACAAGCATTTCTCTAAACTCGCATTAACATCTGCTTACCATGTGTATGTGACCAATAAAATTTGATTTGATTTTGACTTGATTTTGGACCAGTCCTTAGTATATTGTTGTACATGTAATTACAGTATTATTGATGTACAAATATTGAATGTTGTTTTTAGGTTATTTGTTGGTATTTGTATGTATTGCTATAGCAACAATTCCTCCTAATACTGTTAGCTTTTGTTGTTTAACTGTAACATTATAATAATAATTGTATTTGTAAAAAGAGCTACGCTATATTATCAAAATGATGCTTATAGTTTCAGCCAATAGTTTTGAAAGTAGTGCTCAAGCCAAAACAGGACCCTGACAGTTGTGTACAATAGAGTATTATAACATCCATTTTGTATGATATGTTAGGTCCTGCAAAATGTTTTTACAATACCAGTCAAAAGTTTGGACACACATGATCATTATATATATATTTTACATGTGGAGATCATCCGTTCACCTACACTGTGTCCCACAAAGAGACGGCAGTTGAAACAAAAATCTGAAATTTGGACTCATCAGACCAAAGGACAGATTTCCACCGGTCTAGTGTCCATTGCTCGTGTTTCTTGGCCCAAGCAAGCTTCTTATTATTATGGTGTCCTTTAGTAGTGATTTCTTTGCAGCAATTTGACCATGAGGGCCTGATTCACACATTCTCCTCTGAACAGTTGATGTTGAGATGTGTCTGTTACTTGAACTCTGTGAAGCATTTGTTTGGGTTGCAATTTCTGAGGCTGGTAACTCTAATGAGCTTACCTCTACAGCAGAGGTAACTCTGGGTCTTCCTTTCCTGTGGCGGTCCTCATGAGAGCCAGTTCCATCATAGTGGTTGATGGTTTTTGCGACTGCACTTGAAGAAACTTTCAAAGTTCTTGAAATTATCCGTATTGACTGACCTTCATATCTTAAAGTAATGATGGACTGTGGTTTCTGTATGCTTATTTGAGCTGTTCTTGTCATAATATGGACTTGGTGTTTTACCAAATAGGGCTATTTTCTGTATAACAACCCTACCTTGTCACAACACAGCTGATTGGCTCAAACGCATTAAGGAAAGAAATTCCACAAATTAACTTTTAACAAGGCACACCTGTTAATTGAAATGCATTCCAGGTGACTACCTCATGAAGCTGGTTGAGAGAATGCCAAGAGTGTGCAAAGCTGTCGTCAAGGCAAGGGTGGCTACTTTGAAGAATCTATATTTTGATTTGTTTAACACATTTTTGTTTACATCATGATTCAATATTTGTTATTTTATCGTTTTGATGTCTTCACTATTATTTTATAATGTAGAAAATAGTAAAAATAAAGAAAAACCCTTGAATAAGTACGTGTGTCCAAACTTTTGGCTGGCACTGTATACGATAAGAATTCCAATTCGTACATTATGTTACGAATTTGTAAGTGCTTAAGGTCCAGGATTGCATCCTTAACAAATATTGATAAATGATTTTATTGTTATTGATCAGAGTCTAAGAGCAGAGTAATGGTCTGATTATAAAATAGTGATGTTAATATATCACTAGAATTACAATAAATGTTCATTCAAGTACTTTCATTTCTTTTATTATTTATGTACCTAAGGGGAAATACATTAAAATGAACTTGGTCAACAAATTTTCTTTTTCTTTAAATGATAAATGTTGACCTCAAACATAGATCAGACAGCATGATACAGTATTCTTATCTGCATTTTGTAATCCCGTGACAGTTGTAATCACTCTTTTGTTCCTCCAGGTGGCGGCAGAGGACTTTGTGGAGCTGATGGGTCCTAAAATGTCAGAGATGTCAGACATGATAGGAGCTCAGGGATGATATATTTCAAAGTTACGACTGTGCAGTAGTATTTAACATTTAATCTATCAATTTCACAACTACCTTATACACACAAGTGTAAAAAAGGAATGAAAAACAATATGTACATATAAATATATGGATGAGCGATGGCCGAGCGGCATAAGCAAGATGCAGTAGATGGTCTAGAGTACAGTATATACATATGAGATCAGTAATGTAGGATATGTACACATTAAAGTGGCATTGTTTAAAGTGGCTAGTGATACATTTATTACATCCAATTTTTTATTATTAAGTGGCTAGAGATTTGAGTCAGTATGTTGGCAGCAGCCACTCAATGTTAGTGATGGCTGTTTAACAGTCTGATGGCCTTGAGATAGCTGTTTTTCAGTCTCTCGGTCCCAGCTTTTATGCACCTGTACTGACCTCGCCTTCTGTATGATAGCGGAGTGAACAGGCAGTGGCTCGGGTGGTTGTTGTCCTTGATGATCTTTTTGGCCTTCCTGTGGCATCGGGTGGTGTAGGTGTCCTGGATGGCAGGTAGTTTGCCCCCGGTGATGCGTTGTGCAGACCTCACTACCCTCTGGAGAGCCTTACGGTTGTGGGTGGAGCAGTTGCTGTACCAGGCGGTGATACAGCCCGACAGGATGCTCTCGATTGACTTGAACGAATTGCAAAAATCGCTGAAGCTGGAGACTTATATTTCCCTCACTAACTTTAAACATCATCTGTCTGAGCAGCTAACCGATCGCTGCAGCTGTACATAGTCCATCTGTAAATAGCCCACCCAATCTAACTACCTCATCCCCATATTGTTTTTATTTACTTTTCTGCTCTTTCGCACACCAGTATTTCTACTTGCATCATCTGCACATCTATCACTCCAGTGTTAATTTGCTAAATTGTAATTACTTCGCCACCATGGCCTATTTATTGCCTTACCTCCTCACGCCATTTACACACACTGTATATAGACTTTCTTTTTTTCTATTGTGTTATTGACTGTACGCTTGTTTATTCCATGTGTAACTCTGTGTTGTTGTTTGTGTCACACTGCTTACTTTATCTTGGCCAGGTTGCAGTTGTAAATGAGAACTTGTTCTCAACTGGCTTACCTGGTTAAATAAAGGTCAAATAAAATATATATAAAAAAATACATCCCTTCTCTCTCTCCCTCTCTCTCCCTCCCCCTCTCCCCCTTCATCTCTCCCTCACCCTCCTGCCTCTTCCCCATGCTCCTCCTCTCTCACCTTCGAAGTTCACCCAACCATCCTTTTTCTTGTTGAAAGCATCCCTGAGCTCCTTCACTCCTATCATGTCTGCTTTCCCTGCCAACATGTTAGGACCCATCAGCTCCAGAAAGTCCTCTCTGCCGCCACCTAGAGGAATATTCAGTTGACTGGGGGCTGAAAGGGATTAATGGAGATGGGGTGAAGTAGGAGAATTAGTTAACCATTAACAGATAACATTTATGGTGGTACAAAGTGTCACAAACCAAACCTGTTTTGAAGGAACACATTTCATACTCTACAGTTTCTAGAGCTCTGTTTACAGTCAATATTAGCAGAGAACTGGCAAGGAAAGCTCAACTAGTCGGTCAAGAGGAAGGGGCAGCGGTTGGGCTTCTCCCAGGTATGTATGTGATCAATCATTTGACAGTAACATGAACTATATGTAGTTGATTAAAGTGTTTGTTACATGTAGCACTGAAACTTCATGAAAGGTATTTCATCTTATTTATTGTTTCTAATATGTTTCTACAACGTGTTTTGTAATTAGGAAATGTTTTACTGTTGTTGATCAAACTAACGTGTCATTGAAAGTGACCCTCAGTCTACCGTCAAAACGGTGCCAGAAAAAATTGTTAAAAGATAAAAACTACTGTGCATGTAGACAATTCAACTTGAAAGTATTCAAGGAACATTAATATGTTCTAGTAATTATTTATTTTATATATATACACACACACTTCACCTTTATTTAACTAGGCAAGTCAGTTAAGAACAAATTCTTATTTACAATGACGGCCTACCCCAGGCCAACCTGAACGACACTGTGCCAATTGTGCACCGCCTTATGGGACTCCCAATCATAGCCGGTTATGATACAGCCTGGAATCGAACCAGGGTCTGTAGTGACTCCTCTAGCACTGAGATGCAGTGCATTAGACCACTGCACCACATGGGAGCCCTATATTGTTATATTGTTGGTTGATCATCATTTAATTTTTACCAAATGTATTTCAGTCAATCAAAACTATGACAACGTATGACTTGATTCTGTTGTGACAATCATGTCAAACTGTTTTTGACAGAACCTTATATTTAGAAATAATATTATTTGCTAATATGTTCTTACAATTCTTTGACATATCATTGCTTTAACTAATCAGAATCATAGACAACAAGGTAACCTTGAAAGTGTACTTGCTTTCAGATGTCTTTATGATTATACGGTCAGGAACTATCAGGTACTCTCTTCATAATGTCAGTAATAAGAGTGTCTGTTATATATTTACAGACTGATGCTGTGCTGACTCATTCTTAGACTTTGTGATCTCTGGCAATCTATATGACATGGTACAAACTATGTTATAGCCTACAGTACATTTGCTCCAGGTGACTCTAAGTGTAGCAAGACATTGTCATGGTAATTGTGCACATTCAAGTTCACGAAAATGGTTTTACAATTAACATCAGGCCGTAGCTTATATGTGTACTATGTAGCACATGGGAATGCGTGAAACTGACTCCTCACCCTGAATTGTTCCCACTCACTCACACAGACGGAATGCCATCTTGCTTTTGAGTTCATGGGTTGCGTGTTAATGAATTAGGTTAAGTTAAGTTAAGGCTAGGTTAATGAATCACTGTTCTCCATCAGATAAATATGGCCTAAAATGGCATAGTGGTGTATACTTAAGCAATAAGGCCAGAGAGGGTGTTTTTTTAAATATATTTTTTATTTAACCTTTATTTAACCAGGTAGGCTAGTTGAGAACAAGTTCTCATTTACAACTGCGACCTGGCCAAGATAAAGCATAGCAGTTCGACACATACAACACAGAGTTACACATGGAGTTAACAAACATACAGTAGAAAAAATAAAAATAACTCTATGTACAGTGTGTGCAAATGAGGTAAGATACGGGAGGTAAGGCAATAAATAGGCCATGGTGGCGAAGTAATTACAATATAGCAATTAAACACTGGAATGGTAGATGTGCAGAAGATGAATGTGCAAGTAGAGATACTGCGGTGAAAATGAGCAAGATAAATAAATAAATACAGTATAGGGATGAGGTAGTTGGATGGGCTGTATACAGATATGTACAGGTGCAGTGATCAGATGAAGAATTTAGTTTTACTTCCATTTAAGAGCAGTTGGAGGCCACGGAAAGAGAGTTGTATGGCATTAAAGCTTAGTTAACACAGTGCCCAAAGAAGGGCCAGAAGTATACAGAATGGTGTTGTCTGCGTAGAGGTGAATCAGAGAATCACCAGCAGCAAGAGTGACATCATTGATGCATACAGAGAAGAGAGTCGGCCCGAGAATTGAACCCTGTGGCACCCCCAAAGAGACTGCCAGAGGTCTGGACAACAGGCCCTCCGATTTGACACACTGAACTCTATCAGAGAAGTAGTTGGTGAACCAGGCGAGGGAATGTTTGAGAAACCAAGACTATTGAGTCTGCCAATAAGAATGTGGTGATTGACAGAGTTGAAAGCCTTGGCCAGGTCGATGAATACGGCTGCACAGTAATGTCTCATCGATGGCGGTTATGATATCGTTTAGGACCTTGAGCGTGGCTGAGGTGCACTCATGACCAGCTCTGAAACCAGATTGCATAGCAGAGAAGGTGCAGTGGGATTCTAAATGGTCTGTAATCTGTTTGTTAACTTGGCTATCGAAGACCTTAGAAAGGCAGGGTAGGATAGATATAGGTCTGTAGCAGGTTGGGTCTAGAGTGCCTCCCCATTTGAAGAGGGGGATGACCGCGGCAGCTTTCCAATCTTTGGGGTTTTCAGACGATACGAAAGAGAGTTTCAACAGGCTAGTAATAGGGGTTGCAACAATTTCGGCAGATAATTTTAGATAGAGAGGGTCTGGATTATCTAGCCCGGATGATTTGTAGGGGTCCAGATTTTGCAGCTCTTTCAGAACGGCTATCTGGATTTGGGTGAAGGATAAATGGAGGAGGCTTGGCAAGTTGCTGTGGGGAGTGCAGCGCTGTTGACCGGAGTAGGGGTAGCCAGGTGGAAAGCATGGCCAGCCGTAGAGAAATGCTTATTGAAATTCTCAATTATAGTGGATTTATCGGTGGTGACAGTGTTTCCTAGCCTCAGTGCAGTGGGCAGCTGGGAGGAGGTGCACTTATTCTCCATGGACTTTACAGTGTCCCAGAACTTTTTTGAGTTTGTGCTACAGGATGCAAATTTCTGCTTGAAAAAGCTAGCCTTTGCTTTCCTAACTGCCTGTGTATATTGGTTCCTAACTTCCCTGAAAAGTTGCATATCACGGGGGCTGTTCGATGCTAATGCAAAACGCCACAGGATGTTTTTGTGCTGGTCAAGGGCAGTCAGGTCTGGAGAGAACCAAGGGCTATATCTGTTCCCTGGTTCTACATTTTTTGAAAGGGGCAAGCTTATTTAAGACGGTGAGGAAGGCACTTTTAAAGAATGACCAGGCATCCTCTACTGACGAGATGAGGTCAATATCCTTCCAGGGTACACGGGCCAGGTCGATTAGAAAGGCCTGCTCGCTGAAGTGTTTTAGGGAGCGTTTGACAGAGATAAGGGGTGGTCGTTTGACCGCAGACCAACTACGGATGCAGGCAATGAGGCAGTGATCGTAGAGATGTTGGTTGAAAACAGCAGAGGTGTATTTGGAGGGCAAATTGTTTAGGATGATATCTTTGAGGGTGCCCATGTTTACGGAAATGGGGTTATATCTGGTGGGTTCATTGATAATTTGTGTGAGATTGAGGGCATCAAGCTTAGATTGTAGGATGGCCGGGGTGTTAAGCATGTCCCAGTTTAGGTCACCTAGCAGCACAAGCTTTGAAGATATATGGGGGGACAATCAGTTCACATATGGAGTCCAGGGCACAGCTGGGGGCAGAGGGTGGTCTATAGCAAGCGACAACGGTGAGAGACTTGTTTCTGGAGAGGTGGATTTTTTAAAGTAGAAGCTCAAATTGTTTGGGTACAGACCTGGATAGTATGACAGAACTCTGCAGGCTATCTCTGCAGTAGATTGCAACACCGCCCCCTTTGGCAATTCTATCTTGTAGGAAAATGTTATAGTTAGGGAAATTTCAGGGTTTTTGGTGGTCTTCCTGAGCCAGGATTCAGACACAGCTAGGACATCCGGGTTGGCAGAGTGTGCTAAGGCAGTGAATAAAACAAACTTAGGGATGAGGCTTCTAATGTTAACATGCATGAAACCAAGGCCTTTACGGTTACAGAAGTCAACAAAAGATAGCGCCTGGGGGATGTGAGTGGAGCTAGGCACTGCAGGGCCTGGATTAACCTCCACATCACCAGTGGAACAGAGGAGGGGTAGGATAAGGGTATGGCTAAAGGCTAAAAGAACTGTACGTTCAGAGCAGAGAGTAAAAGGAGCATATTTCTGGGCATGGTAGAATAGATTCAAGGCATAATGTACAGACAAAGGTATGGTAGGATGTGAATACAGTATGAGGTAAACCTGTGCGTAGAGTTACGATGAAAGAGATATTGTCTCTAGAAATATAATTTAAACCAGGTGATGTCACTGCATGTGTGGTAGGTGGAATAAGGCATATTGAGCATGGTTAGAGACTCTACAGTGAAGTAAAGCAATAATTACTAACCAAACCAGCAGTGGACAAGGCACATCGACATGAGCGAGAGGCATGCGTAGCCGAGTGATCATAAGAGTGAGTGGCTTCAGGCAGCTATCGGGCCGAGGCTAGCAAGCTAACAGAAGGGCCTTGGAGGGATGTCGCGACGGAAGAAAGTCTGTTGTGGCCCCCTCGTGCTATTACGTCGGCAGACAGATCAGCAGGGCTCCGTGTGGTAAACCAGACCAATTGGCAAAATAGTTGTAGTGGCCAGATAGTTTGTCCGGTGGGCCTCTTAAGCTAACAGTCCGATGTGCTCTTGGCAGCTAGCGGGCCACGGCTAATAGGCTAGGGGACATTCGGTGGACGACGCAACGGCAGAGCCAGTTGAGAAAAACCCTCGGGCGAATCACGTCGGTGGTCTAGTCGTGATGGGTCGGCGGGGTCCGGGCCAGTTGGCAAAATAGGTATAGTAACCCAAGGAGTGGCTGATGGACCTCTTTGGCTCGCCGGGATATGGGCCTAGCAGATGGGCCTAGCAAGGCTAGCACCAGGCTAATTGTTCTTGCTTCGGAATAGAGACGTTAGCCAGGAGTGGCCACTCGGATAGCAGCTAGCTAGCTGTGATGATCCGGGTGAAAAAAAAAAAATTTGAGCTTGCGGTAGGAATCCGGAGATTTGGAGAAAAATACGTCTGATTAGCTCTGGTTTGAGTCGCGCTGTGCAGACTGGCGAGAGTTGTCCGTGCTAGAGGTAGCTGATGTCCGCCACCAGTGACTAGGTGACTACTAGCTAGTAGTTAGTTAGCTGGCTAGCTTCTGATTTGGGGTTCCGGTTCAGAAGACGGATCAGCAGGGCTCCGTGTGGTAAAAACCAGGCCAATTGGCAAACTAGGTATAGTGGCCAAAGAATTTCTCCGATGGGCCTCTTAAGCTAACAGTCCGATGTGCTCTCCACAGCTAGCAGGCCGTGACTAGCTAGTAGCCAGTTAGCTGGTAGCCAGTTAGCTTTTGATGAGGGAAAAGAAGGAAGCCTGTACATAATAAAAATATTCCAAAGCATACATCCTGTTTGCAACAAGGCACTTAAGTAATACTGCAAAAAATGTGGCAAAGAAATACACTTTTTGTTCTGAATACAAAGCGTTATGTTTGGTGCAATCCAACAAAACACATGACTGAGTACCACTCTTCATATTTTCAAGCATGGTTGTGCTGTATCATGTTATGGGTATACTTATCATCGATAAGGACTAGGGAGTTCTTTTTTTATAAAAAGAAACTGAATACAGCTAAGCACAGGCAAAATCCTAGAGCAAAACCTGGTTCAGTCTGCTTTCCAACAGACACTGGGAGACGAATTCACTTGTCAGCACGACAATTACCCAACACACAAGGCCAGATCTACACTGGAGTTGCTGGCTAATGACAGTTTTGACTTAAATCGTCTTGAAAATCTATGTCAAGACTTGAAAATGGCTATCTAGCACAGGAGGTTGGTGGCACCTTAATTGGGGAGAGTGGGCTCGTGGTTATCCATTTATACCATTCCAGACAATCTCTACAGCCAGACATTGGCAATAGAATGGCCTTACTGAAGAGCTCAGTGATGTTAAACGTGCTGTTATTGTGAAGTGGAAACGTCTTAGAGCAACAACGGCTCAGCCGCGAAATGATGAAGGCCAGAAACGCTCACAGAAAGGGAATGCTGAGTGCAGTCTGTCCTTGTTTGCAGCACTCTTAACTGAGTTATAAACTGCCTCTGGAAGCAACATCAGCACAAGAACTGTTCGTTGGGAGCTTCATGAAATGGGTTTCCATGGCCGAGCAGCTGCACACAAGCCTAAGATTACCATGCGCAATGCGAAGCGTCGGCTGGAGTGGTGTAAAACCTGCCACCATTGGACTTTGGAGCAGTGGAACGTATTCTCTGGAATGATGAGTCACACTTCACCATCTGGCAGTCCGACGGACAAATCTGGTTTTGGCGGATGCCAGGAGAACGCTACCTGCCCCAATGCATGTAATGCCATTCTAGACGATTCTGTGCATCCAACTTTGTGGAAACAGTTTGGGGAAGTCCCTTTCAGCATGCCAATGCCCCTGTGCACGAAGCGAGGATCCATACAGAAATGGTTTGTCAAGATCGGTGTGGAAGAACCTGCACAGAGCCCTGAATTCAAACCCATCGAACACCTTTGGGATGAATTGGAATGCCAACTGCGAGCCAGGCCTAATCGCCCATTATCCGTGTCCAACCTCAGTAATGCTCTTGTGACTGAATGGAAGTAAGTCCCTGCTACAATGTTCCAACATCTAGTGGAAAGCCTTCCCACAAGAGTGGAGGCTGTTATATCAGACTATGCATAGATGACAAACAGAGAGTAGCAGCAGCGTAAAAGAGGGGTTGGGGGGACACAATGCAAATAGTCCGGGTAGCCATTTGATTACCTGCTCTGGAGTCTCATGGCTTGGGGGTAAAAGCTGTTGAGCCGTTTGGTCCTAGGCTTGGCGCTCCGGTACCGCTTGCCATGTGGTAGCATAGAGAACAGTCTATGACTGGCGTGGCTGGGGTCTTTGACATTTTTTAGGGACTTCCTCTGACACCGCCTGGTGTAGAGGTTCTGGATGGAAGGCAGCTTAGACCCAGTGATGTACTGGGCCGTACGCACCACCCTCTAGTGCCTTGCGGTCAGAGGCTGAGCAGTTGCCGTACCAGGCAGTGATGCAAACAGTCAGGATGCTCTCGATGTTGCAGCTGTAGAACCTTTTTGAGGATCTGAGGACCCATGCCAAATCCTTTTAGTTTCCTGAGGGGGAATAGGCTTTGTCGTGCCCTCTTCACGACTGTCTTGGTGTGTTTGGACCATTCTAGTTTGTTGGTGATGTGGACACAAAGGAACTTGAAGCTCAACCTGCTCCACTACAGCCCCGTCGATGAGAATGGGGGCGTGCTTGGTCCTCCTTTTTATGTAGTCCAGAATCATCTCCTTTGTCTTGAACACGTTGAGGGATAGGTTGTTATTCTGGCACCACCCGGCCAGGTCTCTGACCTCCTCCCTACAGGCTGTAGTCATTTAGGCAGGTTAACTTAGTGTTCTTGGGTACAGGGACTATGGTGGTCTGCTTGAAACATGTTGGTATTGTTGGTCAGCACATGCCCAGAGCACTGTCTGGCCCCGCGGCCTTGTGAATGTTGACCTGTTTAAATCTTACTCACTTTGGCTACGGCGAGCGTGATCACACAGTCATCCGGAACAGCTGTTGCTCTCATGCTTGCCTCAGTGTTGCTTGCCTCGAAGCGAGCATGGAAGTGATTTAGCTCATCTGGTAGGTGCGTGTCATTGGGCAGCTCGAGACTGTGCTTCCCTTTGTAGTCTGTGATAGTTTGCAAGCCCTGCCACATAAGACGAGCGTCAGAGCCGGTGTAGTACGATTCAATCTTAGTCCTTTATTGGTGCTTTGCCTGTTTGAAGGTTCGTCGGAGGGCATAGCAGGATTTCTTATAAGCTTCCGGGTTAAAGTCCTGCACCTGGAAAGCGGCAGCTCTACCCTTTAGCTCAGTGCGAATGTTGCCTGTAATCCATGGCTTCTGGTTGGGGTATGTACGTACCGTCACTGTGGGGACGATGTCCTTGATGCACATATTGATAAAGCCAGTGACTGATGTGGTGTACTCCTCATTATTCCAGTCTGTGCTAGCACTGGTGCTTCCTGCTTTAATTTTTGCTTGTAAGCAGGAATGAGGAGGATAGAATTATGGTCAGATTTGCCAAACGGAGGGCGAGGGAGAGCTTTGTACGCGTCTCTGTGTGTTTTTTTTCTTCGTCTGGTTGCGCATATAACATGCTGATAGAAATGAGGTAAAACTGATTTAAGTTTCCCTGCATTCAAGTCCCCGGCCACTAGGAGTGCCACCTATGGGTGAGCAGTTTCCTTTTTGCGTATTTCCTTATACAGCTGACGGAGTGCAGTTTTAGCGCCAGCATCCATCTGTGGTGGTAAATAAACAGCCACAAAAAATATAGATGAAAACTCTCTTAGCAAATAGTGTGGTCTCCATCTTATCATGAGATACTCTACTTCAGGCAAGCAAAATCTAGAGACTTCCTAAGATTTCGTGCCTCAGCTGTTTACAAGCATGCACAGACCCTTTACTCCTGTAGCTCCCCCCACCAGCCTCCACTGATACATACAGTCTAATACTCAATGGGGAGGGTTTGAAAGGCAACAACATCCAGGACACCGTGCCCCTAGGATGACTTGGGATAATGAGAATACACGACACATAGCAAATGAGAAGGCCATATTTCATGATTGCCGATCTGTTAACGCAGATACATCCTGACCAAATACACACTATCACTGGCTTGCAAAATATGCTTTTCTGGACTTTTAAACTGTTGCGAAAAATACCCATTACTGATCCAAATGGTTGCCTACTCAGGCCTAAACTAGATAATTGTTTTTATTTCGGCATTCAAAATGCATGGCTTTTTAGCGGTTATTGAAATGGCATATTCACTGCAGTTTACTTTACTCACAATATTTTTTTTTGCATTCTGTTATAACCTAGGTATTATCATTTTATTGTCCCTAAAAAATATTAGTAGTAATTTTGGCTAAACATCTCTCTGTCTTCACGGTTATCTTTGCGCAATTACGCAGCTGACATTCCTCTGCCTCTTAGCTACAGCCATTCCTACTAACTCATGGAGTCCCAGGAAAAGCTATACTACAATAGCTTGTTGTCCACTTAATATTTACTACTACTAGCCAATTGAGGAGAGATTCCAGCTTGCTCTTGCTTGCTGAATGTAAAAAAGGGGAGTGAAAGGAGAGTGAGAGAACCGTGATGGTTTAATCAAAATTTCCTACACCGTATGTGTAGCTTGCTAATGTACCTTTCTGGAGCTTTTAAACTGTCGAGAATAAACCCATAACTGATCCAAATGGTTGCATAATCAGGCCTAGGCTCTATGCAGTTATTTCTCGCATGATCATCAAACAGGACGTTTGAGAAGTTATTCAAAGTAGCCTACATAACTGCAGTTTACAGCCCTAGACAACAATTGAGTACTCACTTGACATCAATAATTCATTCCTTATTACACTGTGTTGTAGCTTAGGTAGAATAATTGTCTTGTCTAAAAACGTAGGTCTAATTAATAGTGTAGTTTTGTGTGTCAGAAACTGTAGAGCGCATCAGCCTGGAGGATTGCACAGATCTGCTATGTCATAATCTGTTAACTTTTTTCTCGCACTTTAACAGGTAAATATTTATAGCCCCTAGTATTTAGCTAATGAATGGCCTAATATCTAGCTAATATTTAACTTCTTACATCGGCTACACATCTCTATCCTCTCTCTTCCAGCTGTTCCGTGCGCAATAGTCTAGGCTACAAAAGCGTCTCCGCTATTCCTCTTCACGTGAAATCCCAGGAAAACATATACAGTGGGGAAAAAAGTATTTAGTCAGCCACCAATTGTGCAAGTTCTCTCACTTAAAAAGATGAGAGAGGCCTGTAATTTTCATCATAGGTACACTTCAACTATGACAGACAAAATGAGGGAAAAAAATCCAGAAAATCACATTGTAGGATTTTTTATGAATTTATTTGCAAATTATGGTGAAAAATAAGTATTTGGTCAATAACAAAAGTTTATCTCAATACTTTGTTATATACCCTTTGTTGGCAATGACAGAGGTCAAATGTTTTCTGTAAGTCTTCACAAGGTTTTCACACACTGTTGCTGGTATTTTGGCCCATTCCTCCATGCAGATCTCCTCTAGAGCAGTGATGTTTTGGGGCTGTCGCTGGGCAACACGGACTTTCAACTCCCTCCAAAGATTTTCTATGGGGTTGAGATCTGGAGACTGGCTAGGCCACTCCAGGACCTTGAAATGCTTCTACGAAGCCACTCCTTTGTTGCCCGGCGGTGTGTTTGGGATCATTGTCATGCTGAAAGACCCAGCCACGTTTCATCTTCAATGCCCATGCTGATGGAAGGAGGTTTTCACTCAAAATCTCACGATACATGGCCCCATTCATTCTTTCCTTTACACGGATCAGTCGTCCTGGTCCCTTTGCAGAAAAACAGCCCCAAAGCATGATGTTTCCACCCCCATGCTTCACAGTAGGTATGGTGTTCTTTGGATGCAACTCAGCATTCTTTGTCCTCCAAACACAACGAGTTGAGTTTTTACCAAAAAGTAATATTTTGGTTTCATCTGACATTCTCCCAATCCTCATCTGGATCATCCAAATGCTCTCTAGCAAACTTTAGACGGGCCTGAACATGTACTGGCTTAAGCAGGGGGTCACGTCTGGCACTGCAGGATTTGAGTCCCTGGCGGCATAGTGTGTTACTGATGGTAGGCTTTGTTACTTTGGTCCCAGCTCTCTGCAGGTCATTCACTAGGTCCCCCCGTGTGGTTCTGGGATTTTTGCTCACCGTTCTTGTGATCATTTTGACCCCACGGGTGAGATCTTGCGTGGAGCCCCAGATCGAGGAAGATTATCAGTGGTCTTGTATGTCTTCCATTTCCTAATAATTGCTCCCACAGTTGATTTCTTCAAACCAAGCTGCTTACCTATTGCAGATTCAGTCTTCCCAACCTGGTGCAGGTCTACAATTTTGTTTCTGGTGTCCTTTGACAGCTCTTTGGTCTTGGCCATAGTGGAGTTTGGAGTGTGACTGTTTGAGGTTGTGGACAGGTGTCTTTTATACTGATAACAAGTTCAAACAGGTGCCATTAATACAGGTAATGAGTGGAGGACAGAGGAGCCTCTTAAAGAAGAAGTTACAGGTCTGTGAGAGCCAGAAATCTTGCTTGTTTGTATGTGACCAAATACTTATTTTCCACCATAATTTGCAAATAAATTCATAAAAAATCCTACAATGTGATTTTCTGGAATTATTTTCCTCATTTTGTCTGTCATAGTTGAAGTGTACCTATGATGAAAATTACAGGCCTCTCTCATCTTTTTAAGTGAGAGAACTTGCACAATTGGTGGCTGACTAAATACTTTTTTTCCCCACTGTAGGCTACAAAAGGTATAGGACATTTATTTAAAAATGTTTTACACTAGACCTAAAAGCCTTTTCGTGGAGAGAAGCAGGATTGCTCTTGCTAATTTCCAAATGTAAAATAGGCCTAGGCCAAAGGAAGCAGAGAAATTAGCACAGCAAAAAAGAAGATCCAAACGAATCCTTAGAAAAATAGAAATCACTTGCAAACCACTTGAACAACGAGGCAAATCAAATCAAATTTAATTTGTCACATACACATGGTTAGCAGATGTTAATGTGAGTGTAGCAAAATGCTTGTGCTACTAGTTCCGACCATGCAGTAGTATCTAACAAGTAATCTAACAAATTCACAACTACCTTATACACACAAGAGTGAAGGAATGAATATGAGTATGTACATATAAATATATGGATGAGAGATGGCTGACCGGCGTAGGCAAGATGCAGTAGATGGTATGGAGTAAACATTATATAAATGGCATCGTTTAAAGTGGCTAGTGATACATTTATTTCATCCAATTATAATTATTAAAGTGGCTAGAGATTTGAGTCGATGGCCGAACAGCATAGGCAAGATTCAGTAGATGGTTTAGAGTACAGTGTATACATTTGATATGAATAATGACGGATATGTAAACATTATATACAAAATTGTTTAAAGTGGCTAGTGATACATTTGTTACATCCAATTCCTATTATTTAAAGTGGCTAGAGATTTAAGTCAGTATGTTGGCAGCAGCCAACTCAATGTTAGTGATGGCTGTTTTGCAGTCTGATGGCCTTGAGATAGAAGCTGTTTTTCAGTCTCTCGGTCCCAGCTTTGATGCACCTGTACTGACCTCGCCTTCTGGATGATAGCGGGGTGAACAGGCAGTAGCTCGGGTGGTTGTTGTCCTTGATGATCTTTTTGGCCTTCCTGTGACATTGCGTGGTGTAGGTGTCCTGGGGGGCAGGTAGTTTACCCCCGGTGATGCTTTGTGCAGTCCTCACTACCCTCTGGAGAGCCTTACGGTTGTGGGCGGAGCAGTTGCCGTACCAGGCGGTGATACAGCCCGACAGGATGCTCTCGATTGTGCATCTGTATTTTTAGTGACAAGCCAAATTTCTTCAGCCTCCTAAGGTTGAAGAGGCGCTGTTGCGCCTTCTTCACCACACTGTCTGTGTGGGTGGACCATTTCAGTTTGTCCGTGATGTGAACTTAAAACTTTCCACCTTCTCCACTACTGTCCCATCGATGTGGATAGGGGGGTGCTCCCTCTCCTGTTTCCTGAAGTCCACGATCATCTTGTTTGTTTTGTTGACGTTGAGTGAGAGGTTATTTTCCTGACACCTGGGGCCCCAGTGTTGAGGATCGGCAGGGTGGAGATGTTGTTTCCTACCCTCACCACCTGGGGCCGGCTCGTCAGGAAGTCCAGGACCTAGGGTCTCGAGCTTAATGGTGAGTTTGGAGGGTACTATGGTGTTAAATGCTGAGCTGTAGTCGATGAACAGCATTCGTACGTAGGTATTCCTCTTGTCCAGATTGGTTAGGGCAGTGTGCAGTGTGATTGCGATTGCGTCGTCTGTGGACCTATTGGGACGGTAAGCAAATTGGAGTGGGTCTAGGGTGTCGGGTAGGGTGGAGGTGATATGATCCTTGACTAGTCTCTCAAAGCACTTCATGATGATGGAAGTGAGTGCTATGAGGCAATAGTCATTTAGCTCAGTTACCTTAGCTTTCTTGGGAACAGGAACAATGGTGGCCCTCTTGAAGCATTTGGGAACAGCAGACTGGGATAAGGCTTGATTAAATATGTCCGTAAACACACCAGCCAGCTGGTCTGCGCATGCTCTGAAGACGCATCCAGGGATGCCATCTGGGCCGGCAGCCTACATGCTTAAATGTTTTACTCACGTTGGCTGCGGTGAAGGTGAGGCCGCAGGTTTTGGTAGCGGGTCGTGTCGGTGACACTGTATTGTCCTCAAAGCGAGCAAAGAAGTTGTTTAGTTTGTCTGGGAGCATGACATCATGGTCCGCGACGGGGCTAGTTTTCCTTTTGTAATCCGTGATTGACTGTAGACCCTGCCACATTCCTTTTGTGTCTGAGCCGTTAAATTGTGACTCTACTTTGTCTCTATATTGACGCTTAGCTTGTTTGATTGCCTTGCAGAGGGAATAGCTGCACTGTTTGTATTCAGTCATGTTTCCGGTCGCCTTACCCTGGTTAAAAGCAGTGGTTCGCGCTTTCAGTTTTCCGTGAATGCTGCCATCAATCCACGGTTTCTGGTTGGGGAAGGTTTTAATAGTTTCTATGGGTACAACATCACCGATGCACTTGCTAATAAATCAGCGTATACATCAATGTTGTTGTCTGATGCTGTCCGGGAACATATCCCAGTCCACGTGCTCGAAGCAATCTTGAAGCATGGAATCAGATTGGTCGGATCAGCGTTGAACAGACCTGAGAACGGGCGTTTCCTGTTTTAGTTTCTGTCTGTAGGCTGGGAGCAACAAAATGGAGTCGTGGTCAGACTTACCGAAAGGAGGGTGGAGAATGGCCTTGTATGCATCACGGAAGTTAGAACAACAATGATCCAGGATTTTACCAGCCCGGGTCGCACATTCGATATGCTGATAAAATTTAGGGAGGCTTGTTTTCAGATTAGCCTTGTAAAAATCCCCAGCCACAATAAATGCAGCCTAAGGATATGTGTTTTCCAGTTTACATAGAGTCCAAATAATTTCTTTCAGTGCCGTCGATGTTTCTGATTGGGGAGGGATATATACGGCTGTGATTATAATCGAAGAGAATTCTCTTGGTAGATAATGCGGTCGGCATTTGATTGTAAGGAATTCTATGTCAGGTAAACAAAAAGGACTTGAGTTCCTGTATGTTGTTATGATCACACCATGACTCGTTAATCATAAGACACACACCCCCGCCCTTCTTCTTACCAATTAGATGTTTAAGTCGGCCTGATGCGTGGAGAAACCAGGTGGCTGTACCGACTCTGATAACGTGTCCTAAGTGAGCCATGTTTCCGTGAAGCAAAGAACGTTGCCGTCGCTGATGTCTCTCTGGAAGGCAATCCTTGCTCGGATTTCGTCTACCAGAGACTGGACATTGGCAGGTAGTATACTCGGGAGTGGTGCGCGATGTGCCCGTCTATGGAGCCTGACCAGAAGACCGCCCCGTCTACCCCTTCTTGTTTGCAACGAAACTGTCCCTGTTTGCAAATCATTAAATCTGAGATGTCATTAGGAATCTGAGCTTGGTACATTCCCAAGTTAGGCCTACCTTTCCACCCCAGACAGAGAAGGCCTACCTTTCCACTCCAGACAGAGTAGGCCTACCTTTCCACCCCAGACAGAGTAGGCCTACCTTTCTTCCCCAGACAGAGTAGGCCTACCTTTCCACCACAGATAGAGTAGGCCTACCTTTCCACCCCAGACAGAGTAGGCCTACCTTTCTACCCCAGACAGAGTAGGCCTACCTTTCCACCCCAGACAGAGTAGGCCTACCTTTCCACCCCAGACAGAGTAGGCCTACCTTTCCACCCCAGACAGAGTAGGCCTACCTTTCCAACCCAGACAGAGTAGGCCTACCTTTCCACCCCAGACAGAGTAGGCCTACCTTTCTACCCCAGACAAAGTGGGCCTACCTTTCTACCCCAGACAGAGTGGGCCTACCTTTCCACCCCAGACATAGTGGGCCTACCTTTCCACCCCAGACAGAGTAGGCCTACCTTTCCACCCCAGACAGAGTAGGCCTACCTTTCCACCCCAGACAGAGTAGGCCTACCTTTCCACACCAGACAGAGTAGGCCTACCTTTCCACCCCAGACAGAGTAGGCCTACCGACTCAGAAAAATGTAAGCTTTAACTGCTGGCTACTTTTCTAACAGTGGCTTAACACAATGAGAGAAGGTCATAAGTGTTTCCCCAAAAAATGTCTGGCTTTAAACATCTTCTACTATACAGAAAGTTAATAGCTTAATCATTTGATAGTGACAGAATTAAATTGCTTCTCTCAAAGAAATGAAACAATGACATCCTCATATGCATCGGAGTCTTTCCTGGGTATTTTACATCTTGTTTCTAGCATAAAGCACCACGGACCAAAGCCCTGTTATATATCACTTTATATAATCAGAATTGTTTTATTTTCTTCAAAGTCTTATGCTAACAAGGGGTAGGCCTGTGCAGTTTTCCATCCCAAAAATAAATAAAAGGCCTATGATATACCCTCTCATAGGCCTTCAATTCCAGTCTTGGTTTTAACATAAAACTGCAATATATAATAATGTGAGTTATAGATCTGTAATCTGTCATTCCCGTTGAAAGTAAGTCTAAGAAATGGTATCTGTTCTATATGTACTATTTCTATTCTTCCTGATCATAAGTTTTGTTTTTGCTTCTTTTACTTCTGGTTTTGTACACCAGCTTCAAACAGCTGAAAATACAATATGATTTCTGCATATTGCACCTTTAACAGCCCTTCGCTGACACTGAGGTAGGCTATTTAAAGAGTGCATGGTGGGTGGAGGAATTGACCAGATCTATGGGTATAGCAGCCTATAGTATAATTTAGTCTGTCAAACAGGTAGGCCGACCTCTTATTTCTTATATAGGAATATTTCTCATTCTAAAACACTGAGAAATATTTAACTTCCATCAATTACCAATTACATGGACTAGAAAAAATACTAAAACCTCCTTTTGACTGAAATGGAAAAAGCATGACCTTCCACCATTTTCCTCTAGGTAACCATTCTGTACATTTCAATATTTCCCTTATAATCATAAGAAAATACAACATGAAGAGGACGTTACAGTGTATTGTAGTATTTATCAATGCATTTATCACTAAGTGTTTTAGGCTACAAAACACCAGTATAAACCCCCAGAGCAGGGAAGCAGTATTTCTTTGTCTAAAAGATTTTGTCAATATCTGGAATTTACTCTTCTGATTTACAGATTGATATGGGACCAGACCAGTCCTCTTCAGGATTGTGAGGCCTCCTCTCTGAGAGTTATAATGAGTTATCATCAGGGGGCTGAGGGTGGAGCCATCCCTAAAGAAAGACAGAAGGATGGGTCACCATACAAGGATCTTGATGAGACCATGGACCCTGATATGTGTGTGTCCAATTAAGCATGAGCTGCACTTTTCATGATGTCTGTTTCCATTGCAGTTGTCAGGATGAAAGTTTATTATAAAGTAATTACTGGCATTATAAGCAAGGTATAGTAATAGATAACATTTAAATGTTGTAAGTTTCAATTTCAACTGTATGCAGTCTCCAGTGATACAATGGTGGAACTCAGTTTCCCCCAATTTAATTGAATACAACAATGGAAAAAAAACATTGAACTGCAACTTAAGTATGAATTGTGAGGTAATCAAGAAAAGAATATAAACAACATAATAACTAGAAGCACCTTTGTTCTCCGTCACTCTCCAGTGTTCTAGTGGACTCACAGCTGGGTGTAGGAACGTCTGTTTTATACACGTGGACACTGTGAACAGAGTAGATTTAAGCTTCAGCTTTAGAGAAATTTCTTATAGTGATATGGTCAACACAAACAGAGTATGAGTTTGATGGTAATAAAATACTGCAGTGTATTGGCATACTGAAGGGGATAACAGAGAATTGTGAATAAATTAAAATCCTTTATACTGAAATGCACTTAGAGTAATTCCTTAATTAGTAATAATATATTCCTAATAAGTATATTATTATTAGAAGCCAAACCAATACAACCCATGCAGTGTTGTATGACCCATGTGTATAACATTGATATCACATACAGTGGGCTCCAAAATTACTGGCACCCCTGACTGGCAATGCACAAACAATACTTAAAAAAATATAAACAATATAATTATAGAGATAAACTCAAAATACCAACATGTGATAAATTCTTTACTTTATTAATGTTTCAATGGAACCAACCAAAATCATAAAATTATTTAATACAAAATAAATGTAACCAAAATCAAGGTTTCCTAATTATTGGCACTCCTCATTCAGTACTTAGTGCAACCACCTCTGGCAAGGATAACAGCATGGAGTCTTTTCCTGTAATGTTTGACAAGGTTAAGGAACACATTTGGAGGGATTTTGGACCATTCCTCTATGCAGATCCTTTCAGGATCCTTCACATTATTGGGTTTGCGCTTATCAACTGCCCTCTTCCACTCAGCCCACAGGTTTTCCATTGGACTGAGGTCCGGCGACTGAGATGGCCATGGCAGAACATTGATTTTATTGTCACTGAACCATTTCTGTGTGGATCTTGAGATATGTTTCGGGTCATTGTCTTGTTGGAAAGTCCACCTACGGCCAAGTCCAAGCCTTCTGGCAGAGGCAACCAGATTGTCAGCCAAAATTGCCTGATACTTGGTGGAATTCATTATGCCATCAATCTTAACCAGTGCCCCTGGACCTCTGGAATTAAAACAGCCCCAAAACATCACTGACCCCCCTCCATATTTCACTGTGGATATGAGGTGCATCTCCTTGTATGCATCTCTGTTTCGACGCCAAACATGCCGATGCTGTATCTGACCAAAACGTTCAATTTTTTTCTCCTCTGACCAGAGCACCTTCTTCCAGTCATAATTTAAATGACGTTTGGCTCCAAGCACTTGTGTCTGTGTCTTGGGGTCAGAAAGGGCTTTCTTCTGGCAACCCTTCCAAGGAGCCTGTGGTTGTGGAGGTGGCGTCTGATGGTGCTTTTTGAAACCTGTGACCCCAAGACGCCACCAAGGCCTGCAATTCTTTCACAGTGATTCTTGAGGATTTTGTTACTTCTCTCACCATCCTCCTCCCTATCCTGGGGGGCAAAATGCATTTGTGTCCTCTACCCGTGAGGTTTTCAACTGTTCCATATCTTTAGAATTTTTTAATAATTGCCCTGCCAGTGCTCAGTGGTATATTCAATCGTTTGTGGATCTTCTTGTAGCCATTACCAGATTTATGTCTCTTTTGAACTGCCAGTTCTTTTGTTTTCTTCATGGTGTTGGATGACAAAGGGATATTGCATGCGTGTTACCTCATTTTTATACCCTAGTGAAACAGGAAGTGATGTTATGGCTCAATATGGTTCCTTAAGACTTAGATAAACTTAAATAAGTGGAATTTAATTTGTGGTTTAATTTTGGTTGATGTTATTTACAATAATCTTTAAGGGTGCCATTAATTGTGAAACCTTGATTTGGAGCACATTGATTTTTAATTAAATCAATCAATTATTTTGGTTGGATCCATTGAAACATTAATAAAGTGCAGTATTTCTCACATTCTCATTTGAGTTTATCTCTATAATTATATTGTTAATATTTGTTTAAGCATTCTTTGTGCATTGCCAGTCAGGGGTGCCAGTAATTTTGGAGCCCACTGAATATTTCTTGTCAGTTTGAATTGAATATACAGTCTTTTACTGCTTGCAGAGTCCATATGGAGAGACCAGAGTCACCAGCCCCCAGTTACCTATCAATGTTGACTGACCAATCTATGGATCCACCTAATTATTTCAAGGAAGGAGCCTTTACTCAAAAAGAGGGGTAAGACGTTTTTTATAGAACTTTATAATGGTGATCTAAATATGAATTAATTTGTTGACTTTTCCACCAGACATATGGTAGGTCTAATAACAATGATACTATGGTGTTAGCACTTACTTTATTTTTATTTTTATAACTAATCCAGATGTTCTTTACAATTCAGACATCAGATTTGCCACCAATGCTCCTTATAGGACACATCACTGCAATCTATACTCCTCTGTAAACTGGTCATCTCTGTATACCCGTCGCAAGACCCACTGGTTGATGCTTATTTATAAAACCCTCTTAGGCCTCACTCCCCCCTATCTGAGATACCTACTGCAGCCCTCATCCTCCACATACAACACCTGTTCTGCCTGTCACATTCTGTTAAAGGTCCCCAAAGCGTGCCGTTGTCTGTGCCCAGTAATGTCTGTGCCCTGTTTTGTGCTGCTACCATGTTGTGTTGCTGCCATGTGGTTGTCATGTTGTGTTGCAGCCATGCTATGTTGTTGTCTTAGGTCTCTGTTTATGTAGTGTTGTTTTGTCTCTCTTGTCGTGATGTGGGTTTTGTCCTATATTTTAAATGTATTATATTTTTAATCCCAGCCCCCGTCCTGCCTTTTGGTAGGCAGTCATTGTAAATAAGAAATTGTTCTTAACTGACTTGCCTAGTTAAATAAAATAAAAATAAATACCAATCATTTGGTTCCATTATATGGGACAAACTGATTAAAGTGCAGGCATATCAAATATTTGAATTGTTTGACAATGTATTCAATTAATATCTGACTACAACCCCTCAACATTTTGCATTACTGTAACTTGTAGGGTTCATCTGGAGAGAGCAGAGTCACCAACTCAGAGTTTTGTATCAGAGAAGACTCACCAATCAGTAGATCCCCCTGGCTCTTTAAAGGAGGAGACCTCTACTCAACAAGAAGAGTGAGATCCTACACTGTGCTCTTCCACATTCTTATCCAGAAGTTGTGAGGATGACTAATAGAACAATCTGAATATTATGTTGTGATATAGCTACTACTCATTTAATACTTCTCATTTCATTATTTGTTGAGGTAGGAACTGATACTGAATCACATGTTTAATATAAACTCAGGAAATCTAGGAAGATACTGTAGTATTATGTAATTATGTTGTTTCTTCATCTTCCACTGAACAGCGTCCGACCAGGAGAGGTGGTCTGTGATATATGTGAACTCAAAGCTGTGAAGTCCTGTCAGACCTGCACTCAGTCCTACTGTGAGACCCACGTTAGGAAGCACTACACACTACCTAAACTACAGAGACACACACTGGTGGATGTGACTGGAGACCTGGAGGAGAGACTCTGTCAGGAACACCACAGAGCTCTGGAGGTGTTCTGCAGGACAGACCAGAAGCTGATCTGCAGTCTGTGTGTAGTAACAGAACACAAAGGACATGATATAGTCTATGATGAGATAAAACAAGCAGGAAGACAGGTACGTTCTGTTCTCTTGATATTTGCTTATGTTGTGTTGTCACATTGTCAGAGTTTATAGTTTCTATTGTTTTAGAATGAAGACTTGTCATGTAAACTATGTGCAAGTACGCTAGTTCCATTTTCTTATTGCCTCTTGTTCTATTCTGATACCAGGTACCAGACGAAGAACAAAACCAGAGACTGAATTTAATTGAAGGTATGTTCAAACCTTTACTGTATCAGCGTACGGTTTCATAGTTGATAAAAAACAAATGACGCAACAAAGTTATTGACATTTGTCAAAGTTGTTAAATCTGCAGTACAAACAATATCAATGCGGCCACCCCATAACTGTTGGGGGATGGGATGAGGGATGGGCCTGGAGAAATGTCACCACTGAAATGCATAGAAAGAGCTGTGAGTGCAAGGACTGACCGTCCATGATATTAACATTATTGTTTTAACCATGTTTTGAGGCTTAAGTGTTTTCTTTATAGGTGTGTAGGCTTTACATTCAATTTTTTTTACAAACAATGACGTAACAGACAGGTGCTGGATAGAACAGGGCCAATAGAGACCTGAACTGGGTACTGGATCATGGACACACCATACTTGTATTACAATAATATAGATTAAATTGCATACAATAAGGCTGGGGGCAACACTGTTCTCAGAATGCAATTAACAAAATGGCGCTTTAGTGTTGCAGGTCTTTGAAACAGCAGGAGACCAAAACCACTCAATAGTTAGTCCCTGGAGGCACAACAAACCACTCAATAGTTAGTCCTTGGAGGCACAGCAAACTACTCAATGGTTAGTCCCTGGATGCACAGCAAACCACTCAATAGTTAGTCCCTGGAGGCACAGCAAACCACTCAATAGTTAGTCCCTGGAGGCACAGCAAACCACTCAATAGTTTGTCCCTGGAGGCACAGCAAACCACTCAATAGTTAGTCCCTGGAGGCACAGCAAACCACTCAATAGTTAGTCCCTGGAGGCACAGCAAACCACTCAATAGTTAGTACGTGGAGGCACAGCAAACCACTCAATAGTTAGTCCCTGGAGGCACAGCAAACCACTCAATAGTTAGTCCCTGGAGGCACAGCAAACCACTCAATAGTTAGTCCCTGGAGGCACAGCAAACCACTCAATAGTTAGTCCCTGGAGGCACAGCAAACCACTCAATAGTTAGTCCCTGGAGGCACAGCAAACCACTCAATAGTTAGTCCCTGGAGGCACAGCAAACCACTCAATAGGTAGTCCCTGGAGGCACAGCAAACCACTCAATAGTTCGTCCCTGGAGGCACAGCAAACCACTCAATAGTTCGTCCCTGGAGGCACAGCAAACCACTCAAGTGAAGTACAGCAAACTTAGGTTCAAAGGCTGTGTTTAGACAGGCAGCCCAATTTGATGCACAACCATATACCCATGTGCATCAGAATCACGTCTTTCTTTCAAAATGAACATGTTTGCAGCTTGTTTCTAGCCTAAAGCATCGCTGAGTTAAGCTTTATTATAGATCGCTTTATTTAAATCGGGATCCATTTTTTACCCTACAAAATCTCAAGCTTTTTGCACTTTTTATTTAACAAGGGGTATATCATACCCCCATATAGGATAGTGTGCGGGTCTCCATCTCTCCTAGTATTAGCATAATAAAAACAGCCCCATACAATTCCATCAGCTTAGACTAGAGATATGTTTCTTTGCATTGGATGTGTCTCAAATCGCCGCATCCGCCTGTATCACACTTCTGTGGTGAAAAGTGGCAGAGCGAGAGAGGTGTTTGTCAGGCCATGAGACATCCCAACCATCGGTCTTCTCACATAATCATCTGTAACTTCCAAACGGTTTGGCCTACAAATTATTACCCCTCTGTCCACAGGTGAGACTCTCACGAACATGTACGTGTCGGTTGTTTTGCTCTAGTACTTCCACAGGCCATCTGAAGGTCCCCCAGTACCAGTTGAAAAGATGCATGGAAATATATATGGAGACTGTTTAATGCCAAAAATATGGGGTTAAATATATGTAAACAAAAAATGTTTCCTGGTCTTTCTTATATCTCTCAGATATAGAAGATACACTTCAGAACAAACTTCCCTTTGAATACAAACAGTGAATCTGTTTGTATGGGCTAATAGCAGTAAAGACCAATTACGTAAAATTCAAAATCAAATACTTAATGATCCATGGTATGACCTTCTTAAAACAATTCCATATAGGTTAGTAGACCCCCCTCCAGGCTTAGATAGCTCCCTTTGAATTGTCTTATTCCCTCTCCAGTGCTGCCCCCTCCTGGTGACATCCAGTTCCTGTCGGTGACATCAGACTCCGTGTCTCTGAGCTGGGGTTCTCCTGAGGGGGTTAAAGGACCACACCAGTTCAGAGTGACCTGGGGATGCGATGGGGAACTCAGCAGCCTAAGAGTTAAAGCTGTGCTTAATATTAAAATAAGGGGCCTTAAACCTGGTAAAAGATATGAGTTCAGCGTGGCCACAGAGGGTGATGAAGACAGTCTAAGCAGATCGGTCTCAGCATCTAAATCAACAGGTAAAGTTATCTTTGTTGAGATATGTCATATTTTTCTTCATGTAGTGGCCAAAATGATGAATGATTTGAATGTTCTCTTTCCTAAAACAAATCAATTTTTTTTATTAGTGGTCCCACCACCAAGGGACTTAAGAATTGACCATTCAGAGATCTACTGGACTCTCCACTGGTCCAAAGCTCACAGAATGGAGCAAACCCCTCAGTGCTTCTTCATCTCCTACAGCAGCCCAGGAACAGAGCCCAAGGCAATACATATTGAAGACTGCCATATAAGACTCTGTGACCTGCGACCTGGCACTCAGTACACGGTCAGCGTCTCAACTGTGCTGACCAATGGGGAACAAAGTGAACCTATCTCTAAAACCATCTGCACAAGTAAGTGATTTTCTATACTTTTCCAGTGCATCATCTTTGGTGTTTTTAATGGTACACTGTCAGGGAAATTTTAGAGGAAGAGAGAGACTGTAGATTCTTCCAACAACAGCTTTATTACAAGATTTGCAAAAATGAAGCAATCAACATCACCGAGAATGGTTCGGAGTTGAAAGATTAACAAACATAGCCGGGTCTCTGCTTTTATATAGAAAATACAATCCCCTTTCTGTATATACATGACAGTCAGCAGATAGTGTGTAAAAGGTAATTAGTCTTCTGTGCAGATTTTAAGATAGCCCGAGGGCTCAACCGTCTAACTGCATTCACAACAACAAACACTATATTGTACTCCTTACTGCTAGGTTCCATACATGTGACTTTCTGTAGATAGTAAACCCACGGGATTTCACATGCTGCGGTTGCACCCAATCCTCTCTTAGCTGTAAGCCCAGTCTTATGACTAAGTCACACTAAGACAAGTTTGTATCAGGTTAGAGAAAACACTAGCATATAACAAGAGACAATTCCTTAAGCAGTAAAACACGGGATAGCATGACTAATTATGTCATTTTCCACGACAACACTCAGCAAGAAAACATTATCATGTACGGCGGGGCGAACGACATCAACATAATTCAAATCTGTCAAGGCAGCCTAATTAGTCATAATTCATGCCGTCCCTTGAGGCATGCCCACATCTTGATTTAATAGGTGTTTTCATCGTTTTCTTACCTTAGAAGTAATCCATGGCCTAAGAGTGACTGCAACCTTCATTACCTTGCTGCTGTCACCACAAGCTAGTGTTAACAAACAGTTATGCTGTCCCCATTTGTTATTGCAGAGCTCAGCCTGAAATCATACATTCAGAAAGTGGGACTGACAGACCATTATAAGAAGAAGCTGTCAGTGAAAACCATGCTGGAACTTGATGACCAAGTGCTAGAAGATGCTCCAACTCCTCAATCCTCACCTTTGTGTTTTCTGAAGAAACTTGTGAGAATGAACGTGTCTGCAAGGAATGTGAAGTGCATCTTTCCAGAGGAAGAAGGTCATATAATTGTAAACCCCCTAGACATTATCACAGCCCTGTTTCTGTGCTCAGATGGTTTCCTGCAGCAGGAGATGGTCAAGAAAATGTCCATGTGTCAGTTTGCTGTTCCTCTCCTGCTGCCCAACTGTGACACAGAACAAAACACTCTGATGCTGTGGGCCTTGAGGGACATAGTGAGGAAGTTTAGACCCTCTTCACAAGCAGACAGAAAGTCCTTTATGGAGGAGAGAATTGTGAATTCTGATATTCCTATGGTGTCCTTTGTTAGGCTAGGAGAGTGTAGCTTGTCCAAGTCTCTGATTTTGAACAAGTTGCTTAGTAACCCTCAACAGTACCATGACACATTTGTTCATCATGAAATGGAATGTGGTAATGCCCCTCGTACAATCTCAGATGGTCTGGTTGAAATCAGCTGGTACTTTCCCTGTGGGAACAGAAACATAGACAGGTTCACTAAGCCTGTGTCTGTTGCCAATCTTAGAGGAGACATCAGGTTCTTTGAAAAACAGTTCACCTTTCTGTGTCAAACATCAGCTGCAGTTTACATTTTCACTGATGATTTAGAGGCAGATCTTAAGGTGTTGGAAACCAAAGACAAAAAAGCAGAGTTATTTCTGGTTGTCAACTCTCAGAAAAAAACATTCAGAGAAAACACATTGAGAAAATTCACCACAGAATTCAGTATCAAGCCAACAAATGTGATAGTTAAGGAAAATAAAAATGATGCAGAATTTGTAAAAACCTTGCAGTCATCTGTTGGTGCCATCACCGAAACGAGTCCAAACAGATTGACAATTGAAAATATGGCTGACGTAGCTCGTCAGAGTGGGATTCTGGTTGATGAAGACTGTGATGAGTGTCAGAATGCCAGGAAGATGGCAGATGCAATCACCAGCAACATCACAGACACAGTGAAATTCAAAGACAAGCAACTACCCTTACAAGGGCAAGTCTGGAAAGAGATTTCCCAGTCGGAGAAAGAAAGATGTAGACTGAGAAAAGCAGGGGGTCAAGACATTGAACACTACAAGAGCTCTCTGAAGAGAAAGGAGAAAGAACTGAGAGAAAAGCAACAAAGATTTGAGATGACAGAAGCAATAACAAACTTTATAACTGGCATGTCAAGTTCCAAAGCAGATCGATCACATTTCCTCAAATGGATGCAGATTAATCTGGACAGTCTGTCTCGGCAGAACTTGTCCGGTTTGCGGGAACGGTACAAAGAGCTTTGCCAAAGTCATCCAGAGAAAAAAGACATTGCAGATTTGGATAGGAAAATGTCTGATTGTTCCTTGGGACTTGAACACTTCCTTCGTGAGTTGGGCCAGTTGTATGAATCCTCATGCTTCCTCGCTGAAAGTAGCCAACAAAGGAAACAGATGGAGCGTCTTCCTGCATTGTGTGCTCAGATGCTGTTGGATGGTTTTCCTGTTGAGCTTCTAGATGGAGATGCATCAAATATCCCTCTGAAATGGATATCAGCTGTACTGACTGAGCTTCATACTCTTGTGGACTCTAACAGCAAGATCCTAGTTGTCTCAGTTTTAGGGGTCCAAAGCACAGGGAAGTCCACTCTCCTCAACACCATGTTTGGGGTCCAGTTTGCTGTCAGCAGTGGAAGATGCACCAGAGGGGCCTTCATGCTACTGATTAAAGTCAACAAAGAACTCAAGGAGGAGCTGAAATGTGACTTCATCATGGTGATTGACACAGAGGGGTTGAAATCACCAGAACTGGCTCAACTAGATGATAGCCATGAACATGACAATGAACTGGCAACACTGGTGATAGGACTCAGTGATGTCACTATCATCAACATCTCCATGGAGAACTCCACAGAGATGAAAGACATTCTGCAGATTGTTGTTCATGCTTTTATCAGGATGAAGGAAGTGGGGAAGAAGCCGATATGTCATTTTGTGCACCAGAATGTGCCTGACCTATCTGCTCATGACAACAACATGAGAGAGAGGAAGAAGTTATTGGAACAGTTGAATGAAATGACCCAGGCAGCAGCCAGAATGGAGAAGAAGGAGAATATCACCAAGTTCACTGACCTGATGGAGTATGATCCAGACACAAGCAGCCGGTACCTCCCAGGACTCTGGCATGGGACTCCACCTATGTCTCCAGTCAATGCTGGATACAGTGAGGCTGTGTATGATTTCAAAAAGAGCTTAATGCAAGATTTAATCAAATGCCAGAGTAATGATGACATGACACATTTCCTGAAGTGGACACAAAGCTTGTGGGAGTCAGTGAAATTTGAGAAATTCATCTTCAGTTTCAGAAACAGCTTGGTTGCAGATGCATACTCCAAATTATGCACGGAGTACAATAGTTGGGAATGGGCCTTCCAGAAGGAGATGTATTCATGGATGGTGGGTGCTGAAACTAAAATATCAAATTTTGGCATAACAGATCCAAACCCCCAAATTAGCATAAGAAACATGCAGAAGGACTTGATGAGGGAAGCATCAGAGAAGATGGTAGTTGGAGAAAAGGAAGTCCAAGACAATCTAGTGAAATACTTTGAAAAGCAAGATGGCCATGTCAATCTGGTGGAAAAATACAGGGAGGACTTTGTGTCCAGTGCCAAAACACTGAGACGAGAGACAGAAAACACAGTGAAGAACACTCTACTGGGAGCTGTTGAAATCAAAGAGGGAATGGCCAAACTGGATGACATCAAGAGTTCACAGGCAAAAACAATGGAGAAGAAGGTACTGGCTTTGCTGCAGACCTGTAGACAGAAAAAATCTGATTTATCAGAACAGGACCTCATAGAAGAGTTTCAAAGTATGTGGGAGGAAACTCTGTCTGAGATCAACTTTAGTGGTCTGCCAGAGAGAGATGTGGCTCAGGATGCCTTCCTCATGTTATGTGGAAATCTAGCAACAAGGGGCAGTCATGTCAATAAAATGTTGGTTGGAAGCAGTTTGGTGGATTGTGGGAAGACAGTCTTCGTCGTGGAATCAGAGGATTGGTGGCAGAATGCTGAAGGTCTTGCAATACACAGGGATCAAGACGATCACAGGAAAAAACTGCAACAGTTGTGTAACGACATCATTACACAGTGTCAGGACTTTATATCACAGAGGGTGGAAAGTAAAACAGGCTATCATGAGACTAACATCAAAGAGCTGCTTAACATGACTGATGAAGCACTGGAACAACACAAGAAAATAAAAGTTAGTGAGGAGTGTGAGATTTCTCTGAAACTGCACATCTGTGGCAGAGCAGCCAGAGAGTTTCAGAAGATGCATAATCATTTCATTGTATCCAATGACCCCCGAATGTGTCTGGAACAGTCTAAGAGCAAGTACCTTACTGATTTCAAAGACTTATTTCATAACCAAGACCAGTGCCAAAAGAAAGCTGAAGAGTTCACAAATCTCTTACAGCCAGCTGTACAGAACTATGTGACCAAAATGATTGGTCCTGATGTGGTTGATGAAGTGAAGACAGGTGAAGGGTCAGAGGATTACAGCACAAGAGGGGCCTTCCAGTTCTCCATTTTAAAACAGCTCCTGATGGATGAGAAATATGACAACTACAAAGAATACACAAACCATTATGAAAACTTTGTGAAGGACTGGCTGTTTGACCAAATTGCCCAACAACTCTTAAAGGACCGCAGTCTGGAGAAATTGGAGAACAAACATCTTTCAGAGATAGTCAAGATAATCACTGATGCAATTTCTAACATCAGAATATCACATAGCCCTATAAAAAATATAAAGACTTTCATTCATAGTATCTGCAGTGCCCTTGGGGAGAAGCTTGTCTTTCCAAAGGATGCTCTGGATTCCATTATGATTCTGAACAATGCAAACACAGAACAATTTGCTGACTACCTCACCGAGTTTGTGGGGGAAATGGAGCAGTCACTGGCACCTAAGTATGACAAGGAAGGAGATATCAAAGAGAGACTCAGATCTCTTCCGTTCAAGCCTCAGGACAAGATGTTCACCAGTCTGTTTGGATGTGGAGAGCAATGTCCCTTCTGCTGTGCACCCTGTGAAGCAGGAGGTAAGGAGCATGCCAAACACTTCACCTCTATTCACCGTCCACAAGGTGTCTGTGGTTGGATGAATTTAAACACAACAGTGTTAAGATCTGACATATGTTCATCCTCTGTGATTAGTGACAGACAGTTCAACACAAACCTGACTAAAGGAAAACCTCACCCCTACAAGGACTACCAGAAATATTACCCTGACTGGACCATAACTGGAGATCCCAGCATCAAGGCTTCAGACTACTGGAAGTACGTAATGGCTACCTTCAATGAGAGTATTGCTAAAGACACAAATGCACTCCCTGCTGATATCCCAGAGGACTGGAAGACATTAACAAGTGATGAGGCATTGAAGAGCTTGAAAAACGCATTCAACGTGAAATAAAGTGGAAAACGATAGCATGACTCTTCTTGACCCAAACATAGAATTGGCCTATCAAAGATTTCAGACATGGCAACCAAAAATAACTCACCAAGCATGAATGCTTCTTATCAAAAAGCCAGAACCAAGATCTTTTGAAATAAAAGTGCTAATCTCTCAATTCCAATACAATTTCACCATCGCACAGCTGATCGGGTACTTTTTACCTTTCCCTTACCTTGATTGGTTTGTTGAAGGAAGCAACTGTTGATCAAAAGTTACCACCTTTCACAATCATGAAAAAAACTAGAAAAATGTTAGACTAAACTAGGATACTGACCATCCAAAAGATACCATGGAATTCTTACCAGATAGTTGCAGATGAAAAGCCTTTGTTATATTGGCATATGAGTGTAGGAACACATTTGGCTACTGCCAACACCTTCATCAAGGCCTTGTAGCAAGGGTAGTGTTTGAGTGGCACCATGAAGACCAAGGAGCTCTCCAAACAGGTCAGGGACAAAGTTGTGGAGAAGTACAGAACAGGGTTGGGTTATAAAAAAATATCAGAAACTTTGAACATCCCACGGAGCACTATTAAATCCATTATAAAAATGAATATGACACCACAATAAACCTGCCAAGAGAGGGCCACCCACCAAAATTCACAGACCAGGCAAGGAGGGCATTAATCTGAGAGGCAAC
Source organism: Brachymystax lenok tsinlingensis (assembly GCA_030435695.1). Taxonomy (NCBI): domain Eukaryota; kingdom Metazoa; phylum Chordata; class Actinopteri; order Salmoniformes; family Salmonidae; genus Brachymystax; species Brachymystax lenok. The sequence goes on from CM059810.1 coordinate 1,133,444, forward strand.
AAAGAGAACAAAGATAACCCTGAAGAAGCTGCAAAGCTCCACAGTGGAGATTCGAGCATCTGTCCATGGGACCACTTTAAGTCTTACACTCCACAGAGCTGGGCTTTACAGAAGAGTGTCCAGAAAAAAAGCCATTGCTTAAAGAAAAAAGTAAGCAAACACATTTGGTGTTCGCCAAAAGGCATGTGGGAGACTCCCCAAACATATGGAAAAGGTACTCTAGTCAGATGAGACTAAAGTTGAGCTTTTTGGCCATCAAGGAAAACGCTATGTCTGGCGCAAACCCAACACCTCTCATCCCCCCGAGAACACCATCCCCACAGTAAAGCATGGTGGTGGCAGCATCATGCTGTGGGGTTGTTTTCATCGGCAGGGACTGGGAAACTGGTCAGAATTGCTAAAGCAACACTTGAGTGCTGGGTAAACATTTAAATGTCTTGGAATGGCCTAGTCAAAGCCCAGACCTCAATCCAATTGAGAATTTGTGGTATGACTAAGATTGCTGTACACCAGCGGAACCCATCCAACTTGAAGGAGCTGGAGCAGTTTAGCCACTGGGCAATCTAGCCACTGGGCAACAATCCCAGTAGCTAGATGTGCAAAGCTTATAGAGACATACCCCAAGAGTCCTGCAGCTGTAATTGCTGCAAAAGGTGGCTCTACAAAGTATTGACTTTGGGGGGGGGTGAGAAGTTATGCACGCTCAAGTTTTCTGTTTTCTGGTCTTATTTCTTGTTTGTTTCACAATAAAAACTATTTTGCATCTTCAAAGTGGTAGGCATGTTGTGTAAATCAAATGATACAAACTCACAAATACATCAATTTTAATTCCAGGTTGTAAGGCAACAAAATAGGAAAAATGCTAAAGGGGGTGAATACTTTCGCAAGCCTCTGTACATACTGTAGACTGACAGATACCTGCAGTATAGGAAGGAAGGTGGAGTTATACGATACTGTAGACTGACAGATACCTGCAGTATTGGAAGGAAGGTGGAGTTATACGATACTGTAGACTGACAGATACCTGCAGTATTGGAAGGAAGGTGGAGTTATACCATACATACTGTAGACTGACAGATACCTGCAGTATAGGACGGAAGGTGGAGTTATACCATACTGTAGACTGACAGATACCTGCAGTATAGGAAGGAAGGTGGAGTTATACGATACTGTAGACTGACAGATACCTGCAGTATAGGAAGGAAGGTGGAGTTATACCATACATACTGTAGACTGACAGATACCTGCAGTATAGGAAGGAAGGTGGAGTTATACCATACATACTGTAGACTGACAGATAACTTCAGTATAGGAAGGAAGGTGGAGTTATACCATACTGTAGACTGACAGATACCTGCAGTATAGGAAGGAAGGTGGAGTTGTACCATACTGTAGACTGACAGATACCTGCAGTATAGGAAGGAAGGTGGAGTTATACCATACTGTAGACTGACAGATAACTTCAGTATAAGAAAGGAGTTATACCATACATACACAATCAATCAAATGTATTTAATAAATCCCTTTTTACATCAGCAGATTCAAATTATACAGGAACCCAGCCTAAAACCCAAAACAGTAAGCAATGCAGACGTAGAGTCACGGTGGCTAGAAAAAACTCCCTAGAAGGGCAGGAACCTTGGAGAAAAACCTAGAGAGTAGCCAGGCTCTGAGGAGTGGCAAGTCCTCTTCTGGCTGTGCCAGGTAGAGATTATCATCATACTGTTGACTACTAGTTGACTTGGACTGGACTAGTCTTCAATCACAATGTTAGACAAATATATTCACAATTGTTTTTATAACCATCTTGATTAGAAGTGAATGTAGATAATGTTGTGATTACAACAAGTATATCAGTGCAAGATAGAAGTGTAACTGTAAAAATTAAGTAAAGGTAATTTTGTTGGGTTGATCTTTGGTATTGTATATTGTCTTTGGTTTGATTTAGTTTGATATTGTTTGTCATTCATTTAGTCTTTGAAAGGGATCGTAACTGAAAGGGATCCTAATGCAGAATGTGTATCATGTTATTGTGAATGGTCAATTAGAGGTTTATACGTATAAAGATGTCATTATTTTTAGATTACCATGACAATAAGCCTCTGAAACAGATGCGTACATACTGTACATTGGAAAAGGCTTTTAAAGTCCTGGTCTTCGTTTTTTACAATTGAGATGTATTGTATTAAGGGCTACTGTAGTTGCGTGCATGCTAAAAGATTATGTAACAAGTTCATTATTCTTTTGTTTAATTTTATCTGATTTAATAACAAATTGCAGCATTATTTTACTGTAGAAAAATGCATGTAACATTCTATGATTCCTCTCCCAAACATCAAACTAACAAGGATGTATAGTTAAACATTTATTGTAAAAAAAAAAAAAAATGTTAATTGACACAAAGTTATTTTTAATTCATTCGCTTTTAGGAAATTAAATACGCAAATAATAAAATGTATGAAACTACTTGAACGAACATTTATTGTAATTCTAGTGAATTACATCAGTATTATATAATCAGACAGTTTCACTGTTCTTAGTATCTAATTAATAATCTGAAAAGAATTTGTCAATAAATCAGTATTTGTTATTGGTGGGTCCCCTGCGGGACGGTTGAGCTGACGTAGGCTAAATTTCCCAGGACATAGACATATCTGATATTGGCAGAAAGCTTACATTCTTGTTAATCTAACTGCAATGTCCAATTTACAGTAGCTATTACAGTGAAAGAATATCATGCTATTGTTTGAGGAGAGTACACAATTTTGAACATGAAAAGTTATTAATAAACAAATTAGGCACATTTGGGCAGTCTTGATACAAAATGTTGAACAGAAATACAATGGTTCATTGGGTCAGTCTGAAACTTTGCACATACACTGTGGTCAAAATCTAAATTGCAGTTGTGCTGGAGCAATACATTATGGCCTTTCTCTTGCATTTCAAAGATGATGGTGTAAATAAAATTACAATAAACTGTTGTTTTTTTCTTTGTATTATCTTTTACCAGATCTAATGTGTTTATTCTCCTACATTCCACAAACTTGTGTTTCCTCTGTAATGGTACCAGGAATATGCATATCCCAGCTTCAGGGTATGTCATTTTAGGCGAAATTTTAAAAAAAAGGGGGCGATCCTTAAGAGGAGCACCTCCAATTCGTAATATATATGTATATGTGTATATATATATATACATATATGGATATATATGGATATTTTGTAGGACATAACATGTCCTACAAAATGGATGCTGTAATACACATTAAAAGGGACCCGTTTTGGCTCGTGAGCACTACTTTCAAAACTACTGGCTGAAACTATACAAAAGCATCACTAACTGATAACATAATGTAGCACTTTGAACATAGTGCATGAAAAGGACTTTACACATATTATTATTATTACAATGTTACAGTTACACAACAAAAACATACAGTATTAGGAGGAATTGTTGCTATAGCAATGAAAATAAGTAAGAACAAATACCCTAAACACAACATGAAATATTTGTACATCAATAATACTGTACATGTACAACAACATACTGAGGTCTGGTCCATAACATCTAACAGAGGAGGTTTTGTTGTTTACTAGTCTCTTAAAGTAACGTCATCATGGTCTTCTGGCCAGGAGAGTCAGCGAGACATCATCCTGACAAACTCTGTAGAAAGAACACAACATATGAGCTATAGTTTTATTAGTATAGTGACAACATGGTGAGTATTAGTATAGTGGCAACAGGGTGGGTTTTAGTATAGTGACAACATGGTGAGTATTACTATAGTGACAACATGGTGAGTATTAGTATAGTGACAACAGGGTGAGTATTAGTTTAGCGACAACATGGTGAGTATTACTATAGTGACAACACGGTGAGTATTAGTACAGTGACACCATGGTGAGTATTAGTATAGTGACAACATGGTGAGTATTAGTATAGTGACAACATGGTGAGTATTAGTATAGTGACAACAGGGTGAGTATTAGTTTAGCGACAACATGGTGATTATTAGTCTGGTGAAACAGGGTGAGTATTAGTATAGTGACAACATGGTGAGTATTAGTATAGTGACAACAGGGTGAGTATTAGTATAGTGACAACATGGTGAGTATTAGTATAGTGACAACAGGGTGAGTATTAGTTTAGCGACAACATGGTGAGTATTACTATAGTGACAACACGGTGAGTATTAGTACAGTGACACCATGGTGAGTATTAGTATAGTGACAACATGGTGAGTATTAGTATAGTGACAACATGGTGAGTATTAGTATAGTGACAACAGGGTGAGTATTAGTTTAGCGACAACATGGTGATTATTAGTCTGGTGAAACAGGGTGAGTATTAGTATAGTGACAACATGGTGAGTATTAGTATAGTGACAACAGGGTGAGTATTAGTATAGTGACAACATGGTGAGTATTAGTATAGTGACAACAGGGTGAGTATTAGTTTAGCGACAACATGGTGATTATTAGTCTGGTGAAACAGGGTGAGTATTAGTATAGTGACAACATGGTGAGTATTAGTATAGTGACAACAGGGTGAGTATTAGTATAGTGACAACATGGTGAGTATTAGTATAGTGACAACATGGTGAGTATTACTATAGTGACAACATGGTGAGTATTAGTATAGTGACAACAGGGTGAGTATTAGTATAGTGAGAACAGGGTGAGTATTAGTTTAGCGACAACATGGTGAGTATTAGTATAGTGACAACACGGTGAGTATTAGTTTAGCGACAACATGGTGAGTATTAGTATAGTGACAACATGGTGAGTATTAGTATAGTGACAACATGGTGAGTATTAGTATAGTGACACCATGGTGAGTATTACTATAGTGACAACATGGTGAGTATTAGTATAGTGACAACATGGTGAGTATTAGTATAGTGACAACATGGTGAATATTACTATAGTGACAACATGGTGAGTATTAGTATAGTGACAACCGGGTGAGTATTAGTTTAGCGACAACATGGTGAGCATTACTATAGTGACAACATGGTGAGTATTAGTATAGTGACAACAGGGCGAGTATTAGTTTAGCGACAACATGGTGAGTATTACTATAGTGACAACACGGTGAGTATTAGTATAGTGACACCATGGTGAGTATTAGTATAGTGACAGCATGGTGAGTATTAGTATAGTGACAACATGGTGAGTATTAGTATAGTGACAACATGGTGAGTATTAGTATAGTGACAACAGGGTGAGTATTACTATAGTGACAACACGGTGAGTATTAGTATAGTGACAACACGGTGAGTATTAGTATAGTTACACCATGGTGAGTATTAGTATAGTGACAACATGGTGAGTATTAGTATAGTGACAACAGGGCGAGTATTAGTATAGTGACAACATGGTGAGTATTACTATAGTGACAACATGGTGAGTATTAGTTTAGTGACAACAGGGTGAGTATTAGTCTGGTGAAACAGGGTGAGTATTAGTATAGTGGCAACATGGTGAGCATTACTATAGTGGCAACATGGTGAGTATTAGTATAGTGACAACATGGTGAGTATTACTATAGTGACAACATGGTGAGTATTAGTATAGTGACAACATGGTGAGTATTAGTATAGTGACAACATGGTGAGTATTAGTATAGTGACAACATGGTGAGTATTAGTATAGTGACAACATGGTGAGTATTACTATAGTGACAACATGGTGAGTATTAGTATAGTGACAACATGGTGAGTATTACTATAGTGACAACATGGTGAGTATTAGTATAGTGACAACATGGTGAGTAGTCTGGTGAAACAGGGTGAGTATTAGTATAGTGGCAACATGGTGAGCATTACTATAGTGGCAACATGGTGAGTATTAGTATAGTGACAACATGGTGAGTAGTCTGGTGAAACAGGGTGAGTATTAGTATAGTGACAACATGGTGAGTATTAGTATAGTGACAACATGGTGAGTATTACTATAGTGACAACATGGTGAGTATTAGTATAGTGACAACATGGTGAGTATTACTATAGTGACAACATGGTGAGTATTAGTATAGTGACAACATGGTGAGTAGTCTGGTGAAACAGGGTGAACATAGTGTTGTAGTAGAGAGCAACCTTCATCATATCTCAATATCACATTTTCCTCTCTGATCCATTAGTTCTACCCTCATCCCCTCTCTCTCCTCCTCCTCTCTATTAGTTTCTTTCTACTTCTCTCCACACCCTTTCCTCCCGCTCCCTTCCATCCCCCTTTCTCCCCTCCTCACTCACCCTCTCTCCCCTTTTAAGTTCACCAAATCATCTCCTTTTCTCGTCCCCCTTCCTCCTCTCACCCCTCCTACTCCACCTCTCTCTCACCCCCCCGCCCCCTCAAAGTCCACCAAACTGTCCCCTTTTCTCCTCCCACACTCCCCTCACCTTCTCCCCCTCACCCCCCTCTCTCCCCTCACCCTCGAAGTCGAGCAGCCCGTCCCCGTTGAGGTCGACGTCTCGGAGGATCTCGTCGATCTCTGGTTGGTTGAGCTGCTCCCCCACCAGCTTTTTCATGGCCTCCTTCAGTTCAGCCAGGCTTATCTGACCGTCCCCGTTAGAGTCAAACTGAAGAAGAAGAAGAAGAAGAAGAAGAAGAAGAAGAAGAAGAAGAAGAAGAAGAAGAAGAAGAAGAAGAAGAAGAAGAAGAAGAAGAAGGAGGAGGATCACAGGAGGAAGTGAAGTGAGGTGAGAGAGAGCGAGAGGGACAGAAAAAGAGTGTAGTAGAAAGGGAGGGGAGAGGAGAGATTAAATGTATAGAAAGAGCAGTTTAAGAGAAAATAACTTCACATTTAATTTGTGGTTTTATATTATAAACAGATACAATAAGATAAATATTGGCTCTCCGTACTTCTTTGAAAGCATCTCTGAGCTCCTTCACTCCTATCATGTCTGCTGTCTCTGCCAACATTTTTGGACCCATCAGCTCCACAAAGTCTTCAAAGTCCACTCTGCCGCCACCTGGTAGGAAATGAGTCATTACAGAAATGGTCACAGGGGTGATGAAGAGCTGAAGAGCTTCAATTACTATACACAGAGGGCATGCCCTCGCTTTCTCTGGTTAATGTGTGTGTGTGCTGCATGCGTGCGTGCACACTCACAATGTGTGCATGTACAGTTGAAGTCGGAAGTTTAAATACACTTAGGTTGGAGTCATTAAAACTCATTTTTCAACCAGTCCACAAATGTCTTGTTAACAAACTATAGTTCTGGAAAGTCTACTTTGTGCATGACACAAGTAATTTTTCCAGCAATTGTTTACAGACCGATTATTTCACTTATAACTCACTGCATCACAATTCCAGTGGGTCAGAATTTTACATACACTAAGTTGACTGTGCCTTTAAACAACTTGGAAAATTCCAGAAAATGATGTCATGGCTTTAGAAGCTTCTGATTGGCTAATTGACATCATTTGAGTCAATTGGAGGTGTACCTGTGGATGTATTTCAAGGCCTACCTTCAAACTCAGTGCCTCTTTGCTTGACATCATAGGAAAATCAAAGGAAATCAGCCAAGACCTCAGAAAAACATGGTAGACCTCCAAAAGTCTGGTTCATCCCAGGGAGCAATTTCCAAATGCCTGAAGGTACCACGTTCATCTGTACAAACAATAGTATGTAAGTATAAACACCATGGGACCACGCAGCCGTCATACCGCTCAGGAAGGAGACACGTTCTGTCTCCTAGAGATGAACATACTTTGGTGCGAAAAGTGCAAATCAATCCCAGAACAATAGCAAAGGACCTTGTGAAGATGCTGGAGGAAACAGGTACAAAAGTATCTATATCCACAGTAAAACGAGTCCTATATCGACATAACCTGAAAGGCCGCTCAGCAAGGAAGAAGCCACTGCTTCAAAACTGCCATAAAAAGCCAGACTACGGTTTGCAACTGCACATGGGGACACAGATTGTACTTTTTGGAGAAATGTCCTGTGGTCTTATGAAACAAAAATAGAACTGTTTGGCCATAATGACCATCGTTATGTTTGGAGGAAAAAGGGGGAGGCTTGCAAGCCCGAAGAACACCATCCCAACCGTGAAGCATGGGGGTGGCAGCATCATGCTGTGGGGGTGCTATGCTGCAGGAGGGACTGGTGCACTTCACAAAATAGATGGCATCACGAGGCAGGAAAATTATGTGGATATATTGAAGCAACATCTCAAGACATTAGTTAGGAAGTTAAAGCTTGGTCGCAAATCTCTAGCCACTTTAATAATAAAACATTTGATGAAATGTATCACTAGCCACTTTAAACGATGCCATTTATATAATGTTTACATATTCTACATTACTCATCTCATATGTATATACTGTACTCTATACCATCTACTGCATCTTGCCTATGCCGGTCAGCCATCGCTCATATATATATTTATATGTACATACTTATTCATTTCTTTACTCTTGTGTGTATAAGGTAGTTGTTGTGAATTTGTTAGATTACTTGTTAGATACTACTGCATGGTCGAAACTAGAAGCACAAGCATTTCGCTACAATTGCATTAAATATCTGATAACCATGTGCATGTGACAAATAAAATTTGATTTGATTTGAAATGGGTCTTCCAAATGGACAATGACCACAAGCATACTTTCAAAGTTGTGGCAAAATGGCTTAAGGACAACAAAGTCTAGGTATTGGAGTGGCCATCGTAAGGCCCTGACCTCAATCCTATAGAAAATTTGTGGGCAGAACTGAAAAAGCTTGTGCGAGCAAGGAGGCCTACAAACTTGACTCAGTTACACCAGCTCTGTCAGGAGGAAGGGGCCAAAATTCACCCAACTTATTGTGGGAAGCTTGTGGAAGGCTACCCGAAACATTTGACCCAAGTTAAACAAGTTAAAGGCAATTCTACCAAATACTAATTGAGTGTTTGACCCACTGGGAACTTGACCCACTGGGAATATCATGAAAGAAATAAAGCTGAAATAAATCATTCTCTCTACTATTATTCTGACATTTCACATTCTTAAAATAAAGTGGTGATCCTAACTGACCTAAGACGGGGAATTTTTTACTAGGATTAAATGTCAGGAATTGTGAAAAAACAGAGTTTAAATGTATTTGGCTAAGGTGTATGTAAACTTCTGACTTCAACTGTATTTCTTTACATCCGTGTGTGAGTGTGTGTGACTCACAGATGTTCTGGCTGAGTTCGATGAGCTCCATCTCAGTGGGCATGTAGCCCATAGTCCTCATGCACTCTCCCAGTTCCTTACAGCTGATGTAGCCATCTTTATCCTTATCAAACTCCCCGAATGCCTCCTTCAGCTCTGCACAGGGAGGAGGGGGATGGGGGAGAGGAGAGAGGGTTGAGGGGTAGAAAAGGGTGAGGAGAGATGGATGGGGGGAGAGGAGAGCGGGGGGATGGGGTGGTGTTGAATAGAAATGAGAAAAATAGACATTGTTTCTTACATTCATTTTAGACTCTTTGACGACAGGCGACACCCATAGCTGCAGGAAGTAAGAGTGATGAGGGTGCTGCAGCCCCCAAACACTTTTTTGTATTCAATTGTGAACAAGGGCTCTATTACTCCTGTATGAGCGGTGGAAAAACCTGCAGCCACATCAAAGTATCTTTAAGTTTGAGGGAGGACAACACTGTAGAGCCAGAACAATGGGATGTATTGTTGTTGTCTGGGACTAAATACAGTATGTTAAAAATGTGAGTTTGTATGGAAAAGACAGGAAGCTGGAGAGAGAAACAGGGTAAGGGAGGATGGTGGTGTTGACTGAGAGAAACAGGGAGTGGGAGGGTGACGGTGTTGACTGGGGGAAACGGAGAGAGGGTGAATGACGGTGTAGACTGAGAGAAACAGGGAAAGAGAGGGAAGATGATGGTGTTCACTGAAAGAAACAGGGAGATAGGGAAGATGGCGGTGTTGACTGAGAGAAACAGGGAGATAGGGAAGATGACGGTGTGGACTGAAGAAACAGGGAGATAGGGAAGATGATGGTGTTCACTGAGAGAAACAGGGAGAGAGGGAAGATGACGGTGTTGACTGAGAGAAACAGGGAGATAGGGAAGATGACGGTGTGGACTGAAGAAACAGGGAGATAGGGAAGATGGCGGTGTAGACTGAGAGAAACAGGGAGATAGGGAAGATGACGGTGTTGACTGAGAGAAACAGGGAGATAGGGAAGATGACGGTGTTGATTGAGAGAAACAGGGAGATAGAGAAGATGATGGTGTTCACTGAGAGAAACAGGGAGATAGGGAAGATGACGGTGTCGACTGAGAGAAATAGGGAGATAGGGAAGATGATGGTGTTCACTGAGAGAAACAGGGAGAGAGGGAAGATGACGGTGTTGACTGAGAGAAACAGGGAGAGAGGGAGGATGACGGTGTTGACTGGCTCTGTGTAATGTCTCTTATCTGTACCTTCAATCTCTTCTGGCCGTAGGTCTCTGTCCTTCAGGGTTTCAGATTGGAGGGGACACACACAGAGTGACAGACACAGTGTGTTAGCTCGCACGGACACAGACACACACACAAAGATAAGGACACTGAACATACTGTAGTGTAGATGAACAGAAATACACACACATTTTATGAGAAACATCCTCATAAAAACAAAGAACTGCACTTCTTTGATTTAGCTCCATCTGAATGTTGCGGACTGAACTGGACAGGTAGTAAAGCATTTGATATGGACTCATTTGAAATGGACTCATTTGATATGGACTCATTTGATATGGACTCATTTGATATGAACTCATTTGATATGGACTCATTTGATATGAACTAATTTGATATGAACTCATTTGATATGAACTCATTTGATATGAACTCATTTGATAGGGAATTGTTTGAGAGATGGCATAAACCTAAATACAGAGGATTCATTCACTTCTCTCTCACACACAAGTTCTCTCTGCACATCCTTTCACTCTCTCCCCTCACTGCCTCCCTCCCTCTCTCCCTCTCTCCCTCATCTCTAAAACCCCATCAATTCATGTTACGCAGCCAGACCGGCGATTTGTTACAGGATTACACAGCATGTGATCCGACTGGCTTTAGTAACCCCTCAGTTCGCTCAACACAGTCCTATTTCGTCCCCTGTGATTGGCTGCACTGCTCTGTCTGTCAGTGGTAGGCTACATCGAAGTGGTTATGTCCCAAATGGCACCCTATTCCATGTATAGTGCACTACTTTTGACCAGGGGCCATCAATCAAAAGCAGTGTACTATACGGGAATAGGGTACCATTTGGGATGCAGTCAGTGTGGGCTAGACCCAGGCAGCGTGTTAGAGGGGATCAGTTTGTTGCAAGGGGATTTGTAAAGTAATCAGTGATGTTGTGCAATCTGACTGAAATGTAGTCAGTCTGAAACACTCAGTGGGTTCTGCCAGTGACCGTGCGCCGGGTAAGCATTTCACTGTTAGTCTACACCTGTTGTTTACTAAGCATGTGACAAATAACATTTCATTTGATCTGAATTGATTTCTTCTATTTATTTTATTTTGGGTAGTGTATGACACGCAGCCAGGGTCATAGGTCAAAACAGATTCCAGGGCCAGAGTTGCCATGCAGCCAGGGTCATAGGTCAAAACAGATTAAAGGGCCAGAGTTGCCATGCAGCCAGGGTCATAGGTCAAAACAGATTCCAGGGCCAGAGTTGCCATGCAGCCAGGGTCATAGGTCAAAACAGATTCCAGGGCCAGAGTTGCCATGCAGCCAGGGTCATAGGTCAAAACACATTACAGGGCCAGAGTTGCCAGGCAACAAATGGAGATGAGGAGATTTGGGGTGTTTAGTACGAGTGAGGAACACGTGCACATACGCGTGTACGCACTCAGAAAACATGTTTTAATAGCACCAGGCCTGTAGATCCTCAGTCCTAAACCAGAGATACTTCTATAGGATACATTTTGCAGTAATGTTTAGAGTTTGGATGGTGGAGGATAGTCACAACACTTCAACTGATGCTGAGGTGATGACGCAGCCATGATGAGCAACATCTGCTTAATAAAAGTAAAGGCGCAAATCTCTCATTCATAAATTCAAGGCCCATCATGTATCTCAATGATATCAAAAGCTTTGTCCTTCTTTGTCACGCAAACAAGCATTTCGCTACACCCGCAATAACATCTGCTAAACACGTGTTTGTGACAAATAAAATGTGATTTGATTGAGTGGATGACCCGAAACGTCAGTGTTTGTACTGTAATGTAATCTAAATGCGCATTGGATTCTGATTCACAGCAATTGAGAGTTTAGCTCGACTTTTGTTGAAACAATTTGACTAAGCGCACCCATTTTCTCCCGGCCATGTGCTTTCTAGGGTGGCTGGAGAGTTTGGAATGATTCCCAATGGCCTTGTTTCACACGTGTTCTGTCTTCTGCTCTGTTCTGTGATTGACAGCCAGTGACATCACAATCACATCACCAGGAATAGTAATACAGGATTGGATTAGAGCGAACAGGAGAGAGATTATATGTACAGTGAGGGAAAAAAGTATTTGATCCCCTGCTGATTTTGTACGTTTGCCCACTGACAAAGAAATTATCAGTCTATAATTTTAATGGTAGGTTTATTTGAACAATGACAGAATAACAACAAAAATATCCAGAAAAACGCATGTGAAAAATGTTATAAATTGATTTGCATTTTAATGAGGGACATAAGTATGTGCTTCTTCTTGAGCCACTCCTTTGTTTCCTTGGCTGTGTGTTTTGGGTCATTGTCATGCTGGAATACCCATCCACGACTAATTTTCAATGCCCTGGCTGAGGGAAGGAGGTTCTCACCCAAGATTTGACGGTACATGGCCCTGTCCATCGTCCCTTTGATGCGGTGAAGTTGTCCTGTCCCCTTAGCAGATGTTTTAACATAATGTTTCCACCTCCATGTTTGACGGTGGGGATGGTGTTCTTGGGGTCATAGGCAGCATTCCTCCTCCTCCAAACACGGCGAGTTGAGTTGATGCCAAAGAGCTCCATTTTGGTCTCATCTGACCACAGCACTTTCACCCAGTTCAGATGTTCATTGGCAAACTTCAGACGGGCATGTATATGTGCTTTCTTGAGCAGGGGGACCTTGCGGGCGCTGCAGGATTTCAGTCCTTCACGGCGTAGTGTGTTACCAATTGTTTTCTTGGTGACTATGGTCCCAACTGCCTTGAGATCATTGACAAGATCCTCCCGTGTAGTTCTGGGCTGATTCCTCACCATTCTCATGATCATTGCAACTCCACAAGGTGAGATCTTGCATGGAGCCCCAGGCCGAGGGAGATTGACAGTTCTTTTGTGTTTCTTCCATTTGCGAATAATCGCACCAACTGTTGTCACCTTCTCACCAAGCTGCTTGGCGATGGTCTTGTAGCCCATTCCAGCCTTGTGTAGGTCTACAATCTTGTCCCTGATTGATTGATTGCTTCTGTGGACAGGTGTCTTTTATACAGGTAACAAACTGAGATTAGGAGCACTCCCTTTAAGAGTGTGCTCCTAATCTCAGCTCGTTACCTGTATAAAAGACACCTGGGAGACAGAAATCTTTCTGATTGAGAGGGGGTCAAATACTTATTTCCCTCATTAAAATGCAAATCAATGTATAACATTTTTCACATGCGTTTTTCTGGATTCTTTGGTTGTTATTCTGTCTCTCACTGTTCAAATAAACCTACGATTAAAATTATAGACTGATCATTTCTTTGTCAGTGGGCAAACGTACAAAATCAGCAGGGGATCAAATACTTTTTTCCCTCACTGTATAGGTTCATATCCCCAGCAACATGCATCATCATAGCTCTTATAGGTTCATATCCCCAGCAGCGTCATCATAGCTCTTATAGGTTCAGATCCCCAGCAACATGCATCATCATAGCTCTTATAGGTTCATATCCCCAGCAACATCATCATAGCTCACAGTCCACTCTGGACCTACAGACACTTCCAACTGGTCTCAGACATGAGATCAGCTTTCATCTCCATTTCAGAGGATTGTAGGATTACATAACCAGTACTTTGTGTTCTGTATCAATAGAGTATTAACCCTTATGCCATTCTAACTCATAATTCCATGAGTGGTTACAATGGTCCAGTACCCTCCCATTTACCCTCCTCGCCTTTGTAGCTTTTAGGTCAAACCTGTGTAGAATAGGTTCTAATGATTTGATTGATTGGCAGCCCTGTATAGATAGCAGTACTACACTCTATGATTGGTTCAAATGGTCCAACGCTTTCAAATTGACCAATCACTGCCCACATGCCTCTATGCTGGCCTCCCATCAGCATGAGTGATGGGCATTTCCCGAGACGTTTCGGTGAGTCGCGTCGTTTGGCTGCCAAACGGCTCTTCATTCAAAACTGCTTGAAAATCGTAGAACAGTGAACAAATCGAACATCTCTAACGTAAAGCCAAAGAAGTGTGCTACCATTATATCAGACCGTTATATGCGTATTAAAATGCATTTTTACCTGGCCAAATTGTTAACGTGGATCGACTGCATTTTTTTTAACGCATGGCTAAAATGAGCGACCAGGTGGACGTGCTCCCCCCACTATGTGTTGTTTCTGCAGTGAGGATTCACCCTCTTTAGATAATGTTGTTGTAACGTTAGATAATGTTGTTGTAACGTTAGATAATGTTGTTGTAACGTTAGATAATGATGTTGTAACGTATCTGCAGATAATCATTGTTTTGAGCTCATAAAGCAGTAGCAGCAGTATGCAAATCAGGGCGCCAAATGAACGGCTCTTTCACCGATGCGATTCGGTTCCCAACGTTCACCAAAAAGAGCCGTTCAAAAAAAGCTTTTGGTTCACGAAACACCCATCACTAATAAGCATCTCCAATTCAAAATGACGGAATCAAACCACGCCATCTCCCCACATAATGTGATATTTCTCCTCAACAGTCCATCTATGGACAGATCCACTATCAAGTGCAAGCTCGTCAGTCACAAACACTAAGTACCTGGCCCAAATGGCAAAACACCCAGCTAATGGCGCTTAGCGTTAGACTAGCATAGCTGCTATCAGGAAATTACTCCCTTATGTGTGTGATTATGTCTGTGTACAAAATGGCACCATATTCCCTATGTAGTGCACTACTTTTGACCAGAGCCCAAAAGTAGTGCACTAAATAGGGAATAGGGTGCCACTTGGGACTGAGACAATATGATCTCTTCTCACTGGAACAAAGACATTAATCTGGAATAAGAGGCGGTATCAGACGCTGCTCGCTCGGTGAGCAGGAGATGAATCCAACATCTAAATGATAACGTTGAGGAACAGGCAGAGCACTGACCACGTCATCGCCACACACTGTCTTCGACAACATCTACAGTACAATCTGTTCTAGGCCGGCGTCTGTTCTAGGCCGGCGTTCTCTTTTATCTTTCTTTGTTCTAATCAAAACGCAGAAACTTTGAAGGATTTTATCTCCATCAAGTCCTTTCTGGGTAGTTAGCTAGTTAGCAACTTCCTTCAAACTGCATTCAGACATACAAATGGTAAACACAAGTTCATCTGACTCTTTCGAAGTGCAAAAATTCCGAAGTATCCCTTACTGTGAATGTTTTTAATAAAAATTGTCAAAAATAAACACTTGCTTTTTAGCAAAATTATATTTCTCAAGCAAGAATTGTTCTAGGAATGTCTGGGAGTGGTCTGAGTAAGTGGTCCAATTGGAGGAGGCAAATGGGAGGGATATGTAACCTGAAAACTAGCTGTAATTGGCAGTGAGGTTTGAAATTCTCTTTTCTATTTGTCTACTAACTTAAATCAACTGGTGATGTCGCCAGACAGGCCAAAAATCCATCCATGTAAAACAAGCTGAAATTTCAGGTGGTCTTCTCAAACAGCTCTTACACTAATATGACATGATCATCATTGTTACAATTTCACAGTATTATTCCAACCTCATGATGGGAAATTATAATATAAAACACAGCAGGATGTGGTCCACCATCGAAGGTTTTGCTTGCTAAAATAATGCTGTACGGTGCTCTATATGTCAAGTAAATAAGCCATTACTAAAAACAATGCATAGCGGCATCAATGGACATGGGACACTCACAGGGTTGGCAGATGATCATTGGTGGAGATGATGTAGTAGTGATTTCCTCCAATCATGCTGCTCGGAATGTAATGGTGATGATGATGTCACAGGGTAGATGCTGGTGTCATAGAATAGAACCTGATATTGAGTGATTAGGATCAGAGCTGTGGACAGGGTGGTGAGTGGATAGGGTCAGAGCTGTGGGCAGGGTGGTGAGTGGATAGGATCAGAGCTGTGGACAGGGTGGTGTGTGGATAGGGTCAGAGCTGTGGACAGGGTGGTGAGTGGATAGGGTCAGAGCTGTGGACAGGGTGGTGAGTGGATAGGGTCAGAGCTGTGGACAGGGTGGTGAGTGGATAGGGTCAGAGCTGTGGACAGGGTGGTGAGTGGATAGGATCAGAGCTGTGGACGGGGTTGTGAGTGGATAGGATCAGAGCTGTGGTCGGGGTTGTGAGTGGATAGGATCAGAGCTGTGGACAGGGTGGGTAGTGGATAGGGTCAGAGCTGTGGACAGGGTGGTGAGTGGATAGGGTCAGAGCTGTGGACAGGGTGGTGAGTGGATAGGATCAGAGCTGTGGACAGGGTGGTGAGTGGATAGGGTCAGAGCTGTGGACAGGGTGGTGAGTGGATAGGATCAGAGCTGTGGACGGGGGTGTGAGTGGATAGGATCAGAGCTGTGGACAGGGTGGTGAGTGGATAGGGTCAGAGCTGTGGACAGGGTGGTGAGTGGATAGGGTCAGAGCTGTGGACAGGGTGGTGAGTGGATAGGGTCAGAGCTGTGGACTGGGTGGTGAGTGGATAGGATCAGAGCTGTGGACGGGGTTGTGAGTGGATAGGATCAGAGCTGTGGACAGGGTGGTGAGTGGATAGGGTCAGAGCTGTGGACAGGGTGGTGAGTGGATAGGATCAGAGCTGTGGACAGGGTGGTGAGTGGATAGGATCAGAGCTGTGGACAGGGTGGTGAGTGGATAGGGTCAGAGCTGTGGATGGGGTGGTGAGTGGATAGGATCAGAGCTGTGGACGGGGTTGTGAGTGGATAGGATCAGAGCTGTGGACGGGGTTGTGAGTGGATAGGATCAGAGCTGTGGACAGGGTGGTGAGTGGATAGGATCAGAGCTGTGGACGGGGTTGTGAGTGTATAGGATCAGAGCTGTGGACAGGGTGGTGACTGGATAGGGTCAGAGCTGTGGACAGGGTTGTGAGTGGATAGGATCAGAGCTGTGGACAGGGTGGTGAGTGGATAGGGTCAGAGCTGTGGACAGGGTGGTGAGTGGATAGGGTCAGAGCTGTGGACAGGGTGGTGAGTGGATAGGATCAGAGCTGTGGACAGGGTGGTGAGTGGATAGGGTCAGAGCTGTGGACAGGGTGGTGAGTGGATAGGGTCAGAGCTGTGGACAGGGTGGTGAGTGGATAGGGTCAGAGCTGTGGACAGGGTGGTGAGTGGATAGGGTCAGAGCTGTGGACAGGGTTGTGAGTGGATAGGGTCAGAGCTGTGGACAGGGTGACGTTTGGATAGGGTATAAAGTCTTGGTGAACATACAAGCTCATATGGTGTTATATTCTTGTAAAAGCTAGTCAAGGACCACAGAGAACTGGTGATTTGCTCAGACGAAATGTCTGAAATAGATAAATGGATGACAATTATATCAGTAAAGTATGTAGTTTACATTAGTGTGTGTGTGTGTGTGTGTGTGTGTGTGTGTGTGTGTGTGTGTGTGTGTGTGTGTGTGTGTGTGTGTGTGTGTGTGTGTGTGTGTGTGTGTGTGTGTAACGTTACGTACGAGCTGGCTCTGAATGAACGCCTCTCTGAGGAAGATGCAGGCTGGGCCCACGATGTTGTGTATCACGGTGCAGTTCTGGACCACAGAACACAACGGCTCCTCAAACACTCTCCTCCTTTCATCTTCCTCCTCCTCTTCTTCCTCCAGGGCCCCCACGCCCCCCAGCATCGCTGCCGCAGCCAATGGGGCTCCGCTCCCCTCCGAGGGCAACACCCCCTTAGGGAGGGGAACCAATCAAATCGATTAACCAACCACATGCCAACCAATCAGAATGATCAGAAAAGGTGCGTTCGGCCAATAAAAATGGCAGGTGAGTGAAATAGTTTTCAGCCCTATTCCTTGTTGTTCTAAGACACACTAGGCTGTAGACTAGATCACTAAAGTAGCCTTTCTCCATCCTTCCACGTGTTAGTCATTCCTAGCAGCGTGTATGAACCAGTGTCAATGCTAATAAACGTTAAAAGAAAATGATATTTCTGATTCAGCTAATGGTCAATGTACAAGAAACAATGTCGATTTTTTCATGCACATTGCAAGTCTTAGAAACGTAACTTTTACACCGCCTACAGTTATAAAAAAAGATCATACGTCTGTCTCTAACACATCTATAGAATCAATAGATCTCCGCTACTAAATCCCAAATAATCTAAACGACAATAAATCATTGAGGAATAATCCCTTACCTTCCTCATTTTGCTTCTCTTATTTCCCATCAGTTTTTCTTTCTATCTGATTAGAAAGATGATCTATCTGATTATCTCTGCTCCCCCTCTCTTTCCCTCTGTCCCGTGCCCCGTCCCTCTCCTTTCCCCTCTCCCTCCTTCTCTCCAGATAGCTATTACATGAACTCTCCAGTCCCGGTCCAAACCTAAAGTTCGAATCTATCCCAGAATTGAGCTCTTCGGCCACCAATAGAACTCTACTGATCGTGATGATAATGAAGATGATAATCCAGCCAATGAGGTTCTCCTAAATGCTGAATCAAAGATCCGATTGGTCTAATTGAGAGACTAGGTTGCCATGCGGTCGCCATGTGTCTCTGGTCCAAGCTCCTTGAATTGGTGGAAACCCTCACACAAGGTGCTACCGGCAGGATAAATTAGCAAGGTGATTCTATTGTAGGTTTATTTCTCTCTCTCTCTCTCTCTCTCTCTCTCTCTCTCTCTCTCTCTCTCTCTCTCTCTCTCTCTCTCTCTCTCTCTCTCTCTCTCTCTCCTTCACTCCATTTATGTACCCTTGATTACCCCTCAATTGAATCAATATCAGCCCTTTACTGTTCTTTTCCTCACTCACTCTGCAAATGACCAGTTTGACAGAATTGAGAGGGAGAGGGGGATGGGGAGAATTAGAGGGGAAAACGGGATGCCATTTTAATCCTCAACATTTCAGATTAAAGGAATAGAGCGATGGGACTAGTAGAAAACGAGCGATGGAGAGGAGGAGATGCCAGAAAGAGGAAGGGGAGGGATGGAGAGGAGGAGATGCCAGATGGAGGAAAGGGCGGGATAGAGAGAAGGGGGAGGTACAGTGAGGGGTTGGCCCTGAGAAGAGAGCAACACGGGGTTGGAGATGAGGGGATGATAGGTAGTGTAACCTATCAGAGAGGAGAGGGAGGAAGGACATGTAGAGATACTAACAGGACGTACACTATAGGAAGAGTGAATTCACCAGGAAGAAGAAAAAGAGAGTGGAAAGGAAAGAAAGGATATGAGATGAGTTCATTGTAGATCGGATGGGAGAAAGCTGAGGCTGATTGTCCTCTGCACAAATACTGTTGTAGCTACTTCAGTGAACAAGCGTTTTGCCATTCCTAAAGCCTTTTGATAAGAATCTTCATGTGACGATAGTCATAATGTCCTACGTCACTTGATCTAAAGACTTGCTGTTATAAATGACCAGACATGGCGTAGGGGTTGAGAATCACAACGTGTTATTGTTGATCACCTGCCAAAGAAACCTGTCTGTTATGAGTTTGACTTTGGAGCGTCAGGATTATTGGTTTGGCGCTGAAACCCTTTTGTCGTGCATCTCCACAGGGGCACAACTTTCACCGGGGACGGCTTCAATCATGCCTGTAAACCCAGCAGCATGCCGCCCTGTTATATGTCTGTCTTGTCTGTCTCTCTAACAATGGCATGCTTCATGTAGCAATACCCATTACCCAGAATGCACTGGGGGCCCAGTGTGTGTGTGGGGGGGCTGCCCCCACATTCTCAAAGTGCACATTTTGTCATTGCACTGTGATACAAAACTTGGCTCCGGTGTGCTTTAGGACCATGCGGACGCCTCAGAGAGCAGTTATATTAAAACCAAAGTTGCGCTCGTGCGTCTCCAGTTAATATAACTCTTTCTGTGGGTGCATTCAGTGATCACAAGGTGCATGTATAGTAGATCACAATACATGTCAACAATGACCTTTTATTGACTCATTGACGCAAGAGGGTTCGGTCCATTTCCTGGTCATAGTTGTGACGTCAAATGGGGGTGCAAGGGTTTTTACGGTAAGGGTTTTTACGGTAAGGGTTATTGCGGTAAGGGTTTTTACGGTAAGGGTTATTGCGGTAAGGGTTTTTACGGTAAGGGTTATTGCGGTAAGGGTTTTTACGGTAAGGGTTATTGCGGTTGTAGCTTATTGTTTTTATCCCAGGTTGTATTGATGTTTAAAGCATGGGAACACTATTATTGAAGTGTGTGCTGATGGTAAACATGAATGTTTATAACCTGATTGTGTTTGTGTACCATTTTCACACCTTTATTGAAGTTAATTGCTATAAGAAGCATGCCATTGTTAGAGAGACAGACAAGACAGACATATAACAGGGTGGTATGCTGCTGGGTTTACAGGCATTGAAGCCTAGGTGTTCTTCTGTTAGAGTTTTCTGTTAATCATGTCAGTTTATTAGACCTACCTTTCTGTCCATCGTCCTGTTTGATTTAGGAAGTCATTGCACAGTTCCCCGGCTCGTTTATCCTATTAACCTTGCAAATAAAAAAGGTTCACATTGGAAAGAAAAAGCACATCTTCCTCCTATGCCTCCTCACTGTTAAAATCTAACCTCGTGGTCAACCTCACACCTCATTTTGCCTCCTCCCTGTTAAAATCTAACCTCATGTTCAACCTCACACCTCATTTTTATTCTATCCATTCTATTTCTATATTCTCCTCTTGCAGATGTTTTGGGTTCTTGGCCTGCTGTTCTTTCTGCGTGCATCTACCCAGCAGGACTTGGGTTCCAACAGAAGATAAAGGCTACAGTAGTAAAACACTTTAAATACTGCTTAAACCAGCAGGGGTTACATGTGAGTACTGTTTTAGACCATTCAGAATGCAATGTCAAGGAGCGTTTAGAAGCCAACATTGCCTCGTTTTGCCATGGATGATTGGGAAGAAGATGTCAGCACAAATGAGACAGATGGTATCAGCATTATGAGAAATGGATGAAGAATATGAGGGTGAAAATGTCCCAGTGAATTATGACGTCATAGTTGTGTTATGAAAAACGATGATGTACTTCATGTCTTCATGATCAAATAAGCCCTGAAGTTGCTGCTGGAATATGTTCAAGTTGTACATTAGGATCGTTTCAGAAATTGTCCATTTAGTTCCTCGTCAATGTAATTTGCGTAAGTGGGAGTTTGTGCTGAAAGTGTGTGTGTGTGTGTGTGTGTGTGTGTGTGTGTGTGCGCTCCCCCAGCAGTGTGATGTCTATACAGTAGAGAGTAGCTGTGTGTGTCCAGGCCGTTAGAGTAGAGCTGGGCACCACAACACTAATCCCTATTGTCACATTGGAAAGGCAATCACACACACTCCTCCCTCTTTATCTCTCTCTCTTGTTCTGTCGCTCTTTGTATCACCCCCCCTCTCTCTTTCTTCTCTCTCTCACCTTCTAGCACTACCTCTATCACTCCCTCTGTATCTCTCTCTCGTTCTATCGTTTTTTTTGTATCACCCCCTCTCTGTTTCTTCTCTCTCTCTCTCACCCCCTCGTCACTTCTCTCTCCCTCTATCACTCCTTCTGTCTCCCTCTCTCTCTCTCTCTCTCTCCCTTTTCTGTATCTCCATCTTTTGATAGAGTTCTCTCCCTCCCTCTCCCCCTCTCTGTATCAATCTATAGCAAACTGCAATGGAACGTCCTAACGCTAACTACAGCACCAAGCCCAGTTTTGCATGAGAGGCTGCAGTACTCAACCTAGACCACTAGAGGCAGCCATTCTAGAGAATCACCACTAGGTGGCAGTCAAACACAACCAGATGATCAATGGTCACCGGCTGACTCTCCGGTTGAGGACCACTGAGTGTGCAGGCTTGGGTTCCAACCAGGCCACGTCTGTCAGATCATAGTGAATGCTGTTGAGCAATTTATATGCATGTCTTCCTCTGGTTGACCCATTCTTAGGGTAGCCTACCTGAAATAAAAGATTGTACTTTTACGTATTATGAGGATCGTTGCACCAATTCAGTACCTTTTGAGAATTGTAGCTTCGTCCCAAAAAACGTTTAATCCCATTTAATTTTAACATCCTGTCATAAAGAGCCACAGGAGGCTGGTGGCACCTTAATTGGGGAGGACGATCACGTGGTAATGGCTGGAGCGGAATAAGTGTAAAGGTATCAACAACTTCAACAAACACATGGTTTCCTGCCTTTATGACGAGCCGTCCTCCCCACAGCAGCCTCCACAGTAAAGAGCACATGTTCAACTTCATAAAAAAACATGTTTTCCATCTCAAGGGGGCATTATGGTTTATTTCCTCCACCACCACGTAATCTGTTAACAAAAACAAAAAAGGACTATAGTAAGTGTCAAATAAAATAACAGGGTTGACCGTAACAGGGTTGAACCGTAACAGAGTTGACCGTAACAGGGTTGACCGTAACAGATTTGACGATTTCCTCTGCCATAAATCTCCTTGTGACAGGAGGAAGGGAAGCTTGTCGTGTGCAACAGGGAGCGTCAACTGAACACAATACAGTTTTTTACAGTCGCTAGGACACATTTCTCAATACTTAGGTCACTTTTTCAAAACTCTTCACACAGTGAGCACAACAGAAGTATATGTGGGCTAAACTGTGGATCATTTATCATTGCTTTGGCACAAAATGCATTCAATGACTACATCTTTCAAATTACATTAACTCTTTTCTCACTTCGACACAACAACACTTAAAACTCTGTGTACCTACAGGCCAATTTGCACATGCTTATATACTGTTTTCAAAACTGTTAAACTTATGTTCAAAACAATAACATAATACAACACTGAATAAGACAGCAATTTGCTACATTTCTACAGTAATATTTTAATGAAATATATTTTAAATCTTAAAATTAAATGCTATAAAAACAATTGGACAATTGGACCAACCACAGCTGATTCTCATTGTAGATGAACATCTACACATGTGTTACTCTTTCAATTTCATTACAAAAGGAGACAACTGCTGAATAGTTTTGTATTGTGATGTAAACATGGACCCAGCCAGAAATAGAGAAGTGGCTGAAAGAGGAAGAAGAGTGGCTGGGAGGGGTCGAGAATACGTATGCGTGGTGGAAGAAGAATAAGAGGAAGATCAAGAGCTGTAGTCTCAGATGAGATCAGAGCTACTGTAATTGATCATGTAGTAAATCATGGTCTCTCAATGAGAGAAGCTGGTCAGAGAGTGCAGCCAAATTTGCAGCAACTCAACAGTGACATCTATTGTTAGAGTTTTCCGGCAAACCAACAGGTAACTTGTATTCTGCAAGGGCATATGACTGAGTTGCACATTACAGAAGTAAATAGACTTGTGTGTAATTGCTTTTGCATTTCTGCTTAGGACTCAACGGTTACCTCACACAGGTGGGAGAGGAAGGATGCTCACTGATGTGCAGGAAACTGCCATTGTTGATATGGTCATCAGAAACAATGGCATAAAACTCACTGAGATTCGAGACAGAGTCTTGGCAGACGTTACTTTGCAAATATTCACAGTGTAAGCATAACAACTATTTCTAGAGTCCTGAAAAACATCAGGTCAGGATGAAACAGTTGTACACTGTGCCTTTGAGAGGAACTCTGAACATGTCAAGCAACTCAGGAACCAATATGTCCAGGTAAGATCACAATAAAATACAGAACTGTTTTTAAACAAAACCAAACACACACAAAGACATATTTTTAGGTAATGTTTACTACTGTAACAGCTTATGTTGCCTTGTGGATTTATTTTAGAGAGTCATGGAGATTGAAGGCAGGCAAACACCCCACATTTTCATCTTTGTGGATGAGGCGGGTTTCAACTTGGCCAAAACACGGCGACGAGGAGGAATGTGATTGGGAAGAGAGCCACAGTGGATGTCCCGGGCCAGAGGGGTGCCAACATCACAATGTGCGCAGCAATATCCACTGATGGACTGCTGTTACACAAACCACTAATTGGGCCATACAACACTGAACGTCTCCTTGCGTTCCTGCATGATCTCTATGGAAGGGTTGTGCTAGGTGAGGAAAGGGATGCAGAGAGAAGAAATCAGCCAACATTTATACTTGCATGGGACAATGTGGCATTTCACCACTCCCGTGCAGTCACTGAGTGGTTTGCAGCCCATCCCAGAATGGTGTCACTTTTCCTCCCACCTTACTCTCCATTCCTCAACCCCATAGAGGAATTATTTTCCTCCTGGAGGTGGAAGGTTTATGACCACCATCCACATGATCAAATGTCCCTCCTGGATGCAATGAATGCTGGATGCCTGGACATATCAGCAGAAGATTGCCAGGGATGGATCAGGCATGCCAGAAGATTCTTTCCTAGGTGTATTGCCCTAGATGACATAAGATGTGATGTGGATGAGAACCTGTGGCCAAATGGAGAAGACCGAGTAGATTAGCATTACTATTGTATCTGTATCAGTTGATGGTGTGTATACAACTTCTTGTATTTTGGAATTACTCACTGCAAAAAAAAATAAAATAAATAAAAGACATAAAATATATTGAAGCATTCTGCATCATGTCTGATTCATTCCAGTAACATATATTGCAGTGAATTATAAACAGAGATGTGTATAATGCTACATGTTGTTAGTGTTTTTTAGGTCATTGTTTTGTGGGTGACAAAGTGTGTTTGTTTGGCTGTCAACCTTTGCTAGTGTTGTGGAAGAATGTGTTGATTTGAGACATGTATGAAGTGATTTGGTAGTTTTAGGGCATTTTGAATGTGAAATGAACTGCTGTGCCGAGCTGAAAGTTGGTTAGGAGAACTGTGTGAAGGGTTTTGAAAAAGTTACTTAAGTATTGAGAAATGTGTCCTAGCGACTGTAAAAATCTGTAATATGTCTTTTCTTTTTTAAATTGTTCAAGCATTTCGATCTCTCTAATGGTGTACAGGTTGACGCTCGACAAAACCAAACACCAGAAAATGCCCATAAAGAACCAGCTCGCCTGCTTTTACACTATCGTTTCTTTTGGAGGGAAAAAATTATAGTTTTACCATATTAAAACGATAGTTCAGTTCACGTAACGGGGTTGATTTTAAAATGAGAGACAGATGTAAATTAATTACTAATCACATCAAATAAATAATAATATTCAGAAATGACTTTCTCAAAGCAACAAATAAATAGGGCTTTACAATGATGCTGGAAAACTTGGAGCAATGTCCGGGTTAGGTGGGTTTAAATCTTCCTAGAGGTCACGGAGGGTGCACGGAGCAAGTCTGTATTCAGAGAAGAAAATCGGATGTATTGAATTCTCCATGTGGTCTATATTAAAGGGCACTTCATTTAATATAACAACCTTTTAAAATTCAATATTGGTGCGTCATTTCTACTTAAAATATCAAAGGGACGCAAAAGGCACTCTTCGTGGAACGACCCCTGAATGACAATGTCCGATAACTGAAGGGCGACATACAGAACAGCGAAAGAAAGTCCACATTCATCAAACAGCAGAGAAATTCACATGGAAAACCATAGTCCTCGGACTCCTCTGGGTGTCATTTCATGTTGTGTTCACAGCTGAGGAATACGCCGACAGTCAAGTAACAACACATGTGACCCCAGATCAAACAGCTGAGGAAATGTGATCGTCTCCTCTTTTCAGAGGCGTGTGAGTGTGTGTGTACGAAGTGTGTGTGTGTGTGTGTGTGTGTGTGTGTGTGTGTGTGTGTGTGTGTGTGTGTGTGTGTGTGTGTGTGTGTGTGTGTGTGTGTGTGTGTGTGTGTGTGTGTGAGTGAGAGAGACAGAGAGCTTGGGTCTGTCTGTGTGTGTGCGTGTGTGTGGGCTTGCGTAACTATGTGTGTGCTGACGTGTGTGAGCCTGCGTCTGTCTGCGTGTGTTACTGCTTCCTGACCCTTTCCTCTGAGCCTCTTGAAGGTTGAGCGGAACTTTAATCAAATGAAATGCAATAGTCTGCTGTGTTTTGTGTGTGTGTGCGTGTCTGTGTGTGTGTGTCATCTGTTGTAACATCTAGTCATCATCTATCTAGTCCTACTGACTCACACATCACTCATTCATTCACTAGTTCATCTGCCTCAGGGGTTTTCCATCAAAAGACATGTTCATATATTTTCCACAGCAAGATACATCTCCCCGATCTGTCCTCCTCTCCCCGATCTTTCCTCCTCTCCTCTTTTCTCCTCTCCCATCTCTCATACCTCTTTTCTCTCTCATCCTCTCCTTCCTTTTCTCTCTCATTCCTTTCCTCTCTCTCTCTCCTCTCCTCTCTCTCCTCCTTTCTACTCTCACCTCCTTTCCTCTCTCTCCTCATCTCCTTCAATTCCCCTAACTCCTCCTCTCCTCTCTGACCTTCTCCCCTCTATCCCCTCCTCTCCTCTCCATCCTATTCTCTATCCTCCCCTCCTCCTCTCCTCCTCTCTACTCTCCTCTCCTCTCTACTCTCCTCTCATCTCCTCTTTCCTCCTCTCCTACCTCTCATCTCCTCTTTCCTCCTCTCCTCCCTCTCATCTCCTCTTTCCTCCTCTCCTACCTCTCATCTCCTCTTTCCTCCTCTCCTACCTCTCATCTCCTCTTTCCTCCTCTCCTCCCCATCTTCCTCTCCACTCTCTCCGCACCTACCTCTCCTCTCATCCTCTCCTTGCTCTCCTCCTCACCTTGCTCTCCTCCTCTCCTCCCTCTCCTCCCTCTCCTCTCTCTCTAGTACACATATCCAGGCATCAGATATCTCCGAATGAACAGTGAAACAAACACACACACACACATAGTATAGTTCTATACTACATCAACAATTGAGGCCAACAGCAGCAGCAGCAGCATGTCGTTGCTGGTTCATATGGAAGTTGACAGGTTTTAGATAACAGCATCGAAACACAATATATATATATATGTATATATATATAATGTTTGTTCATTCATGTATAGCTTTGTACACTCTGGGTAGGGTTAACACATACACTGTTAACACACTGGGATATCCCTCCCATGCGTTTCTCTATTTACATGTAGACAATGTGAAAGATGTCCATTGTGGATAGAAACAGTAGCACAACATTGATGTGTTTTCCTAGTATTCTACATGACTAGGTTATGTATTTCTTTGGGTTGAATTTCGTCAGTCACTGAATTGATCAGTTAGCTCAGTTGGTCAGGTGTGGAGCCTAGAACAAAACCCTGCCGCTCCTGCAGAATCCACAGGACTCAGGGTTACGTACCCCTGATCTAGTCTGTTACCTTTTAACTATTTGGTCTCTCTTCCTGCCTTTCTCGCTCTTCTATCTCCGTCTCACTCGCTCTCTCTAGTTCTCTCTCTATTTCTCTCTCACTATTTCTCTCTCACTCTCTCTCTGGATTGTTCCACATTTCCCCCTTTCTCCATAATTCCCTATAGACCTGTAGTGCGTAGTGTCATTGTGTTTCCTTCATCTACTGTGTATGAGATTTGGGTTGTCTGGTAGGTTCTAGAATGATTGGAATGGATTACAATAGGGACACAATGACAGAAGGAGAGAGAGAGACCAGAGAGAAAACGAGGGATAGAAAGACAGTGAGAGAGAGGGAGGGAGAGATAGAGAAGTAGAGAGAGATAATCACTTATATGCTGTATGACAGCTGTCAAACAACTATGTCAGATCAGCTCAGCTTGTTTGAACTGTCTGTCTATATATATATATATACAGTGGGGCAAAAAAGTATTTAGTCAGCCACCAATTGTGCAAGTTCTCCAACTTAAAAAGATGAGAGAGGCCTGTAATTTTCATCATAGGTACACTTCAACTATGACAGACGAAATGAGAAAAAGAAATCCAGAAAATCACATTGTAGGATTTTTAATTTATTTATTTGCAAATTATGGTGGAAAATAAGTATTTGGTCAATAACAAAAGTTTATCTCAATACTTTGTTATATACCCTTTGTTGGCAATGACAGAGGTCAAACGTTTTCTGTAAGTCTTCACAAGGTTTTTCACACACTGTTGCTGGTATTTTGGCCCATTCCTCCATGCAGATCTCCTCTAGAGCAGTGATGTTTTGGGGCTGTCGCTGGGCAACACGGACTTTCAACTCCTCCAAAGATTTTCTATGGGGTTGAGATCTGGAGACTGGCTAGGCCACTCCAGGACCTTGAAATGCTTTCTACGGCCACTCCTTCGTTGCCTGGGCGGTGTGTTTGGCATCATTGTCATGCTGAAAGACCCAGCCACGTTTCATCTTCAATGCCCTTGCTGATGGAAGGAGGTTTTCACTCAAAATCTCAATGACATGGCCCCATTCATTCTTTTCCTTTACACGGATCAGTCGCCCTAGTCCCTTTGCAGAAAACAGCCCCAAAGCATGATGTTTCCACCCCCATGCTTCACAGTAGGTATGGTGTTCTTTTGGATGCAACTCAGCATTCTTTGTCCTCCAAACACAACGAGTTGAGTTTTTACCAAAAAGTTCTATTTTGGTTTCATCTGACCATATGACATTCTCCCCAATCCTCATCTGGATCATCCAAATGCTCTCTAGCAAACTTTAGACGGGCCTGAACATGTACTGGCTTAAGCAGGGGGACACGCCTGGCACTGCAGGATTTGAGTCCTGGCGCGTAGTGTGTTACTGATGGTAGGCTTTGTTACTTTGGTCCCAGCTCTCTGCAGGTCATTCACTAGGTCCCCCCGTGTGGTTCTGGGATTTTTGCTCACCGTTTTGTGATCATTTTGACCCCACGGGTGAGATCTGGCGTGGAGCCCCAGATCGAGGAAGATTATCAGTGGTCTTGTATGTCTTCCATTTCCTAATAATTGCTCCCACAGTTGATTTCTTCAAACCAAGCTGCTTACCTATTGCAGATTCAGTCTTCCCAACCTGGTGCAGGTCTACAATTTTGTTTCTGGTGTCCTTTGACAGCTCTTTGGTCTTGGCCATAGTGGAATTTGGAGTGTGACTGTTTGAGGTTGTGGACAGGTGTCTTTTTATACTGATAACAAGTTCAAACAGGTGCCATTAATACAGGTAATGAGTGGAGGACAGAGGAGCCTCTTAAAGAAGAAGTTACAGGTCTGTGAGAGCCAGAAATCTTGCTTGTTTGTATGTGACCAAATACTTATTTTCCACCATAATTTGCAAATAAATTCATTAAAAATCCTACAATGTGATTTTCTGGATTTTTTTTCCTCATTTTGTCTGTCATAGTTGAAGTGTACCTATGATGAAAATTACAGGCCTCTCTCATCTTTTTAAGTGAGAGAACTTGCACAATTGGTGGCTGACTAAATACTTTTTTGCCCCACTGTATCTATGATTTATCAGGTGTTTCTGCAGCACCTTCTGCACCCTTTCTTCCCACAGCTATGGAATGTGGCCTTTAATACTATAGCCCAGAGAAACAAATTAATGAACACACTCATAAAAAGGCAAAACAAACAGGCCCAAAATAAATCATTTTGAAGCATCTGTCCTGTATCTATGAGACATAAGAAAGCTCAGGAGACACAGTTGAAGTCTGAAGTTTACATACACCTTAGCCAAGTATATTTAAACTCAGTTTTTCACAATTCCTGACGTTTAATCCTAGTAACAATTCCCTGTCTTAGGTCAATTAGGATCACCACTTTATTTTAAGAATGTGAAATGTCTGAATAATAGTAGAGAGAATGATTTATTTCAGCTTTTATTTCTTTCATCACATTCCCAGTGGGTCAGAAGTTTACATACACTCAATTAGTATTTGGTGGCATTGCCTTTAAATTGTTTAACTTGGGTCAAACGTTTCGGGTAGCCTTCCACAAGCTTCCCACAATAAGTTGGGTGAATCTTGGCCCTTTCCTCCTGACAGAGCTGGTGTAACTGAGTCAGGTTTGTAGGCCTTGCTCACACATGCTTTTTCAGTTCTGCCCACAAATTTTCTATGGGATTGAGGTCAGGGATTTGGGATGACCACTCCAATACCTTGGCTTTGTTGTCTTTAAGCCATTTTGCCACAACTTTGGAAGTATGCTTGGGGTCATTGTCCATTTGGAAGATCCATTTGCAACCAAGCTTTAACTTCCTGACTGATGTCTTGAGATGTTGCTTCAATATATCCACATAATTTTCTTTCCTCATAATGCCATCTATTTTGTGAAGTGCACAAGTCCCTTCTGCAGCATAGCACCCCCACAACATGATGCTGCCACCCCCGTGCTTCACAGTTGGGATGGTGTTCTTCGGCTTGCAAGACTCCCCCTTTTTCCTCCAAACATAACGATGGTCATTATGGCCAAACAGTTCTATTTTTGTTTCATCAGACCAGAGAACATTTCTCCAAAAAGTACGATCTTTGTCCCCATGTGCAGTTGCATACCACAGTCTGGCTTTTTTAAGGCAGTTTTGGAGCACTGGCTTCTTCCTTGCTGAGCGGCCTTTCAGGTTATGTTGATATAGGACTCGTTTTACTGTGGATATAGATACTTTTGTACCAGTTTCCTCCAGCATCTTCACAAGGTCCTTTGCTGTTGTTCTGGGATTGATTTGCACTTTTCGCACCAAAGTATGTTCATCTCTAGGAGACAGAACGCGTCTCCTTCCTGAGCGGTATGACGGCTGCGTGGTCCCATGGTGTTTATACTTGCGTACTGTAAACAATTGATGGAAAAATGACTTGTGTCATGCACAGAGTAGATGTCCTAACCGACTTGCCAAAACTATAGTTTGTTAACAAGAAATTTGTGGAGTGGTTGAAAAACGAGTTTTAATGACTCCAATCTATGTGTATGTAAACTTCCGACTTCAACTGTATATATTTATTTTTTGGACACATTTATCTCCACAAAACTACTTCCATACTTCCATTTATTTTTTGAACCGGTACTGGGTTACCTTCTGGTTACCTTCAGACGAGTCCCGTCCCGGGTCTTAGAGCAAAACGGAGAACCCTATTGTGTTAGATATCTCTAGCTTAAACAGACAGGTGTGTCAATCTACTCTTAAGGATTTTAACCATCTCCTTTCGTAATGCTAGTTTTTCCTATGCTAGGTCCTAAGACTAGTCTTTAACCGTCTCCTTTTGTAATGCTAGTTTTTCCTATGCTAGGTCCTAAGACTAGTCTTTAACCGTCTCCTTTCGTAATGCTAGTTTTTCCTATGCTAGGTCCTAAGACTAGTCTTTAACCGTCTCCTTTCGTAATGCTAGTTTTTCCTATGCTAGTTCCTAAGACTAGTCTTTAACCGTCTCCTTTCGTAATGCTAGTTTTTCCTATGCTAGGTCCTAAGACTAGTCTTTAACCGTCTCCTAATCTCAGCTGAGAGTGAATCTGTCTCTAAAGGGATCATTTTATCCACTGAGGGGTTTGATTTCACCACCATAACCCTCCCTCCGTCCCTCCGTCCTTCTCTTTGTTTCCCAATCAATCTATCTTCCCTTTTTCACCTCTCGACTAGGTGGAAAATCAGCTGATGTGCCCTCGAGCAAGGCACTTAACCCTGATTGCTCCTTTAAGTCTCTATGGATAAGAGCGTCTGCTAAATGACTAACATGTCAATGTAAAGCTTTCTGTCCCTTTTTCCTGTTTTTGTCCTTCCGTCAACATCTCTGTTGCCATGGAGATCAATGACCTGCAGAGCAACAGGCAGAATGAAAGATAGAAAGCCCCCCTTTCTGAAATCAGAAGTTTTGAAATGTTTTGTTGCTGTAAATCCATATGACACCCTACAAATGGCATCCTATTCCCTACGTAGTACACTACTTTTGACCAGAGCCCTATGGGATCTCCTTAAAGTAGTGCATTATGTAGGGAATAGGGTGCCATTTGAGACACTCTCCTAGGACACACTAAAACACCAATCTGGACCCATGACTGTTACCATAACAACAAACCTTCAATGGTACCCGTATTGCGTGTCCGTATTGCTGGCAGCACTGGCGGTTCTGGGGGCAGGGGGCCAGTGCCCTTGTGACAACAATTTTGGACCCCCTTGTGGCCCCCCTAAATGTGGAGTATGAAATAATTTTTGCATAACTAATTTTTGCTATCAGTCTTTTTTTACATCCGTTATTAGACAGTGGCACCGTGGAACACTAATTAAACCCACACATTTACTAGAGGGACATGGTCTTTTGCCTACTAATGCCTGCAATGAAGTGAAGAAAACGATATGACAACAATAACGTCTAATGTAACTGGCCCCTCTAACAGTACAACTGGCCCCAGCTTGGCCCCCCCAGTTGAAAGGGTCTAGAACCTCCACTGGCTGGCAGGCCCCTAGCATTGTATCCATTCAGGAGAAGTCTCAGGAATCATAGTATCAATGACAACTGTCCATCTCTCTCTCTCTCTCTCTCTCTCTCTCTCTCTCTCTCTCTCTCTCTCTCTCTCTCTCTCTCTCTCTCTCTCTCTCGCTCTCCTCTCTCTCTTTCTCTCTCCCTCCCTCTTTTTCTCTCTCTCTCTCCTCTCTCTCCCAGTGTCCATTCATTTTCATTCATTCTATACCAGATCAGGGAAATGTCTCAACTGGAGTTTGAACACAAAGAGCTGAAGAGCAGGAGATCATATTATATCCTGGTTTCTTCCTTCCATCTTTTAGTGAACATTGAACATTGTGTTTTATTCTGAGCTTTATCTTTCATGGTCAAAGCCTTATGGTGTATTTCCTCCACCACCACGTAATCTGTTGTTTCTCAGTGTACGGTGCGTTAACATGAAGGGCTGACGAACAGCGATTATAACAGAAAGAACAATCAATCCTACTATCTATGCTGCTCTGCTGCTTTCTCTATAAACACTTTACTGCTTTCTCTGAACATGAATACTATACTGCTTCCTCTACTAACACTATACTGTTCCTCTATAAACACTATACCGCTGTCTCTGTCTATAAACACTATACGGCTTTCACTATCTATAAACACTATTCTGCTTTCACTATCTATAAACACTATACTGCTTTCTCTAACTATAAACACTATATTGCTGCTTCCTCAATAAACACTATACTACTTTCTCTATAAAAACGATACCGCTGTCTCTGTCTATAAACACTATACTGATTTCACTGTCTATAAACGCTATACTGCTTTCACTGTCTATAAACGCTATACTGCTTTCACTGTCTATAAACGCTATACTGCTTTCACTGTCTATAAACACTATACTGCTTTCTCTATAAACACCGTATTGCTTCATATGTCTATAAACACTGTACTGCTTCCTAAATAAACACTATACTGCTTTCTCTATAAACACTGTATTGCTTCATATGTCTATAAACACTATACTGCTTCCTCTGTCTATAAACACTATACTGCTTCCTCTGTCTATAAACACTATACTGCTTCCTCTGTCTATAAACACTATACTGCTTCCTCTGTCTATAAACACTATACTGCTTCCTCTGTCTATAAACACTATACTGCTTCTTCTGTCTATAAACACTATACTGCTTCCTCCATAAACACTATACTGCTTCCTCTGTCTATAAACACTATACTGCTTCCTCTGACTTTTAACACTATACTGCTTCCTCTGTCTATAAACACTATGCTGCTTCCTCTGTCTATAAACACTATACTGCTTTCTCTGTATATAAACACTATACTGCTTCCTCTGTCTATAAACACTATACTGCTTCCTCTGTCTATAAACACTATACTGCTTCTTCGGTCTATAAACACTATACTGCTTCCTCCATAAACACTATACTGCTTCCTCTGTCTATAAACACTATACTGCTTCCTCTGTCTATAAACACTATACTGCTTCCTCTGTCTATAAACACTATACTGCTTCCTCCATAAACACTATACTGCTTCCTCTGTCTATAAACACTATACTGCTTCCTCTGTCTATAAACACTATACAGCTTCCTCTGTCTATAAACACTATACTGCTTCCTCTGTCTATAAACACTATACTGCTTCCTCTGTCTATAAACACTATACTGCTTCCTCAATAAACACAATACTACTTTCTCTGTCTATAAACACTATACAGCTTCATCTGTCTATAAACAATATACCCGCTCCGCTGTCTATAAACACTATGCTGCTTCCTCCATAAACACTATACTGCTTCCTCTGTCTATAAACACTATACTGCTTCCTCTGTCTATAAACACTATACTGCTTCCTCCATAAACACTATACTGCTTCCTCCATAAACACTATACTGCTTCCTCTGTCTATAAACACTATACTGCTTCCTCTGTCTATAAACACTATACTGCTTCCTCTGTCTATAAACACTATACTGCTTCCTCAATAAACACAATACTACTTTCTCTGTCTATAAACACTATACAGCTTCATCTGTCTATAAACAATATACCCGCTCCGCTGTCTATAAACACTATGCTGCTTCCTCTGTCTATACACACTATACTGCTTCCTCTGTCTATTAACTTAATACTGCTTTCTTTGTAAACACTATACTGCTTCATCTGTCTATACACACTATACTGCTTCCTCTGTCTATTAACTTAATACTGCTTTCTTTGTAAACACTATACTGCTTCATCTGTCTATACACACTATACTGCTTCCTCTGTCTATTAACTTAATACTGCTTTCTCTGTAAACTCTATACTGCTTCCTCTGTCTATAAACTTTATTCTGCTTTCTCTACAAACACTACACTGCTACCACTATAAACGCTATACTGATTCCACTGTCTAAAAACACTATAGTCCTTCCCCTATAAACACTAAGTTGCTTCCCCTGTATATAAACACTATACTGCTTCCTCTGTCAATAAACACTATACTTCTTCCTCTGTCTAGAAACACTATACTGCTTCCCCTATAAACACTAGACTGCTTTCTCTATAAACGCTATACTTCTTCCCCTATAAACACTAACCTGCTTCCTCTATAAACACTATGCTGCTTCCTCTATAAACACTATACTGCTTCCTCTGTCTATAAACTCTATACTGCTTCCTCTGTCTATAAACACTTTACTTCTTTCACTGTCTATAAACACTATACTGCTTCCTCTGTCTATAAACACTATACTGCTTCCTCTGTCTATAAACACTATACTGCTTCCTCTGTCTATAAACACTACACTGCTTCATCTGTCTATAAACACTATACTGCTTCCTCTGTCTATAAACTCTATACTTCTTCCTCTGTCTAGAAACACTATACTGCTTCCCCTATAAACACTAGACTGCTTCCTATGTAAACACTATACTGCTTTCTCTATAAACGCTATACTTCTTCCCCTATAAACACTAACCTGCTTCCCCTATAAACACTAACCTGCATCCTCTATAAACACTATACTGTTTCCTCTGTCAATAAACACTATACTGCTTCCTCTGTCTATAAAAACTAACCTGCTTCCTCTGTATATAAACACTATACTGCTTCCTCTATAATCACTATACTGCTTCCTCTATAAACACTATACTGCTTCCTCTATAAACACTATACTGCTTCCTCTGTCTATAAATGCTACACTGCTTTCTCTATAAACACTATATTGCTTCTCTCTATAAACACTATACTGCTTCTTCTATAAACACTATACTGCTTTCTCTATAAACACTATACTGCTTCCTCTGTCTATTAACTTTATACTGCTTTCTCTGTAAACACTATACTGCTTCCTCTGTCTATAAACAATATACTGCTTCCGCTGTCTATAAACACTATGCTGCTTCCTCTGTCTATACACACTATACTGCTTCCTCTGTCTATTAACTTTATACTGCTTTCTCTGTAAACACTATACTGCTTCCTCTGTCTATAAACTTTATTCTGCTTTTTCTACAAACACTATACTGCTACCACTATAAACGCTATACTGATTCCACTGTCTAAAAACACTATAGTCCTTCCCCTATAAACACTAAGCTGCTTCCTCTGTCTATAAACACCATACTTCTTCCTCTATAATCACTATACTACTTCCTCTGTCTATAAACACTATACTGCTTCCTCTATAAACACTATACTGTTTCCTCTGTCTATAAACACTATACTGCTTCCTCTATCTATAAACACTCTACTGCTTCCTCTATAAACACTATACTGCTTCCTCTTTCAACACTATACTGCTTCCTCTATCTATAAACACTATACTGCTTTCTCTTTAAACACTATGCTGCTTCCTCTATAAACACTCTACTGCTTCCTCTATAAACACTATACTGTTTCCTCTGTCTATAAACACTATACTGCTTCCTCTATAAACACTATACTGCTTCCTCTGTCTACAAACACTAAGAACAGTACTTACATAAGATGACCACACTTCCTTACGTAAGGTCAACCCTGGTGTCATAATCAGAATTTCTATTGCGGCAGCTTTTTCCCAATCTGGCAGTTGGGTGCGGAGAGCATTTGATTAGG